>VHKM01000213.1:0-1200000 GCA_007210695.1 Neogobius melanostomus | reverse complement strand
AGCGCCCTCCAGTGGTAAGGACAAGGTATAGTCATCTGTAAAGTGCTACTTATCAAGAACTACATATACATATACTACATATATGTTCTCTCTAATGTTCCAAATCCCACCTTGAGTAAATCTGTGAGAAAGGCCCAATTTGGAATATGAAAATGAACTGAACTTGTATTAATTCAAACGTTTAATGATCTTATCTCAATACATGTTTTTAATCATGTTTTTTGTGATAACAAATATCAGAATTTTCACATGATTTCATTCCTTTTTTTGTAACATCAGCTCTTCTCATCTGCTTCTTGGCACTCAAGCAAAGAGAAAAGTAGCTACTCATCTCCTCCCGTTTCTCTCTCTGAAAGATCATGGGACTGCTTCTCTCCTCATCAGAGGAAAGGCCACAGCGAGTGACATTAAAGCCCAATTAGCCCCATAACACAGAGCCAGTCCGCTGTCGGATCACACGGCGCTGTCATAATACTTTAGCTGGTCATTATTCCCACTTAGGTCTGTAAGTGAACGTATTAGCCTATTTCCAATACAGACTACCCATGACAGTGTTTTGACAGTGAAGTCAGGGTTGCATTAAGACATACTGTGTGGTCTTTGCTGCGACGCACATATGTCATTTCATTCTGAACAGAAACCTCAACAACCTGCATTAAGCCGAAGTAGTTAGAGAAGACAAAATAATTAATCAAAAAAGAGTAATGTTATTCAAGAAAAACAAAACCTCAAATATGAGTAAAAAGTAGTGATCCAAGTATTGATCAAGGAAAAGTATTTGGAGAAAATATAGGCCACCTATTTGAGCACTTTGAGTACTACAACTGTTTGATTAATCATAACATTTCAGGGCTTTTGTGTTTAGTGTTGTTGTAATCTGATCTTTAAAAAAAAGTGTTTCACATAGAAATGCCTTTAGCTATCTGAGCCCGGTCCTACAACTGCACACATGTTCACCAACGAATCACGGACCTTTTTAAATTGAGCGTCCTATCTCCAATACTAATACATAAGGAAGCCGGGCACAATACTAACGTATGGCGAGGTATGTTTTGTCCATTTCATAGCATTGATATAATTTCTGAGGTTTCCTTTCATTAACATCTTATAAGATGATGTTTAGTGGCTTCTAGATGTGTATCCGACCCACAAAAAGCATAAACTTGACTGAATTTGAGTTAGCAAGTTAAGCTCAGAGGCCACTTTTAGATGATCATTTGTATCTAAAATTCAAAAGGTCTGTACTTTCATTTATGATTTCTAAATGTTGCTTTATTGGTCATTAACTGTCCTCTATATTTGACCCATCCTTCAACGCCGCTGGGGCAACCTGTAAGGAGCAGTGAGAAACCGCAGTGCAGTGCCCGGGGACCCATCTCCAGTTGTGGAGCCAGGCTGCTGGTCAGAAGCTCCTGGATGGAGGATTCACCTATTGTATATGTTTTGGTTGATGGGGGAAACCGGAGCACATGCAAACTCCACACAGAAAGCGTGCAGGAATCGAACCCGGGACCTTCTTGCTGTGAGGCAAGCCAAATGTGGCTGATGGGTTGATAACCGCTGAAATTCAAACATTGTTCATAATTTGTGATGTTTGATGGCTAATGCTAACTGCTATACTAGTGTGACCAGATTTTCCAACTAAAAAACTAGGACAATATTCGGGAATAGGCGCAGGGGTTCCAAAACTAAACTGTCTTCACCCATGATCTATTAGGACGTGGGACAAAGGACTAAAAACTGGCACTGTCCCGGTTAAACTGGAACATCTGGTCACCCTATGCTATAAAAATATATTGAGCAGGCTAACGGATTCCTGTTTCCTGGACTAGCTAACTTGCTAATGTATACTTTAGGATCCAACGTGCTTCTCCTTTTTATTTATTTCTTTTTCCTTTCTCTAGTTATGGAACCGTCTCCATGGTGACATTCCATCCAAAAAAACTACCAGAACCTCAACAATTATAGAGGCTGCCGTGATGGAAAGTAAGGGTGCAATGCTAACCACTCATGTTTGTTGATCAAGTTTGTTTGTTGTTTTGCATTAAAGTTACTTAATGCCCTTTTAAGATAAGACAGCGGAATGTACAGTATTAATGTAAACCTTAACTCAAGCATGATCGGTGGCATTTACTTACTTACTTTCTCTACACAAAATATTCTCCAACCTCACAGCTCCCCCTTGTGGTGGTAGCGTGTCGTCACAGTCAGAGGAAGCAGAGACGGTCTCAGCAGTTGTATGTACAGTTTTTGTCTTGTGTTTTATTTGGATGAATGAAACACTTTCAGTTACAAAAATGACTTAAAATGAACAACACTGTACAATGAACAAGCAGAGATTTTTTTTTTCTTTCCATTTTGGGGGCGTTTCAAGATAAATACACTAAAAGGCTAAATTGCTACCACACCGGAGATGGGGAGGGGGTTAGGGAGGGATACGGGAATGGATTGATTTATGCGATGAAAGACACAAGGGAGGTGGGATGGCGTGACAGTTGGACAACCATTCAGACAACAGACTGCGTTCAGATTTCAAAACTTGCAGTGGAGAGGGCAGCTGGAAATACTCGATTTAACAATTGCACACAATCTACTTCCTGGGCTCATCCACATGAAAACAAAAATGTGCCATAAAGTTCAAAGTCTTTTCTGTAAAGGCAAGTTAGGCTACAGCAAAACTGATATGGGGTGGTTAAACAAATCTGAAAGTTTTTGGTTGGCAAAGTATCAAGCCACGATATTTATATAATTTGAAATATATACAATCATGAAAATTCAGATTTGACTCTTCTTATCCAATACTGAACTATAAACATGTAGAACTGTGTCCTTCTGGGGCCAGGACTTTCTAAAAAAGAGATTCTGAATTGCAGAGGGACTTTATAAAAAAATTAAATAAAAAAAAGTTTAAAGTGCATATGACAGGACTTACTTAGATGGATAACATCTGTTGTAAGTAATAACCTTACACTGTAAAATGTAAAAAATTGTTTCAACTCAAACAATTCAAGGGCTGCCAAGAAATTTTATGTGTAACCAATAACCATTTTACAATGTAGTCGATTTGAAATTTGAGATTCACCTCTTTTGTTCAATTGTATTCTTAGGTTGACACAACTGATTTAATTTGTAACTGACGTTTTTCACTTCAGACAACTGGAAACAGTTATGTCCACCTAAGAATACAATTGAACGAAAGAGGTGAATCTCAATTTCAAATCGACTACATTGTAAAATGGTTATTGGTTACACATAAAATTTCTTGGCAGCCCTTGAAATTAGTTTTTTGAGTTGAAACACATTTTACATTTTACAGTGTAGTTTTATTTCAGTAAAGCATCAACTTTATGTTATTTTTTGTTACATATTTAAGCTAATGACATGAGTTTTTTTACTCACTCATTTCTCATTGATATAACATGGTTGGTACCTCTACATATGTCACTTCCTGTCAGTGTCCAATAAGGAGGTGAAACAATAAACATCACAAAAAACGTCAAAGTAACAAAAAGTGGGTACACTTTTTAGCAGAAACTTATAAATATAATTGTGTCAACTATGTTTTAGCAAAAAATGGATATAATACAATAAAAAAATGATATTTATGATTTCCCTCTATTTTAATTTTAAAATCATCAAAACATTTTTAGTGGCACAAATTTGTCCTTTTTAGAAAGAAGCAAAAAATTCACATTATCGTGGCTGTTTTTTGTCTGCAAATTCGGCAAATGTAACGAAATAAGTGATTTACGTTTGTACTTTTTCTTGCCTAGCCACGTGAACTCAACCTCTTTAGGAAGTCAACAGTGAGAGGAATCAGCTACACGTACTGGGAAGTTGGCAAACAATACTTCTACAGTTGACAGTACTGGTTAGGTGCGTTTGTTGTCATTTTTTTTCCCTTTATTGTTTTTGGTAAGGTGCACCGAGCCACACCCTTGCCCTTTTTCCCGCAACAGAATCCCTGCCCCACCCTGTCACGCTTGAACAACTTACTGTAAGACAAAAAAAACAAAAAAAACGTTGTAACCATTCTCGGGAATAAATTTGGAAACCCCCTTAAGCCATGTTGACACACACGCACACTCACGCCGTGCACTCGCTCTAGACAAACAACAGGGCGAGAGGTTACACAGGTAGACGGTTGGGACAAAACACGAGGATTGGAGGGTGGGGAGGGGGGGACGTAACGAATGATTGAATCGGGGGAGGGAGTGGGGGAGGGGGTACAAAAAGGGGGCGGGGATTTAAAAGCAGTACTTTTGGCAGCACGAGCAGAAGTAAGGACACAAACTCATAAGAAACAGCTACAAAGATACCAAGAGTTCAATATCATCATCGTCGTCTCCATCCCCTTTGCCATGATAATTATGAGAAGATTATTTTTTTCCAATGACAAGTACTTAAAAATATACATTTCCTTAATTATTATCATTATTATTAGTATTATTTCCCTTTGGATAGCTGAGGTTCTGAGGCCGCGTGGCCGGGTGACACGTTGGGTTTCCTTATAAGCGGTCGCCAACAAGGATAGAAAGAAAGAAAGAGGAAGTGTTGGCGAGTGTTGTGGTGCACTAAAGATCATGAAAGAGCTCTTTGGTTTTATTCGTTCATGTCTGACGCGCTTTTGCATTTGTTAGCTTGTAAAAACCTTTGGACTGAAGCTGTATTGGAGGAGAGAGAAAGAGAGGGTGGAAGAGGAGTGCGGGTGGACGCGTTTTGAAGGGGCTTTATGGGGTGTGAGAACTTAAAATTCGGATCATTGGCTCCTGTTGTTTTATGGAATAGTTTTTACACCAAGCACTTAAACAAAACAGTTCAACTAACTTAAAGCCATGCTGCAGGACATTTCACCCAAAGACAATAACATGGAAGCGTTTTTGTTGGTGACATGTACGTTCAGGAATGTGTCTTCATGGAAATGTTGCTGCCTTCATAGCCAAACATTAGGTTTAAATGTTAGGTTCCCTTCCGAATGATAACTCATTGCATAAACTGGCATTAGGATCAGGTTTGGGATCGTCACTCCCCAATTTCCTCAATCTGTGTCAAAATCCATACTACATCGTGCATGCCATCGATCTCTCTTACACCCTTTTTTAGTACGCTCTAACAGTTGAATATCTGCCTGACTTTCTTGGAGATTTTAAACTCCAAAAAAACGTTGGCAAACAAAGCAGAGCTGCGAAAACGCATCCCTATATCGATTGGCGAGAACAGCAGGTGCGACCATAGCGATCTTTGCTTTAAACATTAACTTGTGGGACACGTTTTTTTCCTATTGAACTTTAAACTTTGGGTGTCATTTATTGAGTGAGTCATTTCCTTCTTTTTTTACTCATGCAGCTTTTCCACGTCAGATTTGGGGCCCTAAAACTGCAATACAGGCAATTTCAAATGAAAAATTAGGTGCAGCACGCTCTTTTCCACCTTCAATGGGAAAAGTATTCAACTCTTTCTACAGAGTAAAATCAAAAAGTATTGTCAGGCTAACACTCAGATTGGGGAGTGACAGGTATCCCAGAAATGTCTTGCAACATTTTATTAATCATTTGACGTAGCAGCATAATCTGGACTATCCCGCTCTGGGGCTTTGAATTATATTGCATGGCAAGTTGTGGTTTCCTTTTTGTTTTTGTTGAAACAACCACCGTTTATCACATGGTATAGAGCATAATAGTCTGCATTGTAAACTATAGACTTCTGCATTCTAAAGAACAAACAATATCATTCAAATTCATGCTCATAGTGTTGAAAAGTAATTTGCATTTGTAGGAATGTAAGTGCAAAGGGCAGTTTTAGTAAAGGGGGAAAAGAAAGATCTAATTCCTGTGAAGACGCCACAAATCTGAGGACATTTTGGTGAAAGTCAGGATTACGGGAGGACCCACTCGGAGCTGAATCTCCCGGCGAGGCATAAACTTTGGTATCATTCACGAGGGGGCATCCTCACCAAAGAGACCAGCCCCGAGCAGACAGCTGCCCCCTCTCCCCTGGCTGGCACCAAAACGTCTTCCTCCTCTGCCCCTTCAAAAGTCCACCGCACACAGCGAGAGGCGTTTCATGTGTCACCCGGCAACAGCGGCCTGCAGCCACTCCCTCCCGAAACCCTGCCCCACTGCTGCCCCCAACAGGCCATTGCGGTTTCATCAGGCTTACGCCCCACAAAAGAAGGCATGGCACCGCACTGACCTTTGCCGTAAAGCCGCTCTGTTGAGCTCAATCTTGAATCAGTCGTTGAATCAAAGTTAGACAGGGCACTTTGGGACACTTCTGATCGTAGATTCGAGGGCAGAGAGCAGCTTTACTCTTTTTTTTTCTTTGTTCTTCCCTCTCCCTTTTCATTGAGGAAGCTTTTGGGGGTCAGTTTTGAGGAAATGGCTGTGTTCAAAAAAGCTCATCGCGTACAAGCGGTAGGGGGTTCCAGGGAGACGGGCCGCAGTCGGGACCGGAGTGTGAACTCGTTTGACCTTCAGGCAGCTCCTCAACAGAACGGAGTTAAAAGGAAAAGTAAAAAAAAAAAAAGGTAAAAGATCAGATCCCTGTAGATCAATGTTAAAGTCCGTTCAGCGTCTTATTGTATTCACGCTCTCGGGCCCAACGTGCGGCGCCGTCGCGGTCCCCCGGCTTGAACCCCGCCTTTTTAAAGCATTCATCTATTTGGTTTATCATCAAAGAACATGAGGTATATTAGGAACTATCTCTCTTTAACGTCATACAGTGGGTGAAAGAACTGGGTTTGTGCCGAAATCATAGACAAATCGAAAAACAATATGGACAAAAAAAAAAAAAAAAGAGAAGGAGAGCGGGGGATTCTGATTCAGAATCACCCGCTCAGTCTCGGTCACGTTAAAAAACAGAAACCTATAGCCATGCCCCGGTTGATCTTCCTCTTGTGTGTGTCTCTTTTTTTGGTTTATGCAGCAGTAAAGCTTTCAGAGAGTTCTCCCCGAGGAGGAAATAAACACAGAAACAGGAGTGTGCTTCAGGACACCTCAAAGACAAATAGAGAGACAATATAACTCTTGTCTTTTAGTAAAATACAAAGTGAAGCAATTTTCAGCTTGATATGGGTGTGTTTCACGGTGATCAAAGTGAGGACCGTTACCATAGCAATTAAGAATTGAAAATAAATATTCAACTTTTTTAATGAATAGTATTTACACTGCGTTCAAATGCCGGAGCTTCTAGGACTCCCAGGCAATAATTTCTCCCATAATTTTTTATTGGTCCGATCACACAATTTGTGAAGCGTCAGTCAAAATGTGAAAGACTTTCAAATCCCATTTCATTCAGAAACAACTTTACAACTTAGATGATTTGGCATAAAGTGGCACCGTTTCTCAGTCTTCTGCGTGACTTTGTACTTGATCAAGCTGCCGCCATGTTTGTTTTGGTACGGCCAACGTATTCATCTGTATGGTTAATCGTCCTGTCAATAACGCCAGGGCCGAGACTACACGTCTTTGTATTCACCTTATTTCGGAAGTTCGTGTGGGCGCCGCCATGAATTGTGCCCGCCCCTTCACTCCTATTAGCAGGTGTCGTAGCATGTTGCGTTTTTTTACTCATTAATTGTCCGTGAGAGTAAATATTACGCTGACAGAAAAGACAGAGGGAGAGGAGAGGGATATTGTACATCCAATTACACAATGGAGATATTTGTTTCGCTCAAACTTGGCTGTAAATACTGTTTAAGTGGCGCTAGCCCGCAGTTAGCTTTGCCCGTTAGCCTGTTAGCTTCCTCTTCGTGATTCTATTAGTGTGTATTGGTGGCTCTGACCTGGAGGCAGGAAAGTTGCTATTGTGGTTTTCTGGCCAGAGACACCAGGGGGAGATGAAAGACCCCCAATCATCCCATTAACACTTGTATTACCCCCAGAGGGACTACGAAAGGATTTAAGGTGACACGTTACTTAGCTCTTCTTAGGACTGGAGAAGTCAAGATAAAATCAGTTCTACACGGACACAAAGCTGGTTTTAGGTCGTGCAGGGAAACAGTGTGGACTTGTTGATGTTAATGAACATTGGACATTTCACACAAATCAATCTAAACATCAAATTTTAGCGGCGAACATTTTTCCTCATTCTTCGCTCAATGAACTGACTTCGCGCTCGACCGTAAGTGTCAATACAATGGAAGTGCCGATCCGTGGCTAAAGGAGGCAAAAGTGGGCGGGGCGGAATATGGTGAATAGGATCGGAAAGGCGTGTAGTCTGGCTCGTCAGGGAACTGAAAAACATCCTCAAAATGGCGCTCCAACAGGAAAAGCCATCCCTTTATCATTGAATACTATTACAATTGTAAGAGAAATTGAGAAATTTAGAGAGTCCCGAACTTGGCCGAGGTAGTGCAAAACATCCCATTGTATAATCTTATGAGGTGTCCATCAGTGCAGCTTCTATAGCACCCTCCCTTCACAAGGAGAGGTCTCAGTGAACAAAGTATGTACTATTCCACTTAAAGAGTTCTGTTTGCATCCTAGAAATATGCGTTTTTCATCGGAAGAAAGATCAGCAGGGGACAGACTCGTCTTTACAAATGCAGCGTCGGGCATGAGAAAGCACCTCTCTATAAATAAATAAGCAATAAATAGCAATACAAAAAGCAAATCATATTATAATAACATTATCGAAACCTACCCTGAATAAAAGTACAATCAAAAGTCTAAAGCATCGAAGAACAAGAAACCGAAAAGAGCCCAAAGAGAGATAGTTGAAATTTTTGGTCTAAAATCAAGTTATTATCATCAACGTTTTTAGGATCTTTTTCTCAAGACATTTTTCGTATTTTTTTTTTTTAATACATCAGCGATAAGTAAGCAGTAGAACATAGATCTTTTTTTTCTACAAAATCTATAGAAGCACTAACAGATACATTCCGTCTAAAGAGTCAATGCGGGGGTTAAGCGGTTTTGACCAGTCGCCCGCCCCCCCCCCCACACACCCACACACATTTGGTTTGTGAATGATTTCTCCTCGTGTTTCAGCTGCGTTTGCCGTCGACAAACCCGAGCACTCTTTGGATAGTCTGACTTTGGGGGGAAAAAAAACAACGCTCCGAGTATACGGTGCCTGCGAAACGGTCAAAACACGTGATAAGGCGTCAGTCGTTTGTTTTGTTTTTTGACAATGGCACGTCTTCGAAAACAACACAATCCGCTCCGGTGCCACGCGATCCACACCCCGCTACTGTTTGGTTTGCTAAGTATTTGGTAGCTATTTTTGTTTTGTTGGTTTCTTTTTTGGCTTTTGGTGAACGTGTTGTCTCGTCGTGTGGTGTTTTTTTCCTTCCTTCGCCGTTGAAAGTCTTTATCTAACAATAAAAATCCGGAAGCTAAATTTTCACAGTATTTTTCCAACCGACCTGATAAAAATCTCTAGCACGACTACGAACAAAAAATAAGGAGCTCTCGTAGTAGTAAGTTTTAAAGCGAGTTACGTTATCCCAAATGAGTATATAAGCACTAAAGTACAGTACAAGGAGAGGGGTGGAAAGAAACGGCATCAAGATTACACAGCAGAGATTAGAACAAAAAATAAATAAAAACAGATTATTTTTCGTTTCTTTCTCTTTTTTTTTTTTTTTTTCAAAAGAAGATTCAGAAGTTCAGTGAGGTCATTTGCGTTTCGCTCCATCCAGGACCAGAGAGCTGAGCTGGAGAGGAGGAGGAGGAGAGGATTTCCCGAATTTGCGCGTCTGCCTGCGTTCTCTCTTCCATGCTACAAGTTTTCCCCGATTCCACAGACAAACGCTCTTGCACTTAAAAAAGTCTGTATCCCCCCTCCTCTCTCCCCACCTTCGATTTGGTAAGCGTTCTTTTTGGTTTTGCTTTCTCCTTGGGTTGTTGTTGTTGTTGTTGTTGTGTGTGTTCTTTTTGGTTTCAAATTTTTGGTATCCTCTTACAATAAAAAAGAAAACCTGCGCTCATCCCCCTTCCCGTCCATTCGCCCACCTGTCCGACCAGCTCTTCCCGTCATCTGGGGTTCGGAGTAAGCAAGGAAGTGTTCCTTGGTATATAAAGCTCCCCCAATTTGGGAATTTCGGACAGGTGTTTTTTTGGGGGGGGGGCATTTCGTTAGAAGGGGGACTTTCCGGGGCGGGTTTCCAGCGGCGACTTTAGCGTCCTGTTTGCTTTTGGTCCGCCAGAGCCAGCCATTTTGTGTCTTTGTTGTGTCTGTGTGTTTCGACCGCGGCTTCCCCCACTGGAAGGAAAAAAACCCGCGGCGCTATAAGAATGCTTTGGTTTCCATTTGAGGATTTAATGCCAGTGTGAAGTGGAAAATAAGAGTGATAGATGGAATGATGATGGATTTAAAGACAATTTGACAAGACATACAGGTGTAAAGGGAATGGACCAGGCGTGACGAAACCAAGCTTTATTGACTTATTATGTAGCCTAACACATATTAACTATTGTTCTCTCTTGTCTTCAACCGAAGCCCCATAGACTTCTCTTTAATATCGTGTGAAGTTTTTGCAGGGCGTGTTCGTTTAGCCGTGGCCGTTCACTTTTCGAAAGAAGCAATAAAAGATTTATCACGGGCACACCTGCGCGACAACTTAGGGCGGTGGGGGGGGGATGGTGTTTCGATCGATTCGTTTACACCCTGAAATCGCCCCCCCTCCACGTGCGCCAACTTCAGCGGCTAATCTTTGGCACTTAGTGAAGACGGGATCAATCACACAGACGCGCGAAAACATGGGATGGAGACGATGACGATTGCAAAGCTACCAAAGCGGCGACAATAAATAGAAAAATGGCGCGTTTCGAAAACACTGCTAATAAATAATAGAAAACGTTGTATTACAAAGAAAGTAAAAAAGTCGATACTCTCCGAAACCAGAGGTAGGTTAAGTCACTGGCGGGATGACGGCACAACATGGAACATTCAAAACAAAAAAAACAAAAAATGCGACAATCGTTTTACAGAATGAAATGACGGCGGTGTGTAGAATGAGCGAGCGATATGCAGTTGAAACAAGTCCTGGTCCTGGATAGCTTCGGTATTTACACGTCCTCTGAATACAGTAAAGCTTTTCTCTCCGTTATTTTTGGTATTTGAGATTTTGGTATGGTTGTCACTTTTTTTTTTTTTGTCATTGTGTACTCCTCTTCATCCTCCTAAGGTAAATTTTTGGTTTTAACCTCTACGCCCTCCTCCGCGTTCAGACCCGCAGCTTTTGAAGCAAAAAAAGTAAAAACAACAAAAAAGTAAGTATGCACAGTCCTCTTCGACGCTTCTCTCCTACGCACTGGTTTTGTCCTTGCCGCCGTTCCTGTCGTCACAAAGTCACGTTTTTTTTGTTTTTTTTGTTATTATGTGTCATTTTTGGTTTCTGCACTCAGACACGCACCTCTGCCGCCTTCTCTTGCCTCGTGGATTAAGAGTCACTTGTTTGTTTTCCTTTCCGAGGCTTCTGGAGATTGCAGAGGTGCCGCACCTGATCAAACGTCCTGGTTGCCTCCTGGTTGTTTATTTTTTTTGGATAGATAAAGATTTTTGGTTTCGATCTTTCCCTTTCCCCCTTCTCTTCTCCTGATGGCGTCTCTCTCTCCGTCCCTCCACTCTTTCATTCTGTGTATTTTTGGCATCGAAAGACCGGGGGAGACGGAGAGAAAAAGGGAAGAAGAATCGACGGGAGAAAGTGATGAGCTTTGGTGTGAAAGGCGAGGTTTGCGATTCCCTCCGTCCTCCTCCTACTCCTCCTCTGATTGGCATTCGTGGCTGTCACTCGATCTTGGCTCCTCCCAGGGAAGGCGGGCTGTGTGCCATTTCGATGGAGGAGCAGGAAGAGGCGGGGCTGGAGCAGGGCGAGGGGGAGCAGAGGGTGGGGCTTATGCTGCTGGCCGAGGGGAACGGAGAGGACTTGGACATGGCCGCGCTGAGCAGGCCGGCGCCCGGGACTGGCCCATGTGGAGCAGGGCCGGATGCTTCAGGAACAGAGAGGAGTGGAGGTTATGGCCCCCCGAGGCCCCCAGCATCACTTGTTTGCCGCCCTCAAGACTGGAAAGAGGAGCTGGCCACCACTGGCTGCTAGGGCTGAGGACAAACAAACACAGAACAAACGTTTAAGTGTTTCCTCATTTTGTTATTTTTTGTATCATTGTCTTTCACTGTGATATTATACTGTATGTGCCTGAAGCGCTTCCTTGACTAAAACATCCTATCCAATAAAGCCAAATAAAGGGAAAAAAATAAATAAATAAATTGGTGAAAGCAAATGTGATTCCAGACCCACTTACGGCAAATACTGTGCAACATGAAAACAAAAATATCAGATTTCATAGCTCAACATTGTCCCTCATTGGGTCCCTGTTGCCATGCTGCTACCTTGATGTGACATCATATGAAAACACTCTATTTACTTAATTTATTATACGGCTTATCTTCACAATGCAAGTAGAACGCTCCATTGACTTGAATGGGATTTTCGTTCGTTCTGATACGGAGTTCGTGCTTGTAATACAGGTCTTTGATATCACTCCGCATGAAGTAGTAGTAGCGGACAGGCGTACACTATCTCTGTCCTTGTCCCTGCGGGAGAAATTGGAGGAATCGCTCGTGAAGTTAACGGGAGTCCGACTTTCAACTTACCCTGAGATTCACCACCATTCCTCCTCTCTAACTGCACCTTCATCTAAGTAGCTATGCTAGCAATAAGTAGCTAGCCGTGCTGCTACTAGCCTAGCCACACTGCCTGGAATCATAACAAATCATTAAATAAACCGTTCTGCCTTCATAAAAGTGTATGAAGTTTATTTGTGTGTGTACAGTTGGCAAATGGCCTTATAATAAGCGGGATAATGTATAGGACGCTGGTCATTATCGGGAAAATAAGTACCTTCAGAGCGAAACAAGACCGGTTCGCCCTGTCGGTACTTATTTTCCCGATATTGACCAGCGTTCTATACATTATCCCTTACATATTAACCCTTTAACCGCTGCCTTAACCGAGCAAATTGTTGGTCCAAATTGTTGTTTTACTCAAATCTAAAAGCTTCGTGACTGGAGAGTTTACAGCCTATAACGCCTCATTTGAAAGCCAAGACCTACAAAACTCATCTTAACTTCATCCTTGTTTTGTCATCAGATTTTAGTCTAGTCTTTTTACCATGTTTTCATTGCTTTTTTATCACATTTTTGTCATGATTATTGTCACATTTTCATTGCTTTTTTGTGGCATTTTGGCTGCATCATCGTCACATTTTGTCAATAAAAAGCTACAAAAACGTGATGAAAACACAACCAAAAAGGACGAAAACGTGACAAATCATAATGAGGAAGAAGCTTAGATGAGTTGTGTAGGTCTTAGCTTTCAAATGAGGCATTACTCTAGCCTATAAGCAGTAAACCCCAGTCGAAAAGCTTTTAGATTTGGGTAAAACTGGAGAAAATGTGCTTGGTTAAGGTGGGGGTTAAGAGGTTAACAAATCATATGAACACATTGTGCTATTCTAGTGATTTACCTATAGCCAAATACTGTATATTGTAGTTTGTTTTTACAGTGAGTGAAACATACTTCTTCTTTGTTACTTCCCCATGACCAAAAGGAAAAAAAGGAAAACAAAATAAGCCTTGTATTGTAATGTCTCTAAATACAGTCTGAGGAGTACCTTATGTGCTTTCACCACAAAAACAAAAATGAGGCAGAAAACACAACAGTTGTCATGGAAATGTCACGTTACTAACTGCGCGTCATGCAAACTTCAACAACACAAGGCTGCATATAAAAATGAAAAGATGGGCATTTGAATAGAGGCTTAGATCGAGTTGTTTCACATGACAAAGGCAAGTCCTCGCCATGTGTTAGTGTTTTCACTAGTGTTCATCATTCTCCTCATCCATTAACACAAACACATTTATGCAAATGTGCACACGTTTAGTATTTCTTGCAGATGTGGTATAGGGAAACATAAAGGGAAAAGTGGCGGACTGAATGAGAGACACACGAGCACACACAGCAGCATGCGTTCACATTGGACACTCAAGCACACAATTATGGGACTGATGACAATACTTTTCCCCAATGTCCTGTTCTGTAGCCTATATCTTACATTAGTCATTATCATAAGTAATAACTGGAAATATTGCTGCACGACGACGACGACTGCAAAGGGGAATTCAGCGCTGTGGGCAAATTATATCTATTCACAGTTTTTAGCATCAGTAATTGTTTTATTAAAAGCAGGAAACCTAAGAAATGCCTTGACATGGACCTTTAGTTGCACTCTCCTCATGAATTGGGATTGGTAGTGTATTTAAAGGGACTGGACGGAGTTTAAACATTTTAAAATTATGTATTTTACACCCCCTACTTGCTGCAGGAATATCCCAATGTGTAGAATGAGCGCAGACCTATACACCACAACTGCCTCTAAAATCCTGTCACTGAAAAAGGTGTTGATTCGGGTCCGAAGCTCTGTCACGCACGAGCTTAAAGGGATACTTCGGGATTTTTGACATAGGGCCTCATTTCCTAGTTATGCAGAGTGTTGTTGATGTCTGGAGATATTTTTTTCTTAAATTCATGCAGTTCTTATATTTGAAGAGTCTAGTTGCGCTAGGCTAGAGCAAGGCTAAAGCATTTCTATGGTAAAGTCTAGCCTGCATGTTAAGGGCAGGCACAATAAGCTTTAGCTTCTGCCTGCACCTGGTCATTTATTGTGTTTTATGTTTCGAATGATTTGTTTGAATGATCTGTAAATGACCGAACCGAAATAAATGAAATGAATGCATTAAAAAACAGTCTGGCGCACTCCACAGTGCACCTGAGGTAAATCACTTATAACACCAGACTAACCATATAAATGTCTGTGTTAATAGAATAATTTTTTGAAATATAACTGACCTTGTATCACATGAATTACCGCATTTTGAGGGACTATTTTCTCGCAGATCACTCCACCGCTGCCTTAGCTTACAGCCACGAAGCTGATCCTGCTCAAATATAAGTTATTATAAATGCAAAATGGTTAAAATGATTCTATTAACACAGACATTTATATCGTTAGTCTGGCGTTATAAGTGATTTACCTCAGGTGCACTGTGGAGTGAGTCAGACTGTTTTTTAATGCAGGCTGACTAACTGATACCATAGAAATGCTTTAGCCTTGCTCTAGCCTAGCGCAACTAGACTCTTCAAATATAAGAACTGCATGAATTTAAGAAAAAAATATCTCCAGACATCAACAACACTCTGGATAACTAGGAAATGAGGCCCAATGTCAAAAATCCCGAAGTATCCCTTTAATATAGAAACTGCAGTTACGCGTTAGACCTGAGGTGGCAGTAGCGAGTATAAAATGTTAACTTCCATCTAACCTCTTTAACATAGCTGCTCAAGAAAACTCAAACGGATCCGTGCGATCAGATTTGTCCATTTGTCGTCACGTGTTGTTCGTGAGCAGCGTCACTCTTGGGAGGCGAAAGTCCCCTCATTAACATGAACTTTTTTCAATCGGTGGTAAATGACCAATGACCACATCAACAGTAGGTGAGTTTCGTGATGTGTAACCCTGTCCGAATATTAGTGCGAAAACTCTAATAACACGGCAACGACAATTGTTTACTTCCTGTTTGCCCCGCCTCGCCGTGTAGTTGCCACGGTCACCGGACTCAGTCGCTGTTACAACAATGACTGAGTCTGGATTTCTAGGAAAAACCAAAATGACATCAACATGACAACATGGTCTCATTTAATCACCATAATGTTTTATCTTTACACTCAATTTTGTTTCCATTTTCTGTTGTCACGCAGAATCTAAAAACTCATCATTTAAAGCCCCTGAACTCCATTTTCTGTTTACAAATTATAACAGGGGAATGAGTGGAGTATAAACTATTACAGTAGTAGTGGTCCAAATCCTTTTCTAACACATTTCTGCCCCCAAATCCTTCTCAGGGATGAAATATACACATATCACAACTGTCAGGGAGCAAATAACTAGCCGTTTTTCCACTAATGATATTCTTTCTTTCTTTCTTTCTTTCTTTCTCTCTCTTCTTTTGTTCTCTGCAGTTCTTGTTTTTTGTTGTTTTTGATTATTTCCCCCAAAGGTCCCAATTGAAGAGTTTAAGTCAAGACCTGGGCAGCTCGGCCTGACTCCAGAAGGGGGAAAAAAGTGCCAATACAAAACTATGTAGGCTGCATTCTTTTGCCTGTTGATGTTTGGACTTGGAACACACCTTGGATAGTGGCCAGGGGATTGTTACCGAGGAGGGCCGGGTTCATCCCTGTGTTTACTCCCATCACAGTGTTCCTGGTTGCCACACACACCACACCAGAACCAGAAGAGGCAGGCAGAGGAAAGGAAGGAGACAAAGAGAAGATAGGAGGGCAGGAGGGGAAAGCAAGGATAAAAAGAGAATGGTTAGCTGCAGCACAGACATGTTCAGGGAAAGCTGGAGCGATTAATAAAGAAATCAGCAGTACAGTGAGAGATAAGCATTAGCTTCATTATTTAAAGGATTTTCCACAGAGTAATGGGAAAAAAAGAAAAGTTATAAAAAACAGAAAAGGTGAGTGCATCAGTGGGTCCAAAGAAAAGGCGCATGTGCTCTTCAAAGATCAGGTATCAAACTTGATAAACACAGGAAAAGAGGATCTGAGGCACTTTATTTAAATGGACACGCCGACACGTTTCGACCTGGAGTTAAATATAACTTTTCTTTTTAAACACAGGAAAAGAGGATTTGAGGCACTCTGACTTCAGATTAAAAGTACTTTATTTAAATGGACTCGCCGACACGTTTCGACATGGAGTTAAATATAACTTTTCTTTTTAAACACAGGAAAAGAGGATCTGAGGCATTTTAATCTTCTTTCAGATCTTCTTTTCCTGTGTTTAAAAAAGAAGTAATGGTTTATTAAAGAGGGGGTATTATGCTTTTTTCAATCACATAGCACCAGTCTATAGCATACTACAATGATGACGTAACCTTCTGTTGGTCTGTATCTGCAGTAAATTAAAATAACTGCCTTGAATAAAATTGCTCTCTCAAAATGGCTGTACTGAACGTCTTGAAATAGGCCTCTGTCTCTTTAAGAAGCTTTCCGACACGCCCCCTTCAGCACACTGCTGTGGCATCTACACTCACCTAAAGGATTATTAGGAACACCTGTTCAATTTCACATTAATGCAATTATCTAAACAACCAATCACATGGCAGTTGCTTCAATGCATTTAGGGGTGTGGTCCTGGTCAAGACAATCTCCTGAACTCCAAACTGAATGTCAGAATGGGAAAGAAAGGTGATTTAAGCAATTTTGAGCGTGGCATGGTTGTTGGTGCCAGACGGGCCGGTCTGAGTATTTCACAATCTGCTCAGTTACTGGGATTTTCACGCACAACCATTTCTAGGGTTTACAAAGAATGGTGTGAAAAGGGAAAAACATCCAGTATGCGGCAGTCCTGTGGGCCAAAATGCCTTGTTGATGCTAGAGGTCAGAGGAGAATGGGCCGACTGATTCAAGCTGATAGAAGAGCAACTTTGACTGAAATAACCACTCGTTACAACCGAGGTATGGAGCAAAGCATTTGTGAAGCCACAACACGCACAATCTTGAGGCGGATGGGCTACAACAGCAGAAGACCCCACCGGGTACCACTCATCTCCACTACAAATAGGAAAAGAGGCTACAATTTGCACAAGCTCACCAAAATTGGACAGTTGAAGACTGGAAAAATGTTGCCTGGTCTGATGAGTCTCGATTTCTGTTGAGACATTCAGATGGTAGAGTCAGAATTTGGCGTAAACAGAATGAGAACATGGATCCATCATGCCTTGTTACCACTGTGCAGGCTGGTGGTAGTGGTGTAATGGTGTGGGGGATGTTTTCTTGGCACACTTTAGGCCCCTTAGTGCCAATTGGGCATCGTTTAAATGCCACGGACTACCTGAGCATTGTTTCTGACCATGTCCATCCCTTTATGACCACCATGTACCCATCCTCTGATGGCTACTTCCAGCAGGATAATGCACCATGTCACAAAGCTCCAATCATTTCAAATTGGTTTCTTGAACATGACAATGAGTTCACTGTACTACAATGGCCCCACAGTCACCAGATCTCAACCCAATAGAGCATCTTTGGGATGTGGTGGAACGGGAGCTTCGTGCCCTGGATGTGCATCCCACAAATCTCCATCAACTGCAAGATGCTATCCTATCAATATGGGCCAACATTTCTAAAGAATGCTTTAAGCACCTTGTTGAATCAATGCAACGTAGAATTAAGGCAGTTCTGAAGGCGAAAGGGGGTCAAACACAGTATTAGTATGGTGTTCCTAATAATCATTTAGGTGAGTGTAAACAACACTACTGTGCGGGGAGGGGGCTCTGCTGAGCTGAGGAGCAGTGGTTGGTGGCTTGGCTGGTGACAAAAGGTCCAGAGGCGTCTCCAGGAGGTGGGGGCGTTCCTAGGAGGACTGAGGCATAGCTACACCTAAAATGGCTGCCGTCTAAGTTTTTACTGATTACTCAAAAATATGTGAATGAGCCAAGGCAACACTCCAGGCATGTGTTTAATGAGGGAATGACATAATAACATGATATAAAGGTGGAAAAGTCGATTTTACATAATACCCCCCCCTTTAAATACATACGTATGCGTGTTTTTACAGTGAGTGTTAATGCAGTGAATACAACTCCAAACATGGCAAATTAGGGATTCTCTGAAGTCAAATGTTTGGCTTTGGCGCTGTATAAAACATTTCACATATCACGCAATAAGTAAGACAAAAAGTGTGTGTTGCTGGTTCTTGTGTAAAATGTGTCGCCGCCGTAATCACCTCAAGTTCGCAGCGAAGTCGGAGATGTAGTTTGACACGTCGCCGTTCTTTTTACCCATACGCCATAATCTGTGGACACAAACACACACACACACATAGAAAGACAAAGAGGGTTAGACCGCACTGCCGCACAGAGGGAGCAGCGCTTTGCCTAATGGTACAATGGGACAAGACAGTAAGTGTGTGCACTGTGTCGGAAATCTACCTACAAACTGCAGATGAATGGAGCCAGTGTGAAGTTCAGTGTTTGAACAGAGTGAATGTAAATCTGTGGCTGTGGACATGTTTTGCCTAAATGTAGAAGTGGCTGGGATCTGATTGCTTTGGTGTGCGTGTGTTTGCGCAGCTCTCAGTCCCATCATTCAGGACATTTGTTGAAAAGATAACAAACAGCCCGGCGTTTTGTCTGTCAGCTACTTGCCATTGACATTTTCGCCTTAACCAGGAACTTGATAAACCACTGTCTACAATGTAAAACTGTACAACTGAGGGCCTTCACATGCATAACCCACAAGCCTGACCCTTATTTCAACAGAAGTTACCAAACTTTTTGTTGAAATCATGACAACACATTAGACTAGGGGGTAAAGAGTGTGGTTTACCCAGGGCCCAGAGCAGGAAGGGGAAACCTGCTCATTGCTTACTGTAAAACTAGAAGCATAGGCCCACCAAATTGTTTGTACCCGGGGTTGAAGTGCTGCACCCATGCTATTGAAATCCACATGGACATTCTGAATTCAAGCCATTTCTAATACAGATATTCATGTTTTGCAAAGTAGCGCCACTAATAGACACACATTGGGCAGGTTTTTTTCCTTTAATGATGTGACATTGACAAACGGTGCACTATTTATTCTATTTCAAGACACGGTTAAAATCATTTAAAGCTGTGGCCTAGGACGCTCGAACGGATTCCATAATCGCTTGCAGGCGTTATGTAAGAATATCATGAATTTAAAGATCTTATAGTTAACATGACTGACGTGTTGCATAATAGAGGGGAATTCGAGACCACAATATCGCACTTGATGAGTTTGTAAGGGCTGGATTTTTTACATAACATCTGTGCGATTTTTGCACCGAGACTGTGATTAGATTTAGATTTGAGCATAAACGTTGCGCATAAACTTTTGAGCAGAGGCTAACTACACCTCATTTTGTTTCTAGTGGTGGAACAAAACAAAAAAGCCCTCCTTTAGTTTACTGTAAACTCAGACATTTGTGGGAAAAACATTGTGCTTCTTCTTATAAAAGCCTTCGTGTCAGTGTCATGAACTTAGGAATGGGTTTGGACCGCTGCTAACAATTTAATATAGTAGCTTCCACTTTCATTGTTTGTAATTAAAAAAAGAAAATCAGGTATAGGACCTTTAATTAGAGCTTTTAGCACAGAACATCTGGCCCCCAAGATATGACGTGATTTTGAGAAATATTATGCAAATAAGAGGTCAAATACCTGGGGGAAATGCTGTTAGCAGGTTTTATACATAGACTTAAACATAGATTTTTTTTTTTAAGTTTCAACAATATCTACTAAAATAGCTGCACCCCTTAATTGCGATCCTAAAATTGCAATTTTGACTCGGCGGCGATGTTCCTCCAGCTCTACTGTGAACACAGTGAAAAGGTGTCGCTCTTTACCCTGTGTTGAGGTTGAGGGAGCTGTGACTGGGCATGGCGGGGCTGGCTGTGCTGCGGGGAGGCGGGGGCGGAGTCACGGGGGAGGGGGTGGAGCAGAGGGAGGGGTGGCTGGAGGTCAGACTGGAGGTCAGACTGGAGGTCAGGCTGGAGGTCAGGGGGCACATGGGGGGCATGGTGCTCACTGTTGTGCTGCTGAGACTGGTCACGGCCTGCGAGAGCTGGCTGGACATCTGCGGAAAGATTGTCAAAGTATTATTAGGTCACATTTACAGTAATATCATGTTTAATTACAGCTTAAAACCATTCTTTTTTGTATTCTATATTTTGAAAATAGAAATAAGGTCTACGCAAGGATAGGTAATACAGATATAACTGGGTCACAGGGCCAGGGCTGGTCGGGAGCTTTCCAGGAGCTCCCTCTGCAGGCAGCAGTGGGAATAACAGGATTAAGGTTAAGGCCCCGTGATAGATAATGAGCTTTTAAAAAGAGAAGGACTGTTTTATGTTTACAGATCTGCCAACACTGAAGATTTTTATGAGTAAAAAAAATAATAAACGCGCGAACCCAGGGCAAGCCGGATATGTTGAGTCAAGGCAATCTCTCCCGATAACTGTCAAGAACTGTTTTGTGGTTTCCAAGTGTTTAATATTGCTTACGAACACAGGAGATCGCCAGATGCATTCAGACATGCAAATACATGGTGACAAAGGTGACAATTCACAGGGCCGTGGCGGAACGCGCAGTTTGCGTGAATGTTTTAACAGAGCACGTAGATTGTATGCAGTGTTTCCCACAGATTTCAAGGAGACTGTGGTGAGAGAGAGCGCCACCTTGGGGGATCCGGGGCCTCCCCGGTAGATTTTTTTAAAATTTAGATGCGTTTTCCTGCATTCTGGTGCATTTTAAGCAATATAATAATAATTATTATTTTTGGCTATTATGCTGCTGTGAAAAGAATAATTTCTGGTTAATTTACATAGGGTACAGCTTTTTTTAAATTATAATATAATGGATCAGTTTTCTTTCAGGGGGCGAAGGCCCTTGATTCTTCTCTCAGCTCCGCCCCTGCAGCTCTCAGATACAGACTCTGAACCTCAGCCTGATGCTGCAGAGAGAAAACACTGACCAACAGCTCTCACCTCGTGTAGGGCAAGAACAAGAGAGAGGGAGGGGAGAGAACTAAAGTTTAGAACGGGGTCCTGAATTTAATTCCACTGCGATCCAAAAAAATAAAGTAGAATAATTATCAAGCAACAGTCTGGAACATAATTTACCGTAATAATAATTTGTGTGCTTTGAAAACAATGCAACAATTCATTATAGTTTTGTTTTTACTCTAAAATTACATTTTGGGGTTCTAAATAACAGAATATATACACTTTTTTCCACTTCCACTTTTTTGTAGCGCATATGATTAACAACTATATTGACTCAACACTAAACTTTTTGTTTTAGAACTGTAGTTCTCCTAATGGCTTCACTTTCATCACAGAGTGGACAGAGACAATAAAGGATTTGTACATCATGTTAAATTCCAAATCAGGTTCTGTACATCAGAAGATATGGTCTTCTATTTGAATCATGTACATAAAAAAAGGATAAAAAACATTATTACATTTTCGTTTTTGAAATATAGATTTTAAACTTTTATTGACTATTCATAGGAATAAGGCCCATACACTTCAGAATATGCCAACCATACAAATAAAATGGTATCAGTTTTTTTCTGGCTACAGTTTGGCATATTTTAATAGTTGCAAGTCCAAAGAGTGTAAACTTTGGTTCAGGTTCAGTAAACCTGCCAACGTTAACATCTCTGATCAGCTGGAACCACGCCAGAACCGCTCATATCTATGAGCACCCAATGACCACACGGTCCACCTGGAGATCAACTGAGCGCAGAGTGCGCACTGAGCCATGGGCACTTGCCCGGTCAATTTAGCCATAGGATTTAGCCTCACAGTAAATGATAGCTATCCATTAGCTTTGTAGGTTTTAGCTTGTAGATGCTCTCACGTTTCATGCGGCTATTGTCAAATATGAAAGCTACAGTCATCACAAAACTTGGATTAGTTTGGTGCACAGTGTCATGCACAGCTGCGCGTAACTTTGTTGTTGTTGTGCAGACTGATGCATGAACCGCTACCGCTAGCTACTAAGTAAAAAGCAGTAAAAGTTCACATGTATACAGCGGTTTAACTTTCACCTCAGCGTGCGATGTCTCATAGGGTTCATCAGTGGTGCGTCTGTTGGAGCGGGGTTAGCGAGTACACGGGCCTACAGTCAGCCGGTGGATGCGCGCGGCTTTTGCGCTGCCCAGGTGAAGTGAGCAAGCGCGGGGCAGCGGAGCTCACTCAGCCTGGAGCTGGAGGCTCCTACGGCTGCGGCCACGGGGAAAGTGGCATATTTGACGTAACAGCACCAGTGAACCTTTACCCTGTGCATAGTTTATTTACGCGTTACACAGATCTCTGCTCAGCGGCAGAATGAACTTCAGTGACAACATCTTCATAATGCGTAGTTTAGAACATGAAATCGTACAAGCGTACTAGGAGGTCAAAATGCGTGTCCGCTACGCAAAATGCGTACATGTTGGCAGGTCTGTGTTTACTCCAAGATAATACAGGAAGTGCAGATCAGAACATTGAAGCTGAAGAAGAAGACACGACTATGAAAGCGAACACAATTATGAGGCAAAATATGTTTTGACCATAATAATATGGTTAAAAGCTCAAAAAAACTTAGTTATGCATGTTATGTCATCCTAGCTTATGATCATGTTACAATGTAGTTTACCCATGACATAACTGAGTTTTGCCTTATTCACATTGGTATCTATTCCACCAATCTGCATAATTTCAGCCTCAACTTAAACTTAACTTGAAACAATGATTTGTATTTGTTGTTGTAGCTCAATGACACATTTTAGTGATTATAAACCTGGAATGGTAACACTTTATACTGACTACACCTTATTTAGCCTAAATTCAGCATGAACAATTCATGAGTTAAGTGTGACTAACACTTACTCTTAACTAACTACTTAACCATGAATAAGTGAAATATGTAAAAAAAAACTATTCAACTGAGTTAGGCATTAACTGTAGTAGTTAAGTAGTTATTAAGTGTTAGTCACACTGAACTAATGAATTATTCATGATTAATTAAGTGTTAATTCATCATTTATTAAGACTTAATAAGGTGTAGTTATTATAAAATGTTACCTAAAAGGTAAACTTAACAAACTATCTTTTTTGGGTACAGAACTTTTGAATACCAATTAAACCTAATGAAAGTACCTGAATAAAGCACACGTGGGAAATTGAAATGTACCATGTGAGGGCTGTAGCAGGGTGTTTTGTGTGCGGTGGGGGCCGTCGGGGGCTGGCTGGGCAGAGGTGGGGTGGCACTGCTGGGGTTGATGCGTTTCTCTTTCTGCCGGCGATTGCAGAACCAAACCCGGATGACTTCCTTCTCCATGTTGAGCTGCTCCGCGATCAGTAAGATCTCCTCTGAGGTAGGCTTCTGGTTCTGCTGATACAAGGGCAACAGCAAAAAGCCGCCATTAAAATCACACACGCAACGGTTTTTGTCAAGAAATACCCAGCGTGCTGTTTTTTTAAAAATAATTATTGAACATGAATTAGTCATTTCAAATACAGGATATTTAGAGAAATTGTAAATAGAGAATTTTGAAGCAGGAAAAGTGCTTGGGCTTTTCTTTTCTCTCAGAAGTTCTTGCTCCCTAAACACCAAAGAGGCCCTTTTGCACAGGACAATCAATTGAGGAAAAACTCCCTAAAACTCTGAAATTTCGACTTTTTGGACTCCAAATTCACTTTGTTGTATCAAGGCAATATTCTCCACTCACAGATGTAGCACCACAACATTTTCCTTACATTTTGAAAGATTTTTCAGAGGCTTTTTTTAACACCCAGCCTGCATTGACTTTTAAATCCCCCGAACAATTCGATGTAAATGTATTTTCAGATTTTTCTTTTCCACGAAAAACTAGTTTATTCAAAGAAAAAAATAGATATCCAAAATAACCTTTGTTTCTCATGTTATAATATCAACAAAATAAATCCTTTTTCATCCTTGCTATAGACAGTTGTGTATTTTGCCTCTTACGGTCATAAAAGAGCGTTCCAGGGCCACGCGGACATTTGTTTCGATGCTGGTTCTCTTCTTCCTGCGGCGCCCCGGGAGGCCCTCGAAGCCCATAGAGGAAGAGGACAGGGAGCTGGGGCTGGGCAGAGTGCTGTCTATGGACATAGTCTCTGCACAACACAAGCAAAAGTATTTTAACTTTGTTGCCAAAAGTCAAGTTGTTCTTCTGCATTTTTCCAGACAGCTCACCTGCGTCATTGAGCCACTTCTCCAGCAGTGGCTTCAGTTTGCACATGTTTTTAAAGCTTAGGTTGAGGGCCTCAAAGCGGGAGATGGTGGTCTGGCTGAAGTCGTTGCCGTACAGTTTTCCCATTGCCAAACCAACATCGCCCTGCACCGACCAGAACAAACAGTATTATAGACAGTCATAAACAGCTCACCTGAAGTGAAGAGGCGACAGGAGGAGTGTGCGCACCTGAGTGAAGCCCAGTTTGATGCGTCTTTGTTTGAAAGTGCGAGCGAACTGCTCCAGTTCCTCTAGGTCACTGGGCTCCTCGGGGTGAGTGGGCACGGAGGACACCGTGGTTACGCCCCCACCAACACTCACGTCTGCACTCTTATCTCGCTGTGGCACAGAATCAAAGAGCAGGTCGTTGGGTGACTGTTGCAGTATATCTAAACAGGTTTAAATGGCCTAAAAGTGGATCTCCTACCTGTGCTTGGAGTCCCATCCTAGACTGAGCAGATAGCAGGCCCCCCTGGTTTTGCTGAGGTAGCGAAATAAGATTTGGTGTCGAAAGGTGTCCTGACAAAAACACACGGTTAATCAAAATGCTTACTGTAGAAGTCTTGTGTCACACATGCTTCTAAGCACATACCTTGCTGTCCCTGCTGTGTCTGTGGCAGGAGGAACTGGGCTGGGGAGGAGAGTGGGTGGCTAGGCAACAAAACCAACTGTTGAAGCTGCAGCATCTGCTGGATATCCTGCTCAAGAGAGCAGTGAGAAAATGTCTCAAGATTAGAGATTAGATAAAAGGTGAGGTGTGAAAGCAGCTATGTGTTAG
Organism: Neogobius melanostomus; assembly: GCA_007210695.1. Classification (NCBI taxonomy): domain Eukaryota; kingdom Metazoa; phylum Chordata; class Actinopteri; order Gobiiformes; family Gobiidae; genus Neogobius; species Neogobius melanostomus. The sequence continues at coordinate 1,174,387 of VHKM01000213.1, read as the reverse complement.
TAGGAAGATGTAGTTCATGCAGCTGGAAAAAATGAGTCAGTAGCTACAGTCATGCACGTGAAAAGTCTTCAGTGCATCCTGTACCTGTGCAGTGAGCTGGATGGGCTGAGACAGGGCGAGCTGAGGCGGAGGTGGGATAGACACGCTCTGTGTCTGCTCCTGAGCCCCCTGGCCCTGTCCCGCCTGCTGCTGCTGCTGCTGATTGGCTGCAGCAGCGGCCTGGGCCTGCTGATTGGCTGCAGCTGCGGCCTGAGCCTGCTGATTGGCCTGGGCGGCTGCGTGTGCGGCGTGAGCTGCGTGGGCCGCACTGGACTGTTGCACGGCTGCAGCCAGGAGCTGAGCCTGAGCCTGTTGCAACAACAGCTGCTGCTGCGGTGGGAGTAAAGCTGTCAGCTGAGCAGAGAAGCAGAGAGGAGAAAGGGCCCCCAGTTAAAGAGCAGTTAGACAGAGCGAGAGAAGACAGAGCAGCATCAGAGACAACCCAGACAGAGCACAGCCAGAGCCCACAACCCTCTGTATGCACAACAAACAGCGCCTTACCCCTGCGAGCTGGGAGCCAGTCAGCATGAGCTGGGTGTGCTGCTGCAGGGCCGTCTGGGAGGGCGTCGGGCCGTGGGAAGGAGGGAGAGCGGGGGACATGTCTCCACACTCCTCCATCTTAGTCTGAAAGGAGAAAACACATTATCTGGAAGCACATCATCACACATGCCTCACCGACCACTCTTGAGCGCAAAAATGCAAAGACATCCTAGAGATCTCCAGTGCATTACCTGATCATTTAAGGTCATGTTGTTAGGTCTATGAGTCTAAACAGCACTGATCAGAGCCTGGTCCCTGCTGCGTGTGAGCTGTAAGGCAGTGTCAGCCTGGTGTGCCAGCAGCAGGCGTGTTTGGACTGGAGACTCTTCCAGTTCACTGATTTGCATATTGCGGTGGCATGCAAATCGCTGTCCCGCTGAGATGTGTAGCCGTAGCAGACATGACGTTTGAATGGGATTTAGTGGGAGAAAAGTGCCATCATGCTCTCGACTATTGCCTGTTTACAGCTGTTTACATTAACAATTGGGCGGAGAGGCGACACATTATGAACCTCAACGTCAAGGCGCACAAAGGGGCGAATGGGACCATTGAGTGAACACAAAGCTCCCCTGGAATTAAACTTATTGTGCCGATTAGGGGACAAAAGGAGCCCAAACATTGGCCGAGACGTGTATGCTTAGACACGCACTCACCTTTGCGCTGCTCAGGGCCGGGGACAGTGGGAAGGGGTTCACTTTCATTGACTGAGCCTGGAAAAAGCAAACACAAAACAGGTTGGAAGTTTTATTAGTCTCATTTGTACCAATTACTCAACTTAAAGGCCCTTTTCCCATGTTTTTTTCTAGTAGTGAAATGCCCTCTTTAAGTACTGTATATCATTAGAGTAGAAATTTGTGAAAAGTGCCAATGTGCGCTGTGCATCACAGTATGAAGCATTTTTATTGATCATGAGTATTACTGCAACACTAAAGCTCCACTAAAGCTCCACTTATGCTTATGAACTCATCCCTGTGAAGAAATGGGATGTTATGCATTAGGAATGCTAGGAATGTGATTTATGCAGCAAACAGTGTTTCCCTTGTAGTTGCTCCAGGTGCTTCTTGTTGGCAAGGCTTCTCCTTATATAATTTGATTGTGCTTCCAAAATGTCTTATTGATTAATATAATCACTTTCAAACTTTTCACAAATTGTCAAAAATAACATTTGACTAAATCAATCTATAATTCAACCACCCCGCAATATGAATAAGAAATGCACTTTATATTAACTACACCTAAACCTTAATAAATGATGAGTTAACACTTAATTCATCATGAACAATTCAATAAGATAAGATAAGATAAGATAAGATAGCCTTTATTGATCTCACAATGGAGAAATTAATTGTGAGTAACACTTAATGAATAAGTGAAGCATGTGAAGAACTACGCATCATGAGTTAGACATTAAGTAGTTATTAAGTGTTAGTCATGCTTAACTAATGAATTGCGCTCATCATTTATTAAGGCTAAATAAGGTGTAGTTATTATAAAGTGTTACCAAAATGCACATTCATTTGATATAAACTACATTGTAAGATGAACAGAGGACCCAGCAGTGGCTCTAACAGTGGCACCGGTACCACAGTTTGAGAAGCACTCAATTATCAAAAGCTCGATTATCGTTCAAATCAATAGCGTTTTAGACATAAGATCTTTCAACTCTAATCACCTAGGGCTGGGCATTTAATTGAAATGTCATCGAAATCCTAATCCCTACTTTGGTCAAGTCTCAATCATTTTCACGGGACTTTATAACTGACAGGTTTGCTTTTGCATATCAGAGCTACAGAGTCCCTTCAGCAGTTTCAATCTGTTAAAGACACACTTTTTCTCAAAGGCTTTTAACACAAGATGAGCTAGAGTACAAAAATGATCTCTTTTTATAATTTGTGAGGCGCTATGAGCAGCTCCAGTTGTTAATGTGCTAGAGAAAGTTGGCACTGACATTCTTCGGCAGAAACCGCTACGAGTTTTGGATTTGAGTGAGTTAAATGAAACTGGAGAAAAAAATATTTGTTTTTCTTTGAGCTGAGGTTTGTATACAAAGACATGTCTAAGTTCATGAATCAGCGGCATATATTTATTTTTTATTTTCCTCTTTCGGTCCATCTGTACTCAGCCTCATGTACCCAACTTTATATCCATTTTTATTTAAGACTTTTTTAACTGCTGGGCTGTCTGTATGTATATGTGTCTGTGTGTCTGTGTGTGCAGGTGGGGGGGGAGGTGGGGGTTGTTGTTATTTATGTATATTTTTACTGTTGGGGACGATTTGATTTGATTTGATTTCTATTGTGAAGAAATAAAAAATTGTGATTACTTTATTGCGATATCGTCCAGCCCAATAATCACCTCCAGGCTTTTAAAACACAAATATCAGACAGTTGGAAAATTGGCCAAACCTTCAACAAAGACTAAAGAAATCCCCATACATTTGTATTATTAGTATTACAGCAGGGGAATCAGGATGTTAAACTTGATGTTCATGATATCAAATCACAGCACGTACTATAATCACAGCACGTGGCTATAAAACGTAACGTGACAAACAGCCCCGGTCTCCCCAACATAACGCATGCAGCAAGAAAAAAAAAAAAAAAAATGGCTGTACCTGGTGATTCGATTCAGGTCCGTTCCGTTCCGCGTCTGCGTGGGAGGAAGGGGAAAAAGTGACAATATTTTTTAGACAAAGAGCCAGTGATTTGACATACGTTTTTGATTTTTTTTTGTATTCAGCCCTGTTATTGAACATGCCATGGCAGCGTGGCGGTGGACGTTTGTCTCCTCTCACCTGTGCTCTCCAGCGGCGAATCGGCCCCCACTTTCTCCAACTCCACCGGCTTTGACATCCTGATGTCTGCGGGACGGGACAGCGAGCGCAGAGGTTAGCGTTTGTGCAGAAACATATTTGCGACCGGGGTGATTCGAGATGGAAACAAGGCGGTCAGGGCATTGTGTTTTGAGGTCGAACAACAAACCGAGCCCACACAAACACTGTACAAGTAGGTGTAGCATTCTTGCTCTTCTGCACATTGTGTATGCCTTTCATTCACACTTTCCAAATAGTGGTTCGAACTTTTGAGTGGGACGAGCCAAGGTGTTTGCTGTGGCTAAATTTAGGCTTGAGGTTTTTCACGTAGGAGCAGCCAAGAGGGGTTGCGTGTGTCACTCGAAAAGCACTTCCTGTATTGGGACAGTCCCTGAGCGGCAACTGCGGCCAATGAGAAACGGCTCATTTGATATCAGTGCAAATGGTTGGCAGGTGAGCTGCGGGATACATGGCAGTGGGGATATCATGTTGTGAGAACTTTGTGGGAAGTTGCATGAATGAAGCACTGTGTGTAGTGATGCATGCACTCCAGAGCCTGATGATTCAAATGCCCTGTGTCTGTTTGATTATTACTGGCAAGGTCATACAAATACGGGAAGGTTTGTGTGTAAAGATCTAAACTACAAGGTTAGCAGAGTTTTATACACAAAAGAGACGGGGAATTTAGTTCTCTGCTCATTGTGACCATTCAAATAAAGCTTTGATTGCACTTTCTCGACAACAACAACAAAAAACAAAGGTACGAACTGTCACTACAGTATTACGACGACGATGATGACGACAAGATCTTTTGCTAGGCAGTAAGAAGGGAGAACAAGAGGAAGAAGACGGATGCAGAGACAAAGAGGAAGAAAAGATCCAGAAGGAGGAGAAAAAGAAAGCAAGAGGATGCCGATCAAGAAGAAGAAAAGCAGAGAAATTAAGAACAAGTAGGCTTCTAAGTTCAACACATTTTGACAGGTCGGCTTTGTTAAGATTAACATCTTAACAACTGTACTTGAATAAACTTCTCACAAGTCGTCTCCCCCGTTTCGACGTTTGCGTGTGTGTATATACAAGGACTATCAGGGATTAAGCCTTTGTATTCTCAGCATGCAACTGTTGTGCTTTTCTTTTCTTTTTCTTTTCTTACTAAATAGCTTGTTGACCTTATTATCTCTCCATAACGCTCTCTTATTTGTCTGAAACCACAAGCTGTGTGCTCTGTGTCCACACCAAACTCTTCTCCTTTTGGGCCACATGGGCTCACACAGGCGTTCTCACACACACTGCGACTTCCCTTTTGTGAAAACATGCAAATCGGCCCAACGACAAACTAATTATATCAGCCACCTGCATAATAAATGTTCCCCCCCCCCCCACCACCACCACCAGCACCAGCACCGCTCCCCCACTGTTCTCCCTGCTGTTGTTTGTCATACAATAGCACTCTCAAAACACTGCCAGGTTTCGCTAAACGCCGCAATAATACACTGTGGGGACTGTAAGGAGTGGATGGTCAAGCTCAAATTCGACCATCGGGGGGCAGCAGCGGCACGCAAACGCCGCACACCACTGACCACAAAACCCAATGTCACAATGCACAATGAGGAGCCAAGTGGCTACTCCCGAATCCGACCAGGATTTCACTTCACTTCAAGAGCCTTATAGAGAGCCAAGGGTGAACCTGATCTAAATTAAACCATCTTAAAATAGTTCATAGTTTTACCTAAAATGGGGAATCAAAACTAAACCCAAATGAACTTCTGAACTAATGTGGCCCCAAGCCTATGATAAAGCAGGCGTTAATGTTTACCTTTGTTCCCCATGTCTGATTAAACAGCCATCTCTTCCAAACGTAAACTTAGCAAATCTAGACATAATCTCAAGTTGAGGTAAGTCAAGCAATATAATAATAATATAATAATAATAATAATAATAATGAGTAAGATGAGTCTTGCTCTTTTATAGTGACAACTCAAAGTACTACCATAGTCCCAAACCAAAGGCAAACTAGGCATACATCTATACTTTTTGTTTAATAAGGCCTTACTTTTTAAATCAATTATAATACAGAAAATAATACATGCAAAATGTTATATTCATGACCGTATGAGTGAGTGGGGTTTTAAAGCACTAAATCATTGTAATCCATTATGTAAATGCTATTGTTATGGAGCAAATGTTTGCTTGCTGTAGACCAAATTTGCAAATTACTTTGTATTTGTAAATGATTATCCCCGTATGGAAATGTATGTAACTGCGCACTTGTCAGGAGATCCTACAGGTTGAGGTTTTAGCCTATTGTGCATGTTTAATGTTGGGGGGACTGCGCACCTCCACGTGGCATTTGTTTCTTTTTATGTTGTGTAATGTCCTTTCATGTGTTGACACTTTGAGCTCCTAAACTGAATCTGAATCTAAATGAGGTTACCCACTCAGACACGGGGAGAGCATGGAAACTCACACAGGAAAGCCCACGGAATCAAACCTGTGACCTTCTTGGTGTGAGGCTACTGTGCCACATTGTTTAATATTTCTTGAAAATTAGGTCATGTTCATGGGTTTGTTTCAAAGGGAGTCTAGCAGATCTTGTTAGTGATATACTGTATCAATGCAAAAATCTCATGTACAATCCTGACCATATTAGAGCTCAAGGCAGGTCCAAGCCACAGGCAAAACCGGTCTTATCTTTCCTCATCCCCAATTGGACGAGCTTTTTATGACTATTTCAATTCATGCCTGGGAACACCCAAAAGGTCCTTTGGAAATAGTTTTCTCTAACCAACATTACAAGATATTACAAGTCATTACACCGCATTGGCAGATACACATGCACAAACCAGATTTACATCCACCAAAAATCCTGCCTGTACTTGTGATTATTAATGAGCTGAGACTGATGGTGTTGAAAATATCCAGCGTCTTCACTTTCTCCTGAGATTTCGCACGCAACTGGCAGAAGAGTTTCCATCAAATTGTCGGACTTCTGTAAATTGACTATTCAAAAGATGATTATGTCTTCCCTTTTTTGGCGTCCTGTTATGGGTTGTGGTTATTCCAGCATTTCAGTCCGCTGTTACTTTCCTCTCGCTTTTGGCCAAAATAGAACCAAACATGACTATCCACTGTTGCCTAATTTCTCTAAAGTAAAACCCACCAAATTTACAAGTTTCACTCAGCTATTCAGAGCGTTGCTGACAAAACAAAAAGTTCTCTCGGCCTGAACATCGCGTATTGTGGAAACGATGATGGAGTCTGGGTGTGGGCACTTTTGAGTCAGTGAGAACAATACAGACCGCACGGTGCACGTTTGCGTGAACCACTGATAACATGTAACAGAAACAATGAAAATGCTTCAACTGAGTGAATTTCCCCCAAATTTCAATGAAAGAACAATTTAAGGCAAGTCACTGCAGATGAAAGCGAAAATAAAAGGTACATTTAGAGATATTCCTTTAAAACTTGCTTTGCTTGTTTTCTATTGTTTTCAGTTTGTTTGTTCGCTGAAATTATTTGGACTTTCTTTCCAGGGTGGAAGCACTTGACCGAAAATGCTGTTATTTTTTTTATTTTATTTTTTATGAAAGCACAAACAGAGAGCAATTTGAGCAATTTGGCTGATGAAGGTCTCAGGACCGAAACGTTGACCATATCCTAATAAACTATGTTTGCAAGGTTGGCAGTGTGGAGGAAGTAATGTTTTTCAATGAAGCACAAAAAAAGCATGAGCCTGATTGACCATTTCAACCTAGTTTTGTCAATTCTACTGTTCTTTCACTCGGGATATACCGTTACGAAACAGATCAGCCATTTCCAGCCCAAACGCTGCCGTAACCCCTCATGTTGCGCGCCGGTTTCACTGGAGTGCGAGCGCCTATTGATTGATGATCGCGGTGGCCTGCAGAGTGTAGCATGTTGGATAATGTGCTCGGTAATACAGTGAGGGGGACAGTATATCAAGAAGCTGCGTCTTTCTCTCACTTCCCCTCCCGACTTCCCCTTGTACCGGGTTGAACACTGAGCGCTAAACCCAACACTTACTGTCAGACTGGGCTATTAATATTAGAGCTCTCGGAAGTGCAGTTTCTTCTTTCTCTCCATACCTTTGTACCTTCTTCAACACAGGACTTGTCTCAATGCATTTCATACACTGCAGTAAAGGAATAGACGTTATTTAGTTATCAGCTGTTTAGATGTCCTCTGCAAAATATCTTGTCTCCATGGGGTTGTTTAACAAAGATTGTGCAAACCCATGTTCTGAAATGCATGTAATTATTTCATTAGTTTACCAATACTTATTTCAGACTCTGCAATGTAAATGCTCTTAGAAGCATTTCAAATCTGCATTACAGTGACGATGAACAAAAGATTTGGAAACCTTGCTCTAGTTAATAGATAAGGCCGTGGACCTTAGGCAGCTTTGTGGGTTTGAGTCTCTGCACTGACAGTTTGCTGAAAGACAAGGCAAAGTGCTTTACTCGTCATCAATTGAGAAGATCGCTGCTGCGACTCTGCGTGCCCCCACTATGGGTCAACCTGACCTGCATGTCTGGAGGAAGAGGAAACCTACGCAGATATAGAGAACATGCAAACACACACAGAGTGTCGCCGTGCTCTACACTCCCTTTCACCCTGAACTTCTTTTCAAATAAAGCAAAAACGATGTATGCATTGTGAAATGATTCGGTCACGCTTTATATTAAGGGACCCTCGTTGACTATGAATAAGGTATTAATACACATTTGTAATTAATAGGCCATGAATAATATGCCTGTAAATATATAAAGCTGCTTATTATACTATTATCAACTACCATGTTAAAGGGCCATGAATAATATGCTTATTCATGACCTACCCTAACCCTAACCATATCCATAACCCTAACCATATCCATCACCCTAACCATATCCATAACCCTAACCATATCCCTAACCCTAACCATATCCATAACACTAACCCTAACCATATCCCTAACCCTAACCATATCCTAACCCTAACCATATCCATAACCCTAACATATCCCTAACCATATCCATAACCCGTGGCCCTCAGCAGATTAAATATTAATATGGTATTAATACATAATGAACAGCCCTTAATATAAAGCAATATAAAATATAGCGATACCAATAATTCTTTAAAAAAATAAAAAATAATAATAAATTACAAATCTAATCACAAATAAATTTGGAAAACACCAACAAAATAATTTCCCAAACGTATTCAGCCCCATATACAGAACTTGAATAAAATGGCGAGCTGGATTTCTCTCTGTTGATCTCAGTGTTGTGTCAGTTTATCGGTTTCATTTGTTGATCTATGAAGTTTGGATTTATAGTGACAAAACGTACTATATTGGGGGCATATTGTTTAAATAAAATAACGTCATCGTAGACAAATGTTCTCAGGCTGTCATCTGTACTGGGTTGTTTCAGTATCCGCCTCTCACCTCAATAGGTTTGTCGGCAACAAACCTTTAGCAGCGGGCTAGATATACACAGTAGAGAGGCGTTTACCTTGTTATTGGTACCACCGATAACAAGAAGCTACTCGCAACTTGTTCTATACTAAACACTTTTGGCCTTCTTAACTCCAGAAACATTTAAAATAATACTTTTTGCCAGCAAGAATCACATCTCTGCCGTGTAAATGTGCTTCTCCGACTTCAACTTTGACCTGCACTTGCTCTGTTTTTCCGCACATTCCTTATCACAAATTGCAACCAATCAAAAGAGAAACAACAGCAGTATATGTGCTCGGAATAGACACTTCAACTTTTTTCCTCTTCGGGGCTATTATTTCGGGTTAAGATGAAACTGGATTGCCAATGTGGGGGCAAAAAACACCCCAACCATGCAGCCTCGCTCAGCTCCCCGTACTTCCTGATTCAGGCCACGACCCGAGAGCCAAGGGGGTGTCTGGGAATTCACTGCGGACTTTACTCAACTAAAAGAGCGCTCAGGGGGAGAGAAGCATTGTCATTTCAAAGAGAAGCTTAATCGAACTGCGAAAGAAGCGTGGACCAAAGATGAGGACGATAAAGAACTCATAATGAGGAGTGAAGAAGGCTGTGGAAACCATGGCCGCAATTCAGGCTTTGTCAACATTTGCAAAGCTACAATGAAGCAACAAAAACTCACAAACTCCCTCTTTCATTGCTTGTGATCCAAAAAATCATGCAAAATACCTTTAACTATGTATGTATGTATGTCTTTATGCTTGTATCGTACGCTTTTTGTCATTGATGACCTTTCTTTGAGCGCTGTCAAAAAAGACTGTTACATTGTCGGGGTCAGAGCGACTGAACAATGGTATTGTTGACATTAAGGCAGCGCGATAAAAAAAGGATGTACATACAGTATTGAGCTAATATACTGTCCTTTGCAGAGAAGTACATGTATCTTTAACTGCAAAGCCTGTAGTTTAGACCAGTGGTTCTCAAATACGACTTAGACTTGTAAAATATTGTCTTTTCCTCAGTAAGCTTTTTGAATAAGCATTGAATAAATGGTAAATGGTCTCAACTTATATAGCGCTTTTCTACTTTCATCAGGCCCAAAGCGCTTCACAGCAAGGAACCATCACCCATTCACACTCTCATTCATACACCAATGTACGCAGACACTGGAGGCAAGGTGGTGAAGTGTCTTGCACAAGGACACAACGACAGCGTGCATCATCAGGAGCTGGGATTCGAGCCCCCGACCTCCCGATCATGAGACGACACGCTCTACTGTGTCACTGTCGCCCACAGAAAGCTGAAATTATGATTTTTTAAAAACAACACGATGCCAGTCATCCTAATAGACTCAAGTACTGCTTCTATACTTTTTCTGTACATAAATATATATTTTTTAAGGTTTTCTGGGAAAGGCTCGCGGCCCACTGAAAACAGGTCTGCGACCTGCATTTGGGTCCCGACTCATGATTTGAGAACTGCTGGTTTAGACCTCTACAAACACATTCGGGCCTCAGTCTTTGCCCAAGTGTAAATGAGATGTCTCGAATGCAACATCAAATTTCAATTTAAATCGTATTTAAATAAAGTCATCAATTTGAAGGTATTTTTCCATTTGCTCATTATTTCTCGCATGATGTAAGCAGGCACCTTTATTTACATGAGTCACACACTGAGTCAGATGCAGCAACTACACTGTGGTTAAAATGAAGTCGAAAGAGGGGCCCGGGTCGCTCTTGTTGAGGTTAGTGACCAGAGAGCATCTGATTTATCTCGTGATTCAGTATTCTGGGGCTTGAAGTGCGCTGTGTTTGCATCAGTTTTACGTCGGTGTGTGTAATTTGTTTGTGGTCAGTAATGACAATGGGCCACATTAAAACTGTGGATGGTCTAAAGATGCATATTTTACTTTTGACCTATTAGGACGTAAAGTTTCTACACATTCAACCCAGGCTTCCACAAAATAAAGTCTTGTGGGTACTAATGCATCATTTGGGCAATGGTGGATAGAAACGGTGTGTAAAGTTCAATTTGTGGTACTTTTTCTTTACTCAAGTAAAAAGTTACTTTTACTTCACGTCTCTTCTGTACTTTCTACTCCACTACATTTTTTAACTGCATTAAAAACTAAAGATTTATGTTATTTTGGAGTGATCTTCTCATGACGCACAGTCGGAGAATCTAAAAGCTACAGTAAAGAATCCTCAGAATAATATACCAGTGGGTCATTCATTCTCTCCTGTGAAACAAGAGCACAATTATATATATAAAAAGCATTTATCTTTTTTTGTAGTTTTCAAAATCGGTCTTGAGTACATTTGCTTTTACTTTTAAGTGCATATGAAACAAAACTTTAGGTTTAATATACATCTGATACTTTTACTTCTACTTAAGTAAACAATTTAAGTGACCCTTCCAGTGGCTGCGGGATAGTCCTGATATGGACATGCTTTTGTTAAATGGTCTCGTCTAAATCCGTCCTTGCTTAATCCTGATTTTCTTCCTGATTTAGCGCTGATTCCAGTACAGTCCAGGGTTCAGTCACATTCACACAAAATTATTTGGTTCTGGCTCTTTACAAATCAGAGTTTGGTGTTTTCCTGCCTCCCAAAAGTTAAACGCAAGCAACTTCCCACTCCAAAACCCATGGCACAATTCATCAATGAATTACACATGACTTTCAGATTTTACTAATGTGTTTCAATTCTATCATACTTTGGGAGACTTTGCTCATAGTTTATGTAAATCAACTGCGAAATAGAACTGGTTTCAATTATGATCTTTGACGTCCATTATGTGAGTAAATAAATGTTTGTCTATAATCACCCGTGTGAATGAAGAACATTGAGCTGAAATCATGAAGTCGGGACAGTGAGCTCTGCACAAGCCTGAGCTCCGGACTGCAGACTCCAGACTCTGAGTGCATTGGTTTCAGCGGCTGGATTCCAGCTCGTGGAGAACAAGGGGCCGAAGAGGCAGGTGAAATTAGAAATAGTTACTGAACAAAAGTCAACTAGTGTTTAAGGTTACTGGTAATGTCAAGCCGTTACTCACTGCTGCATGTGATAGCATGTAAATCATAGTGATATACGTCACACTAATGACAGGGTAGCAAGTGCATCCACCAATAACCTATAATTACCTCAGTTGATTCATATTGTATTCAACAATAACTATGCAGGCCTATGTTACACACAGCCAGCTGCAAAGTGCACCGTTTGTGACCAATGACCGATATGAAAAGTGGCTACAGGAAAAGAAAAAAAAAAAAAAAGTGTTGCACATTTTTGTGATCAATTGTTTTGGATTCTTTGATAATCAGCCAAATGCTACATTTTAAAATCAACAGACCAGGAAACAGCGTACTTTGATATTGACACCAACTGGCCATTGTTTGGATTGAGGGTTGAGATGAATGTTGTTGTTTTTTTTTTTTGTCCCAGCCTGTCATGGTACACTGATGGCACAGGTCCCAAGGCACAACCACCACCAGTTGAGAACCGCATATTCTCGCAGACTTCCCCGGCGCCAAACACCTGTCCCCACACATAATTTGACACCATTGACCGGCGTAAAGTGCGTGACCTTTCCCTTTAATTCCACCTCTCCATCCCTCCGTCACCTCTCTCTTTCTCTCCTCAGGCACCCCTCGCTCTTTGAAGTCCTCTAATTATACCCCGGGTTTATCTGGACCCGGAGGCATTAATGAACACGGGCTCTCCATTCCCGTGGGCGATTTTAATTGGAGACGCACTAAACCAACACACAAAAAATAATAAAATAAATAAAATAAGACCCGGGCAGATATGCACTCACCTGGAAACCACATGCTGAAGTCCCTCGCTGCGAATGCCGCTGTTGAGGTCATATCTGCGTCTCCCCCTCTGTCTCCCTCTCTCTCTGTAAACGCGCGTCTCTACTATAGTACCCAAAAGGAGTGTATCAAATCATATGGTTGACAGATTCTTTTTTACGCATCAGAAACCTCTAAAACCACACCCCCCTCGTCCCCACATCCTGCGCATCAACTCGACAGGAAGTAAGCCTGAAAAGATAGGAACCTGGGTGCTGCTGCTGCTGTACGCACGCGAGAACAAAACAAAAACCCAAATAACGGGGACACACTTTCTACGAGTTTAAAACACACACAAAAAAAAAAAAAAAAAAAAGAGTGGGAAGAAGAAGAAAAACGAGGAGGTTGTTGAGTCGTCTTGGTGATGCCGGTGGAAAGTGATGGCGAGGTTGGAAACACACGCTCACGCAACACGAACACGGTGACACACGCGGCATCGGGTTAGAAGAGGGTTTGAGAAACGCGAGCGCGAGGTCACACAGGGAGGCTCGGACCATGTCAGAGCTAATGGCGGGACGTCGCGACTACGACAGCACGGTTTTACAAGCCACGTGTTGATACGGGGAAAGATGGGTCTATTTTGCCTACGTAAGCTAAAACCAATACGAGCTAGAATAAGAAAGTGACGACGTTGGTGCTCCAAATGCGAATCTTGTGTATAATGTTAGGGCCAGGAGGAGGCAGATTATTAAGCGTATAGCTTCTAAAAGCTTTAAAAAATATATATTTATATTTATTTATTTATTTAATATTAAGGAAGTATAGGGAGAAGTAAAAGGTATTAACTCACACCCCAAAAAAAAAAAATTGTATGTTTATGACGATTAATTTTGCGCACTAAGCCTTTTCAAAGGGCTGCGTCGGTAGAAGACCAGTGTGCGTGCGCGTGGGCGTATACGCGGTGGTCGTCGTCTCTCCTCCTGCGAAGGCGTTTGACAGAACTTGTGAGACATCCACTGTCCCACGACCACGCGGAAGGAAGGGAGGGAGGGAGGTAGGAACGAGTCACTCAACAGCGTACTGTAGCTACGTATCTGGCCTACACAAAAAACCGCCACTGACCGAAGAAGAACCACCACAACACAACACAGCGCAGCAGCTGCCAACTCATGCGCTTTGACAGAAAAAAAATATATATATATATAAAAAAAAATTGGAGCGACGCGTGAAATAAAAGACTTGTCATCGCCTACTTGGTTTAACAAACTGATGCGAGCACAATTTCAAAGCGTAAAAAAAAGAAAAAAAGTGGGTTTCAGCAATATCCTCGCTCGCCTCACTTTCTTTCTCTTTGTCGGTTCCAGATGTGCAGCGTCGCTGGCGGACGCAAGATGGCACTGTTGGTTCTTTGGCTTTACTCCTGGCGCTCCATCCCTTGGACAGAGTGGAGTGGCTGACCCTCCCCTCCCTCCTTCTATAATGCTGGCCGTCCCTTCTCCCTCTCGATCAGAGTTCACTAATTCAAAAGCTAGTAACGGCAGCAGAGTTCCCAAGTTTAACCTTATAAATACTTTATGTGGTGATTTACAACATAGGCCAATGCACTGTATAGTGGGCAGACAGAGCTGAAGTAGCGCGGACAGAAGATACAGGGAAATGGCTTGCCTTTTCTTAAATTCATGTAATAGTTTGCGTCAATAGAACTGTCTTGAATATTTCCGGAATCATTTCAGCACCTTTTTTTAAGTTCTAACAAAAATCATGAGCAATTTGAGTTTTATTTTTTATTTTTATCAAATTCAAAGGCTAAATGGAGCTAAACTTGAAAAAATCATGACTGCATCTGAACTTTTGCACGTGTTTTTGTTTTTGGCTGTTTGTGAATCCCAGTCAGATCGGTGACCTCAGTGATTTTGCGATGTGGATATTGCCATAACAATGACCTAAAAATCAATGCATGTTGGATCGTCCATAATTCGTCCGTAAAAATGTTACTTTGCGATTTTTACGTTTGTGACGAGTAATAGCTTTCTTTTGCAGACTCGTCTAAATTCAAAGTGCTGCAGCCTTTCCCCATAAAAAAATAAAAAAATAATAAAAAAACACAACCCCCTGACTTGATTTTGTAATTAGAACAAGCTTATTTGGCAGGAGTGGGTGACTGGTCAGCGCGTGTACGGTACGCAGCCCCAATCAGAGGCTGCTGTCCCGCGGAGGCTGCGGAGGGAGGGGCATTACGGCGGGTCAGAGGCCGTCTACGCTGCCTGACTTTGGCCGTGACCTACGCTCAAACCCCAATCTAGCCACATAACTACCGCGCAGCCCATATATAGGTGCTGTTTGAGTGTACTGAGGCCTTGTGTGTATTTGACGCCAGCTTCACAATGGAGAGGAGGGCCGAGTGTAGATGTCTCACAGTTCACGGCCATCGGGGGGGTCATCCTGCCCAAAGGAGTTGGTTACTATGGAGACCAGGCAGGACACACTTATGGGTCGGTGACGAACAGTATATAGGTAGGGTTACACATTAAATCGTCAAATTATTGTTATCGTGATATTAGTTGCCACAATATCTGTATCGCAAATCACTGCGGTCTTTCAATCAATTCCATGAGATTTACTCATTTGTTGCCAACACAGTTTAAATCTAAAACGTATGGTCACTTCAGGTAAGATGCTGCATTTAGAACAATGAAAAAATACATTTACAGTTATCATTTTGAAACTTTTGCTGTATAGATTAATATAAATATTATAAGCTTATATTGTTATCAGATAGATGTATTTATGTATTTCTTGTTTACATATTTTTAACATCTTTTTTTTATTTTATGAATAAACTAGTCTCAATAAAAAAAAAAATAATAAATGTGAAGATGACTATACAAAGAACTGCAGCCATTGCAATTTACTAAATGCGATCATTTAAATTGCGATTTAATTTTGCAATCTCTGCTTGCGGCACAGTACACTTCATGAGCAGCCTATGGCAGTGGTCATCAAACTTTTCACACCAAGCATCACCTCATCAAATATTTTACCTTCCATTTACAACTAGGACTGGACTAAATCATCAGGACTAAACTGGACCTAATCAGGACTAAACTGGGTCTTAAAGGGAACTTAAATAGACACACTTTGACAAATGATGTCTAAACTGGGTTTAAACCATGTATAAACCCCAAAAATATGCTTCCAAATTGCTCCAGACATAATATACATGTAAATATAAACCAGAAATGATCAAATCCAGTAAGTAACCCAACAACTGCACATGACTAAAGACTTGCGTTTGTGCAGTGTGCAGAAGACACTACAAGCTCATTGGACAACGCATAGTGGCACATATATACCCAATCTGATAGTGGGACCCCAGGGAGAAGGATGGGGGGGAGCAGAAGCCTCTGGAGTGCCATCAATCACTCCTCCGTCAGAAGGACACAGAAAGAGGGGCCAGCGGAGGAGGAGGAGGGGGCCAAGCTTTACGGAGAGAGCGACGGCGGAATGGAGAAATAGTTTTAAAGATGTTCGGGATGAAGGGAATGACAGCGAGAGGTGAAAACGAGGTGGAACATCCAGGCATGAAAAGTGAGGGCGGAAGGAGAACGGAGATGGGATGGGGGTGTTAGTAAAATATAGTATAAGTGTGATTTTTTTCGACAAGGTTTGTGATTATTTATTTGCATTAAATATATATATATATTTTTTTTTCGGTAATTGAGTCTCAAATCACGGTGAACGCTTTAAACGCACACAAATCACAAAGACTACATTTACTTAGCCAATATTTGTGGCAAAGAACAACATATTCTGTCTCTAAGGAGTTTGATTGCGTTTAAAACCAGAGGTGGTTAGTAGCGATGTAAACGAACTTATCTCCTCTGCTTTGGTAGAGTTTTTGACGTACTGCGCTTTACTTGGGAAGTATCTTTTTGTTGAGAACTTATTAATTTTACCCCGCTACATTTGAACGATGAATACTTTCTCTCCACGTCATAAAGCCTCCAAATCAAAAAGTATAGAGCACTTATGGAGCATCTTTCAGAACAAAGGTTCCATGCAGATGTTCTATTAATGCTACTGGCTCACCACAAGGAAAAATATTTGTCCCCGTCTTCTTGCCATAAAGGAGAGGAACGTGGGTGAAATCTTTTTTTTTAAGTCACAAAGTTAAGATTTACAGCCATTATCTGAAAATGATCTGCACTTCCTACTTTGAATGTGTGAGTATTTTCTAAAGCAAGACTTAGCAACATTTAACTTGTATTGGAGTCACATTTCACCTACCTTTACAGAAGTACTTTGAACACCACTGTTTAAAACCTGAATACCCTGCATTGAGCCCTCACCAAACATGTTCTGAAATGCAGCTGATTCTTGTATTAGTGAAGCAGTTCATATTTCAGTAATTGCAATACTCTTTAGGAATATTGCAATTAAATTTTACGCTAAACTAATCCAAGAATCACACAGAATAAGGGTTAACGGGTTTACACTATAATTCTCAATGGAGACAGACTATTTTGTTGGTTCACATTACCCAAATAATTTCAACCTTTTGAGATTTACATTAGATTCATCTTGAAACCAAGCGAGAGAAGTGAAAACATACAGTCATGAAAAGTCAGGACGTGTAAAATCAACTGTAGGGAGGATGGAGATGAGCTGTGAGATGGGTCAGTGCAGAGACAATCCTTATGGCTCCTGTGCCGCTCCGTACACTATCGGCCCCCCCCCTGCGTTCTGAGCAGCTCCGGGCCCCGAGTGCACACTGGCTCTAACTGAGATAATCCATCATATTCCTCTCCTTTCACAGGGACAAAGCAGCGGTCCGGGCAGGTCCTGAACACGGCCCAACTGCACGAGTCTATTCTACAAGGTGAGAGATTTAAATTCACAGAGTAAATATGTGTATGTCCCGCGAGGAGCTAGTGGGATTATAAACAATCGCGCCCGACACTGTGGCGGCACTGAGAAAGCAGCGGGGGCACAAAACACGCTTCACACTGTTGGCTATCACGGGACAGAAGCCATCTCGCACACAGAGTACAGTCCCTACACCTTTGCAACACCTCTCCCTCTTGTGTCCTAATGCCTCTCCTCCGGCCTCTCCGCCTCGCCATTCTTCTCCGCTCTCCTATCATCTCTGCAGCCCATGGGGAGCTCGGGCTTGTCTAGACACACAGCAAGCTACTCTCCCACGGCGCTACCAAGGCTGAAGCGCCGATCTCTCTCTGACTCCCCTGTCTCTCTGTGTGTCGGCCCCTCACAGAAGAGCTCAGCCTGGTGGGAGGACGTGGCCTTCGCGGTGGGCTCCGGAGCACAAGGGCCACTTTAGATCACATTTAGTGAGTTATGTGACACAGCCGCGGACGGGGGGACGCTGCCGGTTTAGATTTGGTACGGCTAGCATTTCTGTTTTTAAATCAGGGATCGGTTCAAAGTGGACATTTCAGACGTGCCCAGAAGAATTCATGTTTGAGAGGAGACTGAACTATGAACTGCTAAGCTAATATAAAAATCCCATGCATTTCAGAGCATAGCGGTCCAACATAAAGGATTCACATGTTTCACATCTGGGGAAACTTTGCTTTTTGCTCCAACTTAAATGGTGTGGGTCCCAAACTCAAGTGATTCTTTTTTTTTTTTTTTTACATAATAATAGTGTTGTTCCTCATATAGACCAAACAGGGGTGTCTGAAAAGATGAGACTTTATTGAACAGGTGTTTCGAGCTCTATTGTGTTCTCCAAATCCTCTTGGGTCCCAGAGAATGTATGTTTGTGTTCTTAATATTGTGTATTGTCTTGGGCCCCATATATAAGCTAAATGTTGCTTCAAGGGAGTCCCGTTTATGAATATGCACTATCATCTATGAATGAATGTCAAATGTTTTTACTGTATATTTGTAATACTGAACTGAATATACACTAGAGGCACAAATTTAGCCCCAGTCCTGATTTTGGCTAACTCCCTGTTTTGCATAAGACTTCAAAGACGCTGATTGTCTAGTAGTTTTATTTTAGACAAATAATCCCAGCCTGTGATCTTTCAAACTGCCATTACAATCTTTCGAGTCAGTGATGTACTAGATTTGATATGGCTCTTCTGCACACATACAGCATGCCCCTTTCCCGGTGTCGGTCCAAACTTTCTCTTCTCTCTGTCTCCTCCGAGCTGTGGTCAGCAGCTGTGACATCACTGGCCACTGTTCTGCGCCGGGATTGGACACTCGGCCACGTTGCCAGGCAACAGCAGTGAAAGGTCTCAGCGCGGTGCGTGTGGATGTGTGTGTTTATGTCTGTTTATAGCGACGTGAGTGAAAGGTGTGAGCCATTTTCCTCGCCTTGCCCTTTATCGGTGCATGAGGAATGATCCCCAAACACATCTACTTGTGCGCCGTATCTCACACCAGAGCATGTAGATGATTGGGGGCTGCCTTTTCCGAACGCGGGCGAGAATGATGTGTGTGCGTTGCGTTAATGAAAAAGAAAGATGCTATTGGGGCGCGCGCGTTGTCAGTGTCTGCGATTGCGTGGAACTAAATAAATGTGTATGTTGGTGTCAAAGCCAGATTGGTGTCTGTATGCTGCGCGCGAATGTGTGTCTAAGCCCCGGGAGCGGGTGGTTATTGTATCTGACACAGCGGCTCTTTCTCGCGCCTCATATTTCTGGGCCGATCGATTCCTCTGACTCCCGACAAGACAATAATCGCACCTCCCTCTCTCACTCCATCACTACCATTATTACTGACCTCCCCAGGGAACGAACAGGGTGGAGGAAGAACGAGGGATGAGGAAGGGAAGGAAAGGAAAGGAAGGGGAGGAAGGAAGTAGCAGAGCAGCGAGGAGGGGGACAAGACAAAATAAGCCTATGATGATGAAAAAGTAAAAAGGGGACAGTGTTGAGAATGAGCCCGGAGGAGTCGGCCGGAACGAGATCCGTGCGCCCGAGCCGGCAGAGGTGTGCGGACGAGGAGATAAGCAGATGGAGGGGCTGGAGTCCGAGTAGTAGGAGGAGGGAGGAGGAGAGGGAGAAACAGAGAAAGGGCTGTGACATGTATACGAGAGGTGATAGAGAGAAAGAATGGTAGAGCTCGGGCAGAAATCATAACAAGGAAGGACGGAGGCCAGGGGTTTTTTAAAGAACGCCAGCAATATAGATCACCGAAGGAAAGGGAAAAAAAAAACGGAGGGGGGGGGGAACTGAGCAAAACGAGCGCAGGAAAGGGCCTGAACTGGAGGACAGCGGACGGGAGGGGTGTGGGGGGCAATAACGGAGAGAATTAGTGGAGGAGAGATGAAGGATTCGCGCTATCTTCTTCTAATAAAGGCCAGAATGAGAGGCAGGGTGGAGGGGAGGAGAGGCAGAGGATGAGGAGGGGGGGGGGGGGTTATGGTAAGGTGAAAGAAAGAGAAAGACAGGGCTGAAAAATATATAGGAGATGGTCATAGTGAGAGATGGCAAGAGCGGAGGAGCAGGTCAGCGCGCCCAAATATGATTAAATTGACAAGAGTACAATAGTTGATTGGCGCGGCGACATGTGCAGTGCTGTTCGGGGGGGAGACGGAATGGAAAGGGCGAGATGGAGCGCGCTTCACAAGACATTTTTTAATGGGGGTTTAGTCTGTATGGGTTTTAGCTGCAGGTTTTTTTGGATGTAGAGAGACTAACATAAGTTCTATTCTGAACAGAGCCCGAAACGTTCCGGACAAAACAAATACATCTCATAACTCCACGTTGACACTAAATTGGCTTGTGTTGCCATGCTGTGACATCACCTGCATACAGCCTATTAGCAGAATAATAGATATGGGTGAATAAACTGTTTATAGGCTAACGTTTCTATAAAGACTTTTAATGTGTTGAATACATGATACTGTATGATTACGAGACCATGCATTCCTTCTATTTCCCGGCCCATTAAATCCTGTCAATTTTCTTTTTTTTTTAACAAAATACAAAATTAAGAACAAATAAAGGCAAAAACATGAGCTAAATTAGGAAAATCATGACAAATACTGAACTTAACTGACTTTTTATCTACCTTTAGTAATTGACAGGTCTGTGGTATGATTGCAGAGGTGGGAGAGAGCAACAGTGAGGTGGTTGTTCAATCTACGGCCAAAAGGTTGCAAGATCAAACCTCGCTCGAGGCGCAATCTGCCGTTGTGTCACTGGTTTGGCTACTTTAGCGCGCGATCGCCTGCCCGAATCTGGTCTGCTCATGACGTTAAAGGTCCCTCAGTACTATATTGTAAAAGCAGACATTTGTGGGGGGAAAAAAAGACCTTTTATTGAATAACAGTATTGGTGCATTGAAAGTAATGAAACTTCCTTATGTTGACATCCATGGGAAGACTCGAGATGTTAGAAATGTTGTTGGTAAAGAATTTGCTCCCTCTTTAATTGTGTTTAAACCAAAGAACGGCGTAACCCAATATGAAAAAGAAAAGCATTAGTTTAGTTTAGTTAGTTTATTTATTTATTTGAACAGGGACAGTGTACAATATACATTAACCTCAGAAAGGAGAGATGTATTGTACCAGGTTGTAGCACTTGTGCTAATTTCCACCTGCAGTCCCTGGGCAGACTGATGTCAACATACAAAAGTCTTAGAAAATTACACATATTAAAAATACATTTCCCCCTAAACAGCATTAAAATGAAACCAATTTACAGTACAAGAAAGAAAAAGCATTCAACAGATTATTATCCTTAAGATAGCTTGATACAATATTGATGCCTTTTACATAACATGAATTGGTGGTTTCTGTATAAATTCCTTGATGCTTTTCTCTCTGTGATTTCTCGGCGAAACCCGCATGCACTCGCCGTCACCACAGCGCGACCGCAGAGACACTGTTAGCTCTGTCACTTCTGCTGTGCGCCTTTCCCTTTGAATCCAGATTACAATTACAGTAATTGGCTCTCAATTCTGGGGGATTGCTGTTTGACCTCCTGGCCCCCTTGATTCTTTCATTTTTTCTTTTTTTTTTTGCAGCTCCCCCCCCATCCCAATGCGTTACTGCTGGCTGCCCCTTCCCCCTTATCAATATTCCCCTTACCCGCCTACTCCTCCGCTCCACCTGTATCGCACCATCCATCTTTCCATACCACCCCGTCCAAACTGACACATCCTTCGGGTTCTTTTGCCATTCTCCGTAATTCTAGGCCTGCACGACTTACCGCAGTTTGAGCGGCGGCACTGAGCAAATCGCAGCAGTCGCGATTATTTAGCAAACATATTTCAGTCTTCTCTCTCAAATGTTGATGCCCCTGTTTTGAAATGGGCCATCGTGAACTGAACCTTGATTTCAAAACGTAAAACAGCAAATCGAATCGCGACGCTTGTCCGGAAAACAATCATCGATATTCAGATTTCTTTGCAAAAAACGTGCCGTCTCCCCGCCCCCCCCCTTTTCTGCAAGCTGCGTATCTGTTGCATACTTTATTGATGGGATAGTCATAATAGAGGTTTGTGTGTGAGAGGAGGGGGGTATGTTTTTTTTTTTTTTTTTTTTTTTTTTAAGGGGCGGGGTGGAGGGGGGCGCTTGAAAGAGGAGGTGTACGTAAGGTGCCGGTGCTGATGGTGTGTTGGGGCGAAGAAGCAGGAGGGGGGTTAGGAAATTGGTCTGGCTAGCGGAACAGCTTTTCACCTCTCTCTCTCTCCCTCTTTCTCTCCCTCCCTCTGCCCCCCTCCCTCCATTCTGCTTTGTATTCTGCAGAGATGACAGGGGGAAAGCTTTATTGCTCCGAGTTGGTATCGATCGGGGCCCCGCCGAGGGGAGAGGCCAGGGGACGCGGCGAACGGGCCCTTTCGCAACGACCGCTTCTCCCTCCCGCCCTCCCTGCTTCCTCTCTGCCTCCAGTCCATGCCTTCCCCTCTCCCCTCCTTCCAAAGCCACCGCCACCTCTTACTTGGCCCGGCTCGTTCTGAAATTCAAATTTAAGGCGCCTATTCTCAGAGGTTAGTGCGAGAAAGGGAAGATAGATTGAATAAAAGAAAGATGGAGGAGTATGGTTTCTTCTCCTTGCGCCCCCCCTCCTCTTTTTCTCGCGATTGAGCCCTCTGAATGAAGCTAGGATCTGATAAGCGGGCCCGCAAACACAAACACAGGGGGAAGGAATGGACAAATAAAGGAGAGGCTAAAAAAGAAGAAAATAGCCGCGAGGAATAATGCGCCCCCGGTCTGTTGGTTTTCTAAGCACCTCTCGCCGCTCTCCGCTAACTGGCCTTCCCTGCTTAACCCCAGCCTCAGCGTATATATATATCGCTATACACTTTTGGAGCGAGGTGAGGATGATTGCGGTGACAGGTGAAGAATGAGCCGGCTCTGAGCATGCATAAACTCCGCCGCTTTCTGGCCCTGGGTCCCAACTGGTCCTTGTTAGAGAGGTGGGACGCCATTGAGGGCAGCAAGATACGCCGCGATCGAGTAGGAATCGCTGTTTTAATGCCATTAGCTAAAGGCAAACAGTGCAGTTGTTTAGGGAATAGAATGTCCACTTTCGTGTGGTCAAACCTGCTAACCGTAGTTTAAACCTCTACAAACAGATTCTGAAAGTAGGGCTGCACCACAATTATTGTTATCACAACCTTGGATGCTGCATTATATTGCCACAATGTATTGCACATTTGCAATATTGTGTTCCATATAATTAATCTAACACAGACAGAAACCTAATTTTGATCCTAATTGAGTATTTTTTGAAGTCTTGTTTTGATATTACCACATAAATCTTAAGTCACTATTAGATGATTAGACGTACTTTCCAAAGCGCTTATCCTTCCAAGAGACCTATGTATGTACTGTATCCCTGTGAGCTGAAATCAGGGATGAATTTTGATCAAATGTCAAAGCCAAAAGCCGGTGGCTAAACAAGAGCGTCCTCCCTCCAAATCTTTCTGTTTGACCAGGGTTAAACAACAAAGGGGACCGAAAGACCAAAGCCAACTGACCAAACTGACAAATCCGTTAATGGCATGCGCGGCGCTGTAGCCAGAACAGATTGTCCATCTGAGGGAGGGGGTTATAGGGTTCACGTCCATGACCAGAGGGGCTTGAGGAAGGTTAGGGGGTTGCGGGTTCAACTCCCCAGAGGCTGAAGAGGATCCCCGCTGCTGTCTACCGTCCGCCCCCACACACACACACACAGGCACGCACACCTCGGCCCGTCTCTCGTTCCCTTCAGCTCATGTAAAGCCTTCTCTGGGACATTATTCCTCCGCCTTTCTCTCTACTCACACTTTTTTTCCCTTACACTGCTACTGCTGCTGGCTTTTTAAGGCATGCTTAGTCACATCGCGCGCTGCCTCCCATGAACGTACCTGCCCATGAACAAAGAATACAAATTTCTGAACACACAGAAATAGTTGTATTCCTTGCATTTCTTGAAATACTTCTGACCTGCTATTTTTTTGCATTTCTGTCTCTTATTGGCGCCCACACAAACTAGCCTGCAAACCAACACATTTTCAATTCCTCGCCTTTCCGAGCATCGTAAGTGCAGTTTTAGAGGATTTGTACTTTTTGTTGAGAACTTCTTACTATCTACTCCACTACATTTCTATTGATCCTCCAAAGTGAAACGGTTATAAAGTATGTTTTGTCCCATATAAAAGCCCTATGAATACTCCAGAACAGCAGGTGGCAGTGTGCAGATTTACGTCAATGCCACTGACAAGGAAGAAGACCTTGTTGTGTTTTTGTACAAGCGGTAAACTCAGGCACCATCTTTTTAACAACACTTATTTAAAATGATATGTACTTTATACACCCAATACTTAAGTACTTTTGCTTGAGTCATAATTTGAGAATTCAATTTTTACTTCTATGGAGTGATATTTGACCTGGAAGATGAGCATTTTTACAGAGTAGTCCAAGAACTTTAATTACTTGGCTAAAAATACAGATAATACTGCTCAATTCAAATCGGTTTAAATAAGTGTTGTGAAGAATACTAACTTTGTGGCTTCAAAAACATGAAGGTTGCGTCCAAATTCACCCCCTGTACGGCAATACGACGGGGACAAACGCTCTTCCTTAAAGGATTGGCAGTGACAGCACATCTACACACTGCCCCCTACAGCTCTGGAGTGTTCATCACAAGACTTTAACTGGGACACAAACGTTATTTTCTTTTCTTTCTTTTTTTACTTTGGAGCCTTTCAAGTGTAAAAAAGTACATACACATCCTTGAAACCTTTACCCAAGTAAGTACTGCACTTTACTCACCACCTGTGCTTTGACACACGCAATGAAATGAAGCACTTTGACCACCACTGTCCACGAATGATAATGCAACTTCAAAAGCAGTGCATACTTTTCACTATAAGAGACCCTCCAGACTCCCAAGTACCCATTGCCCATTTCTACTGCACAAATACAGTACAATTACTTATTTTTCTTCCTATTCTTTTCTTTTTCTTTTTTACAGTTGCCTGGCTACTATTTGCTTCTCCGTATTACCCGCAAATCGTTCATTCCAAAGCCCCATCTCACTTACTCATCCAAACACTAGCACTGCTATCAGATTCAAGTGGATATGAGGTATGTGTGTAAACATTGGACACCTATACTGTTATATATATACATTGCCATTGATATTGCCTGTGTGGTTTACCGTACATAGTTGCAGATTGTGCGCGGTGATGGCTTGTACATTTGAGAATTGGGCCGAGTGCTACCTACACATGCCTGATTCATAAAGGCAAAAAAAAAAAAAGAAAGAAAGAAACCTGCAGGCCCATAACCTGTCTTCTTGGCTGGACGGGGGCAATGCATTATTAAACACTTTGGGATTTCGTATGTAGAGGTAGAATATGAATGCTGCAGTGCCTGTATATATTTGCCTGTCTGCTTGGAGATGCTCTCAATTCCCCAACCTGCAATGCTTATTATTTACGTCTGAAATCTGTTTATTGAGAGTCTCGTCATGCCTCTCTCTCTATATATGCTCACTCCCAGTCCTTTCTTCTCCATCCCATGTATTTTTCAACCATTAGATCTAAAAAGGCGAGCGTTTCTATGTTGTACTCGACTTTGAAGGCCTTGGACTACGCAGTATAAATAAAATGGACTTGACTTCTCCCGCTGCGTTAAAGGTCTTAATACGACCAACTAGAGAAAAGTGCACTTTTCTGATCAAAGATGGATGGACGGAGGGGCGAAGTTACCATGCCATGAGTGCACAAAGGAGAGGTGTGCACTGCGGCGTTATTGGACGAAAGCAAAAGCGATATTTGGACAGTCCAGAGACCGCATTCAGAGAGTTGTCATTAAAATGGTCGGTGTTGGGCCAAAGTGCTTTGTAAATACTGTTGCTTAAAGGCAGGGTATGTGGCATGTGCACTGCAGAGGCATCCAGTTGACTTACTTATCAAATACACTAAGAAAAAAGTCGTCACCTCGATTTAACTAACTGTTCTGATCTGGGGTCGCTACAGTTGGCCAGGTCTCAGTTCAGCAACACTATGTGCCCAAAGAATGAGATCAGCTGAACATCCTAAATGACCCAGGTTATTCTTTTCATGTATTCCTTCTTCCCTGATGGCATGGGCATATTCCAAAATGACAATGCCAGGATTCATCAGGCTCACATTCTGAAAGAGTGGTTCACGGAGCACAATTTTTACATATGGATTGGCTGCCACAGTGTCCAGATCTTGGTCACACTCTCCCATCATCAATACAAGACCTTGCTGAAAAAGGAATGCTGGATCTTTTGATATTGCAGAAGCTTATCAAAACAATGACACAAGAAATGTGTGCTGAAATTAAAGTATTTGTTAGCGGTCCAACAAAATATTAAGGTGTGCGACCTTTTCTTTTCTGGTGATTTGTTTTTTACTTTTTCTTTTTTGAGTCAGGCTGCGTATTCACGTAGATATGTATTGCCTGCTAGTTTTAAGTAAAGGATCTGGCAACCCCGGGGATTTGTAGGCTTTCTGATTGGACAATGGCAAGAACCAAAACAAAAATGTGTGCCCATATCCAACTTTTAAAACTTTTTTTTTCTTGTGAATAAATCAACATTACAATTGTCTTCTGTAAAGTCGATATAAAACAAATGTCTAACCTACTGTGCACACCTTCACATCTTAAAATGTCTACATTCTTATTACTTGACTTTCAGTACGCGACACATGGTGGATAAAATGGTAAGAATCTTATCCATCCACCTGTGAGTGAAACTAAACCTTTACAAAAATTAAGCTCATAGTGGGCCAAAGTTATCCAGGAAAAAGATGTTGGATGTAAGGGATGTCTAACACTGGCACTCCACATATTAAGACATTGAATCAATTAGCAAACTATTACATGCTATAGTGAAATAGAAAATGTCAACTATGTCAAACGTATAGGATATAGTACGTATAGTATTTTTCACGCACACTGATTTGTGGATAAAGAGACTTCTGCATGTAGGTACAGTATCTGCATGTTTCATTTATCTGGCCTTTTCTAACCAGGAAAGCATCAGAATCTCTTTTACAGGGGAGTCCTGGCCTGTTATACATGTTTATAGTAATAGTGTGAAGCAAAACCTACACAGACCTGCAGACACGGGGAGAGCATGGCCTCGCCTGGGATCAGAATCCAGGACCTTCTCCCAGTGAGGCGAGAGAGCTAACCACTGCGCCACCAACATAGCATAAAGAAATTGCAACTCGTCTTAACTATGGCTGTGGCAAACGACCCATCAACACTGCTCATAAACGTATTACCGAATTGTGAACTTCGAGCTCTAGTGCAACACCATCCAATCCTCTCCGACTATGGGCCTTGGGCGGGTGCGTGCCCGGTATGGCAACAAACCGCAGAGCAACGGGTAAGACCACACAGCTGGAGCGGCTAAACCACAACACGAGCGCTGAGTGTGTTTACATCTGTAGGGCGGTCGGCCCGGGCCTCGACTCTCACGGTAATCGATGAACGAGGGAGGAAGAGAGAGAGGGTGAGGAGGAGAGGAAAAATCGGTAAAGAAAGCAGGTTATCTCCCGTCATTAGGGCGGGGGGATTCCCTGACTGGAGGAAGGGGTGAGGGAAGGGGGTGAGCGTGGGGGAGACCGGCGGGTTCATTGATAAAAAGGGAGCGAGGGGAGACTATGTTTGGCATCGAGAGAGAGGCAGACAATTATCTGTATTGATTAGAGCGGCCCAGTACTGTGAAGACTGAGAAAACTATGACTGGATCAATACGGCGAGCGAGGGAGGGGCTGTTGAGGGAGAGAGAGGGGGGGGGGGGGGTGTTTTCGTTGGGAGAGACTTCGCAAAAGAGACACTAATGACAAGCGTAAGAGATACAATAACCGCACTTAATTAATGAGGCGCGGTGGCGATCGGACGACCCGAGGCGGCGTCAGCGGCGAGGAGCCATTTTGAAAAAGGAGGGGCCGAAATAAAAGTGAGGGAGGGAGGCGCATTAAAACTCCTCATGTCGTTACTCTTTATCATCGATTTTGTCAGCGCGACCACAGAGTTCATTCAGTGCCCTGTCGTCACCGCAGAAAGACACACAAGAGCGTAAAAACACAGAGTGAGTGAGTGAGAGAGAGGTGGGCATCCTCACAGCTGCGAGACTGCTGGACTTCTGGATGAAGGGGAATAAATGGACAACATAATGGCAGGGGGACACAGAGGGAGCGGCGGTGTTTTGTTAAGTCAAATTCATAAAAAGGTTGTTAAATAGCGCTTGCATTTGGTTTGAGGGTGATGAAAATAGTGACTCTTCACCCGGTAAAAGATGTGTGAATAGTTCAAAGTGTTTGTTTGAAGCCACACTGCATTAAAGATGGCTTATAGCGCATATTACTTATTTCACTACGGGTGCCTTTATGTGTGAGAAACAAAAGTGGACTCCTCACACCTGACCCGTAACTTGTTTCCATGGAGATGCTGGAGTTGCTGTTGTGTAATGAGTACATGAGACTTACATACATTAGCTACTCTTTTAAAATGCTTTCTCTTCTGAGCTACTGATAACTAGTAGTGTTCAGCATTAGGGTTTTAAAGTTATAGCTTGTAAGTTTAAATGTTTGATAGATTGCGTATAATTGAGCGCCTTTGACCTAAGTAATATTCAATGACGATATTATTTCTTAAGTCCCTCCCTTTGCTGATTTCAGCCACTAATCAGAATCCCAGGTTATCACTTCACTTTGACCAATGAGACGGGTTTCTCCTGTGAACCGGCTTGTCAGGTCCAATCAGGAGACAAAGGGGGAGGGATCTTAATTGTTTACTTTTGAAATGTTTGTTCTCGCTCTCCTCATTTTGCAAACTCGGAGTGGCTTTCTGGTCCAATCAGGAATTACGGAGTCACTTTACAATCTTACAGAATATCACTTTAACATAACATTTGCCACTTTAAACAAAAGGGTATTAAGGTGGAAGATGGTGCAAGTTCCAACAACATCTTCTGATAACTTTTCAGATATCTATTTACAATTACTTAATTACTCCATATGTTAAAATGTTGTGTATAGCACAAAAAGAAAATGTGCATGTTTAAAATAAGTACTTGACTTTAAGTTGATATTTCAACTTAAAGTGCATATGGCAGATTTTAATGCTCTGGAAAATATGACTTATTTAGATGGATTACATCAGTTGCAAGTTCATCAGTTGCATAGTTATCATTTTTCAGTGAAGCAGCAATTTTTATGAAGAAATGTTGGGCAGAAAAGTTATTTTTATTTGAATTTTTAAGGACGTGACATAGAAGGTAACATTTTATAGGAGTTTGATTCACTAATTTCCCATTGACTTTACACGGTTGCACGGCAACAGTTTAAAATTGTTTACCTTCTTCGATGTCACTTCCTGTCGGTGTCCAGTGAAAGTGAAAACATAAACAAAATCATAGATATAATCGTGTTAAAAATTGTGTCTAATGTGTCATGCACATTAAGAGCTGCCAATTATTTAGAACCTGTGGACTAATACCGTATATAAGATTAATTTCAAAACTTGTTATGCTAACATTTATAATATGAAATTACTAAATTATACCAAGTAAATGTCATGTGTAAGAACATAAAGCTCATACTAATCATTGTCGATTTTTTGTTTCTTTTTTTTTTGCCAAATGGCTGACATGAACTTTGGACTCTTTGGACATCAAGACTATGCGATACTGTTGTATTTAACTCAACGACAATAATCTGGACACAGCCCACTCAACCAGCTTTTTAATTCTGCAACTGAAACTGCCGAATCTCGATCTATGCCTCTCCGACTGACTGACAGGCAGCTTCCTCCACCAGACTGTCAGAAAGCTGAACTCTCCTTTCCTCTTGACTACCAACCACCGACTATTATGTACACATGCTGTACTTTCTGCTGCTCTGTAGATATTAGTGTTGTTTTTAGTGCACCAAGAGTTTGAGAGCAACGGAAATGGAAGACGGTTATGTAGTCACTTTTATACCAAGTTTACTTTTGAAATAAATCTTTCATCGTCAGTGTCCGCATACTCCGAGACCCATCTCAGAAAAAAATTATTAAAAACGGCCTGTCCTTCCATTCTGGTGAAGACACTAAAGCTACTCCAAATGAAAAAGGGAGAGAGGATATACTCGGTGTAAATGAATGCCGGGGGAACAGAGCGGGCCCTGAATGTGCGGCAGGCGTATAGCTTTGAAAAAACACAGGGAGGGAGGGACGGAGGGCGCTCAGGTAGGGGG
This sequence comes from Neogobius melanostomus, assembly GCA_007210695.1. NCBI lineage: Eukaryota > Metazoa > Chordata > Actinopteri > Gobiiformes > Gobiidae > Neogobius > Neogobius melanostomus. The sequence goes on along the minus strand of VHKM01000213.1, from coordinate 1,144,051 downwards.
CCGTGCTGTGGGGCCTCCTTTTGTGCGGGACAAAAACCAAAATGGAGGAGTAGGAGTGGAACAAAAGGCACATGAGGGGGAACCAGGGGAGTGACAACCTGCGCTGAGTAAAAACATCCCGCCGGGCCACACGCACACACAGGCACACTGCAAAAAATATAGATCAGCCTAGATGCCAGACAGGTTCAAGATGGAATGAGCCATGCACCAAAATGTGTGGTTCATTTTTGAATATTCTTATTTGACTTGTTATATCTTTAATGTCTTACGATTTGAATGTCTTGTTTTTAATGTTTTTAGTGTTTCCCATAGACCAATGCCATAGTCTTTTGAAAGAGACTACGGCATTGGTCAGTGTTTCTCAAACTGTGGTACATGTACTACTGGTGGTACTTGCAGTCCTTTTGATGATTGTAAGTAGCCCGATCTTATTTATGCTTTAGCAACACATGATGACTTGATTTACCACCAGCTTAGGCCAACTTTAGTCCACGTTTATCTCTATTTCAAATTTGTTTCATCTATTTCAGCCAATATTGAGCCCTATTAAGTCCTAATTTTTTGTTAGTAGTGTGGTTTTGTGTGGTACGTGGGAAGCCAATATTCGGTATATTTCACAGTCAGTACTTGAAGTGTGAAATAGTCCTTGTTCGAATAATGTTCTTTAATACAAAGTTTGGAGTGGAATGTCACTTTCTTCTTCTATTCATCTTAAAGAGGGGGTATTATGCTTTTTTCAATCACATAGCACCAGTCTATAGCATACCACAATGATGACGTAACCTTCTGTTGGTCTGTATATGCAGTAAATTAAAATAACTGCCTTGAATAAAATTGCTCTCTCAAAATGGCTGTACTGAACGTCTTGAAATAGGCCTCTGTCTCTTTAAGAAGCTTTCCGACACGCCCCCTTCAGCACACTGCTGTGGCATCTAAACAACACTACTGTGCGGGGAGGGGGCTCTGCTGAGCTGAGGAGCAGTGGTTGGTGGCTTGGCTGGTGACGAAAGGTCCAGAGGCGTCTCCAGGAGGTGGGGGCGTTCCTAGGAGGACTGAGGCATAGCTACACCTAAAATGGCTGCCGTCTAAGTTTTTACTGATTACTCAAAAATATGTGAATGAGCCAAGGCAACACTCCAGGCATGTGTTTAATGAGGGAATGACATAATAACATGATATAAAGCTTGAAAAAGTCGATTTTACATAATACCCCCCCTTTAAAGTATTCTTTTTTTAAACAGTGCAGCGAATTCTTTGACGAGAGACCCTCATTTTTGCTGACTCATTTTCATATGATAAACCATGGAGTTAATCACGAACCTACAACAACCTAAAATAACGTTTGTGTCTCCAAAATATCCTTATGTTTGGTGATATCTTAACATGCGGTTATGCCAAAGGCCAGCAGAGGGCGCAGAAACAACAGATAGGTACTGGTAAACTTGCTAATCAATTTCCTTGTGTGGACCCACCACCTGCAGGGGGAGCCATAGGGCTGGTGCAATGGGACCATGACCCGGCAATGGACAAGTGGAAGAAAATGGATGGATGGATGGATGCTAATCAATTATTTGAATTATTATTAAGAATGAGCAGGGCTACCGAAATATGCGCAATTGACAAGCAAAACACCACTTCACTTATGTTTCTGATGAGGACGTCGCATAAAATCCTGGTTAAAAGCTAAAAAAAGTGTGCGCTACAGGACCTTTAGCGAGACATTCCTTTTCTTCTTTTTTACAGTATTTTCCTATACACCATCATACCCCCATCAGGAGCGCTGGAGAACACTGGAGTGTACGCAAGTAGCTCTTACTGCACTTTCACTGGGGGTTACATTACTGCAGCCGCTTGGCCCCATTACCCAGGCAACCTATACATCCAGCAGCAGCATCCGTCACTCCGAGCAGGTTAATGCACGCGCTAAATGGGTTTGGCTTTTTTTTTGTCGGATTGGATGATGAAGCTGTGTGCAGGTTCACGCAGAAAGCTATCAAGTTATTTTAGGATTTTTAAGTAAATAAAAAAGTGCTGTAAAGGTATGAGACTATCTATCTATCTATCTATCTATCTATTATCTATCTATCTATCTATCTATCTATCTATCTATCTATCTATCTATCTATCATGCCATTGTGCCCAAATTATGGCCAATGGTGGCAGTACACCAGTGTTCCTCAAACTACTAGAGGGACTTTGGCTTCCCGGTATTAGTACTGCTCCTTTGTTTCAGACATATCCTAATTTTAGAAGCAATAGACAGGGATTCTGCAAGTCCCAGTGTTTCCTGTTGGACATTATAAGTCAATGTAATTCATCTCACCACATCCCCGATCCCCCTGACACCAAAGAGGAGCGTAATGTCAGAAAAGGTTTATACAAAGGCAAACAAATAAATGGAAAAAGTATAAAGTCTAAATGGAGGCGGCGGCTGGATATTGAGGAAACCTTTGGTAAGGGCAGAAAATGTCAGGTCTGACAAATGACCTTTTAAACATGGAGCAGATGTAGAGAGTCATGTAGAGGCTGGACACAGAGACGCTCAACTGTCTGTCTCCTAACGCCTCCTGCACACGGCGAGCTGCTGCTGCTGCTGCTGCTGTCTGGGGCGAGGAAGAGTGTGAAAAGTTCTTTTCCACTAGGGCTATGATGTTGGATGTGGCACAGATAAAATGGATTATGATCTCATGTCTGTGGCGATCTACTCGTTCTAGAGAGATTGTCATATGAGTCCTCTATTTAATGCAGCACGATGCTCAAATGCAGACACTTTTTTCCCTTTCACACCAATCTCCAGGGGTTCTGAGAGAGTGGCAGGGGGATTTAACCAATGACAGTGAAGTATTAGATGGCCTTAATTACATATGAAGACACTAAGGATCGAATTAAAGTCTGATCATGCTACGCTAAGAAAATATGGATTATGATTTGAAGAGATTTGATTTTGTTTTTTTGCATATCGCTCACCCTTTATTCTACTTATTATTTGAAATGTATGTTTGCCTTTCATACTTCTTATTCTAATTTCTAGGATTGTTATGTTTTACTTAAAAGGCACACTGCGTCACATTTTGGACTATACTGTTGCATCAACACAAAACGACACAGAAAAGTCTATTGTTGCAGTGGGTAATCAAAGAATGGATGTGGGTAAGGACCTAAACTGTTTAAATCTCAAATTCTGCTGCCTTTAGTCAACGTCTCCATGGAGACGGTTGGAGACACACCAAGAGGGTTTTTTTTTTTTAATGATTCAACATTATTTATTGGATAAAGTTGTACACGGTGCAGCTTCAAAATGCAATGACCTCTGCACAGAGCTGAATATCACATCTGGGGTCTCATTGTAAAACAGCTAACCTTGTAATTTACTTTACACCCCGACACAAACAGGATCTGAAATGTCAGTATTCCTTTAGTAAGTGATCCATTTGGGTGTGGATCCACTCTAGATCAAGCGATGTTTAAAGTAATATGGGTGTAGTAAAGATTGGACACTGAAATAACTCACAAAAACATAATTTATGAAGTTTAGTCGACGTTAGCGTGAGGAAATATCAGGGTGTTATGATACAATAGACCAGAGCATTACTCTCATAAATGTTTCAGATTTTCTCTCCATACAAGTGGCTTGTTCAGTGCTTCAAATTGGACATTGGAAGCTGCCTATATGAATACATTGAGGGGGAAAAAATGGAAGCAATCCGGAGAGCTGCAGCGGGAGTCGGGGGGGGGGGGGGGGGGCGGTGACAGAGACAAATTCGGGGCGCCGCGCGGGACACGTTTTACAGGTGTGGAGTTATGCATGCATGACATCACCGATTCACCGCAGCCCTCCTCCACTCGCCTTCGGGACCGGGCACCTAGGAAACGGTCGCCAAGGGAGACCAAATGGGGAGCGGAGGGAATTGAAGGGGGGATGGACGAGATGTTGAAATAAATAAATCCAGATTTAGTGGATGGATCTTTGTGTTTGACCACTACATGAGGCGAGACTGAAGGATTAATTACAACTGCATCAAAAAAAATGTTGAATTTCATTGGGCTGCAGGTATGCAGATAATTAGTCCTCTGCAGGGAAAAAAATATAGTGTCTCGATGGGGTCTTATTATGTCTGAAACCTGCCAACCCTGCAGTTTAGACGTCTACAATGTTGTAAAGTACAAGTAAGTTTATCTGCTCATATTAACCTACTGCCTCAAATGTTTTTGATCTTAGCTACATGTTAAAGTATGCACAGTGAACTAGTGGAGCAGATTTTCTTAGCCACATTGTCTACTTTGTGATGCCCAAGACCTTGTGTTTCAGAAAAACCTGTTTGCTGCCCAAAAATTCAAAAATGAGCCAGATTTTACAACAGAGTTTCCAATTATACTTACTTTGTGAGAGGATTATGAAATGTGGTACAAAAGATCCTGAGATGATGAGGAATGTAATGACATAGAATGATTGGGTCTGGTGTTTTTACTTTTTCTACAATAAAGCATTTAATAAACTAACAAAAAAGTGATGCTAATGGTCTTTCTGAAAGTGTATGAGCATTGACAATATTGTTGTTGCCCCTCAAAAATGAATATTCATCGTTAATCGCAGATCTGATCCCAATGTATGTTTGAAAAAGCTGCAAAGTGATTCAACCTAAGGGAGAGTTTGAAGGGCAGGCATCGCTCTTTATCTGTGTTGGAGATGTGAAATTATCCGTCCTCGGTCAAACCTCCCTCGGCTGCGCGTCCGTCCGACTCGGCCGAACGGGCCACCTCTGCAGAGACGGGGTGAACAGGCGCACACTCTCTCCTCTCGAGCTCCCCATTGTTCCACTCCCCCTTATATACTCTGACCTCTTGGCCAATCATTTAGAAGACTGCAGGTTTAATGTGCGTCTGATGTTAAAAACCAGCAAAGGTCTAATGCGGAGAGATATTGTCAGACAGAGTGAATAGTGAAATGCCGCGCTGCTAATGTATATAGGTTATTGAAGGTGAAACCGCGGGGCTCGGCGGAGACGGTAGCGCGCACTTTGGGCTTTGGAGGCGGCACAGCAACAAACAAAAACACCAAAGAGAGAGGGCCTTTTTGACCTCGGCAAACTCGGCTCTCTCCCCGTAGACAACGCTGTGTCCACATACAACTGCAGCAGCCTGTCGATGCGCCTTCACTTCCTCTCTGCGCCATATCATCATTCTCCAGCTCGGGGGAAAAAACAAAAAAACATTCAAAATCTCCATTGACTTGTTGGGAAATTGAAATATCAAGAGAGTATCGAGAGTCGAGTCAGCTAACGATCGGCCATAGAGTTAATATTTCAAAAGAAAGAAATAATTTAAATGAATAAAGTTTTAGATACTAGTTTCAGGCAACCCAGTTTGTTTAGTAGGTAGGTCTGTGTCCTTTGGCAAGGCCCTTCACCCATGTCTACGGTTGGGTACGGGTAAATATCTAAAATGTGTTAAGGTACTGCTGGTATTGGGGAAGAAATGTTGATTCAAATTCTTCAGACACAAAGCTTTGATGGCTCCGGGGACGTCACTAAAGAAAGTGACTTTTTTTTTCCAGCTCGAATATATAATTAACCTCTTAACCCCCGCATTAACAAGCACATTTGCTCCACTTTGGCATTACCTAAATAAACGCTTTTTGAAAAAGCATCAAAATAGCGACAAAAATGAGATGAAAACGAAGATGAAAATGCAACAACAACAAAAACCACAAACATGACAACAACAAGGCAACAACACGAGGAAAAAGTTTGGTTTAGACCAGTCTTAGCTTTCAAATGAGGCACTGACCTATAGGCTGTAAGAAGCTTTTGGATTTGGGTAAAGCTGAACTGGAAAAATGTGTTAAGACGAGAGTACTGATTTTGCTAAAAAAAAATAATAATAAAAAGTACAAAAATAGATAAAAAGCATGATTATCATTCTGTTTGATGGTTTTAGACACTAAATGGTGCATTATAGGTATTGAAAATAAGTATTATTTAGGTACTGTTATTGTAAACCAAGTACTGTTAATGTACTGCTATCACGCATTATTAATAACGTATTCATTGTACTTATTTATTCTATTATTGGCAGTGCACCTCACCACATTCTTTCAACATTCTTTCAAATGTGCCTTTGATATCCAACAATAAACGAAGCCTATGCGGGATTATCCGAGTGCACATTCCTCTGATGTTCACTTTGTGCCGTATATCGCTTTGGTATGTATGCAGAATAAGTGATCAATATCTGTTGCTGAATAAAAGATGCTGCCGGTGCCTTTTTGACGGAGCGATTTGAAATGGAGATGCTATGCTAATACAAAGGCTTTGGTGTGAGATTGGCCCTGAACCCCTTTCACATAGCGGCACTTCACATTTAGACGCTCTTCACCTGCGCTCTCCATAATGCATGAGAAGCCTGAATATATATCACCCCCTTGTGCAGCTCGCACTCACAACAACCCGGTATCACGAAACATTACCGTCCGACACCTCCATGTTTAGACGCACCCGCTTAGATTACAAGTGGTAAATGGAATACACATTGTTGTAGTGGTAACAGGAGTATAGTTCAGATTTGTTTAGATCCTAACCCTCCTTCGTAATCTTTATCTTGATCCTCAGCTAAGACAAAATTGCACACTGCTGGAAAAAAGATAGCTTACCTGCAATGTATAGGACATTATTATTCTTCAAACTACAGACACAACTATATTTTGAGAGGGAAAGGGATGAACTGTGAAGGGAACTACCTGCTCTGGAGAACTGAACTAATGCTGAGACCAAGTAAAAGCTAATTCATTCTAAATGTATGAACTATTACTGGAATAATTCTCTTCCTCCTGAGTGAGGAGGTTTGAAGCAGCTGGACCGCTTATATCTCCAACGCAGTCAACACTTTCCCTTCAAGGCCAAGCCACGGGGCTAAACCAAATATGGACTGAGCTTTTGCATAACACTGACTTTCAGGATTGTAAACTACTGCACACACATACCCCTCCCTAACCACGCCCCCGTCCTTCTGCATCTGCCTCAACACATTTCCTCAGCCCCACCCCTGGTCAATAGCCGGTCGTCCTTCCTGTCCCCAAGAAAAAATCAGCACGTGACCTCGTGTACTGTGTATTTCCCATGTCTTGATGTTTTTGTCTTAACTTAACCAGATTGTAATTTCGCATATCTTCTTTTGTAAGGCGCATTGATTTGCCTTGTGTACGAAATGCGCGGTATAAATAAAGTTGCCTTGCCTTGCCTTATCTTTTCCAATCTGATCCGATACCAGCAGAGTAGTAGTGTAGTAGCCGAAACCAAGTACCAGTCCGATTACAGCAAAGTACCTAAAAAGATGTCTCATTATGCATAATAAACAAAGTATAAAAGCTGCTCGGTTCTGCCAATGTTGTGCTTCCACTCTAAAGATTAAATAAGGGCAAAAAAGGTAACACAGATGAACATGTTGTGATTATTACAGTATTTAGGCTGATGTGAGCATTACCCACAGTGATCTGCAGCCTGCATCTGTTTGAAGTCTTCTTTTATAAAAAAATAAATAAAATAAAACACTGTTTTGGACAAGTTTTGGTTCAGGTAATTGCCGATAGATATGGACACCTGAAAAATCTGTTGTATCTGCATGAAATACGATACCAGTCCAATCCGCTTCATTTATATAGCACTTTTAAACAACAAGAATGTTTCCAAAGTGCTGCAACACTTGCCGGTATTGGTATTGGTATAAACCTAGATACGACTGGTCAAATATTACTACAATTTAGTTGCTCATTCATATTATTACATTGGTTAATTATTACTAAAGTTAGCAGTCTTGAAACATGGAGGTTTAGCGAGTCTTATATATTGAACGACTCCATGGAGACAGGATATTTGTCGTTTGCAAAGGACTTTGTACCACCTAAATGTAGTCTTTACGAAGTGCCATCATTAACATTGTAATGTTGATACCACTGCTATGCTGCCCTTTCCTGAAACCACCTGAGCCAAAAACATTAACCTGTTTTACTTGTTTACTTAAGCAGTGTTAACAAAGAAAATTCCATTATCTGATTCTCTGAAGCAATCTATTAAGAAACCTTTTACTAATCACCCTGTTTTCATGAAAAGAAAATTGGAGCTAGATTGAATGTGCAGAACTTAAGACTGAATCACATTCATGTTTGATGAATTAAAACCTAATTTACAAAGAAAACCTATTTGATCAAAGAGCTCCATGCTTGGTAGTCTTAAGATACTCTTTTCATTCTCCAAGGCTGTTTGGAAAAAAAAATAAAAATGCATTACCGTGTGAGCACACATGCTTTTGCTCCCCCAGTCAACACAAAAAACATCCCAAAGACATTGACCTCACGCTGGGATTCTGACACTGTGTACGAAATGGAAGCAGAAAAAATGTAATTTAAGGATCAGAAAAAAAAAAACGAAATCACAAAACTTCATTGCAATGTCTGTGTTGCCAATCTTTAATGATGTATTTTTTTCTCATTTGTGCGAATTCGTTTGTTAAAAAAAAAAAAAAAAAAAAACAGATACAGATACAGAAGAGCGGTGCGGCGAGAAGCTTTGATTGCGAGTGTAACATGTCTGGCGCAGGATGCAGTGTATAAGACGGTCTGTTTTTCTGCTTTGATCAAGTGGTGTGAGACATAGAGCCAGAGCTTAATCAAAACACTGGTAAGCCATCCTGAACTCTGGGCTCCGAGCGGCAGGAAGCGAGGGCCAGGGCAGCAGAACTACCCAGTGTGAAGCGGGCGTGAGTCAGTCTGTGGCAGTGGACGCCTGGTGTGTGTGCGTATGTGTGTGTGGGTGTATGTTGTTGTCCGTTGTTGTGAAGTGTCAGACAGTTGTTGCTGTGTGAGGGAGAGAAAGAGAGAGGGATGCGCGGCGGCCAATTAACGCACGGTTTGCGAAGAGGAAACGGCAGGTAGTAGGTGAAGCGAAGACGGAAGCCTATGTTACTGCAGGCATTGTTTTAAGACATTGTGTTTGTTGTGAAGCGTAGGTGTGTTTCGCTGAGAAAATCTAAAGGTCGAAATGGCGGATAAGATATTGGTTCAGGGTTATAGGCCAACCAAATACAGTTGTACAATTACTGACTTTTATTGTATTCTTGTGAGAAAGAAAAAGGAAATGGGGGTCACGTTGGGGTGTGATACTACCCCCTAGTGGCCAGGCGCGACTCCAGAAAGAGCACGCAACTTCTCGGGCATTCTTGTGTCAATAACAACAGGTTCCGAAGAATATTATTGTTTTTAAAGCTGTGACATTGGGTGAATTATTATTATTTTATTTTTTTACCACGTGAATATTAATGAGGCTGTTTTTTGATTAACAGGTCCAGCAGAACTGTGTTGGCGTGTTACTGCTCTGCCGACCCTGGGAGGTTTACAGCAGAGACACTGTGTCCCTGCCCTAAATAGAAAGAGTCTGATAGACTTTTTGTGGTTATAGTAATTCTATTAAAACTGCCGATCGCGCGTCCTTTAAGTTCAGATTTTGACTTCTTCTGTCACCTCGGATAATTCCAATTACATGAAATCACTGCCGCGGCCCATAGGCGATGCACATTCACAGGGCACTATGTCTGTTTTAGTGGACAAGTGAATTTACTTAGCGCTTCTCTCCCTCTGCCTCTCTGCCCTGCTGGACTTTAACCTTGGCCTCTGCTGCATCTCGCAATAAAGCCCTTCGGACAACACCCCTCCTCTCCCTCACCTCTCTCTCCTTCTCTCCTTTTTGTCCATCTTCTTCTCTCCTTTCTCTCTCTTTCTGTCTCTCTCTCTCTCCTCACTGTCCCCCCGGCCCCACTGTTGTCCACTGTTCCACTCATTCATAGTAAACACTATTGATTTTCAGCAGGGGGAAAAAAAAAAATCGCCCATGAATTTTAATGCCCCTATCTGTCCCCTTCTCCATCTCTTCCTACACCCACCTACCACCGTTTCTACCCCCCTTCCTCCGCCCATCCACCCCTCCACCTGCACCCCCCTTCCCCATCCCCTGGTCCTTCTATCCTGAGGGGAGGATAAAGCGATGGAGGTGCCGGTATGGGGAGTATAGTATGGGGGGTAGGAAGAGGGCAGGGGGGGGGTACATTTCTCATTTCCCAGCTGTGCCTCGCTCACAAAACCTCTTCACACCGGCGTTTGGCTCTAGGGAGGAGAGCCATGGCCGTCCTGTCTGTTACATACATGCACACGCGCGGAGGACGATACTACAGAGGGGCGCACACACACGCACACTAACGGCTGATGGGCCTGTCCAGATACAGGGCTGTCCCAGTTCACTGCTACTTAAACAATCACGTGAGCTCATCAGGGGGGACGGGACAGGTCCTGAGGTCAAGGCTGGGGAAAGGGGTTGGAAGGACAGAATGAGAGCCACTATGAGGGAGAAGAGCTGAGGATGCAGTCTTTGCAAGGGTAACATGAAACTGTATTAGAAAAATCATGGCGAGAACTGAAATTGTGCGCGTTTTTTTTTAAGTGGCCGCCCGTTATTGTTTTAGGTTTGCAAAATATGTGCAAATGGACCACAGAGATTTAGCGACTTGCAGAACGCTTGTGGCTTCTTGCAATAACGCTTGGTGGTATATTGTGCAGCCCTAATGAAGAGGAAGTATCCGTTTGATTGACAAAGTGGTAAAATTTCAATGAATTGCTGAAAAACAACCAGACAAATACAGTTTGCAGTAAATACAGGCACCAACTTCAGAACAAAACTGCGCCCTTTACTTTTCATAACATGGTAATAGGATGGATAATCCACGGTAACAAGAGAGTGCTTTTTGTTGCACTTTTTCCATATTATTAACAGAAAAAAATACAAGACCCCTGAGGCTTGTTCTACAACCACCAACTTTTCAAAGCGGGGTCATTTTTCCCTGATATTCAGTAATAATTGTAAACACATCTTGATCACCATCTTACAATTTGTTAGTTCAATCTAAAAACGGCTTATTTGAAGCTTCCTATTATTGGTTGGAACTCACCTCTGTCCCTTAAAAGACACTCCATCCTTCGTTCCCCATCAAAACAAACCTCCACAGCCTCTCCAACTCCGCGGATGTGGCTAATATCGGACACTAGTTTCACAAGAGGCTGATTAGTGTTGTTCTGCATTAGCAACACTTCGGTGTAAAGATGTTCTAAGAAGTGGGAGTTAAGGAGAGCACTTTCTGGTTGCTACGGGAGGAGCTTGGAGGAACTTGGAGGAGCATTGTATGAGCAGGCGTCATGGCTCTTCGAATAGTTGTTAAGGAAGATTCTGAAACACACATGAATGACTCAAAACGTCTCCAAGCATGTGTCAGGTGTAGGGAACAACATTCTAACATAGTAAAAAGCTCTAAAGAGTCATAACATTATTCATTTAATAACTTACATAATTGCTTATATGTGCGGAAACTAGTACACCTCTCTCTTTATATAAGCTCAACCATGTTTTAAGGCTCATCTCCCGTTTTCTAATTCCCCTTTCAAGTCTTTTTGCATCTTCTCTCGCTCTCTCTCTCTCTCTCTCTCTCTCTCTCTCTCTCTCTCTCAACCCTACTCTGTGTATTGATTTTGCTATAAGCAGTGTCCCGGTTGCGACAGGTTAGTGCCAGACAGACAAAGGCAGACTTCATCAACCAGCGTTAAACACAGGAGCCGCGTCCTCAATAATCACTCCATCACACCAAAGACGAGAGGAGAGAGAGATAGAAAGAGAGTGTGAGAGAGAGTGTGGCTGTAGTTTGATTAATACTGAGAGTAGAGAGCAACAGAAAGAAAAGACATCCATTGGAGTATTTTCAAGGTTGAGCGTTTGTCTACATAATAGACACAGGAGATGAATTAAGATAAATGTGTTAAGATGAAAACTAATTTCTGGTTTAGAGATAGTTTGGACCTTGTGCATTAGTGTTGATTCCGGTCTTAATCACGTTGATTCACCTCTGGTTTCTTTAGCGCTGGTTTAGTCTTGATTAGTCCTGGTATGTGTTCAGGTTTAGTCATGGTTTAGTCATGCTATTCATTGCAAACATACCACTTGAACAAAGTTCAAAGTTATTCAAAGCGCAGAGGAGCTTTATATTCAGTACAATCTTCCTAAAATTGGACTCGGAGGAAGGAATTTCTTCATTACAAAAGTCAAAAGTGTATTTTTTTCGAAGCACGCCTGCGTGCATGGTGTGCGTGTATGCAGACAGTTTTCATCTCCACTTAATCTCCGGCTCCAAATTCACAGTGAACATTGAGCCGGGCTAATAGGATGTGACTGCCGCTACGCTAGCAGTCTAACGCTAATGAGCGCGCCGCCACAGCCCAGGAATCAAAGGGCTTCATCAGCACTCCTAATTACTGTAAACCTTGTTAGCGCGAGTCGAGAGCTGGCGTCTGTTAACAAAGTGCAGCCAAATATAAGACGGCCTGGTGTGTCGTGTCGAACATGTGAAAATAGATCATTTCTAACATGTTTCTTGTTTTTAATGTATTTTGTTTGGAGTTTGCATGTTCTCCTGGACATGGATGGGTTTCCCCAGTGACTCGCGTTCCCAGCAACCCAACATGCACAATAGGCTAATTAGCTAAGTACCCTACTTATAGGGCTTATAGCTTAAGAGCTAGGCATGGAGGAGGAGAAGAAAAAGAAGAAGAGAAGAAGAAGCGGAAGAAGAAGAAGGAGGAGGAAGAGGAGAAGAAGAGGAGGATGAGGAGAAGAAGAAGAAAAGAAGATGAAGAAGAAGAAGGAGGAGGAAGAGAAGAAGAGGAGGAGAGAAGAAGAAGAAAAGAAGATGAAGAAGAAGAAGGAAGAGGAGAAGTAGGAGGAGGATGAGGAGAAGAAGAAGAAAAGAATAGGAAGAAGAAGATGAAGAAGGAGGAGGAGAAGAAGAAAAAGAAGAAGAGGAAGAAGAAGAAGAGGAAGAAGAAGGAGGAGGAAGAGGAGAGAAGGAGGATGAGGAGAAAAAGAAGAAGAGGAAGAAGAAAAAGAAGAGGAAGAAGAAGAGGAAGAAGAAAAAGAGAAGAAGGGGAAGAAGAATTAGAAGAAGAACAAGAAGAAGAAGGATTTAAATCTTGCCATCATCTAATTGATGCACTGACTTAAATAGTAATTTTCCCAAACTCGCACGGAGAAGAAAGTCATTAGCATTCCAGAAGGACGTAAATTCACATTTTCTATTAAGGTTATTCCAATCATCTGACAGGCAAAAGGATTAATGTCTCCCAAATATATCTGTGAAAGGATCTAGTGCTTAGTCCTTAAGAAGGATTTTATTTGTTCCAAGGAAATGGCACCATTATTCAAAACCGTCAGAATATTGCTGTGGTTTATTTGCCAGATGCTGACGTCAGGACTTCCTTCTGTGCTGTTAATGCATTTCATATTTTTAGTTCATTTGCTTGGTTGCAGACCTGAAGACTAATTTGGAAATGTATTCCTGCACAAGTTGACCATATCGCTGAAACCCACCCAGACACAGGGAGAGCATGCAAACTGTGTAGATCTCAGTCTGATTGAAGACCTCAGTGATTTCCGACGGCCTCTTGCGATATCGATGTTGCGTCTTTGCGTAGTGTGGCCATTTATACAAAGAGGTACAAAGAATCCTCTGACAAAAAAAATTAGGAATGCCGTTCCGACTGTCCATCTCAGCATGGTTCCTATGGCAGACTTGGCCTGTCTGCATCTAATATGGGCCATCTCTGGAGCAGCAGGTGTGTGGACAGCAGGTTTCCATGTATGTCCGCTCGCTCCACCACCCCCTCTTTCTCTGATCAAAGCACTTCCTTTCAATATACCCCCCCCCCCCAGAATCCCGCTACCCCATCCATGTCCCACCCCCAAAGTCCTACCTCCTGCGCTTCGCCCATCATAATTTGACTGATGATTACACTTGTCACTCAAGCAGCATGTGGCCAAGATACAAAAATGGGGAGGAGAACAATGTTTTCCTCTCTCGTGCTTTGTCCTTCTGATTGCTAATATACAAGCTATATACAAGCTAATATACATCTCTGTTATTTTTTTCTCGTCTTTCCCTTAGAGACAAGGTGACGCCGTGGCCTTGTACCTATACCGACCGCTCCGGCGTCTTTCTTGGCTGCCCACTTGAGCGTCCCCCCATGTTCCGAAGTAATCACAGACTTATTTAAAGTCACTTTTGTGCACTACCTCTGACTGGTGGTTAAGAGAGCAGCCGCACACCGGGCTTTTATGGGCCTTAATGTGTCCCGCAGACACTTTGGCAACCGGACCGCCGCTGTCAAAGACTTGAGAGGGAGAGAAAAAGAGTAAAGCGGAGAAGAGAGAGGGCGGGAAGGAAGGACACATTGACAAGAAGCCACTATATGTCGCAAAATCACTGAGGTCCTCCAACTGAGTATAGAGCGTATACCCTTTACTACTATTTCCATTCTCTATTCTTTTTTAACAAATTTTCATGAACAAATAATGAAAAACCATGTCTCAACCATAGCATATAGAGAACGGCATGAGCTATCTGTTTCCGAACTCGTCCGTAATTAAAAGGTTATAGCTTGGTTATCTCCTCTCCAATGTGAAAGTATTGCACAGTGTGGCATGTCCGTTTCGTAACATTCAACATTAAATCTGACCCCAAAAAATAGAAAACTTAACCAAAAATCATTCAGCATTTAGCGCAGGGATGACTTTCACACTTTCATACATTGAGTCATGATTTTTAACCAGGATTGGACTTGGTGGATGGGTTGACAACAGCCCAAAACATCTGGATCGTTTGTAATTTGCTATCTTTAATGGCTAATGCTAACGACTGTGGGAGAAGTAGATTATTCTGAAAAAGTTTCCCAGAGTAGTACGTTTCGAATGCTGTTTCTCCACTTGATTTCCATGACGTTGACACTCATTTGGCTTCAGTTGCCATGCTGTTGCTAGGCTGTGACATCATCTGCATACCCTCTTCACACATTTATTGCTATCACAGTTTTTATGGGGTTTCTTCTTCTTGTTGTTTTGATGCAAATTGAATGAAGAAAGAAAAGAAAAAAAAACACGGAACAAATTGCTAATGATTATGGCGTGCATAGAGAAAGGGAGAGAGAGACGGAGAGGACATCCAAGGCCAACAGCCATGGCGACTTAACCAGCCTGTAGAGGGGGGACCAGAGAGGATGAAAGGAGGAGGGAGGGTGAGGGTCTTGCTCGACAAAATGGACAGAACACACAGAAAGAGACAGAGGGATAGAGAGAGAGAGAGAGAGAGAGAGAGAAAGAGAAGGGTCACTTAGTCAGGCCTATGTGCGCCCCCTCCTCCCATGTCCTTCTTTACAGGCACACAAAGGAGCGAGGGCAGCGGGACGTGTTCAGAGGGAGAGGGAGGGAGTGGGGTCACGCCTACAGACAAACCCCCCTACAGTGAGGGCCAGAGTGCTGGGACCACCAAAATATGATTTCAGAGGATAAACGGGGTTTCAGAATAAAGACAGGCATTCAAAAGGATCTGCTTTGGTAGTTTGTGTCTCACATTGCCTCACATTAAAAGACACAAAAATGCGAATATAGAGTTCTCATGTTTTATACCTTCACCAAACTTGCTCAGGTCAGTGGTAAAACTCTCTTCCCTGTGCAAATTAGCATTAGTTTGCCGATAGAATCACTGTCCAAACCTCTACCTTTTCCTTATAGCAGCAGGGACAGACCTACTCCCTCTGCTGGTGTTTTATACAACTACACGTAATACCATCTAAAATCCTTGGGGCATTTTCAAGACATGTTATAGAGAAACATCAAGGCCAGGTGTCCAAAAGCAGTTCTAAAGGACTGATAACGCATGATATAGATGCTTTAAAAATTTACTTTCTATTCCTCGCAAAGGCTCGAACAGACAGATGGAGAATAATCGAGGGATCCAAGGAACAGACTCACAGACTTCTTAGCAGGGTTTGCTAACAACAACAACCACTGTGCAAATGTAATGTTTTCCAATCTGAAATTACTGTTAACATGGCATGCATTTAATTCAAGACGCTATTACTTAGAACGCACCCGAGAGCGCAGGCAGGTGTGTGCTTAGCTGAAAACCAATAACAGCTGCACCACAGCGGACTCCTTTTAGTCATTCCTAGAGTAATTTTTAATATTGTGGAACTGGCTTTTTCTCTCTTTTTGTTCGTTCCGTGTGCCGTGAGATGAGAGAGAGATTGGCTATGGGAATGAAAGGCAGAGGAGGTGGTGCAGTACAACAGATTAATTTCAGAACAGAGCGCTCCTGCCGGGGAGAGCTACGGAGAGCCGGAAGGATGGAGCGGATCACGGGAGGCAAAGCGCTCGCAGAGAAAGAGAGAAGAGGAGAGATTAAACATACTATTCAGCAGCCCCCGTCTCAAAGGAGCGACAGGCTGTTGTGTGTCTGACAACATGCTTCCATCTCAGCGGCGTGTGATGTGAAGGAGGGGTATACGTGGGCGACCGGGCTGAACGAGTTGGGGAAACATATCCAAATGATGTTCTATCTAAACATAAACTGAGAAAAGACTGAAATACGAACTGTTTAAGTCATTTCATATTTGTAGATCTGGATCTGGATATACTGTATATTCTGCAAACTATAGCGGGTTTTTGACAGTCGGGCTTCACTTGTTTAGGCTCCTCCATTCAGGGATGGTATGTGGAATAAGAGACTTCGTATTGGGAGGTCGAAACTACAGGGTTTACTAAAAGATTCAATTGAAGTCAATATATCGCGAAAGGATTTGCGGCACATTCTACAAATGAAATCTATGGTGTTCACCTCTCCCACACACGCGTACAAAATTCCTATAGACTTCTAAAAAAAATATATATATATACACATTTCTGAGTTTGAAGGAACAGCGTACAGTGCCTTGCGAAAGTACTAATACACCTTGAACTTTTGCACATTTTGTCATGTTTACAACCCTAAACATAAAGATTGTATTTTTCATTTTTTTTACTTGAAAGTTCACACACAAGTAACAGACAACTGTGAAGTGAAAGCAAAATGATACATGATTCTGTTATTTTTCAAAAATAGAAAAGTGAAAAGTGTGGCGTGCATAAGTATTCACACAGCATTTTCTGAGTGCATTAAATTGCCTTTATAATATTCCTAATGACTGCAGAATGTTCACACCTTGCCCTAACCATTAAATAGAGGCCACGTGTGGTAATCTACTCTCAGTATAATTCCAGCTGTTCTGTGAGGGCCTCAGAGCTATGGTCGAGTGTATTGGTCACTAACAACATCATGAAGGCCAAGGAGCACACCAGAGAGGTCAGGGATAAAGTTGTGGAGACGTTTAAAGCACCGTTAATTATACAAAGATTTCCCAAGATTTGAACATCTCACGGAGCACTGTTCAATCCATCATTCGGAAATGGAAAGAGTATAGCACCACTGCGAACTTACCAAGACACTGCCGTCCACCTAAACTAACGACCGAACAAGGAGAGCACTGGTCAGAAATGGAACCAAGTGCCCCAAGATAATCTGGAGGAGCTGCGACGTTCTGCCGCTGAGCTGGGGGCAATTGGTCAGATGAGACAAAAATTGAACTTTTTGGCCCAAATGCAAAACGTTATGTATGGCACAAACCTAACACTGCTCATCGTCCTGAGTGCACCATCCCCAGTGTCAAATATGGTGGGGGAGCATCATGCTATGGGGCTGCTTTCCTCAGGACTGGGAAAGATTGTAGAATAGTTGGGAAGATGGATGGAGCCAAATACAGGGACATTTTGGAGGAAAACCTGCTGGAGTCAGCAAGAGAATTGAGGCTGGGGCGGAGATTCACCTTCCAGCAGGACAATGACCCTAAACACAAAGCTACATCTACAATGGAATGGTTTAAAAACAAACATATTAATGTGTTAAAATGGCCCAGTCAAAGTCCTGACCTAAATCCTATTGAAAATCTGTGGAAAGACCTGAAAACTGCTGGTCACAAACGCTCTCCTTCTAATTTGACAGAGCTTGAGTTGTTTGTAAAGAGGAATGGGCTAAAATGTCAGTCTCTAGATCTTGTAGTCATACCCCAGAAGACTTGCTGCTGTTATTGTAGGAAAAGGGGGTTCCACAAAGTATTAAGTCATGCTGTATGAATACTTATGCACGCCCCACTTTTCACTTTTCTATTTTTTGTAAAATAACAGAATCATGTATCATTTTGCTTTCACATCACAGTTGTCTGTTGCTTGTGTGTGAACTTTCATTTAAAAATTCAAAATAAAATCTTTATGTTTATGGTTGTAAACATGACAAAATGTGAAAAAGTTCAAGGTGTATTAGTACTTTCGCAAGGCACTGTAATAGTTATGTGGTAACGGCAGACCATAACACAAGAAGAAAAATACCAAATACGTCAAAAAGCTTTTATATCTTTATGGTTTTTAAAGTTTCCAATCATTATTCTCTTAAAAACAGTGTGTTTTATGGTCATGGGCTTCCACAAAGCTGATTGCCTGCCGTGATTCTTTTAAACTCCACTATTCTGCTTTTGAAAAGTCAATGTAGAAAATAAATGTACATCCAGATCAACACGTTTTGAAGAGGGTGGGACTGTTGAGCGCCATGAGAGCCAATTACGACAGGATGCTTTGATTCTACAGGTCATTACATAAAGATCTTTAACTAATTGCCATAAAATAATATCTATTCTATTGGAATAATCAGACAATTCTCTTGCAATCCATCAAAATCGGAAGAAAAAATGTATTTCAAATATAGCTTTGACTAAATGTGAAATAAAAAGTGCAGGAATATAATTATGATTAAAATAGAATAGAGTCACATTTTCACAGTTAAAAACAGTGCACCATGCATTTCTTATGTGTTCCCCCGACGCAAAAAACAAGAACACATTCAAAGAGAGACACACAAAAAAACTGCTTTTAATTCAATTTTCTTTTGCTTTTAAATCAGCTTTGTGCAGCTTTAAGCCTGGTGTCTCCAAGAACATATTTGACTTATTTTCCAAACAACATTTTCGATATTATCTTCTTGACAATATATCACCCACCTACACTGAAGGACAGCGGAGGTTAATGGGAGGCCTTCATTACCATAAATCTTATCAGCTAAATGAATTGGAGAGAGGGACCCTGATTTAGGCACGCGCTCTGGAGGGGGACAAACCCAATCAGACCTCCGGGTTTTATGGTGGATTTTTATTATCTAAATGTACTACTGGCACATGAGAGGCAAGCCCGAGGTGACAGGCGCCGACAATCAACTACGGAGAGACAGCGCCATTGTCGGGCTGTTTACGAGAGAGGAGCCTTTCATAGAATAGACTCTCCAGGTCATGTGCGCTGAGCAATAAATGGAAGAGCAATATAAACAGATCCTTCTGTCAAATACGGCGGTTTTGTATTTTACCTCACTTGAATAGTCAATGGAGAATAGCCAATGGTGGACCTTTGTGGGGGAGAAAATGTATCAATTCAGGCTAGAAGACGAGAGTGGAGCTGATGAAACCGATTTGTTTCTTTTGTCCAAATTGTTGATTTTTGGCATGAATGTTACCTTGAACCTTGTGTTTCAGAAACGTATTGGGACCAGTGTGTTTATCCTAGAGGCAAAGAGAAGAGACCAGTGAAATGATATGTTTGACAAATTGGATTTTTTACCGGTCAACAAGCATTTCTGAAAGAGTTCGACCCATAGAGCATTCCTGCCAAATTTGGAGTACAACATGTTGCCTGATTGTCCCCCACTACTCGCATATTGAAACATATTGGGGTGGACTGGGTGAAGTACAGTGCTCAGGTAAGATTTGAAGCACACACCTTTCTTCGATTTCTATGAAATCGTCTACATTAGCATGTTTGTCTAAGCTCTGCCATACAGGAGTCCTCCATTGCAGTCAAAGGTTCTCACTTCGTCATCTGAACTGGGTTATTTTAGTATTGAGGATACTGTATCACTTCTCAGCTCCCAAGGCCTCATCAACAACTATGTCTTAGCAGCAGCCTGGATCTATACTGAATCTATAGGGAGAGGTTTACCTTGTTACGGGTTGAGATTAGCTTTCAGAATAAATTGTGAAACCTATATAAAGGTAACCTAATATTAGCTTCAGTCTAAACCCAGCCTGGGGCTAAAAATGTCCGCTGAAGTCTCATGAAGTCTCATGAGGTGAGGGGCGAAATGTCTTCAGTACTAAAACAACCCTTAGCGAGACGCTCTGTCTACCAAGCTTTTGTAGCACTTGCAAAGGAAGGAGTTCTAGACATATCCTCAGTAGTACGTAAATGGAAATTTCATGAAAACTGCTCTGCATTTCATCACACTCTTTTAGGCTAATTATCGAGATACACTTTAGAGTACAACGTCCTACTTCAAAGGAAACCCACAAATGTACCCCCAGCCAGCGTTGTCCACCGCGCTGCTCGATGAATAACCACAATTGGCCAATCAAATGTCCAATACCTTCGGCGGGGGTTGTTTGTACTACCTGATAGAAGTGATTGGCGACATGTCGCGAGGCCCTCTCCAGTCCTGATCACCCGCTGACCGTATGGAAACCCCCCACACGCACACAAGGAGAGGTCAAGTGCTCTCTGTGCATGGTACTGAAGGGGCTGGAGCAACAAACCCACGGGAGACTGTGCAAATCATCAATAGCCCCGACTGCGGTCAGGTGCTTTGTATGTGTTTATCTGTTGATTAAGCGTCCTCAAATCTAGCGATCTTCGCCGCATGTTGTCCTCCCTGGTTTTCGGACAAGGCTGATTAAGTGGGGAATGCTCAGCCGCACTCTGATTATCACGAATGCTGGGCTGGATTGCAACCGATGCACTGACGGAAAGCACAGAATTATTCCAATGGCAGAACGACAGTGATGGCTACAAAATGCGGAATATTTTAATTAAAGCAGGAACTATATTTTTTCCACTTTGGACCTTAGACAGTGTGAGAATAAAACTAAAAACTGAGGCAAGGGGGGGGAAATACACTATTTGGCATGATCTATTAAAAATTGCAAAGTGTTACTAATTGCTCTTCAAGCGTCAAGGAGTGCATCCAGTTTACAAACATCCATCTTCCTGACGCCAACACATTCCAAGCACTGACCAAAGTATGACCATCCGTCCATTGCCATTTTGCAGTATTTGGACATGAAGCTGAACTACGCTCTTCTCAGTGGACTGTAAGACTAGCATTGGCTCAACAATGATCTGGACGGGGCCTGTTCATCTGACTGAAGGACTGCTTCATCCACTAAGACAGTAAGGAAGCTGAACTCTCCCCTTCCTGCCCCCTATTGTGTGCTTATATTATACGGATTTGATATTGCTCTGTATTAATTATAGTGTTTTGTTCCAACGATTTGAGAGGAAATAAATTTCAATTCGCTGGTGGTAGAACTTACAACAAACAACAGAATTGATTTTAAAATATATTTCAAAGAACTCGTCACTAACCCTCATTGTACCGCCTTAAACCCTCTGAGTCGAGTGCCACCATGGTTGGCCAACCAAATTCCCCCTTGACCCTGACGCAATCCCCAACTCTCCAACAAACTTCCGATTGAAACACCGTAAACATTAGCGCTTTCTCACTAGCCAAATGGCAGTAATGCAAATGCCTGGCCTTTAAAATGAATAGATTTGCTTAATGGTAGGTGCGTCCCGCGGCGGTGGTGTCTGTCATTTGCGGGCCGTGCATATTTAATGGTGTTTGTGAGAAGGTCATTGTTCGGCGCACGAGCCGCGGCGAGAGTGCGGATAGGGCTTTTTAATACGCTAATGGCTCATAAGGATGTATTGTATAAGTGTGTCCCGGCTCCCTGGAGGAACCCAATGCCACTCAGTGCTGCTAATGAGCTGAGGGAGAGCGTCGCTATTAACAGAACATTAGCGAACGCGTCACACTCGCAGACAGACTCGGTAAACAGCTCGTGCACCTAAAAGGGAAAGTACAGGAAAGTCTGTCCTCCTTACAGAATTTCTTTGGACAACCAGCGTCATTTTGTACACAGTCCTTTATTATTTACGCTTTCAGTCTGTGACGATGAACGGTACAGTTTGAGAATAGTTAAGATGTAAAGGGACAGTCTTGCTGTGTAACGCTGTCACTTTTAACGACGAGTAATGTGTATAAGAAAGGAGAAGATTTTCTGCTCATCTTTGCGTTTGGGTTTTCATACAGTTTGTTGTCCCTGCAATGATTTTCACTTTAAACCATCTTACTAGCTTAGACACACATTGATTTTCCCCAGGTTACTTCAGGTTAGTTCTTGATGAAACCTTCAAGTAGCACATGGTGAAGGATGCTAAAGCCAGGTGTTGCCGAGGCACTTCCATTATTGTATCTTATGACAGAAAAATGCCTTTCGGATTGAGTCCATTTTTAGAGCTGCCATAAATATTTGTAATTTTACTAATGCACAGTTCTCACCTATTCTCACAAGCTATTCTACCGTTACTGGAGCCAAATCCGTCATGTGCTGCTGCATTCACAGATATGGACATCACTGCCGCAGCTCCTCTGGGTGCCGTCACACTGTCGAGCTGCATGAGTGGCACTGACATGGGCCTAATATATAAACGTAAATAGCCCATTAGCTGCAATAGTCCTGTGCAGTCGACCTGCCGCTGCATTCAAAGCCTGTGGTCGGCTCGTATGCGGCAATCTAATTCCACCGGCACACGGAGGAGAGCGAGTGCAGCGCTGTGACAGAGAGCACGCGGCAGTGGGAGGGGAACGAGGCCACAGAGAAGGAGAGAGGTAGCTTAATGCAATAAAGCATGTAGTATTGACATCTTTCTCGTGTCTATTGATTCCCCATTATGTTGCTAACAAACCCAGGTTGACATTTTGTCATTTGCAATCATGTTAACACCGCGACTGGCGCACTCCCCTCCACAAACCAATCTATACCCAGACACACTAGTTTGCGCCCGTGCGCTCACAGACTTCAGTTATTCTTACCCAGAGTGAGGGAAAGGCCATGCATATGTATTGTAGCAGCGCACACCGAGAAACGGAAGCACATAAACATGCCTGATAGTGGCTAAAGGGCACAGAACCATAGGATGATTAATGATGGGACCGATGTTTTCCTAAGGGCTGGCTTTAAACCCAAGGGTGTCTACCTGCAGTGTATTTGGGTCACTGCAATTTAAAAATGATGACGCGCCTTTGTATTAGGTTAAATATAGTGTGTTACCAGCTAGATTTCTTCTTTTTCCTATTGGGCTTTCCCTTTCCACCAGCAACCTGCCCCGTATATTGGTTCGGCATAACGTTTAGGTTGGACGCCCTTCTTGATACAAATGTCAAGGCTTGGGAAGTACAAAGGGGATCATTGTTTTGTAAATGGTACAGATTATAAAACACTGTGGAACGCACCAACTGCATATCCAAACACTTCCAAGCAGCCCTTAAGGCTCACAGCATGGTCATGATCTAATTGGGTTCCATAGAAAACAACACCAATCCAAACTGTATTTTGTATGGGAAATGAACACGGAATAGTGTTTGAAAACTGTTCCAAATCTCTGCTAATTTCAATCGATGTGAGAGCGGACAGGACAAAGCCCCAAAACACAATCAAAAGAATTCCACCATCGAAAGCGTGTGCAAGTAACCATAGTGAGAATGGCTCAAGCTGGACAGCGTTAGCCCCTATATGGTCTGAGCCGCTGCCTAATGGCCTGTGACAGAAAGGTGCATAGCCGAGATGGACTGTATTTAGACAGAGAGAGAGAGGAGCAGGTTTCCTTGATGCCTTGTCATAGCCCATCATATCAAATCACACCCAAGCCTCGCGATGCGGTTCCCTCTTCTATGTCCTATTAAACTTTTATACGGCGTTTAAACGTTGAGCGGAACCGCGCTTACCGCACAGACGGATCAAGTGGCGGCAACTCTGACCCTCCGCATTAAAAATAGAACCAAAAAATAATAATACAGCGGTTTGAACTGCTGTTTTATTGTGGAAAAAAAACACAGCCACATTCCGCCGCGTGTCGACTTGATACCGATGTGCTGACCCCCTTCCCCAAAGGAGACGGCTAGCGCTCCAGGCCTGTTGTTACATGAAAGAGAATGGAAACACGAGGGGGCAGAGGGAGGTCGCGCGGGGCTGAAACCTGTGACCCCAGCATTCAAAAGAGTCAAGGAGACGCAACACTTTGGAGAGGCGAGTTAGCTTAACAAATCGAGTCGAGAGCCACCGAACTTGGGAGGGTGAGATGCTGGCGCTCGGGGGCCTGAGCTAAGCGGTCTCAGAAGGGAGATTTTCAAAGAATAGAGGAGAAAGTGTTATTTATGGGCTGCCAACGTGATTCAGTATTGTGTGCTTTTTTTGAGAAATAGCTTCCATACGAGGACTTTTTCAAAGATAATTTGTTCAATGAATTGGTTCTGACCAGAGCGTTCATGCTCTTGTAACTGGGAAATAAAAAGAAAAGTAAAGTAAGTGAACGGATCACAAATATTCAAAGGCATAAAAAACATTCTGTTGGGTATTCAGCATAGCCATTTTATGCTTTGAAAATGTGTGAATAAAAAGAATAAGTGCCGCACACTGCCAACTTTGCAAAAATAGTTTATTTGGATATAATCGTTTCAGTCCGGAAACCTTCATAAGGCAATGAAATAGTGGGATCTTGCATAAGACACGTACCTGGCAAAAAGTAAAAGGGTGTGTGGCAAGAAGGATTCCGAGGCACTCTGTTATAGAAAAATTAAAAGTCCTTTAATATGACATGGACATGCCTATGCGTTTCGACACACAGTCTGTGTGTACCGAAGGTAGCACCTTCATAAGGCAATTTGAAATTTGAAATACTGTATTTGAAAATAAAAGGCAATAAGGTCTGAGAGACTGCGCTGGTCAGGATTTCAATTTGACCTTTGAAAATGTGGCGAAACGGTGTGAATGACGCAAACCATTGTACCCGGTTTTCTGACAAAGGCCCATGATGGGATACCTGGATATTATGGAGGAATGGGGACTTTATAGACTGTAGAGCAATCCACTATTTAAATGGCACCTTCTATACCAAGTGAGCTTCTTGCAATACCACTTTCAATGCACTAGAATGGGTTCCTCTGTGGGGCTTAACAGTACAATGGCAATTTTACTGAAGAAAAAAAAAAAAGCCATACTGCATAACATTTCACCCAACAAATACTGTAGAATAAAATACAAGCATTCATTTAATTGCAAGTTTTTTTGATGAAAAATAAATAAAAAAACGGACATCTCAGACCTGACTTGCATGTCTTTGCTGTGAGTGGGACATCACCAGATTTAAATAGGTTCCCCTTCCAAAGCCTTCATTTTGATAGTCTCTCACTGAACAGATATTATGTTCCATGCATGTATTTTTCAAAATAAGATCCCTCAATAGTAAGTCCGAATGGATTGTGGCCAGTGCTGCTTGAACCCTCTTGCAACATTTCTAAAAGAAACTCTAATAGTAATCACAGAAAAAGAAAAAAGCATCAGTATTGGCAGCTACCCTGAGCACAAGTATCAGTAACAGAACAAGTGACGGGGAATGGCATGGAAACAACACTAAAAAACAGCTTTAATACATATATAGATTGAAATGCTTTGTTATTATGTTTGTACACCGGCAAAATCATGAATAAAGCATCCACGTCCGCCCTATGCTTGTCCTGACCCTTTACCTTTCGGAGCCAACGCCTTGTACAGTAAATGTGAGAAGGACAGTGGCTCTGTGGTATCTTTGATCAACTATTAGAATACTTCCGTGCCTTTGCTGTTATCCCTCCATCGGGGCGCTCGCACACGGGGGCAGGCGGCGTATGCGCGAAGCCATCAGTTTACCCCGCTTATTCAGATGCAGGACACTGGGACATAATGGCTCATCCGGAGTTTACGCTCACCTTTCAAAGCTCAAGTCGCGTTTTCCTCTCCCTCCTCGTTTTTCACCCTGTCATCGCCGCTCTCTCGCTTTCTCTCTCTCTCTCTTTCTCTATTTTTTTTTTTATCTCTTTCTGACATTCGCCATTTTTCACACAAACTCCTCCTCTCGAAGGTTCGCGGCGCTTCACCCTGTCCCCTACTCCTGGGCGCTCTCCGGTGAGTGCGCGTGTGCATCGGCGGAGATATGGCAGCTAACAGGTCCCCCCCCCCCCCCTCTCTTGCCACCATCAACCCACTCGCTGTCACACTCTGCTGACTGAGGAGAAGGGGGAAAGTTCAGGTGCGCAGCCATAGGGATGGGGCAACCTGGAATTCAATTTTAATGCGTCGGTGTGACTTCTATATACAGAACAAGAAGTGAAGAACGGAGGAGACGATCTTATTTACACCGATATAAGAAAAAACGATGTTGAAACTTGGAGTCAAATTTGGAACATTTTGCAAAACTTAAGTCCTGATCTCAGCGCAGCCAGTGAGTTACGTCCCAGCACTCAGGTTCAAGTCGCTCACCCTTTTTCACACTACTCCTGTTCAATAAACACTGCGGGCCTATAGCAAATTCATCTCCCAAAAAAACGCAGTCATCATTTCTTTAAAGACACACCTTCCACTCATCATGACAAGCTGCAAACCCAAATAATAAAAAAGTTTAAAGCAACCTGTTATGGCATAGTTTCCTGACAGAGTTCTATCTGTACGAAGCTAAAGGCCGACGACCCATTGAGACTCACATTTTGGTCCCTACCCTCCTGACCCACCAGTTGAGAACCACTGTCTCGGAGCTTTGATCTGTGTTATAACATCAGTTATAACATCAGACGCCAGAAACTCTCCTTTCGACACTCAGTAGGTAATCCTGCGCGCCAAGGCCGTTTCCTTCTCAAGAACTGTAAATCTACAAACAAACCTACACAACTTTGATGTCACAGCAGTAAAACACAAATGCCGAGCTGTCCAAGTGTGTTCTGAAACTCACACTGTATCATAAGTTGCCGTTATGTAAAAGTAAATATTATCAATAAATTGCTGCCAAACACAAATTCAACATCAACACATCGCCCCGTTCAATATATTATGGTCTTGACTGGTGTAAACTACTCGGTACAGTCAATTTTGTGAATTACTAGAAAATAATGTGATGGCATGTTTACCTTTCTTTCCATGAAAAGCAGATACAAACTTAAAGGGGCCTTATGCAACTTTTTATGCATTGAAAAAAAGTTTATATGTGTGCGTATTTGACCTTGTAGTGACACAGCGGCTGTATGAGTGGTCAGCATGGCGCCTCAACTTTCCATCACAGTGACTAAATTGTTTTGAGAGTGTCTGGTAGGTTTTCACTGCTGACCAGAAAACCTACAAAACTATTGATCCTGTACCGTTGCAGAGACCACTGTGATGGAAAGGTAAAGGCGCCATGCTGACCACTCACACAGCCGCTGGGTCACTACAAGGTCATATACGCACAAATAAAAACTTTTCGTTTCCGCATAAAAAGTTGCATAATGCACCTTTAAAATTCAATAACCCTGTAATGTTCAATAAAAACGTGTGCCATTGCTTTGAAATGACTTTTGGCACTATTGATGTCTTCACTAAAAGCTGGAGACTGGCACGTTTCACAGTTGGGTCTGGACCTGGCGGGGTGCACTGTCCCTTTAAGAAACTGTCCACCGGCAAAGGTGCACACAGCAGCTACATTTACGCACAATTACGCACGAAGACGCAAGTAACTCCACTTTACGCTCGTGCCCGGGTGAATAACTTTATAACACAGCCCCAAATAGGTATAAGGACATCCCCATCCCTCTTCTGCGTGTTTGTGTATGTACGCAAACGGGGGCAGAACAGCTGTTGCTTGGTTTAGCCTTTCTAAGGAATAAAACAAAAACAGTTGACGCTCTTGGGCACAGCGACAGTCGGTAGCACGCTGTAGCCACCATGCGTCTTTTATTCCGCTTGAGCGCAGATGAAACACAGACGGCGCCCCATGCCTGAGCCTCGCAGCCAGCCGGTACCATGCCCCTCCTCCTCCGCATCCATCCACACAACACTACCCCACTTCTCCACAAAAACCAAGCCGCTCTCAAACCGAGCATCAACCGGGGGGCATATATCTGTTCGCGCGGGGGTCCCGAAAACGCCGACATCCTTGGAAGTCCTACATAACGCAGCGAAACATGCAGTTGTATCAATCAAGCACAAAAACGCCGAGCAGGAGCGCATCCAAACGCCACGGTTGAAACGCAGACACAAAACGACATCGCTCGAAGTGAATTAACAACGCTTTCCCCGATTTCCACTCCTCCGTCAGTGCGCCAATACTCTCCTGCTTAGGTCTCCCCCTCTCCCCTGCTTCTACCGGCCCAGGAATCGATCTCCGCAAGATCGATAAGTTGGCATGAATATTCCCTGCCTGCCGAGAGTCTAGTTGGGGAGACACGGAGGCTGAGGCTCAGGCGCAGGCAGCGGAGGAGAGGAGAAGGATGGAGCTCGTGGAGCCGTTTAAAAAAAAGGGACGTATTTAGGCGGAGAGGATCAAACCAAGCGCTCACGGGAGGAGTGGAGCTTTGGCACCAGGTTTTAAAGGAGGGATGCGTATTTTTTTTTCTCTTTTGGGACATGCTCTTTGTGTTTTTTTTTTTGAGCGCTTCTAAAAAGGTACTGCCTGTGTGCGAGTGTGTGAGCGCGCTCTCGCCGAATTCGTCCCCTTCTTTTCGCAACGGGCTCCGAGCAAAGGCGGGGCGAGGTCCAGCTACAGGCTTGACCGACATGGAGGAGGTCTGTGGATGTGGAGGGGGGTGTGAGGAGAGGAGAGGAGAGCAAACAGGATGATTCTTACCCGAGTTGGAGCGGAGAGCCAGGGGGGACTTGAGGCGCCAGGCGTTGAGGTCAGGGGCAGTTCTTTGAAACACGAACGGCACCGGCAGCGGAACAAACATGATCTTGGTCCTGCGTGTTGTTTTGCTTTGGCGAATAACGTGGCAGGACGAGCTCGGTCCTCTGGTCAGTCTTCTCGGCCCTTTCTTCTTCTCGTGGTGGTGATGGTGGTGGTGGTAGTAGTAGTGGTGGTGGTGGTGGTAGACAGCGTTGGGAGTGTTTTTGGTTTGGAGAGCTTAACATGAAGCCCAGCTGCGCACTTTTATTTACATGTGGATTCTAGTTTGCTATGTGCATAGACTCGTACATACAAGTGCCGGTCCCTTCCCTTTGCAGCCAAAGACAAACACACACAGACGGACAGGGAGGATAGGACTTCTTTTTTTTTTATCGAGCTACAAGAAGAAAGTTACAAACGCAAGCCTTTGGTAAACTCTATTTTCTTTTCCTTGAGTAAACATAGAGGGCCACCTAAAGCTTCCTGACGGCGTGGAAAAAAAGGCAACAACAGTCCGCTGGAGTCTTCTGTAGCCAGTATTCTCTTTGGTATCGAGAGAGAGAACGGTGTCAAAAGGCGCCGTTTTAAACACTCTTATGTGGACGCTCTATGTGGACTATATTTGGTTTACTATTGTATTTGGTCTCTAGCTGCACGCGCACTCCTCTCCTATTTTGCATGAAGGCTACAGAAGAAGACATGTACCGCACAGTACGGAGGCGCGTCGGGAGCGCGTTGGCTTCATTTAAAACAAATATATATTCTATGCATAAGAAGAAAAGAAAGAAAAACAACAACAACAACAACAGCACAACACACCGCGCGCCCTGACGCTCCTCCTTCCCCGGCGCTCCTCCTGTCACAAGGCAGTAATTAAAACGCAATCAATCGATAAGACAAATAAATATATAAAGGAAGTACGGACAGCAATACAAACGGTCGGGCGCGTTTGATAGCGGTGCACTTGCCTATCTCCGTCCGGTCCGTCTGTGTGTCTTTTTGTGTCTTTCTGTCTTTTCTGTTTTGTCCCCCTCATGCGAGCTCTCTCTCTCTCCCTCCTCTTTCTTTCTCTCTCTCTCTCTCTCTCTGTCTCTTTTAACGTGGGAACCCCCCAAAAGCAGCAGCGACTCTCGACCCGGCTCCCTCCAGGATTGTAGCGATCTGCCACTACGATGCTGGCCGCAACGCTGAAGCGAGAGAGAGCGCCCCGCTACTACGCGCACATTCACCGCCCCCCCTCCCTCCCTCCCTCCCTCCTCTATCCACATCCCCACCTCTCCACCCAACCTTCCCCTCCCTTCTTCTCCTCCCTAACCCCCCCTCCACCCCCTCGTTTTCACTACCGCTGCAAAAGGTATCCTGTATTGATTTGCTGGATCACCCCCCCACCACCACCATCCGCCACCGCTGCCTCTCTCTCTCTCTCTCTCCCCCCTAATAATAAGGGACCATAATGATGCCGATGATGATGATCAGCGCGCGGATGATGTGTGTGTGGGGGGGGGGGGGGGACACATGCAGTAGCATCCGTGGATACATCCACACGAGGGGCGAGTGGGATGAGCGGCGTGGGCGCGCAATTAAGTTAGCTCATCATCATCGCCCCGGTGTTGTTAATGGGCCCTCCACACTGACTGCGCACTCGAGCGTTAGGTTATTATTCATACGCGGGACAAGAGCGACCACTGCTGTTCTGTGGATGGACGCAGATAACGCACTCTCAAAGAAAAAGACATATGCAAATACCTTCTTTTTTTTTTTTTTTTTTTTTTTGTAGTTTGGCACCGTCAAAGCTTATGTGGAGGGTCCCGTTATAGATTCAAAGTGTGTTTTGTTGAAATATACAACAATATTTAAAAAAAGATATTGCAAAAGTGTACCTAATTAAGTGTACCGTAACCCATAGTGAGGTGATGAGCCGATGATAAAAAAAATTTTTTTTTAAAGAATAGCTTATACAGTGTTTGCCTGCCTGTAATTTACAAAGAGGGAAACAATGGCTATCAGCTATTTGACTTAAACAGCTTCAGATCTCAAACTTTTCACACCAAGTACCACCTCATAACAGATCTGACCTTCGATGTACCACCAGGTCTAGCTCAAGATCGAGCTAGGATTAAACTGGATCAAAAAGGGTCTAAATGAGAACTCATGTGGACTAGATTATGTCAAAAGCCATGTCTAAAAGCTGGGAAAAAAACACCAAACTTAAATGCATAGATGAAATGACCTCTCATTAAAATAGTGTTTAATTGCCGATGACTCTGACTGTGGCCTATGCAATTCTAAAAACTGTATATGTAATGTACAAAGGG
The DNA here is from genome assembly GCA_007210695.1 of Neogobius melanostomus. Classification (NCBI taxonomy): domain Eukaryota; kingdom Metazoa; phylum Chordata; class Actinopteri; order Gobiiformes; family Gobiidae; genus Neogobius; species Neogobius melanostomus. The sequence goes on along the minus strand of VHKM01000213.1, from coordinate 1,112,970 downwards.
AAAACAATGTATTATTTGACTTGAAGAATCTTTTTATCTATTAGCCTATAATAGATAAACAGGGTATAGTCAATACTCTCAGAATTGTGTGTGCTTTCAATCAATTTGACATGTTTTGTTTGAATTTATATTGAATGATACTTATTAAAAACTTACATATTGAATAATAAATCAGTTAAAACTCATACACTTGACTGAATAGTTAATTGACCATAATATTAAAACGGAATTTTATTCATTCATTTTTGGCGCATAGGCTTTAATGGACACTAGTGCACCAACCCCAGCAACAAGAAACCATTAGCTGCACAAAAGAAGATCATTTTTAATTGCGCCTCTTAATTTAGTCCTTGAGTCTTTTATTTTGAAACCACATTGTTCTTTCCAGTGTCTGCTCTTCACCCACTGCCCTGCCCTTGACCTCTGCGTTAGACGATGACGGCTGCAGCTTTGTGAGACCACACGTAGTAGTTTGCTCTATTTTACATTCTGCTTCTTTAGAGTAACGTGAAAGAAAGTCATGCACACAGTTGACGTCTGATGTGAGCGCATTACGGACGGAAATTGACACGTCGGAGAAGGAAAAATTACTAACAGTCAGGATGTGATGATGGGGCAGTTTTCTATCCTGAAAGAGTGCTATTGTAACTGAATTTTCTGATTGGTTGTCGAATTGATGCCGAATTCGACAACCAATCCGAAAATTCAGTTACAATAGCACTCAACAACTAAAAACAAAACAATTGGTCTTACATTGGTCATTACTTATTGGTCAAAAGTCTTAAAAATTGCACCCATAGCAAGCAGAATGGTAACACCATCATTAGGAATGTCTATAAACACTAGTTAATGATGAACTAATATTGCACTAACTACAGTGGGAGGAAAAAGTATGTGAACCCTTTAGAATTTCTCAAATTTCTGCCTAAATTGGTCATAAAATGTGGTTTGATATTTATCAAAATCATAAGAATGAGTAAACAGTGTTTCCTTCAACTAAAACCACCCAAACATTTACATTTTTCATATTTCCATTGGCCATAACATGCAAACATTCACAGGACAGTGTGAAATAAGTAAGTGAACCCTTGGGTTAAATAGCTGGCTGACCCTTCTTTGGCAGCAGTAACTGTGTTTCCTGTAGTTGCGGATTAGACACTCACAACGATCAGGATGAATCTGGACCATTCCTCTTTAAAAAACTGTTGCAGTTCAGCGAGATTCCTGGGTTCACCTACTTTATTCCAAGCTGTCCAGTGAATGTTCACATGTTATGGCCCAAATATGATAACATGTCATTGTTTGGGTGGTATTAGTTTAAGCAGACAATGTTTACTCATTCTTGTGATTTTGATAAAGATCAGCTCACATTTTATGAGCAATTTAGGCAGAAATGAAAGAAATTCCAAAGGGTTCACATACTTTTCCCTCCCACCGTATGAATAAATGTTAGTAAGCAAGGAGCTAATACTTAATACTGTAAGTAGTTTCAAATACCGTCGACTGGACTGGTACCAGTGAAAGGGCAGCATTCCCAAATTTGGTGGCAATATGTTTTGTGAAGGCTCCATCGTAGCAAAGATGTCCGAATGTCATCAACAACCCAGTCCAGATGATGGAATTTGGAAAAGCTCTTCACGCTTTATTGGTAAGCCTTATTATGAAGTGTAACATCACCACATTCAACAACCTGAAACCACAGTAAGGATTTCTGTAGTGGCATCCTCCAGTCACCCGCCCATCTCCCTGCCTCCTCTACCCGCCTCGAGTTCACCTAACCTGGGTTTTTCTCCGCCGCCTTTCCCCGACTTCCCCCCCCCCCTCCTGCCTCGTCCCGCTCCTTCGGCCGCCAACGCGCTGTCAATTACGAGCCCGCATCAGTCAGCGCCAGCCCCGCTTACACACCCGATTATTGTCGATATAGATTTTTAAATAGAAAAATCCATAGCTTAAACATCCTGGTCAATACGGGCAAATCGATAGGAATGAGCGGCCCCGGTGTATGGACTTCGAAGGCTGCCATCCCGGAGGGCCACTTAAAGATTACTGATCAAGGCCAATTTGGAATGTAAAAAAAGGAGATATCAAACGGCGAGACGTGGTTTTTCTCATCGACGCGAGGCTACACGTGGAAAAAAAAAACAGTCCTCTGTTCGTAATTATGAAAAATGTCATCCCCTGTGGAGGGCTTTATTGTCCTATGGCCCCTACGCTTCACAAATGACAGATGACACGGGAGCGGAGGGGAGCAAGGAGAAAGGGGGAACGCTATAAAAAAGAATCTATATATCAAGTCAGAATATTGTACTTTAATTTCGTCTTTCCATTTCCTATAGGTCGAGATGTATTTATATTTTAGGGCTGCGCAACATATCTGCAAATTATGATGATGTTTGTTTGAATTCAATGGAATAATGTACATTTTGTGGACATGGTTTAGTAAAATATCCTAATATTATTGTAATCGATATTCATGTTACCAAATATCATGATAATTCCTCGTATCGTGTCATATCATAATTTTATTTAAATGTACCCAGTTTAACGATAAAGGCTTTCAAGCATATTATCAACAGAGATAAGATTTATTTTGTGGCCAATTGACTTGACTTGCTAAGTTCCATATCGACGCTCCTCTGACGGGCACTTTTGCTTTTAAAGGGGAAAATATCAGCCCATATTAAAACCAAGTCATCCCGACAGACAGGTTGTCTCCAAACAATTCCGATTTGAACACGTTTTAAGTCATGTTGCTGATCGTCTTTTTTTTGCGGAGCAGCGACCGGTTGTCCCTCAAAGACCCCCTTCTCTCCGCCGAAAGGAATCGGCGCGCGCCCCCTCTCCCCCCTCCCACCCCCTCATCCTCTCCTCTGCCTGCCCACCGCACTCCTTCCAGACAAAAGCAATTATTTCTTGTAGAATGTAGTGTGGTTGTGCGCGTCTGTGGAAGGAGGGATGGAGAGAGAGAGAGAGAGAGAGGGAGGGATTGAAGGAGAAGGGGGGGAAAAAGATGGTGTTGGTGAGGTTGAGGTGATGCTAGCACCTATGAGGCATGCACCCCACTTGTGTCTGAACCCCCCCCCACACACACACACACACACACACACACACTCCCTTTCTTTCCCTTTTTTTTTTTTTTTTGTAAAATGGGTGCTAAGACAACTAAACACTCTATTTGCACGCATGACACTTTGAGTTTACAAGCGCCGGGCCAAAAAAAGTTGAGGCTTATAGGCCACAAGATAGAAGGAAATGGAAGGATGAGTTTTGGAAATGAAAGTGCATATGACACGTTTCCATTTGTAATTAGTACTTACTTTGATGAGACACGGTCTTTGTTAATTATTGTCTTTGTTGCAAACCAGTGAAGGGCAATGTTAAGAGGAGAAGTTGTTCTTTCTAGAACATTTGCGTCATAGAAAGCGGAAAAGTCACATAATAACTCTGACTCACTCATTTCTGATTGGTATAACACATGGCCGCACCGCAACAGTTATGGAAATGTTACCTCTTCACTTCCTGTATCTGAGGATCAATAATAAACAACACAAACGATGTCAGATTAAGGGAATGTTTTAGGTTATGGTCTTGGAAAATTGTGTCGAGCATCATTTATCAAATATTTAAAATATGGCTTTCTAAAATACACTTTATGATCTAAATACAGTAAATACAAAATGTCCACTTAAGCTTTCACTTACAGACTTTTCTCTGTGTTTATGTGACATTCTGTGTTTTGAAGACGATAATCTAACAATATACAGGAAACTGTTAGGCCCAACCTTAACTTTAACATAAAAATGAATATGTTTTTTAGGCTGATGATCATAGTGTTTATATTTTCTGCACTGTCAGAACTTTGACTGTGTGTTTCTCCAGTTGTTGATGCTGCATAAACAGTACAGTATAGGACGGCACGACCTTCAGCATAATCCTATAGCTCAGTGGTTCCCAACCTTTTTATGTATTGCGGACCCCTTGGATCTTTCATCTCACCTCGAGAGTGTTGTCTGATATTTGTAAAGGGATCAATTAAACTGACTATTTGTCAACAAAAAGGCTGTGTTTTTGTCCAAATACAACATTCATTCATGAATAATAATTTAAAAAAACACACATTTATAGTTTTTTTTATTCATTTGGACCTTCTTTAATCTGAAATAATTCGAAGTACCCCACTAAATGCTTGTGTGCCCCCAGTAGTCCCCGTACCCCTGGTTGGGAAACACAGCTATAGCAAATAGCAGTTTTGACTGTGTTTTGAGTATTATAGGAGCATGTTTAAATAGAAATGAGTCACGGTGCCGCGCAACTGCTTTCTTTAAAGGGAAAAATGTTTAGTCTTTATGTAACATGCACAACATCCACATGCACAACTCTTCATGAGGTCTGTGGCTATAGACAAGTTAAATTCATTATGTTGTTTGTTTGTTTGTTTGTTTGTTTACATGTGGAGTATGGCTTAAGAAAACGGGAACCTCTTCAAAGCGTCACTATTCATATCTCCACTCAAACACAAAGTCCCAAACACACTGCATACAAAGACGAGCTACTTGAACACCCTGGAGACACTGTTTTATAATTTAAAGTCACACTGTGGAACTTACTTGAAGAAGATGCAGATTATCCTGGTCAGTTATTACTGTAATAAAAGCTAAAGTTGCAAAGTAAATGTTTTTTTGTAATTTTAAAATTTAAAAAGTACATTTGCGACTTAAAGCAGTACTAAGTTACTCGTTTACCTTAAAAATCATTTTCGTAGTCCCTCTGGGGGTAATACAAGTGTCAATGGGATGAGGTCTTCATCTCCCCCTGGTGTCTCTGGCCAGAAAACCACAATTGCAACTTTCCCTGCACCGGGTCAGAGGTGCAATACACACTAATGGAATCACGAAGAAGAAGCTAACAGGCTAACGGGCAAAGCTAACTGCGGGCTAGCGCCACTTAAACAGTGTTTACAGCCAAGTTTGAGTGAAAAAAATTATCTTCATTGTGTAATTGGATGTACAATATCCCTCTCTCCCTTTGTCTTTTCTGTCAGTGTAGTATTTACTCTCAAGGACAATTAATGAGTAAAAAAAACCGCAACATGCTACGACACCTGAAGTGGCGCTTATGGCCTCTAGGGGCACGAGTTACTTAGTCCTGCTTTAACAACAACAACAAAAAGTGCCATTCACCACCATGACGGGAAAGAATCCTCTAGCTGCCAAACATACAACTATCAAACAATTATGCAAAATATTCTCACAATTCTCTAACAATGCTACTTTTCCTGTGGATACTCAAAATAACGCGCGCTGGATTTGCGTATGATTTTGTACTTTCAAGTTAAATTTTGACTCCAAAAGCAAATATGTTTTTCGCAATATTCAGGGCTACGTAGAGTTGATCTTAATTTGCCACAACTGTTTATTTAATGTATTCTATTCACTAAGCATCTATTTCACCACACAAATCTGAAACATTTCACATTCACTCAAAGTAAGACGAGTCATTTCAAGCCATGTTTTCCTGCAGTGGTATATGACAAATCTTCCCCTTCTCTTCTAGTGCCCACTGTCCCAGGTGACTGAGTGACCTCCACGGCCCTCCAGCGTGTTTCAGTTTGACCGGAGCCTGTGGGACCCCTGCAGCAAACGCCTCAGTCCCCACCCCACCCCCTGTCCGTCTCCAGGGAGTAGACGCAGAGAGGCAGCACTCCCCCGGGGGGCGCTCCAGCCAATAACCCCTGCTGCCAAGCGCTGGTCAGCGGCCACACAGTCCTGATTGTCCACCTCCCGCCCGATCAAGCCTCCAAATCCACACTGAGATAGAGAGGCCAGAGCGTTGTTTTCTGCCCCGTATCTCCCTCTGCTCTGCTGAAAAATGCCTCTCTAAAACTGTGTCTCTCGTTCTCTTCACTCCTTTTGCTTTGCTTTTTTTTTTTTGAACAGAGAGAACTACAGTAATAGATGCATTATTGGACCCTAGCTGCACTCTGCCAAATCCGGGGATCAGAAAGTGAAATAGTCAAAATAGAGTTAGATAAGCTCATTGGGAGTCTGGTGTGATATGTTTGATTTTTCATTGAAAGGGTTGTTTGATGTTCATATTATTTCACAAGAACATCACTCGGGGCGTTTTAAAGCAAAAGCAAAATAAATAAAGAAAGTTTCTCTGGTTTGACATTTTTGTGACATTTATTATTAATCCTTGGGCACAGGAGGTGACAAAGGAAAAGGTAGAATTTTGGCGTGCGACCATTTCAAACAAATGAAAATGTTTTGAATGAAAAGAAATCAAAAGTTTGTTTTCAATCTAAACTACCCCTCATGAAATGTCAAAAGATCCAGAGTTGCTTTCATTTTTCACCAAGATCTTGTGTCGATGATGGGAGAATGTGAACACTGCGCGAAGCCTTCTCCAGCACATCCCAAAGGTTCTCAGTGGGGTTCAGATCTGGACTCTGGTGGCTGATCCGTGTGTGAAAATGATGGCTCATGCTCCGTTGAACCACTCTATCACAATGTGAGCCCGATGAATCATGGAATTGTCATCTTGGAATATGCCTGTACCATCAGGGAAGAAGAAGAAAATCCACTGATGGAATAACCTGGTCATTCAGGATGTGCAGCTGATCTGATGCTTTGGGCATATAATGTGGATGAACCTGGACCTGACAACTGCAGCAACCCCAGATCAGAACTGTGAGTTAAGTCCAGGTGGCGCCTTTTTTTGTTGGTCCATCAGACTAGCAATAGGTCGCGTTCACGATTTAGAATGTGATGATGTCATAATGTCAGGTGGAGGGCAGGGGCCAATACTACTCTATGGAAGAGTGACAATTGTTTTTCGTCATCAGTATTTCATAGTGATTGGATTCACAAACCTGCTGTATTATTTTAAGTCTGAAAGTCCATTCTACTGGCCAACATCACGCTCATGCTTTTGAATATTGTCTCCATTTTTGGATGCCTTTCAAAGAAAATAATTTTGTTTCAAGTGGATTCTTCCAGTAATGAGATATTCACCAAAAACGAAGACAAAAAAAATCAAATCTGCAGTTCGCCAGTTACCACAGTTACCATAGTTACTGCCATGTTGCCCTCCACCTCAAATTTAAACTATGGGCTCTTTATAATGTTGTGATGTCACATTAACGCACCCTATATTAGATACACAATAAACCTGCCGTGCGCACTTTATTTCATATTTGTGATTTATATTGTAATGGCACTCAACACACAGTAAAAAAAAAAAGAAGTAATTTTCTAATAATGTTTCTTAATTTTAAGATACGGAATTTATGAAATTTGTTAAAACAACAACAACAAATAAATGTTTACAGCAGGAAAGGAGTGAATTTGCAAACTCAACAGTAGTAGACTGAAGTTCCGAGAAGTTATGCAGACTTGTCAACAAAACGCGAATGTGGGTTTGTGAGAAACATTTTGACTTCAGACACAAAAACCTTTCACCGACATAGTCACGAAGCACTTTACAAGGGACTGTTTTTTTTCTTTCACTCCATACACAATTTCCATCAAGCGAGTTCCAGACAGTTTCTCATCGTTTATATCCAACTTATTTACAGGTTGTTGTTTTTTTTTTTACAAATATTTATTTTTTGTTTTTGTATTTTATGTACAGTGTTTACAAATATTCAAAATACAAAACCATCTTATTCATGTTTGTTCAAATCAAATATCCCACGACATCATGATCTGTGAAGATGATAACAAGAAAGCAACAAGGAATAATAAAATAATAACTATAATAAAGATACTAGTTATTATTATAATAGTAAACATATGGAAATGGTAAAAACAAAGTACAAATAAAACCATAATAATAGTTGTTATAATAAAGAACTTTCGTTAATATCCATCATAGCCAACTTTCATAATAACTTAATCAACTAGCCTAATGGTTCACCAGTAATGATTGGTATTATACAGCAGAAGAAATACTCCATGTCACGAATCACCACACAGATACTCACACCATATTGATACACATTGATAACCTGAATGGTACAATGCTTTCCTTTATGTAATATACAATGTACTGTAAAATGTCAATGATGTCAGTCAATATGATCTTGTTGTATCGCTGAAAGAAGAACTGAATGTAATTCATAGGCAAGTGCACAATGTTACTGTTTGTATACTTGCGTATGGAGACAAAAATAATTCTGAATTGTCTTGCTGTTGAACAAAAAAACTGCTGAATATGTATAGCACGAGGGTGATTAATAAGCATTAATGAGGGGTAGGTGCAGAGCCGTGGGAAGATATTTTAGTTAGGGACTGCTGAAGAACAAAATTGACCCCAAAACGCTTTTTCTGTGCATTATTTCCTATCTATCAATATTGCTGCAGTTCGCAAACTATCCACTAGGGGGTGCCGCAGCTCCCTCAGCACCCTGTTTTCCCACAGCCTTGGGTAGGCGTACATAAGCTCTGCTTCAGCCTACTTCTTTTGAGCCTTATTGTGATGAAATGTTTAACTACTGTAAGAATAAGAATGTAAACAGCTCAAATAAACCGCTCAATCAATCAAACAATCAAATTTGGGAAATAACTGGATAAGGATTAAGCAAAGAAACAGTCTTCCCAAAGTTGCCTGGATATGCTGTGTCTGTGTACAATCTTACACACTGACAACCTACGGCGTTAAAGCAACTTGTCCGGTCTGAAAATAACTTGAGAAAAGCATACTACTCTTAGAAACACCCATCAGAGTGTACCATATGATTTGCAATGGGCGGTCATGCTGAATACTGCATACACGCTCGGCCATTTACCCGCTTCTACGGCATAAGATAAGATAAGATAAGATAATCCTTTATTGATCTCACAACGGAGAAATTCACTTGTTACATTTGGCTTTCAGTGAGATCACTCAGGGTGTGTAAAATAGACAGGAAATGTGCAGAGGTATCTTATGTGCAATAAGTAAAAGCAAAAATCTTAAGGGGTGGAGGTAGAAAGTTTTAATCTCATGGTAGCGACACACAAATGTATTCATAGACGGCAATTTTCACAATTTCTCACCAATCTGTTGCCATGTCATGTAGCAAGTCACAGCGGGGCATGACATATTTATCCAATCAGAGCAGCCCCAGTCTCCTTTAGGCTACACATTAGTCATAACAGTGCACACGCATTAGCCTATACGCTTTGTGGCGCTCCTGGTAATTGCTTGTTATTCATTCGGTGATGGATACGACTGTTGAAAACATACAGGACGCCATGAATATTAACTTCAAGGATTTTCTCGTGAATGATGGCGGGGAATGAGGTTGTGTTTGTCAGTGTGCGGGGCCGATACAGTATAAGGATGTGAATGGCCGTGTTAGGAGGCCATGTTATTCAGGTTAAAGCTTCAGACTAGGTGTATTCAATCATCAATACCTCATTCACTGTAAAGCTATGATAAACCGCCGGATAAAGACACTTTCTTGAACCTCTTTTGTACACCTTAACCTCGGTATTTCTCATTAACCTCTTCACCCAAATATCAAAGCTTCTTGAAAAAAAGCGTCAAAATAGAGACGAAAACGTGCCGGGAAAGCAACAATAACGCGATAAAAAAGCGCGACCAAAACGTGATAAAAACACAACAAAATGTGACAAAAATGTCTGATGATGAGCAACAGAAGAGTGGCAAAAAGCGATGAAAATGTGGCAAAAAATTTGACGCACCATATAAAAGCACTGAAAACAACATGTCAAAGAAGGTGACGTCACCGCGGCAACAACCAGAGGAAAAAAAGATTCAAATGAGGCGTAACACTGGCCTGAAACGTTTTCTTTTCTTTGGGAATAAGACCGATTTTTACGTTATATGTCGGACAAAGTCTTAAAATCGGTAAGAGCCAGGTTGAAATGTTTTTTTTATTGAATTCATTTATTAATTTATGGGACTTACTGTATTGCTGCAAACTAACACATATCATTCAAGCCTCACCATCACTTTAGAATAGATTAACCACCACCACTGTTTTCTTTTTTTTGACAACCCCCAAACTGCTATTGGACCGGACCAGTGTAATGACCCATTTAACCCAATATGGGCCTTGGGTCAAAAAGCTTGCCCAAGGTACCTGTCCTAGAGTGTGACAACAACATAGAAAAATCTGTGGGGGTAAAGTTGTTTCAGTGCTTTGTTTCAACGCCATTTGAAATGAAACACCTTACTGGGTAGATTTCTTTCTACCAACCGGCCAACGTACTCTGACTTTAGTACAGTACTTTTTATGTCACATCATGTCCCCAAAGATAAACAATAAAACTCTGCAAGCGCTTCATTTTATTACTTCACAAAATGTTATTACTTGGTCAATTATTAGCTCCAATACAAGTCAAAGTTGCTCCTTCAAATACTGAAGCAATTGATGTAAAAAATGCTTGTAGTAATTTACCGTACATTCTTGATTTCAAAAGGTCACCCAAAAGGTCTAGGCTGAAGCAAGAAAGCTTGTAAGTGCCTACTCCATGTTCACATTATCATTTATGCATTTCAGTATAGTATAAGTTCAGGTGAAGGCCAATACAATACAAAATACCTGTCTATCATTTGCGTAGAAAGGAGTCCTCAAAAGGCATTCACAGCACTGAAATGTACATGACTGAACGCATGTGCACAGCTGCAAGCATAGTTTTACATTTCATTCACTTGAGTTAGGCACTATACCTGATTTTCTTTCAAGTAGAAGAAGAACATTATATTTTTTTCTCTCCTTTAGTACATTTTACATTCAGACATTTGTAGAAAAAAACATTGCGCATCAAAATATAAAGCATTTGAATCAATTCCATGAACTTGCTGGATAGTTTTCTAGCATTTCTATGACCCTGAAAAGTGACCCTGCAAGCTGTAGTTTTGTTTAATTTTATGGATTCCTCTTTCATTGCTTGTAATCAGGTATAGGGCCTTTTTCTTTTTTAATAAGTGTTGCAGGATTCCAAAATGTGTGCCTAAATTCACCACCACCTGTACTGCAAGAAGACGGGGACAAACCCTCTTCCTTGTGGTGAGCCAGTGTCATTAACAAATGCAACGCACCACTTGTGCTGCTCATTTAAATGACACAAAACACGCGGCTTACTTTAATATGTTTTTACTTTGGAGCTTTTTCACAACTGCAGTGGAGTAGAAAGTATTATATTTATCTTTCAAAAGTAGTAACAGAAATCGGTTCGCTACAAACGATACAACTCAAGTACAGATCCTCACGGTGTATTTTCTTCACTACTGACCATCTCTCTGTCATAATGCACTTTAATACGCCGTTGTTTATATTGTCTGAGTCGACCCTCTCGTCTGCAGGTGACCGCGTCCATGTCACGGCCGTACTTAAACGCTCACGTCATGTTGACAAACGAGCTGCTGAAATTAAATCCTCACTCATCAATAATGCCGTATAGCGGGGGGGCCAATCAATAGCGGCCCGCCTCTGTCAGCGCCCTAACAAGGCCCTATTAGAATGGACAAGGCTCCCTCACTGCCCAGCACGCCGTATACACTCTTCTCATATCCTCTCCGCGCCGCGCACACAGAAAATGCAATACTCACGAAAGCCGCGCTCTGACATGATGTATAGATTTGTCGACATAATATGGATATGATGCATGGGCCTTTATGAGCTGCAGCTTTGGTGTCAGGGCGAGCGCAAGTGCAGAGGCGGGGAGGAATCAGTTACATGTGGTCAACTTTTTTTAGGGAAGAAATTGTACTTTTATGAGTAGCTTTATGACACAGAACCTTTACTTGCACTTGAGAAAGTAGTACGTTTTGAAGCATCAGTGTTGTTACCGGAGCAAAACATTTGGTTACTCCTTCCAACGTGAGTAAATCGGTGGAAGTACTTCAAGCACACATCTTTTATTTTTGTGGAGAGAGCGGAGAGATCATGTTTTGTACAGTAATTTAGGTATTCAAACGCACCTTGATCCACTATCTTATACTTGACTACTTAAAATGGTTTATTCAAAGTGTTCCCTTTGGTCAATCTTACCTCTCAATGAAACAATCGCAAATCGCCTCTGTTCTCCCCTCCCTTTGCTCTGCAGCATTTGGCTCTGATTCAGAAGAGTCTTCAGCATCAGGCAAAGCTCTGGTGAATTTGTTTTGTCTCTCTGTCACTGCAATGAGGGATAAGCTATGTTAAGAAGAAGGCAGGGGATAAGGACAACACTTCCTCGAAAGGTAGAGGTAAAAATGCAGTAATAAGCTGAAAATGTTTAATCATAGTACCATAAAAAATCCTAATTCTTCACGAGGGCTGGTTACCATTAAAGTTTAATGGTTAAAAGATACTAGTTAAATGATACTCCTACGGGTGGCGATACCAAAGGAAGTTACTTGGCTGTTTCAGTTCAAATTAATGATGCCAATTTAAAAGAAATAGTCTTTTATGGAATGAATTAACAGTATTGCTCTGTTTCTTGTTTTAGATGACAAATATTTTAGTATAGGTATTGATTAAAAAAAAAGTATTTAGTTAAAGGTAAAGGTTTACGATTGTTAAAATAGTTTGATGGGACCCAGTCAGATTTTCCCTCGACAAATCGTGGGTAAAACTACTTTCACTTTGCATATAAATAAAGAAGCAAAACATCGGTACAGCCTCTTTAAAACAGGTATTTCTTATACATTATTTTAAAGCAGAACTAAGTAACTTGTTCACCTTAATAAATCCTTTCCGTAGTCCCTCTGGGGGTAATACAAGTATTAATGGGATGATTGGGGGGTCTTTCATCTCCCCCTGATGTCTCCGGCCAGAAAACCACGCTTTCCCTGCCTCCGGGTCGGACGTGCAATACACACTAATAGAATCCCGAAGAAGAAGCTAACAGGCTAACAGGTAAAGCTAACTGTGGGCTAGCGCCACTTTAGCAGAATTTAAGCCAAGTTGAGTGAAAAAAATGATCTCCATTGTGTACAATATCTCTCTCTCCCTTTGTCTTTTCTGTCAGCGTAGTATTTACTCTCACAGACAATTAATGAGTAAAAAAAAAACGCAACATTCTACGACACCTGCAGTGGCGCTTATGGCCTCTAGGGGCATAAGTTACTTAGTTCTGCTTTAACCATTTCAGGCCTATTTTGTGATGTATTAAATCATAAAAGAATTCTCTTTTTTATGTTGTGTCAGTCAAATCTCAGTAATAGCAAATCTCTTGCAGTCACTCAGTACTTTAAGTCGTATTTACACCACACTCACGCTCCTGAGTCACTACTGGCTGACTTCTTGTCACTCTAATATTTTGGCTTCTCTGCCCACCTCTCTGCGGGGGTGAGAGGAAAAAGTAAAAGTTTTTGTGGCGCTTGGCGTGGGCGACGGAGCTTTTGAATCCCACCGCAACCGAGTTCAAATCGAAGCGATCAATCGGAGAAGACACAACCCCGGCAAGAGCAACCATGTATGTAGATGCCAGTCAAGGCGATAAAAATGTATCCCAATAGACATAGCGGCTATCTTGGCGCTTTGCTTTATCTGGTGTCTTTCCGCCAACAAGCAGCTGATCCGGCAAAAGCCCCTGTTCTCTGTGAATTCCATGTCTTTTTTTTTTTTTATGAGTTTTTATTAACTTTGCCTCCCTCTATTTCTTTCTCACTCGGTCAGCGCTCTCAATAATCAATGCTGATATATTGCCAATATCCCTTTGCCGGTCCCCTGTGCCACCTTTCACAGCGGCTCGGTTATTGGGGAAGATTGGCCCAATAATAATGATGTTTATAATAGATATTTATTATCAGGGGCTGCGGCTGAAGACTTGGCAAACCCGCACATGCACGGGAGCACACACAAGGCCTTTCCCGCCGTCCCTGTTTTTAATTTACCTGGTAACATGAGGTGATTACCCCCCCCTGTTACAGATAGCGGCGGGTTTATCTGGGATGGCCCGTAGCGTTCAGCGCATTCAGACACGCATTATGGAGTCTGGTGCAGAGCTGGAGAGAAGTCCAAGGTCTATCTGCACCAGAGGGCCGATACCGAGGGGAGCGGAGGAGGGTGAGGGTGCTTCACGGGAGGGGTCAAGTGTGGAGTGGAGGCAGATTCTGAATTGAACTTCCCATAGGTGAATACGCAGCAAAAATGAAGAGGAAAGTGTCAATGGGGGAAAAAGTCAGATTTAGCCGATTTAATCAGAGCAAAACATGTTCATGGTATTTCGCTTCATTCATGCAGTTTTTGTTGTTGTTGTCGTTGTGTGACAAGTGTGAGCACAAAACTCTCCTCCACATTATGAAAGCCCATAATCCAACACTGGACCTATAAAGTGCAGTTTTGTGCTCAAAGGGTGTTCATTATGCTGCCATTGATTTGTTAGTCCATGCCTTTAGCTGAAAGTAAACGGATGTTCAGTGTGTTATTCCTATACTGCTGAATGCAGAAGGTGCCCCAGGCCAATTGTAAATTCTGACTTCCCCATTCTCTCACTTTTCTTTACAAAAATATACAATTATTGTAAGTTTTAAACGTAAAATATCAATGTTGAGGAACCCAAAATACAGTTTTAAGCTGCAATAATGCTTGATATTTCTAGTTTAGTTTAGTTTATTAGTTTATTTGAGCAGTTAAAATTCTGCTCAAAAGGAGTGGGCTGAAGCAAAAGCTTATAAGCGCCCACCCCTGACATTATTGAAATAAAAACAATTGATCAAATCACACTACAGGGAGCATGTTACAAAGTACAAGACACAAGAGCCCGGGAACACAGCGTGCACACACACACACACAACGTACCCATTTGTGATTTAACTTTACCTGTTAAATTACATTATCAATCCTATAAGCAACATCATACTTTGATTTTTGATTTGCCCCATCGGCAAAAGAGAACCTATAACCCACCAGAGCGGCCGTTTCAACACGGACCACACCCACAAAGCACCTCTAGAAATGTCCGTATAAATGAACAGAATTTAACGGAACGGAAAGGAAACACAACTGAAAGGGAACACAACTACAACTGTCTCATTTCATGTACGATGACTAATACAAAGCAAGTGACAAAGGCGATCATTAAGTTATTTATGCACATATACATACACACATCCTTTTTATTTATTTTTCTTTATTTTTTTTCTTTATTTTTTTTCTTTATTTTTCTCTTTTTTTCTTTACAGATGTTTACAGATGGTTACCACTGCCAAACACAGTTAACAACTTCCAAAAGGCACTAGTTCTGTGTTCAAAAGGCACATTAATATACATATTAATATACATATTATCCGTGATCTTGCAACTTCCCAGTTGTCATTTCCATCATTCCATTTATTTTTATTTTTATTTTTTGTGTGTTCAATGGATTATGTAATATGTAAGCCCTACATACTGTAGTGCGTTAAGAAGCCAGGTTTCTACATTAAGATTACATTTTCTTCACAAACAAATAGTATGTGTCATGGTTTATGAATATGGTTTATAAATGAAAACAGAGCTTTTAAATTAACGCATTATTTTCTGGAAGCTTTTAACACAAAAAATTCCAATTGTATTCACCGAACTATGTGCTGTTACTGCCACAGGACTGACTGTCAGTTTCTCAGGCTATTAGATAACATTTCTGGCACAACCCTAATAAGATTGACACAACAGAATAATGTGTCCGATGAAGCTTCACAAAGAAGCCGTGAGTTACGGGTTTGTCAAGGAACTGGACTGTAGCGGCTCATCAACACAACACCTGGGTCTGATTCCCAACTGATGGTTGTCAGATGGACAACCCAAAAAAAAATACACATATTTGGATATTTTTTACCAGAATGTGCCACAAATAATATGATTATGATGATGAATATGATGATTCAAAGATGAGCGAGGAGAAAATTCTTGAATGAGAGGCAAGTTGTCTTCATTTCAAGCAACCCAGACCAGTTGACGACTCTGAAAACCTCCGCTACAGAGAAAATGCCTGGATGATCGAGAGCTTGACCGTGTTGTCCGCAAACTTGGGATTGGCCAGAGCAAACGCCCAGGCCACAAATTGACACGAATGATAAAGGCGTTTGTGTTTACAGCTGATTCTGGTTAGCCTCTCTCTTTCCCTTGAATAAAATCAGGTAGAAATATTAAGACCACAGAGTGTTTGAGATTGAAAGGGCGTTTGGTCAGGGAGGGGACGAAGGAGGAGGAGGAAGAGGAGGAGAGAGAAAGAGGAGACTGGACAATCTGGCCTCTGCGCACCCCTCTCCCCCCTCCCTCCCTCCCTCCCCCCAAACACACATCCAGCATCACCCCTCAGGCCTCATCTACACCCCCCCCCCCCCCCCACAACCTCCCCCCAACACCCCCATCCCAGCCCTCCCCTCCCGTTATAGCCAGGGCCCCAGACGGTAATCCAGCCCAGTGCTCCTCATCCTTTCATGTATTGATTTCCTCTCTCGCTCTGCGGTTACATGTCGCACCCACGTCATTGGCTACCACGGCCTCAACCCCCCAACCCCCCACCACCGCCATCACCACCAGCACCCGATCCCCATCTTATATGAACCCCACAACACAGCAGCATCATGTACGACACTGCAAAATCAGAACGAGTGGGAATTACACTCACAGTATCATGTTTTGAGTAGATTTGACAAGGTGTTTTAAGTTGGGAGAGCTTTTACTATAGATTATAGTTTTGAGATGCTTCCAGCTCATTTGAAGATATACAGTAAATTATATACAAATATATACAATAATAACACGGGTTTGCTGTTGCCAATTTAATACTCAAACACAATATTTTTAAGGACTCAAATGCAAAACCTTGATGTCATTTGAATTTTCTTTTGTAAACTTGCATTAAACGGAGAAATGAGGGTGAATGTGGATATTTTAAAGCAATTTGGGCATAACGAGAAACCTTTGAGAACAAATGTAGTAAAACCTATGGAAAATATACCGAAAATGTCATATCAAATCGACAGTTAAATGTGTTTTAGATTATTCATTTTGAATTTTGATGACGTTATGAGTACAAAGAAAGCTGTCAATTTCTCCCCTCGGAATTGCAATTGTTAAAACCAAATTCTTTGTAACGACAATCAAGGCCTTAATTTTGGCGTAGTTCGTTCAATGACTTTTGACTTTTGAAATCCTGCAATAAATAAGAAAAACACTAGACTAGAAGAATTAAGTGGCCAATACTCAAAAAAGCATGTCAAATGTAAAGAATCGTGAGACATAAAGGGCTGCCTGAATTTGTGGCTGGAATTTTCTTGACAAATGTCGCCGTTTTTATTAGATTTCTTTTAAATTAGATTTAAAAGCACATTGTTAACAAAAGAGGAGAAAAAACATTTGAGAGAAGACAGAAATATGAAGTGCTAAGCTAACACAACGATTTAATAATTGCAATCATCCCCTTTGTGATTTTCATTACCATTAACGTGGCCGTAGGTTGGTTTAGCTGTTTTCCTTTTTTGCTTTTGCAGTGTGTATGGTCAAGGAGGGAGGGTCCAAGGTTGTACACCCCCAGCCCACGGAAGAGAGAAAAATATATAGATAAAGCATTGCAGTATTTCAGCAAAGCAACCAGCATTTTACAGCCATTGAAACAAACAGGGAGGACTGAAGGGAGGGAGGGAGTGGGGAGAAAAGATTTGTCCCTGGGGGGGGGTTGCAAAGGATATTGTGGAAAATTATCAGAGTGCGACAAGCTGGAAGTCCGTAGCGAGAGATTTATTTCAAATTTGTCTTTGACAGTGGAATTTATCACCGAGCGGGACGGTATATTGCTCTAATTTTATGGAGACATTAGGAGGACCTTGCCCAGCTCCGGTTTAATTGTATCGGGGGAAAGTGTCCATTATATTCATAATTAAATCTTCCTAAAATGTGAAGGACGTGTGGCCAGGGCCAAAAACTGATCAGGAATTTATGCATTTTCTGACAGTCTAAATGAAGGCACGCTCCTTTTCCCTCACGCACATGCCGATCCAGACAATGTGACTTTTTGACTAAAGTGACGCAATCGTAGTATGACGGGAAAAACAGGGGGTTTTACAAATTGTGTAAGAAAAAATATTCATATTATTATACATATTATTTTTGTTAAAAAGTAAATAGTGATTTCACCCGAAGGTGGATTTACTGTAGAGTTATAATCAACAGACATAATGTAAAATCTACCCTTTTCAGATGTAACCATGTCATTCTGTGTGGAGTTTGCATGTTCTCCCCCCGTGTCTGCGTAGGTTTCCTCTGGGTACTCTGGTTTTCCCTACCACTAAGAACATGTACAATAGGTTCCCATCTGGGGCCAGGACTCCCCTGAAAAAGAGATTCTTAATCTAAGTGGGACTATCCTGGTTAAATAAAGGTCAATAAAATACACATAAAACCGTCCACTTTTTAATGGGACCCTTTCAGGACCCTTTTCTGCGCCATGTATTTGTTAGCATGTAGCATGTTTTTACAGTGTTAAGGAGCACCCCTGCAAGCAAATTTGAAATCCTGACCAGCACAGTCTTCCACTCCCAACTATTATTTGTTATCAACATTATTTAAAATGTTACTGTGTAAAACAATCAATAAAATCAATTCAGGGGGGAAAATAATACATAAAAAATCTGTAGTCCTCAATTATTCATGCCATGTCCACGAGCTCAAAGCATTTTACACAGATAATTGGCAGTGATTTTTGAGAGCTTTGGAACTGGTTCAATTTTTTTAAATGTGATAATAAATTTGTTGCAACCAGCCAGAAAGTACAATGTCTTTCTTCTGTGACAAAACTGACGCATATGTGCTCAGTCAGGAATTAAAACAGCTATTGTCTTATTCATAACATCGGTGTCTGTTCTTGAGTTCAAAAATGGATGAAAAAGATTACGGAGGCTCGTTCTATTAGAATCAAAATCATTATTTATTCCCTAACATTACAATCTAAAACAGAAGCTATGCAGAAGGCTACATGGTGATCATCAGTGGCCAGCGAAGGATGGAGCGAGGAGAGAAGGAGCGGCCCCGTGCCTGGCCTTTTATAGAAACAGCAAGGAGGCGTCTCCTTGTCGAAGAACCAACCAGTGCTCTTGGAATGTTTCTTCTGCTGCGCCATCTGCATTATAACACACTGCCCCCAGTGGATATCAGAGTAAAGACAATAATAAAATGGGGGACTTTGAAGCCGAGATTATACATCACAGTTTCATGTATAATCATTAAAGCCTATTATGACAAAAACATATATAGAAATATTCAACATTGTCTATACTGGGATATGAATGAGAATATAAGACATTTCATGTAAATTAGCCCAAACAATGGCCATTCACATGCAATGTCCCAAACAAAACAAACCAATGATTATGTCCCTAAAAATCATCTCTGGCCTCAAATACAACAGCCGTGTATTGCGATTGGTAAATTTGACCACCCGAGAGCTGCCGCGGACTGTCACAGCAGATGAAGTATGTATGAGGCGCGGCGGCAGAGCAGGGGTGAAGGGGACGACCGGAGCGTTCGGGGCGGTTTGTGTCTATGGGCGGTGCGGGACGGGGCCAAGGACATTCAGCGCGGGCCTGGTCATATGTGAATGCGTATAGCTTACAGAGGGGACATGTTTGCAGCGCGAGGCTGTCTGCTGAGTCTGCAGGTCGGCGCTAAACAGTGACCAAAACACGGAGCATCATGGGAGCTGTGGGGGTGCAATGATGCTATAGGTTGATGGTGTTTTTGTTGAAATGTTGGGTTGTTAAATACACCGCCACTAATATTTCACTGGACCGTCTTTAGCCTTGAAATAAGGGACGGATTCTCTGTGGCTTTATAGCGTCTTCACTGTCCTAAGATTTATTTCTGTCCAGTGTCGAATAAAATGTTCACCAAGATCTTAATGAGGGAGTCAGACCACAGCGTAAAGCCTTCTCCAGCACGGCCCAAAGGTTCCCAACGGGGGTTAATGCTGTGGTGGGTAATCTACGTGGGACAATGATGTCTCCCTGAATCACTCTTTCACAATGTGAGCCTAATGAGTCCTGGCATTGTCACTGTGAAATGTGCCCGTGCCATTAGGAAAGAAACAAAATCCATTGATGGAATAACCTGTTATTCACTTGAAGTTTAACCTGGCATTATGCATCTCTCCTGTTTCGAATAAATAAACTAAACTCACGTCATCAGCTGACTTCACTCTTTGACCAAATGTTGCTGAACTTAGGCCTGACCAACAGCAGCAACCTCCCGAACACGTGGATCCGTGGTTGGAATAATTGGCAAGACAATCGGACTAATGCAGAGAAGCCAGGGAGAAAGACCTTGCATAAACTGATGAAGTCAAGACTGGATGTCACCACAGTAAGCGAAGTGAGTTGATCTTCAGCTGCAGCTCTAACCACTGAGCCACAGGGCATCATAGCAGCATCATGTTACTTGTTGCAAGATTTTAGAATTTTCAATCCTGGATATTTTCCATGGGAATTAACACAAATGAAAGTTGCTTCTTTACAGACAGATTTAAACTGAAGCATAAGAGTCTGATTTGATTGTTATACACTGAAATATCTCTCACAGCAGCGTCAGAGTTAGTGACAGGTGAATTTAACCAATCACAGTGTGATAAAACAAAATCATGATATTCAATGAAGCTTCTTGAGTCTTCTGTGCTGTGGACTGTAGTTGAAGTGTCGGAACGTTTCTCATCCAAAAGGCTTTGTTAGCAGTCCAGATAAAGACCATGGGGAGGAGTTTTACTAGGCTAAGTCCCTCCCCTCTAGACGACTCAAGAAGATGGACAACTCCTGTACGACTGAGAGCGTACACAGACAAAATCATGATATGAACGTAGCCGTTTGACCCACGACTTGTTATAATGGGAATTCACTAATGTTTCATGGATCAAAAACATAATTAATGAGTAACTAACAGTTCACAAACTGGTTATTCAACAAAAAATATAATTTCATCATTTTGACATCTTTCCAACTTCCCAAAATTTCCAGGCTATTGAAAGTTTCTGGTAACACTTTATAATAAGGTTACGTGAAGTCATGCATGAAATTATACATGAAATTATGCATGATTTCATGATGTATTCATGCATGAGTTAACATGACTTTGTGCATGAATTAATTCAATGGTAAATGGACTCAACTTATAAAGCGCTTTTCTAGCTTTATCAGCCCGGACGCGCTTCACAGTAAGGAACCAGTCACCCATTCACTCTCTCATTCATACACCAATGTACACAGACACTAGAGGCATTTGCGGGAGCTGGGATTCGAACCCACGACCTTCCGATCACGAGACGACCCGCTGTACCAACTGTGCCACCGCCGGCCCGGAAATGTATTGGGAATTTTCCGTCCAACCCTAGTTGTGCCGCACAAAGCTCAGCTCATACTATACTCAGAACTAGCCCAAGTCAGAAAGTTATTAGTAAACAGAGAAGCAAAAACAAGCCTTGCTAATATACAATTGGAACCTATTGGAACAGCAGCTCCTCTCTGAAATAAGACAGCGAGAGAGAGAAAGAAAAAAAAAACGGGCCAAATCAAGATCAATTGCAATATTACAAGCCTGACAAAAGTGCAATTCAATAAACAGCATCGGGGTACATAGAGGCGCGACAGCAGATATACTCAGATGAGAACTTAGCTCCAGAGACCACAACCATTTCTGTCGCCGGCTGCAAACATTTATTTCACTTTGCCTTTTGTTTTATGAGATCTCTCCTCCCTGATGCCTACCCCATGGGCAAAAGTCGAGGCGACGCGACGCTTACCCACGGGCTCGCGAGGCTTATATACAGGCACGCGTTTGTCCATCCATTTGGAAAACAAGCATAAGTGCGAGCATACATGTGTGAATGCATGATAGTGTTGCCGCGGGCCAGTGCGCATCGGCAGAGCAAACAGAGAGCCCATCAGTCCCAGGCAAACAGCAGCCGGGTCCAGCGCATGCATTTTAAACGCTCCGGCCCTCATTGGTTAAACAGCGCACAGCCGGCTACAGATAATATGTTATCTTAGATTTTTCTGACAACGCAGGCCAAATGTGTGAGCAGCACCGATATGTTAAAGGCAAAACAACCCATAGTTTTACACAAATACAACCTCAGATCAGATATCTCCAAAGGTGCAAAGAGCGAGTTTTTGTGTGTCAGAGTCTATTATTATTAGATTTACTGGGAAAATATTATTCAGATTGTAAGCTTTCACTATCAAACATGGATCAGAGACTGCTCCTTGGCCCACAGCGGTTTATAAACCAATAATATGTGTTGTTTGTTAGTTAGTTAGTTTGTATGTTTGTTCAAATTAATTAAGTGACCTTTCTGTGTGGAGTTTACATGTTCTCCCCGTGTCTGCGTAGGTTTCCTCCAGGTACTCCGGTTTCCCCACCACTAAAAACATGTACTCTCCTGAAAAAGAGTTTCTTAATCTCAGTGGGACTTTCCTGGTTGAATAAAGGTCAAATGAAATGTATGTTCATTAACATGCACTGTCCCGACCAAATAAACAAATAAATACAATACACTTAAAATGTCCTTATTCTTTAAAGAAAAGCACTGCTTTTTTCAATGTAGGATAACATTAAATTAATCATAAATACATGCAGAGAAAGAAGAAGTAGTGAGCGCTCGCTAGATCACCTGATGAAGTATAAACAGGTAGTAGCAGTTTACAATAAAACTACAAAAGGAATACGGAGTGCCTCAATCCTTCTTTATTCAAGTATAATCAGAAATACAGTCTAGACATTGTTAATGTTGTGAATGCCAATTCTAGCTGGAGACGGGTGATTCTTTATGGATAGGTGTGCAGAGGCGCATTTCAACCATCGCTCCAGTGTTCTAATGGTACATTGTGTTAGTTAAGCGTGTTAGTGGGTAATTGATGATTAAAAAACCGTCATGCAATTATGCTAGCACTGCTGATTAGAGAAGCTTTAGAACTGGCCTGGGTGACCCCAAACTTTTATTTGTCTCATCTCAAGTGCGATGAGGGGAAAGATCGTGAATGGACAAATTTGCCTACCAGGACAATAAAGTATACAAACAAACAAACAAACAAACGAATTGCAGAGGTGACATTAAGACAGAATTAGTGGAATTTTTCTTGGGGGTGGCCGCCCCTGCTTCACTTTAGCCGTTGTTCCACATAGCGCGAACCGGCCGCGCACGCCACGATCTACGTGCACGTATAGACACAACCCGCATGCATTTGTTGTGGGCGGAGCCGCACGCTGTACAGATCGTCATTAAAAGTTTTGTAAGCCACGATGTGAACAAATGTGGACAAATGCTGTCATCTGGTGGGAGTTATGGAATCATTCAGAGGTGCCAAGCTGTATTAAAACAGAAAAGAAACCACTAAATACAACTATGAAGGTAAGCTACATGCAAATGTTATGCTAACACCAGCTAAAGCTGCGCTAACAGCGGCTAAATGCTATTATCGGCAAAATCCCCTTTTAGCACAGCGGTATGATGTTGTGAAATATTAAATCCATATGACCTGCGTGTCAATAGTGAGGGCTGTCCACTCTCTCGTTGCCAATCAGAGGCCAGCAGTCTGTTCACGTCACATCAGACACGGGTTAGCCCGCTTTGGCCACAGCCAGAGGTCGGGCCCAAAACCTATACCTGGTCAGACCGGTTTGGCATTGGCCTTTGTTATGGAAAAGCTCGACAAAGCGGGTGAAAGAGCCATTCGGCTGACACGCGCCTGCATGTGGAAAAGAGCCTTTTGTCACCACTCAATGCTGTATACGGGTGTGAAATGTGCATATAATTACATGCTTTGAACAATTTGAATACACAAGAGGGACTGTGAAAGCTAGAAACAAGTTTGGGCCTAAACAAAAAAATGTCACTGTTTGAACAGGAAAAATCAGGTACCTCAGCTTTAAAGCCGTCTCACGGCACATTCTTTCCTTCCTTGAACTCTTGCGAAAGACTGTTTCAAAATAATATAGTATTATTTTAAAAGGCAAAACAGGCAGCACCCTCATTATAACAACAACAGTATTTTGCAAATTGGAATTGTAATGTAGCAAATCAACATCCCTCCTCCACCTGCACTTACAGCGTCACATCACCGGCAGTGCTTAGCTAAAGAACACTGACGCTTTTCACCTTATACACACCACAGACTGTCGCGGGCTGTGTCTTACTTGCCATTTGAAAGCACTTATCTTAAGTGGATCTACGGCGAGGGGAAATTGTAATTGCGACTCGCCAATGCTACATATGGTCCATACATGCCTCAATTGCACGCTGAGATAGAAACGCAGCAAATGACTTTAGCGAAAGGTTAGCGCAATTTGGTCAAGTATGAGGGGCTATAAAAAGACAACGCGATCAGGAGAATGTCTGAATTCAAGCTGCGACACTTAAGCCCAGAAAAGGTCAAGTATACAAACAGCAGGGAGGTGCACTTATAAGACAAGCTTTAGCTCACATATAGGTACAGTTTGACTAAAGTCTGCGGAAGTCGGCTGCGCTCATGTGAACTCATAGCAATCCAAAGAGGCAGTGGGTTAGAGTTGAAGAGAGCAGCAGAGAAATATGTGACATTATGCTATTATTATGTCTGAATGCAGATTATTGAATTACTCCATCGATCCATATGTAACAAAAACAGGCACAGAGTTAAAGGACTTCTTTGACAGCACAAGCGAAGAAAAATGTCTGTCCTTCTGATGTGATACTATATTATCAGCAGGTGCCACATGGGCAAACTGTAAAGTGCATCAATGTTAAGGGTTGCCATGCATCAGAAGCCTAAACCACGGCCAAAAGATGACAAATGCTCCTGGATCTGCGCCACGACTGTAATTTTCAATGTATAATAGAACCTCAGCGTTACACAAATGATCCTGACCGACCACCATAAATCTCTCTCTTGCAGAAAGAGCGGCTTTGTGTGCATGTTTATTAATAATACTGTATTTTATGTGGAATACAAGCAGAAATAAAACCAGGAGACCGTTTTTGTCACTGGAAACCCTCAAAAGTTAGTCAATGGACAGATCTAACATGCTTTAGTTATAGAATCAGAACTCAGCAGCCCACTCGCTCTGATCAGGAACTAAAAAATCCCATTAATTGTTTGAATTTGATTTAGTTTGTGCTAAGTACTGACCATAAAACACAATTTTAAGTACAAGATTTGGTATCGCTTTATATCAAGGTGTGCTTGTTAAGTATTGATTGTACTGGACATCTGAAAATACACTCACGCTCTTGTTCTATGTCTAATTGTTTTATATTCTTACGCCTGTCCTTATAGACTTATAGCCTTATAGTTTAAAGTCTTTATAGTTTATTTTGTATCTAACGTTACTTGTTATATGTTTTATGTTGCACGATCGACCGTAACAAAGAAGCTGTGAACCTGTTCATAACCATGGCAATAAAACCAATTCTGATTCTGATTAATAAGGTATTGATAAGCATTAGTTATGGTTAGGATTAAGGCAGCCATTCCCAAAGTCCAGGACACCACGGCCCCTTTATTGATCCAAGAATCTCTCGGAGGGCCCCCAAATCATAATAATATACTCCATTCAAAGGAATTTCTTATTATTTTACAACTAAAATTACATAAAAAGCAACATCTAGCTGTGACTGTAGGCTAATCTGGTTTAAACTGATACATTTGTTCAAATACATTTATTGTTCCTTTCAAAATACTCTTTTTTTTGTTGACAAGCTTTGGGGGCCCCCCTGCAGTGCCTCTGAGGCCCCCCAAGGGGTCCCCGGACCCTACTTTGGGAACCACTGGATTAAGGTTAGGATTGGGGTAGGCCATGAATAAGCATATTATTCATGGCCTAATAGTATGTTAATAGATTATAGTAAAATAAGCAGCTTATTAATATCTATTCAAGCATTTTATTCATGGCCTATTAATTATTCATGCTTACTAATACCTTATTAATACTTAACAGGCACGCCTTAATATAAAACGTTACAAGATAATCTGAAACTTTACAAAAAAGGTTAACATTTTATTTTTTATTTGTTTGTGTTTCAGTATCCGCGCTTTGATCAGTAGTTAAAGCTGATTAGCCTCCGTTATCCGAATAGCAGAAATGAAAGGGAAACTTACTTCAGAAACCCTCTGGTACTATTGAGCTCCATTGGCCACAGCTCTTTATTAGAAATGTTTACACCAGTTACATGTATATGAATATAAATAATTATTTGAAAAAAGGAATACGTTTTTATTCTTATTCCAAGGTATTGTTCAGTCAAGTAAACCAAACCACATACTGCAGCATAACATGTTCATAAATTATTCCTATTCCTATCAAGACGAACATCGTTGTTTTGGTCAAGGAATGTAACGCGGCTACAGGCTTTAGCTCAGTTTAGCTAAAGTGTGCACAATCCGAGACACTTCATTTGGACATGGGCAGCCGACGTGCAGCGCCGAGGCGAGCAGGATTCAGCCAATTAGACCCAGCACCTTCAGAGAAACACCAGTGGGCATGTAAGGAACGGAGTCCAGCGGCCCTCAAAAAAAAAAAAGAAAAAAAAAAATCTAACACAGTCGTAAGGCCGGAATAACCCACACTGGCTCTGGCTCCGGCACTACAGGCTCTGCAGACCATGTGAAATAGCCGGGCAGAGACAAAACACTCCATTCCATCTCTGACATTTCCAATATCTGTCTATCCCTCATAAAGCTCTGTTCGGCCATAAAGCCAGTCATTCTTCACAGATGAACATGTTACCGCAGACAGCTACAGAGACAGGGAGCACACAGGGCCCTATCTCGCACTGATTTAGACTAAAGAGACACCCACGGCTAGCATTTTGTCCATTCGGAAAAAAACACAAAATATTATCAGTGCCGCGCTAAGGGTCTTTTAGTTATATCTACAGTATAAAACAATAATAAGAGATAAGATGTGGATGCCTCCCGGTGATAAGGAATGTGGATTCGAGGCTGGCCCGGTGCACATAGTGAGAAAGGAATACAATAACACTGACTTGAGTTCAAGGTATTTACCCTGTAGTTCTGACATTTTTCCTTTTTGTGTGTGTGTGTGTGGATTGTTGAATCGTTTGCGAGTAAGATAGGAAAAGTGTTCACCTTCATCAGTCAAAAGCTGCAGTTTAGAGTCTGTCCGAACTGAGGTAAAGAGCATTAACCACTATCCAGTTGATCGTCGGTCTGATACTTTGGGACACATAGAAATACAGTAACCTCTTGCATTCATTTACAATGGCTGATGAAAAATCCATCATTTACTACAATAGACAGAAACATAGATTGATTGTGACGCTTCAGTCACAATACAAAACGTATTGTGATGAGGACTATTATGATTCATAATGATACTGATATTCTATATAAAAGAACTGAAATACTTTACTCTGGATGATAAAAAGACAAGGTTCCAAAAGTTATAAACTAACTTTTATCCGTATACATTTATCCGTCTGATATTGACTCAAAAAGAGCCTTTGCCAAAAAAACTTTAAGTTGTAATACAAGTTTTATCCCTATAGTTATTTGGATGAAATGAACTGAAACATGGATTTTATTCAAATAAACTATATTTGCAAGGGATGCAATCTGCGGACATTGTTCTTTTTATTAATGAACCCAAGGAAGATGAGCTGGCCCATGGGTACAGCTATGGGGATCCTAATAAGAAGAACTGTATTTGTATTAATAAACTGGGATGAACACACAATAAACAATAAAGTGGGATTTTCCCTTCTCTTCTACGCTGCAAAAAGTAATCTTGAAATAAGTAAAATGTTCTTGAAATATGGACTTTTGTCCTATTATGTCTAATTTCAACAAATCTGTCCGTGTGGCAAGATATTTAGATTTAAATTAAGATCAAAGAAATCACTGCACTCAAAACTAGATGAACAATTTAAAATCTTAATTTGCTTGAAATAAAACCGTTGTAGGTGTTTTATCTTAATTTAAGCAGATTTACTTAGTTCAAAATATGTCACTTAGCTCAAGATTACTTTTTGCAGTGTATGCACCTGTCTTTAGTGCAAATCCTGTTCCCTTTTATTTATACAAATCAGACTGCCCATTCAATAAGATAGATAGATAGATAGATAGATAGATAGATAGATAGATAGATAGATAGATAGATAGATAGATAGATAGATAGATAGATAGATAGATAGATAGATAGATAGATAGATAGATAGAGATAGCAATAATCTACTTTAAATGAATAGAATAGAGGTTTTCAGGTGGGATTGGTCTTCAGAGCCCGTCGAGTGGTTCATTGTGCGTTACAAAACCAAAATGGAGTCTGCCGGGGTCATAAAAAACAGTCATAAGCGAGACACTGGAGGGCTGTGGGGTGGATGTGGGAGCCACTGTGGTGATGAAGGATCAGAGTTCTGCCAATCTCAAGATACACACAAAAGTATCAACAATATGAGTTCCCAAAAATAACATCATTAAATAGCGCGCAGTCTGGCGTCGGGGACACTCAGGTAGGGTGTGGCCACAATTTTTTTTAACGCTATTTATTGATTAAACCCATGGATAAACCACACTTTGTCCACCACGATCACCTGACATATTGTTACTTAATTAAGTTCAGTTCGAGTTACTGTCAGTATTACCACATCGAAAGCACATACACGGGAAATCGAAATTCTGTTACTCTGAAACACTTTTGTCATTAACCAAGCGTTTGCTCATGTGCAAACGTGAATAAGCAGCAAAGTGATTCACACATGTTTTAATCACGCAACGTTCTCGCTCTTGACAAATGACCTCCTTCGTGTAGAGCAATATGAAAAATATGATTATGTGCACAACAGGGGACAGCGAGGTGAGTTAGACAGAATGCTCAGACAAGATGTGTTTGTACCGAAGAGCTGTGCGAACTGTGCAACCGCACAGGGCCTCGCGCCACTAGAGGGCCTCGCAATCCTGCTGTGTTTTGTTTTTGTTCTCCCAGACTCATTGTGCAGAAAGCATAGGTTAAAATAATTCACGAGCTAAATCACGCCACTCATTTCGCCTGTATTTACTGTATATAGAGCATACAAAAACATTCGCAAGAGCTTACCTTTGATACTAGCCCGAGCACCGCCGTCAGACACCTGTGCCAAGCCCTGCGCGCTGTGTGTGTGTGTATGTATGTGTGTGCGCGCTCCGATGCTGCACTGGAGACAGACGCGAAGACATGGGGCTGAGCAACATCGACTTAAAACGTCTTTTTACCTATATATTTATGTCTGCATTTAAACTATAGTAATAATATCGTGCTATCAAAGCATTACTCCGACCTCCGTTGTTTTAATACATTTAAAAGTGTAAAAGAGGAAACCTCATAGACCGTTAAAAAGAATAGACAACTCCTCCTCACTCCTCCCCGTTTACCATAATGACCACGTTCGAGGGGGAATTCATGGCGGATTTACAGACTTCTCCTCCCCTGCTCTGATGAAGAATGTTCCTGAAAAGGGCATAAGGGCGGGATCTTCACTGTAGACTCGGCCCTTGCGTGACGTGTAGCTCGTGCAGCTCCAATGCTAACAGTCCGACCCTCATTAGTACGAGATTTAAAAAAAATGTATTTCGAAAACCAGCCTGGTTTCTTTTTTGTGACTAACCCAGCGTTATCTCAGGAGGAATATGTAGCCATAAAGTGTTCAAAAAATAGAAACCAGGCGTTAAAGTTGTTTTTAACGTGTCTAAAGTCCAATGCTTTTCAATGGGAGACTAGCGGCTATATGGAGGTACTACAGCAATGGCGGAGCAATGGCGGCCTCCAGTGTTGCGGTCGTAAAGCAGAGCAGCCAGCGGCCATCGGAAAAACTACGAAGTTACAGAGGTGAACCGGAAGTACAGCGCCGTTGTCATGGCAACGTTAGACAGGTCAACATGGAAGTTTTGATTCATGCTTTTGGTGCAAAGCTTAGACGGAGGAGGTTGTTTCAGAGCGAACGCAGGAGAAAGGAAACTGCTGTTTTATGAGAACAGCTGAATCCCACAGACCTGACGCTGATGTCGTTCGTCGTAGCGTGTGCCGTGCGGTATAAAAATAGCTTTTCTTGTTCTTGTTAACGCAAAGCTCATAAACAAACCTGAGAGTTAGCGCTCGCATCACGGATGAATACAAGGCTTGTTGGCATCATTCAGCGTTCATTATCCATCCATCATTTCCGCAAAAAAAAAGTGAATTACTGACATTGCTGATCCCGTGCAAATGCACATAAAAAATACCTGATGTCCTATAGGGTAATTTCAGTTTTACCGACGTCCTCAGGTAATTCTAATCCGTGTGAATAGGGCTCTGGTCTGGGGGGGAAAAGTCTAGTGGAACCTCTGGTAATGAATGACAAGTGTCAGAGCAGGGCCTCGCATTTCAAGTTCGCACAGGGCCTCGCACCCCCCATGCGACGGTCCTGGTCTGCACACTCCGTATTGATTGCAGAGTGTTCCTTATTTTACGATAGCGCAATAAAGATTCATGTCGGTACAACACTCCAAATGGGCTCGCCTCCATTGTAGTCTTGTTAATTCACTCCTCCGTGATAGCCCAGAGTATTTTAGCCGCACATTGCCGTTTTCCCCCCGCTCTCTCCTCTCAATCCTTCCCTCAGCCTCGGCCCCGGCAGCGCAAGTCTGTGCGAAGGGACTGCGCGGGAGATTTAGAGCCCGGGATCAATAAGAAATTTAAAAATCAATGCACTTAGCGCCAGGAAATCAATGGGCCTAATCGGGATGCCAATCGGCCCAGTCAAAACAATTAAGAGGGAAGAAAAATGTTTAACAACCTCCCGCGTGTTGCTTACATAGACGCGAGGAGAGGGAGGAAGGCAGAGACGGAGGGAGCCGTGGAGAGAAAGGGGGGGTGCTGGCATCACAGTGCAATGAGATGGAGTGATAGATGGAGGGACATGGCTCGGGAGAGGGAAGTCCGAGCAGCGGCTGAAGGGAAGACCAATGGGAGGCGGGTGTGGAGAGCGGCGAGGAGCGAGCGACAGAAATGAAGATGGAGAAGCGCTAAGAGGAGCCAAATGATGACAAACATGAAGGACATCGCGGTGAGGAAGTGCCCGGCTTTTGTTGTGAATAATCCAGATGTACGGGGGGGGAACGGCCGAATCACAGGCACATATGTTTCTATCTGCGGCTTCCTTGACGTATGGGCCCGCATTAATAGCCACATGCCAAGGCTGTTTTAAAGGTTATTGATCAGGGAGATGGCCTTTTGAAATGGTTTGGCTGCAATAGTGAGGTGAGCTGGTGTAAAGGTATCTTGGGCCTGTGTGTGTTTGGCGTGGGATTTTACATTTCTAATAAGCAAACAGGGCTAATTAGTTCTTTTAAGAATATTTGGAAAACTAACAACAGACACAGGGAAGACTGATGGAAGAGCGGCTGCCAATCTGCATCAACCAACTCTCCGACCAACACCACCTCATCCACACATATACAAGATGAAAGAAGCTTTTTCCCCAAGAACACAACAACATGCAGTATGTGTCAGTTGAAGCTGCGGGATCCACGGCCAAACTCTTCCCACCGTGTAACTGCCAGCCCCTCTCTCATTTCATATAGCTAAAATTGTCTTGTAGCTATATATGCCGAATGGTCTTCCCTTGATCTATAATAGGCCTTTTCCACATACCACAGTTCAACCTTACACGGTTCAGTACACCGCTTCACTCTACTCAATACTTGTATGGTATGGTAGTGCACAGTTTAACACTGAACAAAAGGGAAAGATGCATTGTACCAGGATACAGCAAATGTATTAATTTCCACCTGTAGTCCCTGGGCAGGATGATGTTACAGTACACGCTAATGCTACATGGAGATCATGGATTTATACATTTTAACATTTACATATATTTAATCTAAGTTTGAAACATTGTCATGTTCAAAATCAGACAATACAGTTTTCCACAAGTCCTTTCTTCCAGGTAAACAGACCCTCCCTCATCACACCAGTATTGATAATAAGTGTATTTAGTTAAATGTGCAAATGTTTTGAATGTAGTGCCTGGAATAATCTCTGTTGGCAGTTTGTTCCACTGGCCCATTGCACTTACAGAGAAGGCAGATTTAGCAAAAGCAGTTCTACATTTTGGGATGTTGCATTCTCTTCTAGAAGTATCGAGTACCTCGAGCCATGTTATCAGTGTCGTCTTTCCATTGGGAGGACTCGAAACAGGAACTGTTCTGACAGGCTGGCATCAAGTCAAAATTCTCTGGCTGCTGATTGGATCATGTGCGCCTCAGTTTAGCCAATCACAGCCAAGTCTAAAGACACAACTAAACAGCAAAGCACTGCAATACCAAATCACATATTTAGTGTTAAATATGTTATTTACGATAGTAAGTGTGTAGGAGCATACCTTATTAAATTAAGTTATTATGCTTGTTGTCAACAAGTAAACAACAACAACTTTACTTACAGTAAAGAAGAAGAAGAAGAAGAAGAAGAAGAAGAAGAAGAAGAAGAAGAAGAACTTTCACACACTCGGTGGTGGTAAGCTTCAGTTTCCCCTGGGAGAGACTGACAGAAGCGCTGTCACGACTGCACACATCTGCACCAACGGTCCCTCTCATCACCACCACTATTCACGCACACACATCCTTCATCATTGTACATGTTTGACACAGGGAGAACATGCCAACTCCACACAGAAAGGCCCTGTCCAGGTGGGAATCAAACCCGGTACCTTCTAGCTGTGAAGCAAGAGTGCTAACCGCTCCGCTACAGTGAATACCTCCATCTTATCAAATCTTATTTATTCAACTTAATTGCAGCAAAAGAAGTTGTTTTTTTCTTGAGCAAATCCCTGAAATATGTGACCCCAAGCAATAAATGACTTTTCTGTGGAGTCTTTTTTTCGGTTTTGTTCCAAGCAACTTCTAAATGAGGCTACGCTCGGTGGTCGCAAACCGGACAAGAATGCCGTCCTCGTCAAAGTGCGGCCATTTGCTTCATCAAAGGCATCCCAATCCTCTGCTCCCTGTTTTTAGAGCCTATGGTACAGTGACCAATCCAAAGCGACATCAAAACAAGACAGCAAACATGCTCCCAAATCAGCCGCATCAAACGGGACACAGGCCGTCAGGGCACACATCCAATAAAAACAAAAAAAACACACAAAAAATAAAAGCTTTGGAGTTGCTGTGCGTGTGTGGCGCGCGGTAACGGGGCGGGGGGCTAATTTGGGGTCAATCAATAGATCTCCCCTCTCTCTATCTTCTGCCCGCTCACCACGCTAAAATCAATGAGAAAGCCAATAGTTCCCCGCCCCGCAGTGGATTAGTGAACACGCAACTAATCAGCCAGTCACTGAAACTGACATCTGGGCTATTAACCTATTGATAGGGCAGACACATGTTGAACGCAGAGCCGGGAACATTCCGATACGAGCGCCGGAGGTATGGCGCCGATCGACGAGAGAGGAGGCAGGGCGGCCCGGGAGCAAAGGGCAAGCGGTCAGGGCGAATACAGGGGGGATGAGGTCAATTGCTACGTCGATGAGGATGACAGTGAATACAGTTTGCAAGTTTAGATGCCAATTTAGGACTGGTAGACAAATGTTCTTAAGGGCAATTTATGAATTTAACAGAGTTCGGGATCAAATGTAATAGAATATAAAATCCACCATGTTGTCCATCGAAGAACACTAGCTAAAACTATATCGAAAAGTTCTGGTATATCTAGCAAAATGTACAGTCTTTACTTCACTATGGTAAAGGGAACTCTAGGCATCTCTGCTCAGACTGCTGTCTCTACGACCCGACCTCGGATGAAGCGGAAGAAAATGAATGGATGGAAAGATGGACGGCTGGACTATAGCACAGGCACCTCCAATCTTTTGTACCCTGTGAGCTACTTGTTTAACTTTGCAAGTTTGGTAGAGTTTGGCGAGGAGAGTCCGAGCCATAGACATATTAAAAACAGATACCCATTCCTCACTCCTCCCGTTTACATGATTGATCACGGGTCGACAGAAAATCGAAGAGCATGTTCCTATAAGCGGCAAAGAGGCTTGTTGCTGCTTTTGCCTGTCAATCAAAGCCCTATGTTCAAACTTTAAAATCTTCTTCAAAATGGTACCCTCTTCTTTTAGAAACACACATATTCTTTGGAGCCAGGCTTCTAAGTTGTTTTTGCCCAGTGTAAAGTTCTCATAGTATTTCATGTCATAGTGATCTTTCTGGAGTCACCCCTTGCCACTAGGGGGTGGTATACAGCAATATCAGCACCTAGCCTTAAAGTGCATATCAGACATTAGACACCATTTTGCTAAAACACAGTTAACACGATTATATTTAAGATTTTGCTAAAGATTATACCCAGTTTTCTTTAGTTTTTTAGTTTTTGTGATGTTTATGTTTTCACTTCCTTATTGGACACCGACAGGAAGTGACGTCGAAGAAGGTAAACAATTTTAAACTGTTGCCGTGCAACCATGTTAAAGAGGGCGTATTATGTAAAATCGACTTTTTCAAGCTTATATCATGTTATTATGTCATTCCTCATTAAACACATGCCTGGAGTGTTGCCTTGGCTCATTCACATATTTTTGAGTAATCAGTAAAAACTTCGACGGCAGCCATTTAGGTGTAGCTATGCCTCAGTCCTCCTAGGAACGCCCCACCTCCTGGAGACGCCTCTGACCTTTTGTCCCACCAAGCCACCAA
Organism: Neogobius melanostomus; assembly: GCA_007210695.1. Lineage (NCBI taxonomy): Eukaryota > Metazoa > Chordata > Actinopteri > Gobiiformes > Gobiidae > Neogobius > Neogobius melanostomus. Next base: position 1,078,365 of record VHKM01000213.1, on the reverse strand, counting down.
CCACTGCTCCTCAGCTCAGCAGAGCCCCTCCCCGCACAGTGTTGTTGTTTAGATGCCACAGCAGTGTGCTGAAGGGGCGTGTCGGAAAGCTTCTTAAAGAGACAGAGGCCTATTTCAAGACGTTCAGTACAGCCATTTTGAGAGAGCAATTTTATTCAAGGCAGTTATTTTAATTTACTGCATATACAGACCAACAGAAGGTTACGTCATCATTGTAGTATGCTATAGACTGGTTCTATGTGATTGAAAAAACCATAATACCCCTTTAAGTCAATGGGAAACGAGTGAGTCAACTGCTATGGAACGTTACCTTCTTTTATGTCACTTCCTGTCATCAGCTTAAAAATTCAAATAAAAATAACTTTTCTGCCCAACATTTCTTCATTAAAATTGCTGCTTCACTGAAAAAAAAAGATAACTATGCAACTGATGAACTTGCAACTGATGTAATCCATCTAAATAAGTCATATTTTCAAAAGCATTAAAATGTGTCATTGCACTTTAAAGGAATGGGATCCTCGCCCATTGATTGGACGCCAAATGACTTGAGTTTTATAATTATATTTTTTTATATAGCTACTTTTTGGGAGAGTGTGTTCAACATGTCCCTGCTGCAGAATTTATGTTCTTATAAATGATGAACAATGGATAATAATAATCTTGAGAATAATTTTAATAATTAAGTAGTCACAATCACTCGCTCAATGCATTACAGAGTCCATTGAGCGAGTGTATTACAAAATGCGGACAAACAGACCTCGTCTAACATGGAAGCTTTCACAATAAGCTCGTGCACACCCCTTCCCGATATTGTCCGTCATTCTCTCCTCCTCTCTGCTCGACATCCCATCACACGACGCGCCGCTCATTCCCGGCAGTCGGGGTCAAAGGACGCTCTCCAAATGAGTCTGTGTGGACACCAAATTCACTCTAATTCAGGCCCCGAGTCGGCGACACGCCGGCTGGCCCCTTCCATTAGGGCGCACCGCGGAGGGGACACTATATACGCTGGCAGATCGGCCCGAACGCCAAGTTGTATACGCATCCGTGATCTATATATCCCTTCCTCGGTGAAAAGTGAATTGGAAAACAGCACTTGACAGGAATCAGGGCAATTATTAATAAGTATAGTAAGGCCGGACAGTATGGGTGTGTGTGGGCTTTCGGAAAACTGTCTAATTTATCAATAGCAATTTCTTGTGTTTTGTAATTAAACTGTGTCCAAAAAAAAAAATACATAAAACAATAATCTGATAAACAAATACACTCTCTAGCAGTTTTGAAGGAGTTTACTTGTTCTCCTATTACACAAATGGGAGCTGAAAACACTACACAGTCTTGAGAAGTTGTCTGGGCCTGCAGAGCAACATCAGCAGGTGAAGGAACTGAGAGGAGACACACTGAACATGCAAGATCACTCAGTACACTCAATACTTCAGGTAGGAATTGTACAAGACAATAAGGCTGCACAGGGTATAGCTCCAAACATTATAAACACAATATTAAGTGATACAATACTGCAATAATCAGCATGATATCGCAAAATCTGTCTTCCATCTGATTGGCAACAAGTTGAATTTGTTAAAGAGGGGGTATTATGCTTTTTTCAATCACATAGCACCAGTCTATAGCATACTACAATGATGACGTAACCTTCTGTTGGTCTGTATATGCAGTAAATTAAAATAACTGCCTTGAATAAAATTGCTCTCTCAAAATGGCTGTACTGAACGTCTTGAAATAGGCCTCTGTCTCTTTAAGAAGCTTTCCGACACGCCCCCTTCAGCACACTGCTGTGGCATCTAAACAACACTACTGTGCGGGGAGGGGGCTCTGCTGAGCTGAGGAGCAGTGGTCGGTGGCTTGGCTGGTGACGAAAGGTCCAGAGGCGTCTCCAGGAGGTGGGGGCGTTCCTAGGAGGACTGAGGCATAGCTACACCTAAAATGGCTGCCGTCGAAGTTTTTACTGATTACTCAAAAATATGTGAATGAGCCAAGGCAACACTCCAGGCATGTGTTTAATGAGGGAATGACATAATAACATGATATAAAGCTTGAAAAAGTCGATTTTACATAATACCCCCCCTTTAAATAATAAAAACAAAAACTGATTGTTATGATTTCTGCTAACCTAAACTGACTGTGCTGAATTCTTTGCAATATATCATTATTAATGCAATACTCACGGCAGTCAAATATTGCCGCCTTATTTGGGGATGACATTGTACTCGGTTAGGAGCTCATTTAGCCGTTTAAATCCATCAAATCTTCCAATAAGTGATGGAAAGCACATCTGTCAAAAAACGCATTAGCCGCAACAAATGGCGCGACTTAAAAGAAACCCATTTTGGAGGGGTTTTTTTGCGGTACCGAAACACCTCAGCCGCAGTCTCCTCAGGAAGATAAAATAATATGTACCTGGCTCTTAAGAGGAGCACTACACAAGGATCATTTTTCAAAAATAACAGGCTGACTAGCTTTCATCCCTTACTTTTGAAAGCCCTCTTGTTTTTTTCCAGATTGCTTCTCCTTCCTCTGTTCCCACCTCTCCGTCTCACCCCCGCCTCTTTTTCTCCCCGCGCACCTCTGTCATGTTTTACTTTTCATATGTTGGTTTTTTGTTCTTCCTCATTTTCCCCAAGTGTAAAAAAAAAAAAAAATGAAAAGGCTTGAGTGAGAGTCAGGAGGAAGGCTGCGTCTTTCTTTTTTCTTTTCTTTTTTTTTTTTTTGCGCTGACAGTTTCCCCAGCTTCAACACATCCATATTATACATTTCCCCTCCTTGCAAAAAAAGTCCCGGCAGAATACAATGCAAAAGGCACCAGGGCGCTCACTATAACTGTATACCAATGTGACAGTTGCCCAGCATGACAGGGGCGCGGCATAACAAACAGCCTTAAAATCGTATTCCGGGTTTTACAAGCGATTTGAAAGCAAAAGTTAGGCCCGTGCATGTTTTTTCTGAATTAGTTATCAGCCATGCACATTGTACTGTGACAGGCGCACGCCGCCCGGCAGCGAGCGCTCTTCCAATCTCCGCGGCCGCGCTCCCTGACACCCTTTCGCCAATCCTTTCTCCACGCATTTAACACCGCGAGAATGGAAGTGAGAGCCGTATGAAGTGCGCTTTGTTTTGAGTCTTGGCAACAATTTATAAAAAAAAAATCACAAAAATTCAAAACAAAGACATAAATATGAAGCATTCACAAAAACTAATACAGAACTAATAATGAATAAGCGTTTGTAAACAACTTAATCATATATACTTCAGTTAACAATGAACAGGGATGTTTGTAAAGCATTGTCAATTTGAGGTTGTTTTTAAATGGACTCTAATCTCGTACTGTAGTTAATGTCTTTTGTCCCTATAGAGCTACACTGTAAACGCAGAAACTTTTACTGTTTGAATATAGTGCATGTTTAACCCTGACACACTTACGAGTTAATCAGGAACTAATACAAAACGAATACCGAATGAATATGAATAAATGTTTGCAATCAAAGACTCGCTAACTTATACTTTACAGTGTATGAAATTTGTAGATCTATAGTTAATATTCAGCAGCATGTTTTCCAGATTTGGTCATTAAAGAACAGGGTTGAGGAGAAAACTTTGAAATTGTATTTAGTTATGAATACTTGCCTTAATATGTCTTTTGTAACGTATTCCGTTACTTTATCCAATCAGGGCATTGTATTTTGAACACTAAAATACTGTCAAGTCGATTTGCATAATATTCATGCACAAAAGCGACGTGTGATTAAAACATGGGTAACACTTTATAATAACCCTATTTAGCCTTCATGATTAGTTAACTCGTAATTCCTCATGAACACTTCATTAGTTAAGTGTGACTAACACTTAATAACTACTTAACTTACTACAGTTAATGCCTAACTCATAATGAATAGTTCTTCACATACTCGTTGCTTTGTAGAAGTGTTAGTCACACTTAACTAATGAATTGTTCATGATGAATTAAGTCTTTTTATTTTTATATTTTATTACATTCATTATGGGTATTTGAACAAACTTTTTTGTTGTACCTAGTGTCTTTCTAAAATAACCTTTTAGACCATGATGAATTAAGTGTTAACTCATAATGACTTAATAAGGTGTAGTTATTATAAAGTGTTACCAAAACATGTAGCTAAACTTGTTACACCGTTTGTTACGAACTAATTTTCCACTAATAAAAAAGCACTTTACAAATGCCACATTTATTATTACTGTTATGAATATGAAACAAAGATGTAATGATTAAGTGCCGCAATGTATTCCTTTGATTTTTGGAAAGTAACTGTATTACAAACACCCGAAGATGAAAGAACAAGTGTACCAGAATACAGTTACTCAAGGAGTATTCTAAATACATATTCTGAATACATGTATTCTGTTACTACCCAACACTGTTTAAGAAAGTATATCTAAGCATGTACAAAATAATACGTTAATCATGAGCTCATAATTACAAATATGGCTGTTCATAAAGATGTACAAAAGTTGATTACTAACGTTTAGTCACAATCAGTACATTGTTAGTCCACTATTACAGTAACTCATGTTTAACTCGTGTGTGCAAATGCTTTAAAGGTATGGCTTATGATCAAGAGTTACCAGTGTTTTTTTTTGTCTTCATCCATGCCTGGTCCTGAAAAAATGGGTTCTATCTTTCACGGTGGACACAGACTGAGAAGACTCTACATTTGTGTGCTAGTTATTATGGGGGACAGTATTGGAAGAGAGATGGCGTGAAAAGGGGGGACGAGAGAGAGAGGAAAGAAGTATATGAGGCATTGTGGAGACGTCCCATGGCAAGTCCGGATGCATTGGTTCCGTATAACATTCCTATTCCGCTCGGACAAACGGATGCCGCCAATCGGAAAAAAGACGCAATCCCGATTTCTCGCCGCCGAGCCAATATCTGCACCATACAAATAGGAGGATACGGTGGGAATGTGGAATATACGGCTCTTTCTTCTTATCCTGTTCGGCCATATTGATGTTTTTTTGAGCCTTTCATTGCCAAAGCCAAAATGAAGTCTTTCAGGGCCACAGCCATTGACAGATTAGGAAAACATATCCTCTTGGGTAGGACATGAGAGAGGCTCTTGTTATCTGAATAATATGAGAGGAGCTGAGGTGGCACCACACGCGGATACTGTGGTGCTGCTGCTACTGCTGCTGCTGGTGGCGAAACATTGTGTGCTTAAAGTCCAGATGAAATTACAGCCAGAGAAAAGGGGACACAAAAGTCCAACAGTGAAGTGAGAAAGGGTTTGTCAACAAGCCTGTAACGACTTTCACACTTTTAACGACTGGAAAACTCCAGTTGAGAATCTCATTAACTTTTGTTAACTTTTAGGTCGTCTGTACTTGTGCCTGTTTCCCCACAAAAAACAATGTGAAGAATTGCATGAATGTTTGTTTGTTTGTATACTTGTACACTATGAATATCTTATGGGGAAGTTTAACTTTCAGAGGGTACACGAAGAAGGTTCACAGTGAAAACCCTAATGACAATCTGATTACAATAATATGGAATGATATGATTAAACCATGCCGCCTTTGCTATGCCCGATCCAGATCTCAGAAGCAAAGCAGGGCCTGGTTGGTACCAGGAAGGGAGACTGTGTAAAAAAAAAATACCAGGAAGCCAGGTCAACTAACTCCAAAGCTTCAGGAGGAACACGACTCCAAAAGGTTTGGGAATCAATGATGTATTAAAATATCTTTCAAAGGCAAGATCTGGGTTGTGTTCAGTAAAAAGCGGTTGTGTCATTGTAAGACATTTCAATAATGAATATTAATTCCTGGAATTCTTATTTTGTCGTTTATAAAGTTTTAACTAATTTAACTTGTCCCCAAACACTAAGTTAATCAGAGCTAAAACAAACTACAAACAGTTTTGTGTCTAAAGAGCACAAATTGATGTTACCCAATTAACCATACAGCAAACCAACCCTTATACCCTTTATTCAAGTCTTCCTGCATTTCTGTGTTTAGTTCGTAAATAATCATCCATCCATACATTTTCTTCCACTTTATCCGGGGCCGGGTCGCGGAGGCAGCAATCTAAGCAAGATGCCCAGACTTCCCGATCCACGCACACCTCCTCCAGCTGTCCTGGGAGGACCCCGAGGCGACACCAGGCCAGCTCGGAGACATAGTCCCACCAGCGTGTCCTGGACCTTCCATGAGGCCTCCTCCCAATAGGACATGCCTGGAGCACCTCCCGAGGGAGGCGGCCAGGAGGCATCCGGAACAGATGCCCTAGCCACCTCAGCTGGCTCCTTTCGACGTGAAGGAGCAGCGACTCTACTCCGAGCTCCTCACGGGTAACTGAGCTCCTCACCCGATCTCGAAGGGTGGACCCCGCCACCCTGCGAATTAAACTAATTTCCGCCGCTTGTATCCGCGATCGTAAATAATCATTTCTAATAAATATGAAAATGGACATATCAGTTGTGTTGTTGACCCTTTGAGCTCAGATGTCCATAATCTGCATGCTGCATTTGTTTCAAGACATTGAAAACACAAAATGTACATGGTAAGCTCAGTTATACAGTGAATCAGTCTAAATAAGGCAGTGCTGTCTACAAGACGACAATGAGAGGCTGTACAGAAAAGCTCTTTGTGAAGGGTGTGTGCGAAGGCGAGTGACGTCACAGACATTCAGTGTGAAACCTTTGTTTAGAATAAAATGTTCTTCAGACTTACTCTTCTACAACTGAACCTCTTTTGTTTAACTTCCTGTTTAACTTGGACTACACTACATAAAGGTTATTGCGGTCTTGATGAATGCCAGGTGCAACTGACTGAATGACAGCTTCATCCACCATTTCACTATATATGATTTTAATACATAAGGAAAATAATCCGCCTTTAGGAATATGTCTTTTGCACAAAAACAAAATCTTTTTCATTTAGATAACTCTAATTTACTTGAAATGAGAAAACAAGTGTATTCCTTTGGCAGATTTGTTTTACTTAGCAGGTCAGAATGACTCAAATTAAGATCAATATTATTCTTATATTTTTGATGTGTAAGCAAGAGAATGATATTAAAGTCGATCTACTGTACATGAGTAATGATTTAGTTTCCATCTTCCACCCAGTGCAGCATCCTAAACTATAAAGCAACAACTATCGTCACACAGTTACACGTATTTAAATCAAGTGAAACACCGAGTGAAAATTGTAAAACCTTTCCTTAAAGATTCCTATCTCTGTCACATTTGAAAATGTTAAGCTACACACTGCTCCGGCAGCTCCACACGGCGCCCAGTCCCGAAAAAGTGACAGGCTGAAAATCACAGAGGCCAAATCACACAAAATTGATCACATCCAACAAAATGGCCGCGGCGGCTCAAATTGGCGTGAGCCCGGCTGAGGACACACACACCACACACACACACACCACACACACACCACACACAAAAGGAGATTGGCAGAGCGCAGTGACAAGCGCGGACGACTTGTACCTGAAAGAGAGATATTTTGTCCCGGCGGCCCCTGATGAATCTATTCAGATGTGAGTGTAATCGTTTGAAACACAAAGTGGGCTGAAAGACGCCGACAAAAGGCAACACAATGGAAGGGGAGAGAGCTGAATAAGCCCGAAGACGTGGATCAAAATGGGGCGTCGGGCTATGATTTTGAAGTGTGTAAAAGGGTTATGCTGAAAAGTGGTCATGTTTGGATGCGATAGACGCCGAGAGGGGAGATGGAGGCGGGCGGGTGAGGGGTGAACAATTGGAGAGAGAAAAAAAAAAGACAGAGTGAGAGAGGAGAAGAGATTTGGGATTAAGGAGCAAGTGTGGGGTAAAAAGAGGGGGATTAGGGGCTGGTTTAGAGAAGGACAAAGTGAGAAACAGCATCGACGAGAGACGCGGCGCTAAAAAGGGGAAAGTGCGGCCGGGCTTTTGACGGATAAAAAAAAGATGTATTTCTCAAGCTTCTCCCCTTGTCCTGAGCAACTTCCCCCGCTGTCTCCCCTGCTCTTTGGACTCAGTGGGAAGAGGGTAGCGCAGGCCTAACACAGTCCAAACGCCACACACACAGGCAGACAGGCGGGCGGGCGGGCGGGTGGGACTGCTCTTTGCTGACACCCCAGGACGAACAGGGGAAGAAGAAAAAAACTGCACGTCCAGAGGGGCAGCGCCGGAGCATATATATATATACGTACGGCCTGAGCAGCTCGCGGGCTGGAGCGGTGCAGCAGGTTGGAACAATGGCCCCGGGGGTAGATGGATAAGAGGGATGGGTGGTGGTCCTCCAGTGGTCAGGACAGATAGAGGCGCAGGCAGCACAAAAGGATGAGCGATATGAGTTCACGGGCGGAGGGATAAAGACACGCGGCGCACATCTCAGGAAATTAACAATATAAAAGGTCTAACAAAAACAACATGCAGTTTAAAAATCAACATTAGCCTACATACGTTTTCTGTGTGTGCAACCAAACACTGCAGACTGATTTGATTGGACGCCTTGGGGATACGTGTTTCAGTTTGGGTCAAAAGTTTATTCAAATTTGCGAGTTTAGGCACGTTTATATTCAAGCAAAATGTCTGACTATTTAGTTATGTCAAGTGGATGTCAAGTGGCCCACCTTCTCAAGTGGCCCACCTACACACGCCTCTTCAATGGCTTCTCAAAATAGGTAAGTTGTGGTTCAAACTCTTTCGCATCTTTCTTAGCGCATTTCTAATATCCAAAGTTCTTAGGGATGAGATCACAAGCAACTTTCAGGGAGCAATGCTGACTCAGTAATGTAAAAAAGTTTGTGGTCGGTAAAAAAGCCTTTGGAATTAGATGCATACAGTTTCCGCACATGTCTGCTTTTACAATATACGGACGGACAAAACTAATTTTAAAAGTGCTAGTGCTTTACTGTGGTAGAACTTGGAAATACTGGGTTTAGACTGGGCTTGTTTTAAGAATAATCTGATAGATATTTTGGTAACAATGAAATGTGGTACGTCAAAAGAAGTAGAGATTTGAATACCATCGGCTGGACTGGTTTGATTGAGTCGAGGGCGTCTCGCAAACCCAGTCCAGTCGACGATGTTAAAACCTCTGCTACGATGGACACTTCCCGGAACGGCTGATTGTGCGTCAAAGTCAGTGTTCACGTCCGATTGTAAGTTTTTTAAAAAGAAAAAAATTTAAAAAGCCCTTTGTGAATCTCTCGAGCTGACGACAGAAACGAAACGTCACCACCTCGAGCCATGACTTTGAAAATCTCGACTACGATGGAAAATTCCTGGACAACTGAGAGCCTGCACAATTCCATACCTGCTTTTTTTCCCCTTCTAATCCCAATATTCAGCTTTGACTGCAGGGCCACGGTCAGCGTGCTGTCACTGTCCCGGGACGAATCCTCCCCAGTGTGTGTGTGTGTGTGTGTGTGTTGTAGGGGGATGCCACATATGTCCTGCAGGTGAAATGGATGAGGGTCACGCGTGTGTATACGTGTTATGGCCGTGTAGGGTGTGTGTGTGTGTGTGTGTGTGTGTGAGGGGGTTGGAATGGCGCAAGGGGTTGGGGGAAGCGCTGGTCATTGGGTGGGGGAGGTGGTCATTACGCACTGACCGTTGGGGTGACAAACGCAGACACGGAGAGGGCTCACACGGGGGAATTCAGCCGGACACTGCACCGCACTGTAAGACATGTCACCTTCTGAAACAACAACAACAACAAAAAAGGAATATACACACGCACACACCACACGGGGGCTGCAAGATTAATCGCGAGCGGATTGAAAGTCGCAATCGGCGAAGACAGCGATTCGAATGTCACCCGCAAAATAGAAAAAAAATCTCCTGACTCCAAAAAACGGCAACCTTTTAGTTTAGATTGGGAATTGTTCTGACACAGCGTGATGACAAAAAAACAGCGTAGAGTAAAATATTGCAAAATGTGACGAAATATTCAAGAAAGTCGTCGAATGTTGCAATTGTTTGTTCATTTATTCTTTTTTCTTTCAATTCTGAACATTTACAACTTACTTTTTTTTCCATGTAAAGAGAGCAAAGAATATACATAAAGTCTGACATGTAACAGGCAGAAGTGAAGTCTATTGGCCTGTCCATGTGGCTATGCAGCCCACATGCGTAAAGTCGACTATAACTGAGCTCTGTTTTGTCCAAATGTATTTACCTATTGCACGAAATAAACCTTCATTTATTTATCTATTATGCAGTATTTTTTCTGTTTGTCTGTGATCTGAATCATCGTGCAGCGTGTTGAAAGTGCCCTATTGACTCTTCAACTACATCACACACAGACATACTGAATAATCTTTTGCTAAACATCCCAGTTTCTCACATGTCACAAATCAAATTAATACCCCGGTCAAGTACAAGGTTGAATTTGCTAGATTATATGACAATACTGGCATTAATCATTTTCATTTTCGTAAAAAATCTCTTATTCATACAGGTGAACTCGGAAAATGCGATTATCATTAAAAAGTGCATTCATTTCTGTGATTCAACTTAGACTGTGAAACTAATAATGTGATAGACTCATTACATGCAAAGTGACAACAAGGAACACATGATCAAATTAAAAGATTGGTGACTAGTTGTTTTGGCAGTGATGGGTATTTGTAATTATTGAAGAAAAGGTTAGAGTTTTCTTTCCTTGCCTTGGGATTAGTAGAATATTGTGATGTTATTATCGCTGATTGTATAGTCACTGGAATAGGACAAAATAACTATGTCATATTTTCTTGATTATGCTTAGTAAATGAATGTATCAAATTCTTCAGTACCAAGGGGTAGGTGCAAACAAACTTAAGCTTCTGCCTACTCCTTTTGAGCATCATATCCACGCTATTTATTTAATTATTTACTTATTCACCTACGACTGTATCTCTTTGGCTTTGTTTACTGTACTAAACTCTGTATATATGTAGAACTTTGTGGAACGCAGATGCTCAAATATAAAAGATGAATTGAATTGAATTGACATATGTATAGTCTTTATGTGTTATCATTTTGATGAGTGGCTCAGCTTGTAAAAAACCCCAAATTGAAAATCTCAGAAAATTGTAATATTTTAAAAATGGACTGTATACCATAATCATCAAAATTATAACAAAGGCTTGACATATGCCACTTTGCATGTTATGAGTCTACATCATACATTGGTTTACATTTGAAGTTGAATTACAGAAATAAATGAACTTTTGCACGATATTCTAATTTTCCGAGTTGCACCTGTAACATCACAGAAATGCTATATTTACAAAATGGCACGTGCTTCAGTTACAATTGTATAGAGCCACATCCGCATGAGTATTATCGTCCACGTGTGTGTGTATACTGTGTGTCAAAGTGAGCGAGTGGCAGTGGGTGTTTGTGCGAGGGGAATTCAAGTTCCAGTTTGTAAAATAAGGCTATTAGTTTGGTTAATGTTAGAGGATTTATGAGTCAACTCACCTGCCTGATCTCACTAGTCTTTTTTTTTTGGGGGGGGGGGGCACTCTGGACATGTGGACATTGTATTATTAGATCTATTCATTTCATTTAATATAATGATTGATAGGAGGTCTGAGTCAGCTGGTGGAAATCACTTTGCCTGTTTTCATACATTTCAAGACAGCACTGGGACACATGGGATTAAATTTAGCATTACAATAATCTATTCATTGAGACGAAGGAGAATAACAGCCAAAGAGAGGGCTTCAAAGTTCTCAGGGGGGAAATGTTTTATGTTTAGCATGAAACTACTCAGAACATGTTACATTTTTGCAATGTGAAATAATAGCGCCTCACACACTGCGCATCTGGTCGTCCGATTCCTACAAATTCAAACCCCAACTATCTGCGCTCTATTGATTGCGGCGGCGGTGCGCATGGCTGTGTTTGCCGCGCTCGTGTCCACGGTAGATAGCACATATTTGCTAATCTGGAGGGGGGCCCGCGGGAGGAAGGGGGGGGGGGGGGTGGGGGGTTAGGTCAGGTCAGAAGCTAAGGTCAGGTGTTAATTCACTGCTCCGAAACCGTCTCCCCAAGACCGCGCGCGACCCCAAAACAAAAACCGCAAGGATGTTTTCCAAAAAAATGTCAAGGTCCGGCTGTGGTGCGTCCAGCCTGCCTGCCTATACACCCCCGCTGCGTCCTGCCCCTCTCCGCGGCTGTTTCCTCCTAAAACTCAACCCTCGCCTGGGTGCCACGTTTAAACCTCCGCTGCTAAGCTTTTTGGAGTCCCGGGGCCGGGTGCACGCAGCCAGCAGGCTCTCTTCTCTTTTCCCCCTTCCCCCTCCCCCCCGGCTGCTGTTCGGCCCCGTGGAGGTCAGTCGGTATACGCAGAGGAGGCAGAAGGGTCATCAGTCTGGGACGGCGCTAACCTCTGCCCTCCGCGCGCACCCCTTGATGTATTCGGAGCACAAACGGACAGACACAATCACATAATGGACACGCTCACGAGAGGCCCGTTCCATTGTGGTCATCCGTGATCGATTTATCACTTCTCTCTTGTCACGAATCGAGGTTTCCGTCTGGAGAGGACGGTCTGTGGACGCCGCTGACCAGAGGAGGGATGAGCCACCATGCACGCGCACGGGGCCAGCGGGATATGTGCGAATGATTCATCCGAGCACCTTTTTTATCGGCTAATCGATGCGGCGATGATCGGGGGGTGGCTTGCGTATTGATTGTGTTCAATTGATCCTCGAGCGTGGGAAAAAACATGGCGGACACACAAGTGATGAGCTTCAGTGTGAAAATATGTGGGGGGGGGGGGACCTATATGTGAACTCCTGTTGGGCTACATTTTCAAAATTCTTGTGTGTGTGTGTGTGCGTGTGTGTGTGTGTGTGGTGTGTGTGTGTGCGTGCGTGCGTGCGTGCGTGCGTGCGTGTGTGTGTGTATAAAGTTGTCTCATTCACATCCTATTACCCTGAGTGTTGACCTATGTGAAAGTCTATTTGGGAAACATTAACAAAAACAACAACAACAAAAACTTTCAAACAAATTCTCTGAGTGTAGCTTTAAGATCAATATCATTCCTGAATATGTTTTGTGTAATGATCATAAGTTGAATTATAAAATGAGCCTGGTGATCCAAATAATAATAATAATAATAATAATAATAATAATAATAATAATAATAATAATAATAATAATGGTAACACTTTATTTTACACTATCCTTCATACATTGTACCTGTCACATTAAATACAATGCAATGTGCTATGTAACACTGTGTAATGTACCTACAGGTTACTTAGGTGTACAGTATTAGTACTTTGGTGGTACATAATGTAATAAGACATACAACCCAAACTCTAACCCTAACCTTAAGCCTTAACCCTAAGGGTATTTTGTCGTATTACATTACCTCCAAAGTACAAATACACATTGTAGAGAGAGAAGTTGTGAGCGCTCGCTAGATCACCTTTATAAGTGGAAAAACAGGTGCTCTTCAAGATCCGAGGGCCAGGATATACTTGAATGAAAACAGGATCGAGGCACTCCGTATTCCTTGAGTAGTTTTATTGAATAACGTGGCGTTATTCAATAAAACTACTCAAGGAATACGGAGTGCCTCGATCCTGTTTTCATACAAATACACATTATTCCATTGTGTATGTAGGCCTACTGCATAAGTAGATGTTATTACATAGTTACATAGCACATTACATTGTACTAAATTTAGTTGGGCACAATGTGTCAAGGTAGTGTAAAATAAAGTGTTACAATAATAATAATAATAATAATAATAATAATAATAATAATAATAATAATAATGAGACTGATGTTTCGTGGCACAGCTTATGAATAACTAAAGATAAAAAACTAAATAAAAAGTATAAAAGGTGGTGTTCACATAATTGCTACACCTCTAAGATTAAGATTCATTTGTCATACGCAGGTCAACACACAGCCAACAATGAAATGTAATGTACTTAGATGAGACGAACCTGCCAACTCACTTATAATAAATAATAATTTTAAAAAACAGTGTAGTACAACAATCTTCATTCAGCCACGCTCACGTGTTAAAAAGTGCAAAGGTGTAAAAACTAAACCAGTGCTGTATCTCTCCATGTTTGATCTGTAGCCCTAGTTTTGCCAAATATTTGACATCTGTGAGGCTGAGTTTGGTCTGAATTCATTTTGAGAGAGCGGTCACTACTGGTCATATCTTTCCACAAAACGAGCCCGTGCAACTGCAATCTGCGCACTTTAATTGCGCGTGTGGCCAGGCGCCCTCTGACCCCGGGGTCATTACCTCTTTGTGCACGGGACGCGCAGCAGACTCCGCTGTTCATAGTGGAGTCTGGCGTGGAGAACGGACTCTCTTTTTTGTTGTTGTTTTTTGCTCGGCCTGTGCTGCGTGATAGTGGCCGGACACAGTGCCATCAGACTCATTCTGCTGGAGCGCCATCAAAGAGAAAGAGGGACACTAGAAATGACGCGTTTATGAGCGAGGAGCACATTTTAACGCGGAGCGGAACATCGCGCACTGGAGCCACAGCCTGCTCCATGTAGATAACAGCACCGCGGTGTCATGACGCAGCGCCCGTAGCTCCACTTCATCTCAGAGCGGATTAGCAGATCGATCATATTTTAACAATTTGGGCTACGGTTAAATCCAAACGCTGCATACAATAGAACATGGGTTTGGTGACGTTTTCATGTGAGGCCTATTTTACATCACTAACCAAATGAGCCAATGAGCCTTTACCTCTCTGTAAATGGGACAAAAGGCAAAACCATAGAATGTAATTTAGGCTATAAACATTTTGTTTAAGGTGGACAGTTACCTCAAAGGACGACAATTTACGCACGCTCTGCTCTTTGTGTCACAGTTACGGCTGTAAATATCGTTTTGGGTAATTCATAAGTAACTAGTAAAATTAGGCGAAATTCATATTTTAAAAAAAGAACAAAGACACAACTTAAAAACGTCCACCAGAATGCGTTATAAAGTTTAATATGTGTGTGTAAGCATTATGAATACATTATGGGCCTGTGTGGCTATACAAACTATAAAAAAAAAAATGCAGTTTGATTTGATGTAAAAATGCTTTTCCTATTTTCATAGACCAGTGTGTTAAATCCAAATAGGCTAAACCTGAAACTAGGCCTGTTTGAGTTTGTGCCATAGCCTATTTTAAATAATTTGCCAACTGAATATGCAAAAGGTTAACACAGTTGGCCAACATTGCTCGTTTACAGTATTACACATAGGCTATAAAAAATGGGGTAGGCTATTTGTTACTCTACATTTGATGGGCTAAATGTTAAATGTAAAATACCGGAGGGCCTTCTCTGAATATTCATGCGTAGATTTGTGCTGAATGAACAGTGGCATTCTGGTCTCAGAGAAAAGAAACTACATTTGTATTGGATAAAACCTTCACTGTTGGATCAGACTTTTCTATAGTATTATTATAAAAGCACAGGCGTCACGACACACTTCCAACACACACTCCAAGAAGGCCTCGAGTAGAGTATAATCTGAATAAATTAGGCCTATACAACAATCGACAAAACATGCAGTTAAGGTTCATGGAGAGAGAGAGGGCTATTAAAAACTGTATTTAAAAAATACAATTAAACAACTAGAAAGAAATACTTATTAATCAATCAAATATACGTATTTGAATATGCCAAATGTCACACGGACGCGCAGGACAAATGTCCCAAATACAACTGAGATACATGTTTGAGGAACTCTATATGGAGCGCGCACTTCACAAGCGCGTGCCCCCCTGGTCTCGTGGGGTTCAGGGTCAGGTCCAGCACTGACGCTGCACTTCACATTTTGGACTCAAAGTTTACAACAGTTACTAAATGCGTTTGTGTCTGCGTTGAGAAAAGTAGAGCAAGATGTATCTTATTTTTACGCACGCGACAACGCACAGCAGTTAATGTATGACGTGCCAATTAGGAAGCATGTTTTTTTTTAACTTCGCACTCTGACTTGCTAAAATGGGCCTGTCGAGTCGTCTATAGGCCGACTAAAGAAGCCTCTCGGTCTTATGGAGAAAGGATACGGATCTTATGGTCAGAAGACAACGTTGTAATTAGGCTTCAATGTATCAGGCAGCTGATTTTCAGCCTAGCAATAAAAATGACACTAAATAATAGATTGCCTATCGGGGTTGTGAGCTCACACAGACATGGTGCAATTGTTGGATCCTTGTAGTTGCCTAAATGGCACGGGGCTGAACGGCGCTGCGCAGCGGCAGCAGAATCAAACAGAAGGCTGCAGACCGGAGGAGTGGAGCTGTCCAGCTCCTCTGCCGCCTGAGCTCTCTGCTCGGGCTTATAAAGCGCACGGATCCCCTCCTTTTAATTGATTTTCTCATAATTAACTCAGTCTGTCCATCGATTTCCCTTCGGCGGAGTATCAGCCCTGGCGCGCAGAGGTGATATTGTGCAATCCGCGGCCATCGGCAACCCGTCGAGAATGTATTGATCACGGGGCTATACGGCTGTAAAGCGCTGAGTAATCGGACACATTCTGCGTACATTAAGAGACAGGTTGCTGTTCAGATGGTAGTGCGCACGCCCACCCTCGTGTGTGGTCTGCGCTCAGCCAGTACAAAAGAACCAAATGACCGTGATGAAGAAGGATACAGGTGAAATTCAACATGACGCCGGCAGGGACGGACGGATAAGAAGAACCGCAAACAAACACACAGCATTACGCACACACCATCGCCTCAGCGGTCCGAGGCTCTCGGTATAATGAGCCGCTTAACGCGCGCCATAATTCAGCGGTCACGTGTGCGCAGGTGCTGCCTCACTTCCGCGTATGCATACAGGTCACAGCGAATCAAACATTCCCGCGACAATACAACATGCAAAGCGCGGGCGGGAAGGCGCGTGGCTCTTCCTCTGCGGAGCGGAGCCAAGAGGGAAGGACAGACGAGAGAGAAGAGTCTCAAACTCGAGGGCTGTCCCTGCCGCGAATTAATTTCTCTCTAATCAATAAAAAAAGAAAGAAAAAAAGCCCAACCCCTCTCCAAAAATCATTAGAGGCGATATTTCTCTCTCACTACTCCGGCCCAGCACACAGGACAAAACACTAGGACTCCATTACAAACTAAAAGCGTCCGTATTATGTGAACACAAGCGACAGAATTAGATGGAAGGAAGGAGAGTGAGTGTGTGTGTGAGAGAGAGTGTGCTGGATCAGAGAGGAGAGCGGCACAGGCGAGAGAAGAGAAGTTTAAGGTCTTTTTTATGGCGTGTTTTGTGAATTTACCAGTGCGTCCATCGGTGAACGTCTCCATCCCCGCCACGCGTGCTGTGTGTCTGGACAACAGTGGGATATGGAGGGACGGGGGAGATCCAGACCAGAGGTGCGTGCTGCGGGGGGGTGGGTTGGTTTGTGGGGGCTAGTCTTCTCCCGCTCTGTCTAAGGCGAGAGGTGAGGAGGGGTCGTGGGGGTTTTCTCTCTTTTTTTTTAGGGGTGGGACAGGGGCATATGGTTACACCCTAACCTTTCATGTTGCCCCCTTTCTCCCTCTCTCTCTCTCTCTCTCTCTCCCCACTCTCTCTCTCTCTCTCTTCTCCAGACTGTCCCCTCATTCCCTAAACAGCGGTTGCCATGGCGACCTGGTGCTGATGCTGTGTGCGCGCGCGAGACAAGGAAAGAGGCATGAAGACAGAGCAGGAGGAGGTGTGGGCTCGTTAGTGATCAAAGCGACCTAAAATGGCTGCAAAACAAGTCCAGACCAACAACTAGCTCTCAGAGGAGTGAGTAGAAAGGTATGCTGTGAGAAGCTCTCTGGGAAAAGTAAAGGACTGATTATCATAGTTATATACTGCGCCTGTATTTAGATTGCATATTGGGGTAACAAATGTTGATAGGCTATCTGTAACAGTTTGGATGATACGGGTAGCTACCCAATAGGCTACCATTTTTCAGTATGATCTGGATTCATAATAAAGAAAGACAAAACAAAAAACACATTTATTTTCCTTTTTTATAATTTATTTTAGCTGAAACAACCAAGTGACTTGCATAAGTGCTGTCAGGACCCACTAGGCATTAAAACTTGATTAATGTGTATTGTCTCTTCTCGGTATAGTAGCTTTCAATCGCCTGTACCATTTTCTGGTGAATGCAAATAAACTTGTATAACGCTTTTCCACCTACGTTGGGCACTGCTGGAGGAACCACACACCCATTCACACTCTCATTCATACACCAATGTACGCAGAACACTGGAGGCATGGTGGGTGAAGTGTCTTGCCCAAGGACACAACGGCAGTGTGCACCTGCCGGAAGAGGTATTCGAACCCTTTTGATCACGAGATGACCCGTTCTACAATCTGCGCCACTGTTGTCCCCCCATACGTTTAGTAGCCTATACCATATACCATAACATACTGGTTTTACCCAGCCCTATGTGTTTGTTAAGTGATGATGTCTTCACTCCACTCCCGGGTCCAATGGAACTTTAGTCGTATTCACTATTGATTTGAATATTTTATTTCGAGCTGGCACAAAAGCGAAAGAAAAAATAAACAAAACAAAAATAACATTCTTGCTCGAAAAGGAGTGGAAAGAAGCTTATTGACTCCCATCCCCTATTCATATACTTAAATAATATAATAATAATGTGGTTGCAACAATAACAATGTTTAGTCCTTATTGTCTTACTAACCAAAAGTTGGTTACATATTTACAACAAATGCAACAATGCATTACATTAAGTCAATATTTACAGTATGTTACACTTTATAACAAGTGTATAATTGTTATTACTATAATGGGATTTAGCCGATTTCAACCGCTTTTGAGCAGACTAGGCTGTTGTCATCTCATCTGACTGCAAAGAAATATTACATTTACTCTGGATTATCTTTAGTTTAGCTTTTCTGGCATTAAAGCAGTACTAAGTAACTCATGCCCCTAGAGGCCATAAGCGCCACTGCAGGTGTCATAGCATGTTGAGGTTTTGTACTCATTAATTGTCTGTGAGAGTAAATACTACGCTGACAGAAAAGACAAAGGGAGAGAGGGATATTGTACATCAAATTACACAATTCACTTAAACTTGGCTGTAAATACTGTTTAAGTGGCGCTAGCCCACAGTTAGCTTTGCCCGTTAGCCTGTTAGCTTCTTCTTCGTGATTCTATTAGTGTGTATTGGTGACACCTACCCGGTGGCAGGCAAGTTGCAATTGTGGTTTTCTGGGCAGAGGCACCAGGGGGAGAGGAGAGACCCCTCAAATCATCCCATAAACACTTGTATTACCTCCAGAGGGACTACGAAAAGGATTTATTAAGGTAAACAAGTTACTTAGTACCGTTTTAATTATCAATTATTATTTTCCATAAACAATTATTTACTTATATTTTGAATATTGATATTTTAAATCTAAAAATATTTGCCTGGAGAAATGGTGAGATCTATAATAATTAGGAGTATAACAGTTTTGGGCCTATTATCTGTTGTTATTTCAGCAGGAGATTCAGATGAAGTTGCATTTTTTGCTGTGTTTGTCTATGGAACTCTCAACTGTTTGGACCCGGAAGTAGCTTATTACTGTGTGTGATGTCACACTTAACACACAAATAGTGTTAAGTGGTGGTTCCCAAAGTGTGGTCTGGGGCCCGCTGGGGGGCCTCAGAGGTACTACAGCCACCCCACCCCCAAAGCCTGTCTACAAAACAAGTGCATTGAAAAAACACTGCTTTGGAAAGGAAATGTACATTTATTTGCTCAAATGTACCACTTTAAATCAGTTTTTAGCTACAGTAATTGTAGATGTTGTTTTTCATGTAATATTAGCTATAAAATAATTATACATTCATTTGAATAGAGTAAATTATTAATATTGGGGGGCAATGGGAGGGGTCCGCTGCTGTTAAGAGTAGATAGGCTGTTACACATGCAAAATAACATGTTCAAATTCCTCTGCAAAAATTAGGTTTGCGCAGCATAATGAAAAAGCTCTAATTGTTGCACTGTAAAAAGTTCAAAGGTTGTTGCCACTTGACATCATGAGCTCCCCACTGATTTTAATTAACGAAAAGAAAAGAATATGATTAATGAAGAGAATCAACATATTGCGTTGATACAATTATACAGTGTACATTGTGCTGTTAATGCAAAACAATGAATGAAAACAATCATCTTTGCTGGAGTGTTCCAGCTGAACTGAACTCACCTTGAAGTCCCCTGTGTCTTTCTTTTCAAGGTGAACACAAGGGAAAGGTGTTTGAGAACATCACCTAATGTTATTTTCTTGTCTCAATAAAAGTGGTTGAATTTGCCCATCAGAGAGATGTGCCATATGCTGCGGGGTCTACATACAATAATACGCGTCCCGGTGGGCCGCACAGGCCTATAGTGTCTATCAGCTTTAGATGACACGTTTTGATAGGACTGATCTGGGCCTGAGATACCAGCAGATGACTAGAGTCTCCATCCAATCAGGCAGGTGTGAGGAACACCTGCGGACAGTGGAATAAAGTCTGCAGGAAGATGATGACCCGAGTACAGCCTCACATCCCAACATTACATTAGCCCCGCCACAGTGCAATCTGCACCAGGGACACAGCGGCGAGGGTGGCTCTGTGGAGTGTTTTAGGGAATAAGAACATTCAATTCTACAAATGTTCACTTTGTCCAGTCCACGGGGAAAATAAAAGCCTTTTTATATCATACATCAATACATAGTCTGACAGATGATGGCTTTGTTATCTGGAATTCTGACTCTGTCATACTTTTTCTTTCCAGTTACCAAAACTTCACACGAGTCCTGCTTCATACCACAAAGTGCCCATTACTCTGTCAACAAGATTTCTGACCCCAGGAGAGGGCTCGTTGATCTGGGAGTCGAGGTACATCTCTACATCAAGAGGTTATTGTTGTAATCAAACCGTCTTCCTTCTCTTCTCCTGAAAGTATAAGGTAAAGTGCCTTATTTGTAGTTAAACACAAACTGTGAGCGTAAAACTAAATTATATAAATGAGATGCTGTGACTAGATGACATCTACAGGGAGAATATGCAGACACCACATAGAAAAGCCTGGTCCGGACTCTGAACTTATTAAACAAGTGAAGCTGCCACTCTGCCACCGCGCTCCCCATATGTGACAAGGGTCATGGTAAAACTATTTAAAAAAAAAACTGTTCATAATTCAGAAAGAAACATGGCTGTCCTTCTGTCTCTGTCCCGTTCACATGACACGCGTCGCTCCTGCTTTAAGGCTGGGTGTGGCGTGAACAAGCTTTTCTCAAACCTCATTCATCCCTAAGGCAGGGCCCGGGGCACTCTGGCAGCCCATCAAACAAGCTCTTCTCTGGACAGGGCTCCGGACTCTGCCCTGTAAGGCATTACCCCCAGGGTTAATCTGCCTTCTGCTTCTTATGACGACGAGGGAATAATAAAGCTATTGTGTTTACTTGAACGTGTACAGTCATGGGAATGTGTCCACCGGGGAAGATGAGTTTTGGTTCAATCAAAATATACTTTAGCACTTGCCACTTTGGACACTTAAAGATGCTTTTAATGAGAACAATAAAAGGAGAACAATAATATAAACTTAAGGAAATGTAAATCTTTGTCTTGAAGTTCTGTAATAATAGAGTGTATTGACAGAGCGCATTAAACAGCATTACAATTGTGGAAACATTAAGCCCGTAAACTGTCATAAAAAAAAACATGTATCAGATATACATTTCTTTGGAAAAAGTGACATTGCTCGACTTTATTTTGGACCAGACATTTATCGATAATACTGAAATTACACCCAGTTGCAGGTTTTGTTGAGAATTGCTGTTAATTCTTACTTTTACAACAACATAAAACTTGCTGAAAAATTCCCCATTGTGTCCAATTTGTTTTTTAAATATCACATTTTTTATTGGAATGGAATATGTTTTACAAATTATAAATGCATGGATTTTCGCGTTTGTGGCATTATACATATTTTTAGTTTAAGCATTACAATGGCATTAACTAAATGAGCAGAGGCTGTAAAGTAGATTTAAACTGACTATAATAATCATGTACCTGGAAGTGGAGTTTGTATGTTCTCCCCATGGTTTCCCCCATCAACCTCCATCATGCATTGCAGCGGCTCAATCCGGGGACACTGTGGTCACTCACTGCTCATGATGGAAATGCACAAAACAAATCTCAATACGTGACTGACTAAAAACTGATTATTGAAATTGTTGTTTGTTATTGCATCATAAGTGGCTGATGGTGCAGATTAGTCTCGCCTCTGTCAAGTCTATCCCGAGGCAGCTTGGCAACAAAAGTAGTTTACCACTTTAGGGGAGGGCAATATGCCAAAAAAAGAAAAATAAAGAAATCATATCACGATTTTCTCTGAGCCTACAGTATTGTACGTCACAGTTTTGATTTTAGCTTATTGTTGCGTTTAAGAGCAATGACTAAAGCCATCTGCTGCTTCTGAACAGGCTCAGGCCTCACTGTGATTACGGCGTCCAAAGGGAAATGTGGGCACCATGTGTTTGAACATAGGGTTTAAAGTAGCAAACGTTATGCTCTTTACCCCCACCTTAACCAAGCACATTTTCTCCAGTTCGGCTTTACCCAAATCTAAAAGCTTTTTGACTGGAGCTTACAGCCTATAGGCCAGGGTAATGCCTCATTTTGATGTTTATTGTTGTTTATTTGTTTATTTGAGCCATTTACATTCATCCACTTACAGAAGTCACACCATTACACAGTCAATTTGAAAGCTGAGACCTACTAGACGGATCTAAGACCTTGCGTCACTTTTTGTCTTATTTCCGGTGGGTTTTTTTTGTCACATTTTTGTAGCTGTTTTGTTGCGATTTTTTCGTTGCTTTTTAGCTGCATTTTTTTCCTCCCACTTTTTTATGCTTTTTTTTTTTTAGCATTTTCATCCTCATCTACATCTTTCATGTTTATGTCGCTATTTTGACACTCTTTCAAGACGCTTTTAGGTTTGGGTAAAATGTGATCAGTTGAGGCGGGGGTTAAGAAGTTAAATGGGCAAATACGATATTTTTACTGCCAGAGAGAGAGAGAGAGAGAGAGAGAGCAAAACTGCAGTTGAATGTGTTTCAGATCCTTTTTTTGTGTGTGTGTGTGTGTGTGTGTGTAGCGTAGTTGCACAATGTTATGTTCCAAGAAATTTGATGCCAGTGGGAACCCAGTTTAATGCTTTTTAATAACACTTGTGGCCTTGGTTTTTGCACAACTAATCTAATGACAGAATCCCAATGAAGGAATTTCTCTAAATTAGCAGATCAACACAGGGATCATTTGAACATTGACTACAAGCTTATGAATAATATCATTAATAACCACCGTACACTACTGCTCTTATATGGCCTGGACCAAGTTGAAATGAGGTGACTCTTCAAAGTGCCCTTAATCTGACATTGACATGAGTTATTTATGTGCTTAAAGGCTGTGATCGTCCGCACATCAGAAGGCTTCATTACGTCCGGAGAGGCCCAGTTAGAAAGTCAAAGAGCCTCCACAACATCAGAGCATCTACTCTTGTGCATAATTAATAAGTGGCCAGCGTTTCATCTCGAAATGCTAAAACACCTCATTATGGAGTAATCTACGTATATATATATATATATATGAGAGGCGAGGCTTTGAGACCAGAGGTGGCGAGAGGAGAAGGAGAAAACGTCAGGGGATAAATGATTCTTTAGTTTCATCACGCCGCCATCTTGCAGCGCCACGAGAAACGATTAAGGGGCTGCTCCACAGTGACCTGCATTCGATGGATCTCCTCAGACCATTTAGGAGCATGGGGCCACTCCAGTAATTCAGCAGTTGAAGGTGAGAGAGGTAATTTTCTGTGTTCTGCGTTTCACGTCGTAACATATGGCACACTCGTTCAATCAACTTCTCAGAGCCCCTTGTCGGAATACCATTTTAACTCTCAAATAGGACTACGCTATTTTGCAAACATACCTGATTGAGATTATTACTGTGCCTAAATATGTATGGCCTTTGCGACGAGCCAATCTCAACCATTTGGTTTTAAATGGACTAATACGATGAACATGTGACATTTCTATATGTGACAAAGTGAGTTTGTCCCAGTATTTAATTTGGACACTTTGTTTCATTTGCCATATCATTTGTTTAAGTTAATGATTACACTTCAGATTGTCTGTTTAAAACTTTTGCTGCATCCAAAACCATTAATTGTAGCCTCTAAGTACTAACACTATAGCAACTAATCATTAACCTTTCATGGGTTAGATCTCTATGCAGTTAGTGAACTAGAGCTTCAGCAGCATCTGCCCAATTGGACCGTCCTTACCCAGGGGAAGGGGAAGTGACATCATCAACAGCTGTGTTCTTCTTCTTTAAAGTTCAGTGCAAGGGGGGTGGGAGATGAACGGATTTAAGGTGTTTTTTTGGCTCGGCTCTCTCTTCCTTCCTCCCGTCTTCTATTGTAATGTATGGTGTAGTTAGTGACCACTCACAAGCCGAAGAAGAAGAAGAAGAAGAAGAAGAAGAAGAAGAAGAAGAAGAAGAAGAAGAAGAAGAAGAAGAAGAAGAAGAAGAAGAAGAGAAGAAGAAGAAGAAGAAGAAGAAGAAGAAGAAGAAGAGAAGAAGAAGAAGAGAAGAAGAAGAAGAAGAAGAAGAAGAAGAAGAAGAAGAAGAAGAAGAAGAAGAAGAAGAGAACCCGATTCGGACGCTTCTTATCATGGCTGACGCACATCCGGTTTGGCGTAAGACCTCTTACCAATTTACTGGTTTCGGATGGAGCATTTGTTTATTTGTATACAAACTTACCTGTACCACATGGCTGGAACATAGGGAAGGCGTGGTCCTTGTCGGCCATTTTGGAAGAGCAGGCTGAACCATGTGGCAGGGGGAAAACTGGTTGAAACTTTGCTTTGAGTTTCCTTTTGTATATGATTTTGGTTTCCATTTTGTCTTTATTCATTTGATTACACTTATCATTTGTGGACTAAACACCAACTTGTTTTATGTAAAATGTAAAAACTTGCCAGCTAAACTTATAGTTTGAACTTACCCATCAAGCTAATGGTACTTACCGGTGGGAGGTCCTTTCCCATGAGGAGAGGTATAAAAGGAGGAAGCCATTTATGCAAGTGACATGGAGAAGTTTCTTTTGTATGAAAGAATACATTTTGCCTGGTAAGAGTTACATGTTTGTCAAGTCTGCCTGCTCATTTTGATCACTCTGTGGCCAGCTTCCCCACACTATAGGTCAGGGCAGAGGTGGGTAGAGTAGCCAAAATATTTACTCAAGTAAGAGTAACATTACTTTGACATAATGTTACTCAAGTACAAATAAAAAGTAGTGACCCCAAAAAATACTCAAATAAAAGTAAAATAGTACTTGGACAAAATGTTACTTGAGTACTGTGGGTACTGTGTAACTTTTCGAGCGAGAATTCTGATTGAAACCAAACAAAAAAATCATATGAAAATCGTGATATTTGCCCAAAATACAGAAAAACAAAATAATTCTAAAGAATAAGGTGCATGAGACCATCCACGTCTACAGTATTGTATTGATCAAAATCATCAAAATGAAGCATTTGCCGCTTAAATATTTACTCACAATGGAAAAGTAACACTTATTTTTACTCAAGTAAGAGTACACATACACAAATGAAAAGTGCCATACAATAAAACTACTCTAAGAAAAAAAGTTACTCAAGTACATGCAACTGAGTCCTACCCGCCTCCTTCAGGGGTCTACAATCTTTTCGAATGCAGAGCCAATTTTCCCAGAAGATACACAACTAAATTCTTATTCTGGAAACCCCAAGGTCAAAGTGGGAAACACCTCCAAAGGTGGTAGAGAATGACCGAGCCAAGATCCTGTGGGACTTCCAGATACAGACGGACAGAATGGTAATGGCGAACCAACACATTGTGGTGGTGGACAAAGAGCAGAGGAAAGCCGTGGTGGTTGACATAGCAATACCAAGCGACTTCAACATCAGGAAAAAGGAACACGAGAAACTAGAGAAATACCAGGGACTCAGAGAAGAGCTAGAGAAGGCCTGGAGAGTGAAGGCATCAGTGGTGCCCGTGGTCGGGGCAGTGACCCCCAAACTGGAGGAGTGGCTACAGCAGATCCCAGGAAATACATCAGGCATCTCGGTCCAGAAAAGTGCACTTCTAGGAACTGCAAAGATACTGTGCAGAACCCTCAACCCTCCCAGGCCTCTGGTAGAGGACCCAAGCTTGGTGGAAAAAGAGACCGCCCGCGCATGGTGAGGGAGTTTTTTTTTTTTTAATGTATGTTGTGTGTAATAGAGCCACATTGATGCTTCAACCTATCATGCCAAACCACAACCCAAATAAAATTGGTGCCTGAACCCCCCACAATAAAAGCCGACCCCCAAGCATGTGTTTTATACATCCTCTAATATTTCATTGGACCACCTTTAGCCTTTATATTTCCATCCAGTATTAATTTTTCACCAAGCTCTTGTATTGATGATAGGAGAGTGTGACCCTGTGCAGAGTCTACTCCAGCACATCCCAGATCTCAACAGGGTTAAGATCTGGACCTCTGCGGTGACCAATCGATGTGTGAAAATGATGCCTCATGCTCCCTGAACCACTCTTTCATAATGTGAGCCCCATGTTTCCTGGCATCGTCATCTTGGAATATGCCCCCATCGGAGAAGAAGAAATCCATTGATGGAGTAACCCGGTCATTCAAGGATGTTCAGGTACAGCTGGTCTCATTCAGGTCAGTCAGTGTATATCTTTAAGTTGCATGTCATTTTTAAACCTTATTTGTAAAGTGTTTTTTCAAGATGAGTAAATATTGATGAAAGTATCCACAAACAAATGAGTCACTTACAAAGCACAAGTTAATCATGAACTAATAATGGACTAATGAACCAGTGCTTTAAAATGATAATGGTTTACACTTGTAAGCCGTTTTACAAACCCATGTTTCTCTCAAAGCACTACACTGTCCTCATTCTTCTTCCACTCCATTCTCGGCGTGTCCTGTGTACAGACTGACAGAAATGAGGCTGCCAATCTGCGGCATCGACCCCTCCCGCAAACATCAGCCACTCACTCACAGGTCACAATCACACAAGCGGTGGGTGAAGTGTCTTTGGAGTCAGGATTTGAACCGGCAACCTCTCAGTTTGGACACACGCTCTACCATCTGAGCTATTGTCGCCCGATGCTTGTTCATAAATGTTTACGGATTAAGCAAAACAAACTTTATTCATTACTTCTTAGTCCTTCATAACTTTGAAGTTCAGTTCTGTTCATTCATTGATCACAGGTCAAAGACAAAGTAATGTATCAATCATTGTAAAAATGATTGAGTTTACAGTGCCTCTAGTGACAGAACTAATTACATGCATAGTATTTAACTTGTGCCGCTCTCATTTGAGAGATGAGGAAGGTTAAGTATTAAAACACAATTACAAAGAAAAGGAACACACTTGAGGCTTGTCATTTTTTCCCAACAGCAAAGTTTAATGGTTAAATGTTCACAAAAGAAATAAAGTCTCTTTAACACAAAAATCTTGCCCTGAAGTTTGTTCTTTTCAAAGTCAAGATACAAATATTCATAAATAAGATACAAAACAAAGATTGTCCGAGGTGTCTGCGCGGTCCCTTTGGGGAGTGTGGTCGAGGCAGCAGACTCGGAGACAGTAGCAGAGCTGCTTAAGTCGCGCTTGTATGAGGGACTTACAGAAGCCTTATTGATCGTCCTCGATGAGTGGAGCCCAGGCATTAGTTCCAGCCGGGCGAGTCCACAGCGCTCTGTAGCCCCTCTGCTGGGCGACATGGCAGGGCTGAGTGGAGCCGGGATGTGCACTTTTGATTTTGATCTCCCCCAACATCACTTCTATTGAGCGACGCACTGTCCTGTGCTTTACTTGCTGAGAGAAGTACTTGCCGAGGCCTTGCTGGAAGCCGGACACAAGCCAGTCGCGCATTATCCGCGGAGCTGTTGACAAGTGTGTGATGATGAATCTTCCATGGTCTACTGAGGCCCGCCCTAATCACTGCTGTCATCTGCAGTAGCCACTGACCACAGCAATCACCAGTGGGTTATCAGGGCACAGGGCTCAGACCCCTAATGTTTGTGATCAAGAGTTACACTTGGAAGTTGGACACCAGTGCAATCCACTCTCAGGAAAACCCATTTGTGGTTGCTCAAAATCAGATTTCTCAAACACCTGAACTTTTCTTTGGCCGTTTTTTTTTTTTTTTTTTTTTTTGCAGTAAGGTCATGTAAAGTGGCACTTTGCATGAACTTTCAAATACACTAAACTATGCCGTCTATGAACAAAATTAATAAATCTTTTAGAGAATGATTCAAGTATCAAAACAATGTTGGCAGAACAGTGGTTTCTAAAGAGAAGGAATCCATTACAATGTTTGATTGTTAGACCAGCAATAAAGGAAAACATAGAAAATTAATTTGGCAGTCAAAACAACCTAATCTATTTTTAGTAATATTCAAATATTCTAACTAATATGACAATAATAGATGAGATATTTTAAGCCAACAAAGTAATTTTTTACAAAGTAGCACCAGTGCAAATAATGAATTGTTCTTTTTGTTGTTTTATAATTATTAAATTGTTACTTATGGCTGTTTATTAGAATTTAAATTCTCAAACTGTAAGGCCTGCTTTAAATAAAATGAGATGGTAATGCTGCCATCTGGTGGTTGCTCCACAGACTCATTATTATGGTATTAAGATTCCACAGCAGTGTCCACCGTTCCCAGCCCCTTAGACCGTCACACGTCCGACAGAGTAGTCTAGTGCGTCTACACGGTCCACTGTGCCTGTGAGCAGGAGGGTTGAGCGCGCGAGGCCTGCCCAGGGTGCAGAGTGTTGGCCTGCAGCAGCCGTCGGCCATGCTCGTAGTCGTCCTGGTCCACACTGATGAGCAGTCGCACGCCCTCGCTGCCCGCAGCGCTCCTCAGGGAGTCTGTGAGGAACACTCCTTTGAGCGCCTCCAGCAGAGCTCCACTCAGGTAGTCCGTCCAGAAGGCGTCCAGATTGTCCAGCTCTGTGAACTTGATGTCACACACGATGGAGCCCAGATTTCTGGATCTCAGCACAGAGTTGGCTTGGCTGAACAACTCGAACTGCCGCTCCAGAGGCTGACGCTTGTCTGAGGACACGCTGTTACGAAGAGCCGACTCATGCTCCAAATACTCTGCCCGGACACGCAGCCGGACGTCTGTGAAAGCAGAGGGAGAGAAGGGGAGACAAGAGTAGGAGAGGGGAGGAGAGGAATGGGTGATACAAAGGAAGGAAGAGCAGATGAAACTGGCATTAGAGCCACTTTACAAACAAACGTCGGGTCAAGTCACTACACTGAAATAGTATTTCAATACTAAATACGTGGAAGAGGGGCAATTAGAGCTTTTACATAGTGACACTTCCCAACAATGTCACTTCTAAGTGAACAGCACTTTGCATTGAGGCAAGGCATGAGCGCAAATATAATGGAGTAGTTTCAGTGGCTGCAACATCCAGTGCTTACTTTAGGAGAGCAGTTTTGAGCACAAAGCAATCTCCTCACGCTTTGGGAATGTTAGGGATAGTCCGTTGATGAAAGCTTTCAAAAACGTTCCTGTTTGATAGGGCATATGATGTAGTAAATGCATGTCAAATAGCCGGACACTCATGGAAAGTTAAGTCCTCAAGTGCATCTTTAAGGGTCTCATTAGTTAAACTGAACTTGGGCAGGGAGCTCTGGAGTCCGCAGTGTCAGGTTTGTGGTCATGCAACAGCACAGCGAGAAAGATCAGAGGATACATACTGCACGCTGAGTTCGTCCCCATGTCATTATTCAGGAGCGTCCGAGAAGAAACAGCTTCTGTCGATCGCTGCAACAAAGCCCTCACAGCCCTCCAGTTTAGGACAGCAACCGTTACAATCAGGCACTAAATATTGCTATTACATAAACTTACTAGAGCTACGTAGGTGACATTTTTACAATCAGTGGAAACACCAAAACTGTTTTCTACAGAATTAGCAGGTGAGAGCCTGTTATTTTATCTGGGCAATTGGCAACATCATTAAGTTTAAAGTTGAATGCGGATCTGAAATAGGGATAGACTGTAACCGTTTCTAATGAAATTGATAACATTTTAACAATTTACAAACTCCAAACAAAAAAGCTAGACATGTAAAATAAACTCTAACCTACCCATATGAATAATCATCATAGCACAACAGAACATAAACATTTCTTAAATAAGGACATTTTAGATGTCCTTGGAAGATGTACTCAATTTTAATTACAAAATCAGGAATTTTAAAATTAGATTTGTATCATTTCTATGGGAGAAACAAGGCTGTTACCACTTGCTCCTTGAACCTGAAGCATTGCTATGCATTGCTTGAACAACTGAATGGAAAAAAGGGAATTTGAAGCATCAGGCCTACAGCTACAGTAAATACCTGGCCTTTATGTAATAGCTGTATTTATGGATCCATCCCATTTGGAAGTGCACATGATGGACCTGGACATAGTGGCACAGAGGAGAGGCCTTTTAAAACCACTGGAACACAGTGATAGTCATTTTGTTAGCTTTACAGAGCACTTCACGCTTCATCAGACACAGAGACATCCACTTAGACAGGACATTAGGAAGCACAGCTTTCATTTTCTCTCTTAAAACACCGTCCCGTTTGGCTTCCTCCACCTCAACTCACAATATGGCAAAAAAAAATTAAGTACCCATTTATGAGGAGTCACTTGGCACGGAGAGCTTCAACTCTTATCGATCCATTTTTCTGCTCAACGACTGAGTGAGTGAAGAGTGAGGGGACTTTGAGACGAGCTGAAGCCCTCTCTATCCCCACAGACATTCATGCTTTGAACCTTTTTGCGTAGTTTGAGCATTTAGTCTCTGTTTGTGAGCATACAGTTTCCTGAAACACCCGTTGGTCTTTTACTGCGAATAGAGAAGGGAGAGAAGAGAAAAGCACAAGTGGGTTGGACATCGCTGGACTAACAGACATGGTACAGCACAACTTCTTCTCAGTTTTAATGAACTTTACTTTTTACCATTTATATTAGCTCAGCTACTTCTCCTAACACATGAATTTGCCCCCTTCCAAATCAGTTCCACATTTTAGAAGCAGGAGATTGGCGAACACTGAATCCTGCAGGATTAGCTTTATGCCTCAGTCTTACACAAATGAGGTGGCAGTTGTTGTTTTTTTGGCATTTTGAAGCTCATTGTGACTGGCATGTAGTTGTGGCTGCCATTGAACATGTACAGACATTTCTGCTTCGAGATTAGTATACATTAAAATGGTCAGGGTTAAATTCATGGCATTCCAGTAAGTCAAGGCATAAGGGGACCAGAGTGACTGAACTTTTGAGACCACTTTGACAGACACATGCTGCATCTGAAGAGAGGAAATTACAGACCAAATGTTTCGAATGATGAAAACAGTCCAGGTTTCACAGAAACAAGGAGGATTAGCTTCCGTTGATTCAAACATCAAATGCAACAGGATATTTGAATCAGGGCATGTAGAAGTCCCGTTAAACCATATTAAATGCCTGTTTCGTTTCAAATTAACTATGGACATTGTTTTGAACAGGACCAGGGTTGGTAAGGCAGATAAGTCATTAAGCAATGTAAGGAGAGCACAGTGGCGGCCCCTCCCTGCCGTAACAAGGAGGGGCGCCTGTTTACCTTCGGCATGGCCCAAAGCTGTGAGCGAGCACTGAGCGAGCTGAGCGAGCTGAGCACAGAGTACGTACAAGAGGGACTGAACTGTCCTCAGTCTCCCAAAGTCTCCCATCCGTGTTATTATTCGTATTGTGGAGTCAACCTGAAGGGGATCAGACGTGTGGTCAAGACAGCAACATGTGGACAGCACAGGCATTTCATCCTCAAGAGCTAAGAGCCGCTGTCTCCATTGTTAGGCCATTTTTACTGAGTCACAATCGGCTAAAGTTGGAACAAAATGGCAGATAAGCAGAAGTGCGCACAATGGGCAGCTGATGTTAGGAGATTACAACTGGACCAAGCACTTATTTAGCACACATCTTTCGATAACATACAGGCAAGTTTTTTTTTTTTTATAGCAGGAGGGCAGAAGTGTACAGAGCAACTCCTTGTATTATTTTGTCCAGATATTGAGCTTGGAGGCTGGTTTTACTGAGAGCCTGGTTTTAACTCAAGTTACGCTCTAGCATTTCAGAACAAAACAAAAAAAAAGCAGTGGCTGAAGAGGTGAAATGAGAGAAAGGATTATGAAACAGATATGGCGACAGAATCTCCATTATTTTGAGGAAACGGCAGCCAGCTACACAATACGGGAAGCTGAATTCCACTGCATTAGCTCCAAATCATGACGCATGTTGTAGAGAGGGGTTCTGGATCATTGTCATTTCACTGTGTAGCTTTTTGTTGTCGTTTTTTTCAATGATGGTGGTGTTTTTGTGTGCTTGTGTAAAATCATACAAACCGTTTTTAGGTTTTTATTTAGGGTTGCTCCAATGTGTGTGGCTAATGCTACCGCTAACGCCCAGAAACACAGTCTGTGGAGGCTCTGCAGGTGCTAAACACTAATAATCCAGGGAGGAAGTGTCTTTGATGGCTTTGTTTAGTAATTACAGTGAAAGCTCTTTGGCACAGTCGAGCAGCATAATGACTTGCAGCGAATGGTCCTTGTGTTCTTGGGTTAAGTGTCTTTTTATAGGCCTCACCGTAGTTATTGTTCACACTCCGTGGTATCAGACTGGTAACTTTGTATGGACAGCTACTCTGGGCCCACGTGGATCGGATTGAAAGAGTGTAACAAATAAGTAGCACGGATAGTGAACCATGAGAGGACGGTTGTATTTCTCAAGCACGATATCGCACGATCCCCTGAAATGCCTCATGTTTGATAAATAATCGAGAAGAAAGAAAGAAAGAGTGAATGTGCTTTGAAGAGGAAGACTTTGTTTTACATATCTGTATCAATAAATGTCGGGAGTTAAAATGTGATAAAACATGCACAAGACAAATGCTTCGCCAGCACAGGACTCCACAACAACTTACGTTTTATAAATATACAGAACAAAATATGATCTCGATGGAAAGATGCGTTGAGGATTTGAGAAAACTTAAAACACACAGGAGTGCAGTAACAGGTAGTAAAATAACGACATGCGATGAGGAAAAAAAAAAAAAAAAAGAAGGAAAGGAAAGGAGTAAACAAGGAATACAGATGAAGATTGTGTTCGTACCACAGGACGCTTTAGGCGGAGGAGGGGGGGGTGGAGGTTGGGGCAGGCTCTGTTTGGTGGGTTTCTTGGGCTTGCGGGACCAGCCGTGCCCCTCTTCCTCCTGTGTTTCTGGGCAGGTGGGACAGGCATCGGAGGGTAGAAATCTAGAGGAGCAAGCAGGCGCATAGATTAGGAGCTGGTCAGGAACTGTGCTTTGCTCAGGTAAGAGAACGTAAACGGTCTCCCGAACACTTACCTGATCTGCACTGCTGCGTGAAAGAGGAAAGAGGCGTCTCGGTGGTTCTACAGCTCGGGCTCATTCCTAAAGAGCACATCGGCCCTCTGTGCTGTGGTCCGTGCCAGTGTCGGGCTCGCTCTGGAGACACTGGACACACGCAGGAAGGATGACAACGAAATGTGAATAAAAGATATATTCAGCTTTAAAACTCCAGTGTTCATTTGTTTGTTTACAAATATGTTGTTCCGTTTTAATTATTGTTTAGTCTCAAAATAAACTCTGTTTTACTGGAAAAAATGTAAAAAAAATAAGAAATTGACTTGTTTTTGGGTTGAATTTGAAGGAATATTACATTGAAATCCAACTCCAATAATACTATTAATGCCACACCGCGTTACACACTTCACCCAATAAGTGGAATAAAACACAAGCGTTTATTTTATTACAGATATATTTTATTGCTGAAAACCCTAAAAAAAATAGTTTTTTTAAAGTATAGGACTAGTGCAAAATAGCATTTTCTGTGTTTAGCTGGTGATGAGGAGCATGTTTTGTATTGCTGGCAACAGTGTAATCCAAAATGTTACACTGTGCAGTTAAGACAAGAAGATGTTGTGTTTGTATGTATGTATAATCCAAGAAAAAAAGATTTTAAGAAAATGGCCCTTGAGTAGAGAGTAATGTTGCTCAAAACCTAAAAAAAAAAATACTTGGACAGCACTGTTTCCCCTTTATTGGTTCTAAAGGATAAATAAACTCCACATTTAGCCTTACTGACCTGTCCTCCTCTTCTTGTGGGACACAAAAGGCAGCAGGTCATGGCGGGTGAGGACTCGGAGCAGCTGTAGAAGGGTTCCAGGTTGCCTTCACTGATGTGCCCTCTTCTCTCGAGCTCCAACAACAATTCAAGGCCATTCCTGGGCTTGTGAGAGGCAAACAGTGACTGTGAGGATGCGCCAGCATTAGCATTAAGACGCTGCCATGCGTTCAGTAGCTGAGCACTCGGGACACTCCCAAGTCGTCCGGATCGTCCTTGCTGGGCTCCACTGTCCAGCCTGCGGGATCGAGCGGGTGTGGCACCGAGCTGGTTTCATTTAAAAGGAATGAAAGCACCTCGATGTCGGTCTCTGTGAGTTGAGAACCGACTACATCGTAAACCTCATGAAGAGAGAGCAGGCTGTAGTAGTTGAGGCACTCATTTTCTTCCCAGCAATGTAGGTCCCAGAAATGGTGTGCTAACGCCATGTCCAGGGAGAATCTTCAACCAACCTTCCAAATCTAGGGAGAAAACAAAACAAAAAGACAAGCAAATAGGTGTAGAGACTTGTATACAACAGTGTGTCCACTTGTGTACAGGCCTGTCAAACCGGTAATATTAAAATGAATGACATATTAGTGTGTTATGCAAAAAAAGTACTTAAAGATTGCCTCAGACCTTTTGTTTGACATATTAGGTGTTTTTCCAAATGCAGACGCGTGTCAGCCGAATGGCTCTTTCACCTGCTTTGTCGAGCTTTTCCATAACAAAGGCCAGTGCCAAACAGATCTGACCAGGTATAGGTTTTGGGACCGACCTCTGGCTGTGGCCAAAGCGCGCTAGCCCATGTCTGATGTGACGTGTACAGACTGCTGGCCTCTGATTGGCAACGAGAGAGTGGACAGCCTTCACTATTGACACGCAGGTCGTACGATTTAATATTTCACATGAATACCGCTGTGCTAAGAGGGGATATTGCCGATAATAGCATTTAGCCGCTGTTAGCGCAGCTTTAGCTGGTGTTAGCATAACATATTTGCATGTAGCCTACCCTTATAGTTGTATTTAGTGGTTTCTTTTCTGTTTTAATACAGCTTGGCACCTCTGAATGATTCCATAACTCCCACCAGAAGGCAGCATTTGTCCACATTTGTTCTCATCGCGGCTTACAAAACTTTTAATGACGATCTGTACAGCGTGCTCCTCTGTACGGGGGCCGCCCACAACAAGTGCGTGCGTGTGTGTGTGTGTGTGTGTGTGTGTGTGTGTGTGTGTGTGTGTGTGTGTGTGGTGGAAACAGAAAGGTCTGCAGGGTAGTGTCGATACGTGCACGTAGATCGTGGCGTGCCGGGTCGTCACACCTGTTTGAAGGGCACCTGTATTCTTGCCTTTTTATCCACGGACCCTCTAGAAGCACTCACTTTCTTCGTACTCTTACATTAACATTTTACTCCCAAAATTATCCAACTAAAGACCAAAGATGAAAGGTTACAAGCGCACCATTAGGTCCTAATGAAATTAGGGGAACTCTTGCAATAAACAATAAATGTTTTTTATGATGTATTTTTATTTTTAGATATGTAATGACCCGTCTCAGACCCATATTCAGATCATGCCTCATTTTTGGTCTCCTTGTGTCAAATGTAAAAAAAATTAAATAACAGGCATTTGTATAAATAAGTTAGTCTTTTAATATTTCACACTTTGCAAATTACAATTTAAAATGTGCAGCAAATAAATGAATCGAATGGTTGTTTGCAGCTCTTTATAAAACTCATAACACACATATAGGGCTTAGCTTTCTCAAATTCGTCCATTTATGTGCCTCCAAACTGCACAACTGGTGCCACTTTATTCCAACGGTTTGAGACGATCGCTCTTGGAGCTAATGACAGCAGCAGCGCAGGCCATTTTCTAGCGCAGGGCCAACGCCATGAACAGCTGTGCATTCATTGGTTAGCTCAAGCTACTTTCATGTTTTACAAGCTAAACAGACGTACCTATTTTTCTCAACGCCGTTTCGAAATAACGCACCGTCGACGAAGAATGCTGCAAAGCTGTGTAATCTTCTGAAACAGCAGTAAGCGTCAGTAAGCTGCGGAGATAACGATACGTTTGTTCCTCTGAGTCGTGGCCAAGGCAGGAAGAAGGGCTGAGGCAAATTACCCTCAGACTGAGGACAACGTTACGTAACCGGTCACGTTTCTCTCTCTGAGGAAGAAAAAAAGAACAAAAGGAGAGTCAGGCGATTTAAACACACACATGTACGATGTAACAACGTAAAACCAATGCATACATACGTAGGTTTAACGAGAAAAGATGTTCACCAAAGCTTTGTCAAACGTTACCTAGCAAAACAAGATCTGTCCGTGGATGTGTCGATGCGCCAGCCTTAATATTTACGCTACAGACATGCTAACGATCCTTCATCAACTCGCTGTAGGATGAGTGATGTGTAAACGTAGCTGAATCCGCCCGCTAAAAGCACTATTAATTATATTTTTGAGGATATTTCTGAGCAGCAAAAATCTACCGACCTTGTGAGATTCCTGTTGTTCGAGAAAACTGGAGTGACAGCAGATATTTCCACCAATGAGAGCCCTCCTGTTGTCGATACGTCACGCTCTTGCGTCCAGCCCACAGCCCAAGTAGAGAGTATACAAAAAGAATGCGATATAATGATGGAAAAACAAACAGAACATGTTTATTAATAATACATAAATAAATAGATACTGTTCATTTATTTGTCTGTTTTTATCGATGGTGGTGGGCTATTTCAGCTGCTGGTTGTCAGATTCTGACCTCCATCTCAATGCAATGGTTTATTCTTGGCATACCGTCTGAAAACAAAATCAAAATCACATGATGCTTGCTTATAGTGTCAGACTACTACCACCATCAGCAAATCAATAGTATTTTGATGACGATGATGACCATTGTTGACTTCTTCAAATCAGGACCAGGATGGTGGAGGCCTCAAGTGAAGGCAGGGGGATCTTGTGTGACAGACGAATCGGTGGTGAAGTTGTGGTGTTGAAGGAGGAGTTGAGTCGAAAGGCAAAGCTCTATTTACCAGTCGATGTATATTTCTACTCTGCCAGTGTATGGTCATGAGATCTGGGTCATGACCGAATGGACAAGATCACGGATACAAGTGGTTGAAATGAGTTTTCCTCACACCCTTATAGATAAGGTGAGGAGCTCGAAGTAGATCCACTGCTCCTTCAAGTCGAGCGGAGCCAACCGAGGTGGCTCAGGTACCTCCTGGTTCCTCCCTGGGAAGGTGTTTTGGACACGCCCCATTGGGAGAAGGCCCTGTGGAAGACCTCAGACATGCTGGATGGATGTCTCTGAGCTGGCCTGGAAACACCTCGCAGTCCCTCAGAAGAACTGGAGGAAGTGTGTGTGGGCATCTCTAAAATGGAAGAAAATGGGTAGATTTTCATCCATCCATCCATCCATTTTCTTCCACTTGTCTGTTGCCGGGTCGGATGGGCAGCCGTTGGAGCTGCCCAAATCACCAAATCACATTGAGCGAAACCCCTCCACGTTAGGTGGCGGTTCCAGGCGAGGGGTAGATTTTCATAATTGTATTCATTTATTCATGTATTTCTCTCTCTCTCTCTCTCTCTCTCTCTCTCTATATATATATATATATATATATATATATATATATATATATACAGTGAGGAAAATAAGTATTTGAACACCCTGCTATTTTGCAAGTTCTCCCACTTAGAAATCATGGAGGGGTCTGAAATTGTCATCGTAGGTGCATGTCCACTGTGAGAGACATAATCTAAAAAAAAAAATCCAGAAATCACAATGTATGATTTTGTAACTATTTATTTGTATGATACAGCTGCAAATAAGTATTTGAACACCTGTCTATCAGCTAGAATTCTGACCCTCAAAGACCTGTTAGTCTGCCTTTAAAATGTCCACCTCCACTCCATTTATTATCCTACATTTAGATGCACCTGTTTGAGGTCTTTAGCTGCATAAAGACACCTGTCCACCCCATACAATCAGTAAGAATTCAACTACTAACATGGCCAAGACCAAAGAGCTGTCCAAAGACACTAGAGACAAAATTGTACACCTCCACAAGGTTAGAAAGGGCTACGGGGAAATTGCAAGCAGCTTGGTGAAAAAAGGTCCACTGTTGGAGCAATCATTAGAAAATGGAAGAAGCTAAACATGACTGTCAATCTCCCTCGGACTGGGGCTCCATGCAAGATCTCACCTCGTGGGGTCTCAATGATCCTAAGAAAGGTGAGAAATCAGCCCAGAACTACACGGGGGAGCTGGTCAATGACCTGAAAAGAGCTGGGACCACCGTTTCCAAGGTTACTGTTGGTAATACACTAAGACGTCATGGTTTGAAATCATGCATGGCACGGAAGGTTCCCCTGCTTAAACCGGCACATGTCAAGGCCCGTCTTAAGTTTGCCAATGACCATTTGGATGATCCAGAGGAGTCATGGGAGAAAGTCATGTGGTCAGATGAGACCAAAATGGAACGTTTTGGTCATAATTCCACTAAACGTGTTTGGAGGAAGAAGAATGATGAGTACCATCCCAAGAACACCATCCCTACTGTGAAGCATGGGGGTGTAGCATCATGCTTTGGGGGTGTTTTTCTGCACATGGGACAGGGCGACTGCACTGTATTAAGGAGAGGATGACCGGGGCCATGTATTGCGAGATTTTGGGGAACAACCTCCTTCCCTCAGTTAGAGCATTGAAGATGGGTCGAGGCTGGGTCTTCCAACATGACAATGACCCAAAGCACACAGCCAGGATAACCAAGCAGTGGCTCTGTAAGAAGCATATCAAGGTTCTGGCGTGGCCTAGCCAGTCTCCAGACCTAAACCCAATAGAGAATCTTTGGAGGGAGCTCAAACTCCGTGTTTCTCAGCGACAGCCCAGAAACCTGACTGATCTAGAGAAGATCTGTGTGGAGGAGTGGGCCAAAATCCCTCCTGCTGTGTGTGCAAACCTGGTGAAAAACTACAGGAAACGTTTGACCTCTGTAATTGCAAACAAAGGCTACTGTACCAAATATTAACATTGATTTTCTCAGGTGTTCAAATACTTATTTGCAGCTGTATCATACAAATAAATAGTTAAAAATCATACATTGCGATTTCTGGATTATTTTTTTTTAGATTATGTCTCTCACAGTGGACATGCACCTACGATGACAATTTCAGACCCCTCCATGATCTCTAAGTGGGAGAACTTGCAAAATAGCAGGGTGTTCAAATACTTATTTTCCTCACTGTATATATATATATATATATATATATATATATATATATATATATATATATATATATATATTTTTTTTTTTTTTTTTTTTTTTTTTTTAATCTTTAAACCTTTTTGCATTATTCTAGATTTTGGCCTAATTGTTAGTTTTCCTCCATGATTATCTTGTTGTGTTTTGTGTTTCATGTTTTGTACTTTCTGTTCTTTCTGGCCGGAGGATCAGGACACGTTAATCTTGGCACAGTTTATTTTTGCAGTTTTTGAAGAGACCAAAGGGTGGCGTTGTTTTCACTTGGAGCACAGCAAGCGAAGAAGATGACAGCGTCCACATCACTTCCGCCTCCACAAAAAAACATCACAGCCAAAAGCAAAAGGAAAGTCGCCCACAAGTAAGTTTATAATTGGACTAACTTCTCAATTCAGTACACACATTTATTTAAACCTCTTTATATTATCTGACTTTTGAATTGAAGGTCTTCATCTCTTTGATTATTTGAGGTTTTAGTTCCTTAGATGTTACCACGGTTTGAATCCGAGCATAAGTTGTTCTTTGTTTTCAGAAATGTGTTGCTTTTTAATACAACACATTTGTATTAAAAATGTATTGTGATGAATAGTTCACGTGATGAATAGTTTATGCCTTTATTACAGTCACTTTCAGTGTCGATACAAGTGAATGACCAAACCCTCGAGTGGTGACATAAGATTTTCCGAAGCTAAAATTTTCCATGGCTGTATGCAGTATGTATGCACCAAGTCATGTTTTTTCTTACCAAGCGGAACTAAATTTGACATTGTATATTGCATGCAGTTTAGTGGACCACAGCAGAGTTTCCTGAAAATGATTATGTCAGTTTTGACCTAGAATTCTGCCGTTTTGGGGGGTCGAGTTCGGGAAAATCCACTGTTACCATGGGGATCCGCCATGTTTGTGGCTGTTTTTCCAAAGACTAACATTAGCGAAAAACGTTATAAAAAGTGGAGAAAAAAGCCGTGGAAAAACTCCATTAGCTGTTGAGTCACTGCTGGTAAATACATCGAACACACTGTAGTGTCCAAGTGTTTTAATGTGAAGAATAACTCCAGTATTATACCTTTTTAAAATCTCCATGATTAGTTTATTTTTGCTGCTAATCCCATGATGCTTAGCGGTATGACATCACATTCCCGAACTCTATTCACATAAAACAAAAACTGGCACAGTTAAAAAAAAAATATTGTGGCACAGTAATGACAAAAGTGGTGTAATTATTCAACCCCTGAAGCCACAAGATTATTATGATGATTATAGAAGTGTAACGTTTATTTATATGTAGTGCTTCACCTATTGGCCCCTGTACTCCATCTAAAATGTTGATGTCATCAAATTCTCGTTTAATATTATGTTCCATGCTTTTTGTTGCAGAGTCTAAATGTCCTCTGGAGCTCCGAAGGGGGAGAACTGTGAGGTAGACATGGGCAGTAAAGCAGGAGATATATTTGGTGCTGAAAATGCCCATCCCACTGGCACAGGCGGAGCTGGAGTCCTGGCAAAGTAAGTTCAGCAATGATGTTGGCGCACACTCATTGGATAGCGAATGTTATGTAATCAAGACAACAAAAACAAACTCTTATTACGTTTGTACAGTCCACGCTTGTGTAGATACAGAACCATTTTGTTTATTCAAATGATCTATTGCACTTTGACCAGGAAAATCCAAAGAACTGTGTTACCACTAGGGATGGGACGATAACCGGTTTCAAGGTATACCACGGTATTAAAATCCTACGGTATCACTACCGTGAAGATTCCCTGTCTGACAGTATTAAAAATGCTTGTTTTATATGCTATTTTTGCCACACAAAAAGCTGCACTCTGTGCAAACCCCCGCTCTCCCTTCTCCTCCGCTGCTCCTCACCTGACCCGCGGCGCAGTCCCTCTCTCTCTCTCTCTCTTGGCCGTCAGCCTGTTGAACACGGCCCGTAGCAGCAGAGTAAAGTCACTGTCCCCCGTGAACATGAACACTGCCGCTGAGATGAAGCTTTGTTTGGATCTGTCGCGTTAAAAGCTGCCAAGTGCGGCTAAGAAGCAGCTGTTTAGCGCTTTAACTCTGTAGCTCGCGTTACGCTAACCTGTCAGACACGCTCTAGACAACAATGTTTTACGTGTTATTTTTCAGAAGACGCTCAGCCTTCCTTTGCCAAATGCTCATCAAAGACGCACTGATGTTCATTTAGCTACAAACTCCGCTTGCTGTCAAACGCCGCCAGGGCTACTACTATAGACCCTTTAATTGTTTATAAACATTCCGGGCTTAGCTGGAGGCAGGAAGCTAGATTCCTATCTATTTCCATTGTAGCTGTTGTCATAGTAACGATAAACAAATGTCTAACTGTTTTTGGAAATAGCAGATAATTCTTATTTTATCATCTCAAATGTCATTCCTCTTGTTCTGGCACCTTAAGCCACAACAGGACCACATTGTACAGTTGTAGTTTTACACTTAAAATCGCTAGTTTTAGTTTAATCTTATTTCTCTTGATCACTTCCTGCCTCCAGCTGATGTCACTGATGATGTCAGCAGTTAAAGGGTCTATTAGCTACTACGTGATGTAAACAAACCTACGCGCTACTCCACTAAACTTCTTTTTAACAGTATATGCACTAAATTCTCCCCAAACAATAATCTGATGCATCGCATAGGCAGATAACATGATTATTCTTTACCCTCTAGGCGTCACTGCAGGATAAGGGTTAGACATAGGTGGAACCTTTACCTGATGCAGTTTGCTAGTCGGTCAATTATTAGACAAGCACTCAAGTTTGTTGACCGCTTGATGCAATACTTTTTGTATACTATTAGGATTATTATTTTATTTTTTATATGAAATTGAATGCACAGACTACTTTAGTAAGAAATCAAGCAGCAAATTATAATGGCAAGCCTGCCTTTGGAAGTTTTTGGGTAGACATCGAACAAACGGCATCTGGCATCAGCGAACATGCTCCGTCTGTGACTAAAGTGATTAAGGTAAAAATATCCCTTTGTTTAAAGTGTTATTTTGGATAATAAGTGTTATTTTGGATAATAAGTCATACTAGTACACTTTATTGATCCTTAGCAACATGTAAAGTCATAACCAATTACAAATGTACCATAAACAAACCCTGTTTGTTAAATACGAACCCTGTTTTTACTTTTTAAATATAAAACACGCAATTTCACGGTATACCGTGATACCGCGGTATTTTTTGTCAAGGTTATACCGTGGAAATCTCATACCGTCCATCCCTAGTTACCACAGAGGAATATTTCCAAAACTGGCCTCGATTCTTCCCAGGGACGAGTTTATAGGCACATTTCACAACTTGCAGGGTCGCAGAAATGTTAGAGAATTAGCCTGAGAGTTCATGAAATTGATACAGATGCTTTGTAATTACATGGACAGTGTTTTTTCCCACAAGTATCTTGAGTGTACAATATACTAAAGGAGGGCAAAACAAAATTTGGTCCACTACTAGAAATAAATCAGGTATAGTGCCTTTTAAACACATTGCAAAGTTAAGGTCACTGATAATTTTTCTTGATTGGTATTTTGTAGTTCATTAGTGTTCATATTTAGATTAATTGCACATCCCTGCCTCATGCGTTCATTGCTTTCCCCGCTGCTCCATTGAACCCATCCAAGTTACAGCGATACTTTAACTTCTGGCAAACTGGATAAAAACAGTTCAATCATGGTTTGCTGGTCTAATATAGCCCTGAAAACCTACCTTTCTAAAAGCAGAGTAAGCTATATGATGTTTTTTCTTTTTGTATAGGATCCTCATCAGTTGTTAGACTAGTTACAAATGGGTGTTATCTATATGGTCCATCACCACGTTATAACACAAATCCAAAATCCTGTTACAACATTCTAGATTAAATAGTGGCAATGAAACAGTAATGTTAGGCAATCATAAATGATATGCTCATATGACTAAAAAGGAAGTCTTAACATCTTAAAATGTGCGATATACCACCAGCAGAAGGCAATTTGTTAAAAGATTGTGTCAAATGTTGTTTTAAGAAGACTATGTTGTGATGATACGTTTATTTGTCTGTGTTTATCATTAAGACTCGTTTTACATAATGCCAAAAATGGAAATCTACCAGGGCTAAGCTTGTACATAAAGCCCTGGATATCAGTCTAAACGGTGGTATCGGTTTAATTTC
Organism: Neogobius melanostomus; assembly: GCA_007210695.1. Taxonomy (NCBI): domain Eukaryota; kingdom Metazoa; phylum Chordata; class Actinopteri; order Gobiiformes; family Gobiidae; genus Neogobius; species Neogobius melanostomus. The sequence continues at coordinate 1,034,720 of VHKM01000213.1, read as the reverse complement.
TCAGGCTGTGGATGCCCAAAGGCTTCTCTGCCGGTATGGCCAAGGAGTGGCTGGACAAGCGCAGAGTCTCCATCCGCCCGTGGGCCAGTTTCGTCGACCAGAGGAAGTTTTCCAAACCCCGAAACTTTGGGGAGATGTGTCAGAGAGTTGTGAGAAATGTGGAGATCTACAACAGCAACTACACCTTCATCTTCCTGGGGCTCATTCTTTACTGCATGTAAGGATAAGGACACACTGTACAATGTATGTCCCATTACAATTACAGCACACGTCCACTCAATGTTACACACATGTTCTTCTGACCACAAAGGTGATTCCGGCATCAAAAATATGTTTATATTTCAATAAGTATTGCTTAGATGTCATGTAATGGGATCATTCCTTATAGTTTTGTTTTCTTAATTGTAAAATTGTCCAGTTTCATTAACGGTTGCTGATGAAGAAATAAAAACAAGTTTACAGAAATGATGACGAGGCCTTGTTGTTTTGCAGTATTAGCTCTCCCATGCTGCTGATTGCTTTGGCTGTGTTCGCCGGAGCCTTCTACATAATCCATCTGAAGTCCCTGGAGAAAAAACTAGTCGTCATGGGTAAGCAACGGAGCATTTATTGTTTTCCCACGGTGACTGTTTTGGTAATGCTGTCACTCGTTATGTTAACTTGGACTTGGACATTCAGATCTTGGACATGCAAACTGAAGATGATTTATTTTTTATAGATTAATTGATTGATTTATTGAAATGATATCGAACTAACAGAATATTTCCCCACATTTAGGCAAAGAGTTGGCTGTCCCTCACCAGGCGAGTCTCGCGGGTGCCGTCTCTCTGCCTGTGTTCTGGCTGGCTGGAGCCGGAGCTGCTGTTTTCTGGATTCTAGGTAAGACTGGGTACATTTAATTTAGCTTTGTTTGTTGTATTTTTGGATATAGCTTAGAATTTATAGTTGTACTTATACTACAGAAAAAGATATTGTAATTCATGCCTGCTTATTATTGAAAAGTGCTCAAATAGAGACTGCGCCCTCTGCTGGCAACAACAAGGGATATTCAATAACTGTCTTAAATATTTTACCAAACCCTTTCAGCACAGTACGTTCAATTAAATTACATACCAGAATTATAAGCAAAATGTTTTACCATCGAAATGTGTCAAAACACCACTTACTGAAATTACTGAATCTAAAAAAGGATCAATTGAAGCAAAATAAAGAAAATTATGTCTATAACAGAATTTTTGCACATTTTTAAATTATAATGCATTTTTATTTTAGGCTGTGTTGGCGACAAAATTGTAAACCACAGCCAGCAGATGGAACATTTCAGCGTATTTGATATATTGTGGCTTTTTCGATATGGATGTTGCTATATATTGTGCAATTCTAAGGTGATTGTATGAGCGGAAAACAATCTATAGAACTGTTAATATACTATAATTGTAAACGCTGCCTGGTGCCGTCAATCCGAAAGACCATCTTCTTAAACGCTCTCCCCGTCTCACTCCACTCCCTCTTCTTTCTCCTTTCTGTGTGCAGGAGCGACGCTGTTTGTGATAGGCTCTCACGCTGCGTTCCGTGAGGTGGAGGGGTCCGACCTGGAAGAACACCTCATGGAGCCGGTGTAAAGAGCAGACTCACACCCAGTGGGAGCTAGTCACTGATCAGTCTTCAAATACACACCGCAATCAAAAAGACCATAGGGGACGCATGGGAGAGGGGGCCAGAAAAAAACTTCATATTTCTTATTTTGTTTTCACGCTGTATAGTCTCCCCTGACCTATGCCGCGGCGTATCAACACCCTCCGCTACCTTCTCTTTCCTTTCAAGCTGTTACGCCCTTGACTTTTTTTTTAAACATTTTTTTAAAGTTAAACCAAAAAATATATATTTATATGCCTCTGTATTAAATGTTTGCCTCTGCTTTGCTATTTGTAAAGGCTTTTGCTAATCATTTACCTAATGAGATGACCAGTTATGGCTAAAGTGGACCAGTTGTTAACAGAGGTGGTCAGTAACTAAGTGAATTTACTTAAATACATTTGAAAGATAAATATAATAATAAATACTAATACTAAAAAGGCTCCAAAGTGGAAAATATAAAAGTGGATGTGATTTATTATTATTTTTTTTTAGAATAAAACAAATAAATAATTGAACTTAGAATTTAATAACTGCTAAATGAAACCGTAACAGCAGGTGGCAGTATGCAGATGTACAGTCTATTCTATTGACTCACAAAGAAGGTTTGTCCTCTTTACGGTGAATTTGGCCACAATCAAAAATATGAATCCGCAAAGATATAATTCACAACTTACTTATTTTAAAATGATTTGTACTCAAGTACTTTCTACACAGCAAATACTTCAGCAGTTTAGCTTAAAGTGGACATATCATGCAAAATCAACCTTTTTGAGTTTTAAATCATGTTATAACGTTCCCTTGTCAAAGACAGACTTGGAGAGCAGTAGTTTTTTTCTTTTTTTTTTTCACCCCCATAGTTTTGAGTAATCCCCGAGTAATTCTGTTTCTTCTTCTATGGTGTCAGCACTTCACTCTTTACTTCCTGGATACGAGTGCGTCATTGTTAGAATGCCCTCCACATTTTTAGAGCCCATAATCCAACATTAGATTGGTTCAGAGCTTTTCTGCGCTCAGTGTGTTTATCAGGCCGGGCTGAAGCTGTAAAACACTCCTGCCCTGTTTTTTTTCTTCATTTAAAATAATTTGATAAGGGCCGTATTTGGCACAAAGCAGATTAACCTCTGCCCTGTCTTTAATCTGTTATATTTGAATTTTTGAGGGAAATTAATAGTAATTTCACTTCCTGGACTGAGCTCCACAATAGTTTATCGCATGTATGCATCACTTTGTTACAGTTTCCCATTAAAATAGACTAGCCTAATATTCATAATCAGATACTTCATTCTTTGGTTTTCTGTTCAGGTGCACGCACATCCCCCAAAAAAGTCAAAGCCAAATGATTTGCCTTATATGAAACGTATGCCTCTGCTCTGCGACTTCTAAAAGCTTTTGCTCAATATTACATTATAGTCACCAGTAATGGCTTGTCAGTAGCGGACCGCAAATGTTTCTGTGTATGAAATATCTGTGCCAAATATCTCATTCTGCATGTGTGTGTAATAAGGTTTGTAAGGATTTTGTAGCGTTAAGTGGCTAGTGCAAAAGCGTTATTATTATTATAGCAAAAACAGGGAACTCATTTTAGGTGATTATGCAGTGTTGGTTAAACTGAATGGGTACTACTTAATGCACATTTTCATGAGGTCATTTTTGTAAAGTTTGAAATTCCTTTCACATTATGTCATGATTTGTTTGTTAAAAACGTTTTCAGGTGCAATAAATTCAGCTTAAATACAGTTTCTCACACGTCTGGTGATCCTGTACTTGAGTGTGAATTATTTTTGATTCATACATATATACAATCTATGTCAAGGGTCCGTAACCTTCATTCTCAAAAGAGCCATTCAGCCAAAGAAAAATAGTATCTGCATGTGTTGGTCTACTTTGAAATAGTCTAACCTCAACAGTGAAGTATGCAGGCCTATTTGTGTCCTTCCTATATTGGTGTAAAATTTAAATTAAAAACTAGCCCACTTTAATATAAATACAACATTTACTGCAGCTTAGCAGCTTTTAAAAAGTAAACAGAAAATTAGGAACGTTTGTGACAAGTCCATTTCAGTCGCTCTCGTCCTCTGGGGTTTCTTTCACATCCAGCGATCACCTTATCACACAACAAAAACCTACAGTAGATCAGCTCCGGGACTAAAATAAACATAGTACATTATATAATATTTGTTTTCATGTTCTTAAGGGAGTCATTACAAGGGGCTTTAGTGCCGCATTTGTATAAGTTAAGAAGCAAAAGTATGATTTGTCTCATATTTATTCTGCATCCTATTTTTAGACCAGTGTTTCCAGGAGTATGAGGACCCCTGACAATAGCCTTCACAAGCCCCGAGCAAGGAGCAGCCCACTTGGAATTATTTCGTGACTGTTTTTGTAAAAAAAAAAAAAAAAGACTTTGATCCGAACATGATTTGGTCATAAAATAATGAAACGTTTTTTTTTTTAACTATTAAAGTCACAGTGCGGAACATTTCACCCAATAAATAGCATTTTTAAAAAACGTGCCGTCCAGTGAGCGAGTTTGCCTATCCCTTTTTAATTTCGCTAATTTGTTTGTTGTTTGCCTTGTGTGTGTTTAGATGGTGCGGTACCACTTCCTCAGCTCAGTGGCCCTCAGCACTTCCTTGTTATTCAGCTTGAGTCAAATTCTCTGTGGTATAGTCCAAGTCCAACCCTCGTGGCTCCTCCACCAACAACAACAGCAACTCCCCCAGCCCCCTCTTCCATCTGTCCCCCATCAGCCCGACTCCCTTCCCTGTGTCCCCCTCTCTTCCTTTTTTTTTTTGCACGTGACCCCCGTGACCTGTGCTGCCTGACAGCAGCAGCCGGAGGACCCCATGCTCCCGTTGCCTTGGCGATGACCTTGGAGGGCCCCCGTGGTCGGACGCGCAGTGGTCCACTCCGCGCGCACAGACACAAGCGCGCCTTTACACACACTGCGGCAAAGCGAAGGCGCCGATCGATATTCTATTATACGCAGGGTGGCGACGAGGGGGAGGGAGGGGGAGTGAGGGGGGAGAGTCGCAGTGCGGTGAGCTCACTGCGGAGACACAGGGGAAATTAGACAGAGGCTGAGAGAGGAGTGAGAGCGTGTTTGTCAGGCGGAGTGACAGCCCGTGGGTGTGGCGCCGCGTACGCACGGGTATGTATGAGCGCGGTGGACGGACGCCGCGTTTGTCATTGACACGGAAAAAAAGGCGGCCTTGCAAAAAGTTTTGTTTCCACACGAAAAGAGAGTGACGTGCGGTGCCGTCTCGCGCGCCGGAGCGGCTCATTGCGCACAAAGGCCGCGGCTTATTGACAAAGGAACACCTTGCGCCCCAAAACCGGGGCCAACTGAAATGAGAAAATATCTTTACTCCAATACAGTGAATATGAATGACTATTTCTAAATGTATTGGGTCTTAATCGCCTTATATTCTTTGCTGTTGTCTGGCAATGACCCTGTACAAAAACTAGGTGCAGAACGTGACTTAATAATGATAAAATAGCTTGAAAAGTGGATATGAAAAGCTTCTATCAGCTATAGACTATTTGCAAATAACCTAGATAATTTCTGTTGGGTTATATTTCCATCCATCCATCTTCTTCCACTTGTCTGTCGCCGGGTCGTGGGGGCAGCTGTTGGAGCTGTCCAAAACACATTGCACCAGCCCCTATGGCTCCTCCTGCAGGTGGTGGGTCCACAGAAGGACGGCCTCATGGTTCTAACCGGGCCTGTTGGTCTCTCATAAGGGGCTTCTGAACTGCTCTTTGTCTGACCCGTCACCTAGGACCTGTTTGTCATGGGAGACCCTACCAGGGGCACGAAGCCCTGACAGGCCCCTGACAACTTAGCTCCTAGGATCATTCGAGTGCTCAAACCCCTCCACCACGTTAAGGTGGCGGTTCCAGGAGGGGAGGGGGGTTATATTTCATTTCATTTTTTTTTTTTGTTGCTTTTTTTATTTTATTTCATGTGACTTTGTACAGGGGCTAAATCTTCAGCGTAGTCTTTTTTTTTTGGTATCCTCACTTTTGATGCTTTGTCCAAACTTTTGGGCTCAGGTGTCCTAATTTTCAGTGTCATCAAACTGGTCACTCAACAGTGTTTTTTGGCCACTACCTGTAAGGCTCATTTTTTCAGCTAGTTCTTATATAGCTTTAGGCCTCTAAGATATTGACAGATATGTTGTTTGTCTGTTTGATCGCATCAGCAATTTTTATGAAGCCCAGCCGCTGTGAAAGAGAAAATAAAGGCTTCTCAGGAGAATCATTTTCATAAACATGCACTTCTTCTCTCAATGAATTTAAAAAAAACATTTCAAAACTACAAACGGTGAGCCCCTGAAGGTTCACTTTTGCCCCGAGCCCCTATAGTGTTTAGAAATGCCTCCATTTCATCATATGTTTTCAGATGTTAATGATCAATCAGTTGAGCAATTAATTGTCATCAATTAGGGGAAAATACAGAATAAAATCTGTTGGAGTTTACAAACTTATTATTTATTTTAGTTAGTTTAGATTCAACTGTTTAACAATGTATCATTACAGGGATAAAAAAAGAAATTGTTTGTATAAATTGTTCTGTACAGCGAGACATAGCCGGTGGTTAACAGTTAATCAATAATCATTTAATAAAGTTACCAATTCGAATGTGCATCCCTATTTTTACACAAACATCTGGATTTTCTTATTGCATTTATTTATTTATTTATTTACGCACGTTTCACAAAATACTGTCATGGTGAACAATAACTTGCCTTTGACTTCAAAAGGCTTTATAAAATGCTCACAAAGGTTGTTTCCCACCCCACAAATGTCTACTTTATGTAGTGAAGGACTAAAGAAATGTAATTCCACAAATAGAAACAAAAACCAGGTACAGCACCTTTAATATAATGGTAGACTCAAATGTGAATAAAGAACATGCACATCAGAGACAGGTTGTATTAAATGTTCTAGATGTTTTATTGAGTCGGCTTCATTTATTTGACACACTTTTTTTCTACGTGATGTTCAGCCTCATTTTTAGATTCTTCTTCTTCCATTTCATTTCCCACTGTTTGCCATCTTCCAAATTTAGACCTATCTCACTGGTCTCCGACACACACATGCACAGTCCCGGGCCAAGGCAAAGTTGGGTCTATGGCCCGTACGCATTGACTCATCACTCAGCAGCAGCAGCAGCACACCACACCACGGAACCTGAAAGCCTAAAACACCCTGCTTTTACTGAAGCTCCTGAGAAACCAGCAAAAGGTGACTGGAAACCGAACGGATTCAGCCGGAGGTGGGTAGAGCGTCAAGTTTATTTACTCAAGTGGCTACCGTCACGAAAGCAGGGGTTCCCGAACTTCCCAGGCTCAGTTCTCAGTTTGTGATTCGAACTTTGGTCACTCTTCACTGTGGGTAAATCTTTAGACGAATAAAAATATAAATTCAAAGTTTTACATTATTTGGACTTCTCTCTTCTCTTCTTAATAACAAATATGGGATTTTTCAAATAAGCTTACATCTGGCTTTTCAGAACAATTACTCAGTAGATTTTCTCCAAATAAGTGACATCACTCACACTCGAGCAAATACCTCCGGCTTCACTCTACACACCTCAGGATATAGATAGTACTCGTCTCTGCATTGCTTTTTTTCCCCTCTCGTAGGTTTTGTGATTGTAATTATTTAAATCCATTACAGAATTCTATATTTCCTAGCGCACACAGAAAGAATGTTTTTTGTTTTTCGTACTGTATAAGCGACGGATGATTCACACGGCACACAGTAGGGGCGGGGCAGGGGGGGGGGGGGGGGAGAAGAAGAAGGCGGCGGCTACAGTGCGGGACGGACGTGATGAGGTGTGCTCTGTTTAGGCCTACATGGGGTAAAGCGAAGCTCGCACGCGCGCTCCCCTGATGAAATTATTATTATTATTATCATTATTGCGCCCTGCCCCCCCTAAAACACATTGAAAGAAGAAAAACAAAAACAACAACAACGAAGATTACTGCGGCGGAGTCGAGGAGAAAGGGCAGTCTAACAGAATGCTGTAGTGATGCCAACGTGTCATGTACGTGTGTGTGTGTGTGCGACCGGAGGCCAAGAGAAAGATGAGGGGACGGGGGGTTGGGGAGGGGTGGGGGCAAAGGGACAGACCATAGAATTCTCTCTTTTTGTAATCCTCAAACTCGAATTTACATGTTTCGCACAATGCAGCTGCCTTTCTGTAAATAGAATATATCGGTTTATGTACACATGCAAAGAGTATCATAGAAGATGAGCGGGCAAGGGTTGGGGAAGGAAGGGGAGGGGGAGGGGAGGGGAGGGGGACGGGCCATGTAGAAAGTTGTAAAGGTCATTTTTGCGGTTTGAATCTTTGGGCAGTTCGTGATGACAATTGCTCCGTTTCAAGCGTCCTTATATAATGGGGCGTCCGAAAATGTGTCTTGCTGAGATGAGGTGGGCTAAAGGGAGAAGGGGTTTTGGAGATAGAGAGTTGGAGCAGGAAAGTAGCCTCTCCATCAATAGTATGTCTCCCTCTCCACCCAACCTGCGCAGAGCAAAGAAAGAAATACAAGAGTGATTAGACAGGGGTTTTATTGGGGGATTTATTTTTGCAAAGCGAGAGATCGGCGACCCACCTCCAGGGTTGCGACGAAGGAGGAGCTTTCGGACTTCGTCATAAACAAAGATGAGGAAGCTGTACGGGAATGCGCAGAACCACCACGTGGGCCTGGAGAGACACAAGAGACAACAAGTTGGGTCAAATCTCAAAAATCCTGATACGTACTGTCACTAGCCACATTCACACATAGGGAAACAACAAAGATCACTGCGGCGGAGTAAAGGGAAAAGGCCAGTCTAACGGAATGCCGCAGTGATGCCAACTTGTACGCGTGTGTGTGACCCGAGGCCAAGAGAAAGATGAGTGTGGATGTGGCTACTGTGTCCTCGGCAAGGCACTTCTCTTATCTAGCCTCTAGACAAGTGATGCTCAATCTTTTCACACCATGAACCCCACTTCATGAACTATTTAGATCTCTAACTACCACCAGGCCAAAGCCATGACAAATTTTGGACTAACCAGATCTATGTCAATCTGCTTTATGGACATTTGACCATTACATACAGTGAGCATTACTTAAAGAAGGGGTATTATGCTTTTTCAATCACATAGCACCAGTCTATAGCATACTACAATGATGACGTAACCTTCTGTTGGTCTGTATATGCAGTAAATTAAAATAACTGCCTTGAATAAAATTGCTCTCTCAAAATGGCTGTACTGAACGTCTTGAAATAGGCCTCTGTCTCTTTAAGAAGCTTTCCGACACGCCCCCTTCAGCACACTGCTGTGGCATCTAAACAACAACACTGTGCGGGGAGGGGGCTCTGCTGAGCTGAGGAGCAGTGGTTGGTGGCTTGGCTGGTGACAAAAGGTCCAGAGGCGTCTCCAGGAGGTGGGGGCGTTCCTAGGAGGACTGAGGCATAGCTACACCTAAAATGGCTGCCGTCTAAGTTTTTACTGATTACTCAAAAATATATGAATGAGCCAAGGCAACACTCCAGGCATGTGTTTAATGAGGGAATGACATAATAACATGATATAAAGCTTGAAAAAGTCGATTTTACATAATACCCCCCCTTTAATTTGTTCCCTCTACATTACATCATTTGTTCTAATCTATGGAGATGTCCTTGTCTATGGCGTCTTATGTATCTGTTGTATCTGTGCATTTCATCTTTGCTTCTCAACAATTCAAGACTACTTTGACCTGTGGCATCATTGGTCCACTCTGATCGTATGAGCATGAATACCGTGTCCTGGCTCTGGACTGAGAGAGCATCTTTGTACAACCTGTGCAAAATGTCTCTCCATATGCACATGTTAAAAAAAAAACTACAAGCTTAATCCAAGACAACTTCTCTCCAGTTTCATTCTATATAGACCAAACCAAACCGCAATTATTCCATAACAAAACCTAAACTTAGGCCAAATGTTGACTGGTTGTGGCTAAACAGTGGGAAAACCAGATCTGAAGGAACATTTATTAAAACCAAGCAATTAAAATAAAATAAATCTAAAATGACTTGTGGCTCTGAGCATCACCTGAAGAAGAAGTACCACCGTCTGAGAAAAACTGCTCTAGTGTATATGATTCGTAATCTTAAATTTCTTAATGAGCCTGACTGGAGCAAATATAATTGCAATTGAATCGAAATCGTCATTTTGAATAGTTGCCCCCTCAACAGTAAGGAAAACCCTAGAAACGTGAATTTTTGTTTTGAAAAGAATTCACTTTTTTTCCACCATGCATTTTTATACTAATCTTCAAATGATATTATAAAAGAAACATCCAAAAAGTATCGATGCCTGCTCAAATGACTCACTTCAGTGGGTACATCCTCAGTGCCACGTCCATTCCTGGGCAGTAGGACAAGAAGGCGGCCAGGGCGGTCTCTTCAAACAGGCCGAAGATCAAAATCTTGTTCCTGGGCAGAGAAATAAACAAATCCGATGTTTGATATGAAACTTCAGAAGAGGAAAGCGATATTTTGTTGCGCGAAATATATTTTGCACTCACCTCATGCCCTGCTGGAACACGGAGTTACGCCTGGTTTTGCAGATAATTACATCTGCCCACTGCACCACCACAATACTGACGAAAAAGGCTGTGTGGCACGTGAACTCCACAATCTTCCTCTGTTCATATGTCTGTGGGATGAAACGCAGGAGGGGTTCATACATTTGGAAATTATTCTGTCGGATTATTGTTTTCCATGTTTTTGATATACACATCTTGTCACAGGAGAAGCACTCTGAACTTGAATCGATACTACGTAGTGCACAGTTCGGTATAAAATCACAGATCTCCTGTGTAAAGTTTTTTTTTTTTTTTTGCATGTAAGGGCTGCACAATATGTTGAAAAAGTTGCAATATTTGATAATGGTCTTGATGTTGGTTGATATTATGATAACTATAATAGTGTGATATTTTGCTGGGACTATTTCAACACAGTACAGTCCATTACATTTAAACAGACAAATGTAAGCAATGGTTTGTTTTTCATCAACTATGTCAGAACAACCATCCTTCCATCCATCCATTTTCTTCCACTTGTCTGTTGCCGGGTCGTGGGGGCAGCTGTTGGAGCTGCCCAAATCACATTGCAGCAGCCTCTTATGGCTCCTCCTGTAGGTGGTGGGTCCACGGAAGGACGGCCTCATGGTTCTAACCGGGCCTCTTCTGAACTGCTCTTTGTCTGACCCGTCACCTAGGACCTGTTTGCCATGGGAGACCCTACCAGGGGCACGAAGCCCCCGACAACAGAGCTCCCAGGATCATTCGGGCGCTCAAACCCTCCACCACGTTAAGGTGGCGATTCCAGGAGGGGATGTCAGAACATGACAATACTAAATCAGAACTAAAAGAACACTAAAACTAGGCAAAATTAATGAAAATGTTGCATATTTAAAATTTCCTCATGTTTTGCTTTAGGCTGTTAGCCTAAATCTGTGTGTAAATCTGAGTAACTCCATCAGATGGCAGACCTCATTGACTTCACATTATCATTGCGTCACCTAATATTACATAAACAATACGTTGTCAGTATTGCCCGTAAATGAAACGGTTTTCAGATGACCACTTGAGTATCTCTTTATTACTTAAACTTTTCTATCATACTCAATATTCACTGAACAGTACCTACCCACTGCTGCCCATAGCTGTCCTCCAGGTCATTCAGTGAGCGGTCGTCCCAGTTCAGCCTGATGCCGACTAACTTAGAAGGCAGAAAACCATTTTCTGCCAAAATGACAAAATAGGCGAAGAAACCACCCAGGGCCTGGATCATACCTGAGCACAACCAAACAGACAAAGATTAAAGTGTGTTTTAGTCGCAACAGCAAGACTTTTAAAATTTGAAAACGACTCCTAGGAACTTCACAAACCTAGATTTTAGAAAAACACATCTTCTGTCAACCTACCGATCTGTCCATAAGCAATGCTGATAAGTCTCTCGTTCACCAGCTTGTCCCTGGCTGGGTTCCTGGGCTGCCTCTTCATGATGTCACTCTCTGCTGCTTCATAAGCCAAAGAGATGGCCGGCACCTGAGGGGCAGAACAACAATTAACCTTCCTGTATTTGAGCTCTATTATAGAATCACAAATGCAGGTTAACTTTGAATGTGAAGACTTATTTCTTTTAGTTTAATCACAGCACACCATGCAATTTCACTAATTCTCTTGGAACAGTGCATGTTAAAGGCACTATAACTGAATTTTCCTTTTTTGTTTATTATTATTATTATTATTATTATTATTATTATTATTATTATTATTATTATTATTATTATAGTAATTGTTTTATTTTATTGTAAACTCAGACATTTATGGGAAAAACACTGTGCATCTAATTCTAAAACATTGTATCTATTTTATGAACTTGCAGGCTAGTTTTTTAGCATTATGAAAGTGATCCTGAAAAGTGACACTGCAAGCTGTGAAATGTGCCAATAGAACTTCTCCCTGTGAAGAACAGGGATGCTACAAATATGATAGTAAAGTAACAATGAGTTTGGGCCACTATTAACATTTTAAATTTGATGGCTGCCACTTTGTTTGTTTGTCAGGTGTAGGGCCTTTAATGAACACACTCAGGCATCTAAATTTGCCAATCGTTGTCCCACTTTCACAGTCACAAACACACTCTCATTCATCCCGGCCTGCTGTACATGTTTTAGTGGTAGGGATGAAACCTCCACAGATATAGGGTGAACATGTAACTCCACACAGAACGCCCTTGCCAGGACCTTCTAGATATAATATATAGATATATTGCATGGCTTCAGAGACATATAGCAAGTGTAACATTTGCATAAAAATACAATAACTATGACTAAAGATATTAGTAAAAACATTAAACCATCTGCAATGGGATGAAATAAGGACAAAGAGCCCTAATGCCAGAGGGGGGGATATCGCTGTTATGGATATGTTGCATTAGTGGTAGTTTGTTTGTTACCATGTCAGTGCCCAGGTCGATGCACAGGATGGTGATGGTGCCCAGTGGCAGCGGGATGTTGACGATAATGAAGAACAGGAAGGGCGTGATCTCGGGGATGTTGCTGGTCAGAGTGTAAGCGATGGACTTCTTCAGGTTATCAAAGATCAGGCGCCCTGCAGCCAGAGGAGACACGCCGGTTAAACAAGTCTGCAGACTTTTTATGCACAGTGTCAGACCTATGGTAAACTTCTTAAGCCGTCATCTGTTCTAGATACTTAAAACGTCCACAACACACACAGTAAACTACCAGTTAGCTTACACAGACATCTTCTTTTATGGGTTTTATGTAGTCATTCTTCTAACTGTTGAGGTTAAAACAGGGTAAATGAAGCTGGGACACAGACAGAATGAGAAGTTACCAAGTGAACTAAAAGTGAATAACGTTGAACCGTTTGACTTTTTCACTTTGCTCCATTCATTTGTTTGGCGAAAACATGGAAGTGCTGTTTGGTCCTTTACTGCGGTATCCTTCCTTCGATTTGAGAATGTGCTATTTGTCAGTACTCTCTCTCTCTCTCTCACACATGTTTGTATCTGTCCCTCGTCTCACCCTCTTCCACTCCAGTGACAATGGAGGCAAAGTTGTCATCCAACAGGATCATGTCGGCCGCCTGTTTGGACACGTCAGAGCCCGAGATCCCCATGGCAACACCGATATCGGCCTTCTTCAGGGCGGGGGAGTCATTCACACCATCGCCAGTCACAGCTACGATGGCTCCCTAAAGTGAAGACGAGGACAAGTTGAAACAGAGCAAGTGATATAAGTTAAGTAAAACATTTTGAATTTGTTTTGTTACGTTTTGGGTTTGGGGGAAAAAATGTATTTGCATTTACTTATTCATTTTTTCCTCCCAAATCAAGCATTACAAATGACTCTGTGCATAACTTCAAATCATAACAACGTCACCCAAGAAGTGACTTCCTGTTTCGATCCAGCACGCCAAAATAAAAGCACCATCTTATTCATTAGTTCAGCAGTTCATTAGTTCAACTTTTTTTTCTGCCCATTAACTATTAACAGACAAAACACTTAAAATGTGTGTATTTAATTATATTCTTGTAATGTTGCAAGTACCTGCTGAACTAATCAATGAGACGAGCTGTGTGCTTTTATTTTGACATGCTGGATCTAAACAGGAAGTCACTTCTTGGGTCGGTGTTGTTATGATTTGAAGTAATGCACAGAGTCAATTAAATGTTTAAGTGCTTGTAAAGGATTTTTTTAATAATGGAATAAGGCTACAACAAATGTATCCTTCAGTATATTATAAAAGCAGACATTTGTGCAGAAAAAAAGACCTTTGTGCACTGTGCACCTAATTATAAAGCCTTTTTAATGGTTGTGAACTACTTTTTTTGTTTACATTATGGGATGTTTTACATATAAGAAGACATAAGAAGAAATCCTGTGGAGTTAATTATCCAAATAAAAAGCTGTGTTTGTGATTTCAATTTCAAAGCAGCATCTATACGTGTTGGCAGCATAGACTATGCTTGACAAATAGTGCCATCTACGGTTGCTCCCTAGTAACAACAGCCAATCTCAAAAAAGGAGGGGGGGGGGGGGGGAAGAGTGAAGAATCTGTCAATCTATGGATACCTGTCTCTGGCAACCCTCTACGATGATGAGCTTCTGCTGCGGTGATGTTCTGGCAAAAACAATTTCCGTGTGATTCCTCAGGATGTCATCCATTTGATCCTGCGATAGGTCCTTCAGGTCGGTGCCATGGATCACGCAGGCCTTGGCGTCTCTGAAATACATATCGGAAACTGCTTATAGTACATGGCTTGGTAATTAGTCTGTATAGGGGTAAAGCTATGCAAAATAAATGCTTTTTATCACACGTTTGTGTTGTGTACTGTCGGAGTAAATGGTCCCAACTTATACAGCGGTTTTCTCCCTTCATTAGGCCCAAAGCAATTTACAGCAAGGAACCAGGCAACCATTCACACTCACTAGAGGCAAGGAGGGTGAAGTGTCTTGCCCAAGGACACAATGACAGTGTGCATCTTCAGGAGGTGGGATTCTGACCGCCAACCTTTCCGATCATGAGACGACCCGCTCTACCACTGTCGCCCCCCACACTACCACCTGCTGATGTCATGACGTGGTGCACTCTAATGCTCCTTTGTGTTTTAATGGGAGACACTGCAGGCAAAACTGACTGTTTTTGCAACTTTTGGGCAAGATTAGTCTCATTCAAACAAGGAAATAGTACAATCTATACTATACTATTATCTCTTTTATTATTATCTGAATGAATAGATTTTTTGCTAAAACATAGTTACCACAATTACATTAAAGATTTTTGCTAAAGATTGTACCCAGCTTTCTTTACTTTGGCCATTTTTGTGATGTTTATAGTTTCACATCCTTATTGGACACCAACATGAAATGACATAGAGGAAGGTAAACAATGTTAAACTGTTGCCGTGCAACTATGTTAAGTCAATGGGAAATGAGTGAGTCAAACTGCTATGGACCTTTACCTTCTTCTATGTCACTTCCTGTCAATAATAATCAAAATTCAAATAAAAATAACTTTTCTGCCCAACATTTTGTCATTAAAATTGCTGCTTCACTGAAATAAAATGAGAATTATGCAACTGATGTTATCCTTCTAAAGAAGTCATATTTTCAAAAGCAATATATCCTGTCATATGCACTTTAAATGGGAAATTGTAACTTTAAAGCCATTTCTCACAGGCCAAGGACAACATATACCCAGACAAAGTTTAAAATTTTTACCAAATTTTTCAGTGTTTTTTTTGTAGACTTAATATCAAATATGTCAACAAAATAAACTCCCAAATTAACACCTGCCTTTAAATGAGGTGTTAATTATGAACAACACATAATACAGGACTTTAATCAGGCTGTACCTGGGGTTGACCTGGCTGACTGGGATATTAAGTCGGGCAGCGATGTCTTCCACCGTCTCGTTTCCTTCAGAGATGATACCGACACCTTTGGCGATCGCTTTGGCTGTGATTGGGTGATCCCCAGTGACCATGATTACCTAAGAAACACAATGTTATCATTTTTGCTTTATAATAATGACACATTGAAAGCTCGCTAAAAGACACTGTCAGCACCTTGATACCAGCAGACCGGCACTTGCCCACAGCGTCGGCACGGCAGCTCGGGGAGGGTCAATCATGGATATGAGGCCGACGAAGCACAGGTTGTCGGTTTGGAAGTTGACGTCGTCTGTGTCAAAGGCAAAGCCCTTGGGATACTGATCCTCGGGTAACATCAAATGGCAGAAACCTAGAACAAAACATAGATTGACCATTTTCAACGTGTTTATGTGTAATTCTGTGTAATTCTGCAACAATGACTAACCTCTTATGACTAGATTCCAATTTAATTTATCTCTGTGGTTCTTTACACATAGTTGGTCAAATATATAATACTGACGAGTATTGCGATTATAATGGCAATTTATGTTTGAACTCAATTTATAAACTGCTAAACTAACACAAGAATCCCATACATTGGAAAACACGAACTACAGGATTAGCAGGTTTTATGCATATAAAACACTTAGCAAAAGGATATTTTGTTTTCAGAGAATTTTACTGCCCAAAGAAATTGCTATTTTCATTGTGTTTGCAATTAATTGTGCAAACCTATCGCTAGAAATTAGGGGTGGGAACCTCTGGGTACCTCACATTCGATACGATGTACCGATACTGCGATAATCAATATATTGAACAAAAATAACCTACGATACATCAAGGAAATAAATAAATAAATAACATGTCACTTTTATTTTAACATACTACATATTATTCATCATTTACATTTCTTTACATTTCCATCCATCATTAAAAGTCACATATTTGTGTGAGTGTTTGGCCAAGTGCTTACAATTGTAGTGCTGCCCTCTACTGGCAGTGCTACTGAATTATTGATCATTATTGGCCTCTATTGACTGTGAAAACAGTGGAGCACTGCTACCTCATTAATATGCATGATGTCGCTCATGAATATGCATGACGTCACCAGAAGTATCGATATCGGAATAAAAAGTATCGGTATCGTCCTGCAAAATATGGCCATATATCGGAAAATCGATATATTGTCACACTCCTACTAGAGATTCAACATTTTAAGAAAAACTGTGCCAGTGTTATAGGATTTGTTTTTGTCATTCTGTTCTTTATGTATTATTTCAAGTTAATATTTTGAATTGCGAGTAAAAGCGTAAATACCAAGATACACTGAACAATTACATGTCAAACAATTCAATCTGCTGAGTTAATAAACTTGTCAAACATACTACAGATACAGTGTATGTGTGCATTCATGTTCTTTCGGTATGTCCATTTGCTCTGTTCTTACCCAGCACTCGCTCTCCCAGCCCTCCCAGCTCCATGTATGAGCTCTGGAAAGACTCCTTCATCTCCTCGTCCATGGGCTGCTCTTTGCCCTGGATCATGATGGTGGAGCAGCGGTCCAGGATCCTCTCAGGGGCGCCTTTCATCACCAGCAGGTAGCGGTTATCATTGAGGTCTTCCGTTTCATGCACTGAGAGCTGAACGGAAGAAGAACACATGTGAGGGAAGGGCTTAAATAAATCCAGTACAGACATATTTTAGCCCGACTTTCTTTTTGTGATTGTTCTTACTTGGTACTTGTTGGTGGAGTTGAACGGGATCTCGGCCACTTTCTTGTTCCTGTCCCTCATGTGTCTGACGTTGCCGCAGCACAGTTCGATGCACTTGAGGAGGGCGGACTCCGACGCGTCGCCTGCCACGTCCCGCTTCAGGATGGGCAAAGAGTCCTGTCCGCCTTGAACTGAGCGCGGTTACACAGGCCGGCGATACGGGACAAATTCTGCCAGGTCACCGAGGTCTTGTCAAAGGAAGCACCTGGAAACAATAAGAAAATCAAGAGCATTTTATTTATTTGATTTTTCCTAACCTGCTCTTCTGTGAGCGGAAGGACAGGGGAATCTTATCTGTAAAACCTTTTCATAAGACACAAGTCACCTAAGTGCTTCACAAGTACAGTTTTTTCATTCACTCCATACTCTGTGGTTTTAAGCTACAGATACAAACACAGACTGATAGACGCTCAGCATGCTTAGCTTTCAAGTTTGGTACACTACCCAGATTTCATCACGGTAAAAAAAGAAGAAAAAAAATCAGGTAATGTGGTCTACAGGTGATTTAGACTACATTACAATAACAGAGGAAACCACTAAATTAAATGTTAGCTATGGTCCAAATTCATTCCTAACTTTCCATTCCAATTCTCTCAGGGACACTTTACACTTTCAGGGTCACTTTCATAGAAATATGCTTTATAATAAGATGCACAGCGTTTTTCCCCAAAAAATTCATCAGAGTTAACAATATATAAAAAGGAGGACAAAACAATTCTGTTCCATTACTAGAAAAAATATCATCATCAAATGAGCTCTTCATGTATGAGTAGAGTGAAAGATTTGGTACTTTCTTTAGCTAGAGATGCAATTAGAGATGAATGGACAGTTGTACATCAATATTAAAAGAATATGTAAACTAAGGTAACTTCACAGACTTCATAGTGAAACTTTATACTACATTAGTGATTTTAATTATGAATGAAATAGTAAGCTCAGGAAACTGAACTCTCTTCCCTGCCCCTCCTATGATCCATCACAAATATATATAAAGAGTTGAAAAAGTGTGTAGTCTGGCCGGGGCTAACCCCTCTTTAGGGTTTGAGAGAAACACAATTTAAATTTATCTGTGAATTGACCATAAAATAATCTATATCTATCTTTAATTGTAGTGATAATTTGTATTCCTCCACCCCTGTCTCACCCTCACACTTCTGTCTGCCCCGTCCCCTCTGCCTCCCCCTTTTGCACATACCGCTCTGGTCCTCAGTGGTGTCAGCCTCGTGGATCTGGTTGTCGAACCACATGTGGGCCACGGTCATGCGGTTCTGGGTCAGGGTGCCTGTCTTGTCGGAGCAGATGGTGGAGGTCGAGCCCAGTGTCTCCACAGCCTCCAGGTTCTTCACCAGACAGTTCTTCTTAGCCATGCGCTTCGCCGTCAGGGTCAGACACACCTGCGTACAGCATGTCACTTAACCACCTGGACCTTTTCAACTATGGAGGCAAAAACACTCTCAGACTTGTGCGAGGAAAAGCGGAATATATTCAATAACTCTCTAACTGTGCATACATGTAATTGAGTTCTTGAACAAGGCCAAAGTGTCGATGTCATTTGTATGATCGGTGATAGTGGAAGGGCGCATACGGCTACATTCATAGTTCACCACTGATGGAAACAGTTTCGTCGACTGAAATATTTTATTGTATTTCTTTGTCAAATAATTTTACTGCTGACTAACATTACACAAAATGAAAAGAAGAGACTAAAACCATCCAAACTATCAAGGACAGTTTGACAGAGCTTGTTCATGTGGAGAACAAACATGAAGCAGTGGACCATGATTAAATATGATTATAAGGTAACACTTTATTGTAGTGTAAAATAAAGTGTTACCGATTACAATGAATATGAAAGTGACTAAAGTTGACTAAATTAATCTTGAATTTAGACTAAAACCTTCGACTAAAACTAACATTGAAGAGAATTTATTTGACTAAACTTTATTGTGTAACTAAGATATTTCAGGATTTTTGACATAGGGCCTCATTTCCTAGTTATCCAGAGTGTTGTTGATGTCTGGAGATATTTTTTCTTAAATTCATTCAGTTCTTATATTTGAAGAGTCTAGTGGCGCTAGGCTAGGGCAAGGCTAAAGCATTTCTATGGTATCAGTTAGCCTGCATTAAAAACAGTCTGACCCACTCCACAGTGCACCTGAGGAAATCACTTATAACGCCAGACTACCATATAAATGTCTGTGTTAATATAAATTTTTTTTTTAATATAACTGACCTTGTATCACATGAATTACCGCATTTTATGGACTATTTTCTCGCAGATCACTCCGCCGCTGCGTTAGCTTACAGCCACGAAGCTGATGCTGCTCAAATATAAGTTATTTTAAACGCAAAATGGTTAAATTATTCTATCGACAGACATTTATATGGTTAGTCTGGCGTTATAAGTGATTTACCTCAGGTGCACTGTGGAGTGCGTCAGACTGTTTTTAATGCAGGGTCTGATACCGTAGAAATGTTTAGCCTAGCATTAGCCTAGCGCAACTAAGCTCTTCAAATATAAGAACTGCATGAATTTAAGAAAAAATATCTCCAGACATCAACAACACTCTGGATAACTAGGAATGAGGCCCTATGTCAAAAATCCTGAAATATCCCTTAACACTGGATGAAAAGTGAATGAAATAATGCCATAATGCCTACACTTGCAACAGTTACAAGGTGGAAATCTAGAACTCACATAAAGACTCACTATAGATAATGTGTAAGTATTTGGTATAGGCTAATATTAGAATGGAATGACCCTGCACGGGGTGGACTGCTCGATCCATCCACTCAAAGGGAACAGATCCACTAGGGTTGATCTACCCAGGCACTTGTTCACGAGAGCAAAGTCAAAACGTTATCTAATAAATATTTTTGACATCTGCAGTATACAATGCTTTGCCTCTTCATCTGCGTCTTAAGTAAGATCACACACACACACACACACAAAAAACTCTCTAACTTTGTGTTGAAGGGTGGAATAGAATGAAATCTAACAGAGAAGAAAAACCCAGAACTGTCTGTCACTAAGTCCAGTGGAGCAAAAACATCAGATTGTCGGGAAAAAGGCTATTTCACAGCACTGACAGCTGCCATTCCAGGTGCCTTTGTCGAGAGGAAAAGCCTTTGCGCCCGGCTATTACTGATCTACTTACAGTGACAGTGGCCAGCAGTCCTTCGGGCACATTAGCCACAATGATGCCAATAAGGAAGATGACAGCCTCCAGCCAGGAGTAGCCCAAGATAATAGCCAGGATGAAGAAGCTGACTCCCAGAAAGACGGCCACGCCTGTGATGATGTGGATGAAGTGCTCAATCTCTTTGGCGATGGGAGTCTTGCCCGTCTCCAGGCCGGAGTCAGCGTGGCAATGCGGCCCATGACGGTGCGGTCCCCGGTGCAGATGACAAGACCACGAGCAGTGCCTGGGAGGAACAAAATACTTTAGGGCTACTTTATCAGCGGATTTATTTGTGTAGGGGTCAGTTTCGCTTCTATCAAAGACTTTTTAGTGAAACTGTATAACTGGTCTCATATTTTTGACTACTAAGAGCAATCAGTCGACGATATTTGAACATCTCTACTACAATATATCGGCTGATGATCAAAACACACATTTCCTTTGATGGTGAACAGAGAGTAAACCGTTACCTTCAACGCAGTTAGTAGAAAAGAAGGCGACGTTCCTAGTTTCCAGGGGGTTGTCGTGGGTACAATCAGGCGACCGGCTCTGAGGCTCAGACTCTCCGGTGAGGGAGGAGTTGTCGACCTGGGGTGGACAGAAAAAATGAAGACCATCATTACAAATAAAAAGGAAAGCATCAGTATCGTACGAGTCTTCAAAGTTAGTCATCTGGACTGGATCGATTAGACTTGAAAGGGATTTGGACACTGGGATTGACACTATGCCAAGTTAACCCTTTTGCTACCCAAAAAATAAATCAAACATTTTGTTCCTCAACTTTGACACGTTCAAGGCTCTAAAAAAACACCAAAGCCCAAGCCCTCTACTATTATTTAGAAGTTTTTATGTTTTTTAGTTACATAATAAAACAATTAAAGGGTTAAAATCCATTCAATGATTGAATGGTTGACATTTTTGGAAACACATCAAGTAGTTTACATGGGGGAAATATCAGCACTGACCTGTTGTTTACATCAGTGGCACGTTACACTTATCACATCAAGTACCACCTAAGAAATATTTGTCTTTCATAAAGGTTTAACCTTGGACTAAGCCATATTAAATTCTGAATCAGGACTCTTGTTTATTGAATTATGTAATGCCGGGGTCTCCAACCTGCATGTCACTTTTACGCAACAAAAGCATCAGAGAGCTACTTATTCTTCACAGACACCCGTGTAAGTGTGTCTGAGGTGGAGCTCAACCAGGAGAAGACTTGAGCTTTGTCCTTATACTTTATATTGACACAAATGTTCGCAGATCGTGTTCAGCATATTCAGAACAAAAAGAAAATGCATCTAAAGGCGAGTCATCGAGCGTATGTAGACATGTAGAAAGTATTTGGCGAGCTTACTAGGAGGGCTGGGGAGATACTGTTGCGAGATCCCTGATGTAATTCAACGTTATGTATAATGTTGTACCTTGCAGCCGTGAGCGGAGACCACCCTGATGTCGGCTGGGATTCGGTCTCCTCCCTTCACTTCGATCAGATCTCCAGCCACCACCTCCTCAGCATTGATCTGCACCTTTTCCCCCTCGCGGATCACCAAGGCTTGCTACAGAACGTGTATGAGAAACAGTGGAGACGACGTCAGGAAAGTGAATAGAACACAGTCTGTTCAGTGATATGATGTTTCGCGCGGTGTAATAGTTGAAATCAAATGTAAATGTCATTCAGTCCAAATTGTAAACCTGTATTCTCTCATATCCTCACCTGAGGCACCAGGTTCTTGAAGGACTCCATGATTTTGGAGCTCTTGGCTTCTTGAAAGTATGAGAAGCAGCCGGTGATGACGACCACAGCTGTGAGCACAATACCTAGATACAACTGGGAACACGGAAACAAAAACATTTGAAACAAGGTCTCACTATGAACAAAGGAGCACGCGTTTGCTTTTTAGTCGACAGAACAATTAAGGGAGTGAAGAGCAAGGAGATAAAAATGAAAAAAAGAGCCGTACATTGTCTCCTGCTGGTTCGTCCTCGGTGGCTGCCTGGATTGCATAGGCCAGGAAGCAGAGGATGGCTCCGGTCCACAGTAGGATGGAGAATCCGCCGAAGAGTTGCCGGCAGAACTTGATCCACTCGGGCGTAGTGGGAGGGGGGTGAGGGCGTTTGGGCCATCCCTCTTCAGGAACTCTGCAGCTCTGGAGTTGGTCAAGCCCTGGAAAGGACAGACATGCGGGTACAATGGGTTTACAAATGATTCCCCTTCTTTAATCCCACATATAGTCAGGTTTATATAGAGGTGACACGGGAAAGAAACGGAATTGACCACAAACCTACACTTTCATATGGTATATTTATGTTTTGGAATATTGCCTTTAAAATCAGGGACTATAGATGGAAAATGGCTGTTTAGCTATAATCTGGGCAGGCCATCTTTGTATCTTTGAGCTTAATGCCCCAGACTCAGAAGATAAGTAAAAGTGTTTTTTTTTTCCATGTTCAAACCTTTCACACAAAAGAACCACCTAATAAATCATCCCCTTCCAAGTACTGACAATACTAGATTAAACTGAGCGTAAACCATGTCTAAAAAAAATAAAATATAAATGAACTGATCTCAAATGCAAGTGAATAAAGCCTAAAATTGCCAACTCTACTGTTAACCTTTTTTTGTTTGTTTTCCAAGCTTGCCCCATCAATTCAGACAGAAACCTCTGATTTAAAGAACCCTAGCACCATCTAGTGGTTGCACGGTCTCACGGCATCTCACCTGGACGATGTCAGTCTGGTATTTCCTGCATACTTCCTCCACAGACATCTTGTGTTCTGTCTGTGAAAAGAAAAAAACAAAATATACAATCAGAATTCCCATATTTAAGCATCCTTTAACATAACAACGTAGCTCATTTTAGGAAATTGCGTGTTATTTATAGAATGTATAATGGGCCTATAGTAATTGATGCTGTCTACGCATGCGGTTCACCTGATTCTGTCCTGTGCGGTGTCGAAGGATCACCGTGACGAGCTGGAAACTCTCTTACCAGCAAAACAGTTTGCCGGGTAATAGACAGTAATGCACTATACCACTAGAGATATTCCCTCCACAAAAGACTTCTCATCCGTCATTAACAATAAAAAAAAAAACATAGGTAGATGTGCACCACCCGCAACTAACGACTAGTTACAAATTGTGAGTGGAACATTTGACAAATTCACTTTTACGCTACATGACTGAAACCAATTGTCATAAAGGTTTTGTTTTGTGATAATATCCCCTATGTTTGGACTATGTAAAATTAAGAACAATTGTGAATTTACTCCAAAAGTATGTTTTTACTTAAGTGTATGAGTACTACCCACATCTGCTTGCATGGAGGTGGTATAGTTTGTGTTTGCTTATGTCATGTAAGTAAGAAAGGCGTTACTCACAATGGGCACTTCCTTCTTCAGCTCGTCCATGTCCTTCACCCCCTTCTTCTTCTTGGGGGATCGGTCAGCTTTGTCCTGTGTGGTGGCAACGCGGTAACTGTCTGACCGCCCATACTACAGACACACACATATGTTTTACGCATGCACTGGGGCTACAGTGGGGGGACTGGTGCACCCCTAGCCCTGGGAGAATTAACCTTAGCTTTTGCTCTCAGATATCAACTTAATGTACACACTCAATCACGCTTGTACACTGAAGTGGCCTGTTGGTCTAGTCTGTATGACGTTATTCCTGCGTAGTCAATTGTTATACTTTTTTTAATGCACGGGCGACATTGTGTTTTTGAAATTGCATGGGGGGCCGGGCCGGTTACAGTTTGGAGCGTTTTATGTACTATTCTCAAATGGACGGTCATCACAATGGCCTTTCTTTATGTCAGGGAAAACATTGGTGTTGTTCACCCGTTTTAACCGATGCATTTAGGTCTTGGTCATGTTTGCGTGGCCGGATTGAAGGGCTAGTTTGCTCTGCTTCAAAGAGGTTGGTATGGAATATTTAAAGTGCATATGACAGGTTTTAATGCTTTTGAAAATATGACTTATTTAGAAGGATAACATCAGTTGCGTAATGATCATTTTATTTCAGTGAAGCAGCAATTTATGAAGAAATGTTGGGCAGAAAAGTATTTTTATTTGAATTTTTAAGGAAGTGACCTTCATAGAAGAAGGTAAAGTTCCATAGCAGTTTGACTCATTTCCCATTGACTTAACATGGTTGCACGGCAACAGTGTAAAATTGTTTACCTTCTTCTATGTCACTTCCTGTCAGTGTCCAATAAGGAAGTGAGACTATAAACATCACACAAATGGCCAAACTAAAGAAAACTGAGTCAAATCTTAAATATAATTGTGTTAACTATGTTTTAGCAAAAATTGTGTCTAATGTGTCATATGCACTTTAAGTTCAAGGTATTGCATCATTTGGTTGGGAGAGTGTTAATGAACACACAAGAGACTCATGCATGTAAACACGCTACGCCCGATTGTAGCATATTGTACATGTTTTTACTGGCGGGGAAAGTGGAGTACACAGGGGAAACCTATAAGACATGTAACAAGGGAAGTACTAGCAAACATAGTCTATAAACGATTGAACGAAGAAGAGAACAGTAACCAACAACACCATTAGCGACAAGCTCGCTACAGATGAATACCTCTAACACACTGTAACGCTTTTATGTGAACAATGACTCCAGTATTTTACATGTTCTCATGAACCCCATTGACTTCTACAGAATGTGCCAAGAATCCCAGAAATCTCTGTGGTTTTGTCGACACAAGCCCAAGCTCTGTGCCATCTCCAGATCTTGGGCAATGACCTTGGACATTTGGCCTACTGGGGGGCAACCAGATTCCCAAACCAAGACTCCACACACAATGACCTCACACAGTCCAGCAATTGAACAACTTTGAGGCGAGAGAACTAGCTCTGCCACCGTGCCACTTTGAGTAATTCATTATGCTCATGGCCGTTTTAATATAGAGTGGACACCAGCGTTCTCTCACAACTGAAATAAGTAGCTATGTGTAGTCTGCTCTTGAAGCACATCCACTGGATCCTGGCTGATCAAACAACGCTCTGTCCGCAGTCATACCATGATAAAAAGCAAATGGTTTCTCTGGGATATGGATAATTGGTTCCTGGTGTTTGTCCTGTAGCTGGCAGCACAAAGGAGAAAACATCAGGATTGACTCATCAAAGAGGGAGGCAAACCACCAATGAGGCTTTGATGTTTCCAATAACACTATTACTGAAGATACAGTGACGCCAAGAAGACTCTCTAAGTGTGGAGTTACTGTCCATAAAAGGTAGGCTGTACATGAGAAGTATTGAGGTCATAGGTGACAAGACGAGACAGTATCCAAATGGAGAAGGGCACTTCATATTGACCGAGCCTGGTCATCAACGAACTGCTCTTGCCACGTTTGCGTCAAACGCGGGCGAGTAACAGCACTGGAAGACGACATAGGATTCACATGACATGGGACCCTCGTACGCTGCTGTATTTATAGATTGATATCAACAAAATGAGTCCTAATTGAGAACAAGCTTGGTTTAAATTTTGTTTACCCAAAAATGAAGAAGTAAGGTGAGGTTAAGGTCTGAAAGGTTAAATCTGTCCTGCCCTGTCACAACATTATTCTACTGAGAAGTGTTGTGCACCCTCTAGTGGACCAACTATATCATAGCATCAAAGGAAAAATAAATAAAATAGAAAGTAGTTCCGGTTCCCGAAAAAAGCGACTGAAGATGCATTCGAGTTTCAAAGGACTGCAAAGAGAATAATCCTAACTACAGTAACAATATGATGCAGCTAAAACTGATGGGGGGGAGATGAATTTAAATGAGGTTACAAAGCTCCGTTTCGCTCTCAGCTTTGGGCCTGTAAGTGTTGAAGATAGATTTGAAGGTATTATGTTACAGCCAGCATTAGTGTGAAAATATCATGTTACCTAAATGTGTAATCACATGATGGACGCAACCTAACCCAGTATAAAGGACCAGGAAACATGGCGATTATTCTCTCTGAATATCCTTTGTTGCCATGCTATTTACATCCTATTGGCATATGTTTGTACAGGCTCTCAGTCATCCATGCAAGAACTATCCATTGTAGCAGAGATCTTGAGTGAGTGATCTTGATTGAGTTGAGAATGTTTTGTTTCTATCTTCAGAAGCTTCTTCTGGCTCTTGTAGACAGAGTGTAAGACAATACAAAATAATAATAATAATAATAATAATTAATAGAAGACCTCTAGCAAAACGTCCTCAACTCTATCAACCCGGTTCATGTATTTAAGAGCAGGCTCAAGACCCACCTTTTTAGTTTAGCTTTTAACTAATATTTATCTATATTAACTTTATTTATCTGTTTAGTTCTATACAATTATTTCTTTAGTTCCACTCTTTTTTAATCTTTTTTTTTTTTTATCTTGTGCTATTCCACACTTTTAGTTTTAGCTGTTTTTAATTTATCTTTTATTTTTTAGGTTCTCCCAGTGTTTCCTTTGAGGGCGCTCTCCTGTGGGTGCCTGGATGGAGGTTGGACGTCTCTCCTACACCTCCTCCGGGCGCCCTGTGTTGGCGCTCTGTGGCTGTGGCCGATGGGCTGCTCCTGGTGCAGACGGCTCCTTGGATGGTGTTTCCTCTTTCGGTTCATCTGTAATCAGCCTTATGTAACCCACTTTATGTCCATTTTTACTTAAGACTTTTAACAACTGGGCTGTCTGTATGTATATGTGTCTGTGTGTCTGTGTGTGCGGGTGGGGTGGGGGGAGGTAGGGGGTTGTTGTTATTTATGTATATTTGCTGGTGGGGACTATTTGAATGATTTTTTAAGCACTGTAAAGCACTTTGTGTTACATTTTGTATGAAAAGCGCTTTATAAATAAAGTTTGATTTGATTTGATTTAATCCTGTTGCCATGCTATTACCAAGAAATCAAAGTATATTAGTCCAGTACTCAGGTCTCTGCACTGGCTTCCTGTCGCTCAGAAAATAGACTTTAGAACTGCTCTACCTTTGTACAAGTATTTTCATGATCTGACATCAAAGTACATCTCTGACATGTTAGAGCCACATCTCTGGCTCGGAGGCCCTGAGGGAGAGGTCTCCTTCTGCTCCCAGAGTCAGGACTAAACTGATTCAGTTTTATGAAACTAAAATCTGGAACAGCCTTTGTGAAGATGTGATACACACCTAACTAATCCAGGCTGAAAAGGCATTTCTGCTGTAGCAGTTGCGTTGCGCAACTTCCGACATCAACGGCCACGCCAAAACACACATCTGGAACATGCACATACAGTACTTGTGCACTGATCCTTCGCAATCACACAGAATTCCTATTGTGCCTAAGATGACAGACAGGGGAGCAGCATGTCAGAGGGCAGAGTCGATGTACAAATAAGCATACAAAGGAGCAGCTGAACAGTTGCGCCGCAGCAAGAACAGGCAGGCTGATTCGAGAGAGAGCAGAGGCAGAACGAATGGACACAGTGGAAAAGTACTGAAGCCGCCATCCTCCGAGACACTTCTCTGAGTGAGAGTGTGACTGTGAACCAGGCTGTGAACTAACCACTTTGGATTTTTACTGTTGGTTGAGTAATGCCCCGCAACTTCACAAATCCTGAGTGATGAGAAAAACTGACAGAAATTATCAAATTAAACACGCCTGAAATGAAACAATCTGGGATGGAATGGTATTTTACCAAGCTGAGTATTCAGGCCACAGAGTCTCTTCATATAAATCATATTGTATAGTAGGATGTGCAATAGCGTTTTAGAGCAGTGGTTCTCAAACTGTGCTACATGCACGACGGGTGGATGGGCTTCCTCAGACGATACTCAGGTGGTCAGCTGTAACTTTAGACTTTAGGCTTTTCAATTTGGGATCATTTAATTCGTGCTTTAGTAATGCATTTGAGTTTAAGGGAAGTCCAGAGTTTGCTTTTTAGACATAGTTCACACACAGTTTAGACGTAATTTAGTCCAATTTAGGTCTATAGTTGCCCCCTTTATTAGTTCTACATCAGGGCTGCCCAAAGTGTGGCCCAGGGGCCAAATGTGGCCTTTAGGCTTCTAAGGATTGTCACACATATCCAAAGATGGTACTTTTCACTTCAGGTCTAATGATTCTACATAAATATAACCTCAAAGAAGTTTGAAAAACCCTGTCCTAGATTAATCTTGATCTAAGCCTGGTTGTACTTGAAACGTTAAATATTTTATGAGGATGTACAAATATTTTATTATGTGGTACTTGGAAGGACAAATATTTCATAATATTTTACAAGGTGGCGTGAAAGTTTTGAGAACCACTGACTTAAATAGTATTTGTAGTTTGTTACTTGTGACCATAACATTTCAATTTAATTGTGGAGTTCTGTGGAGAGAACGGTCGCTCACTGATTCAAAGGTCTGCAGCAAGATCCCAGCCCCCACTTGAGCAAGACACTTGCCTCCAATGTCAGTCTGTGATCTATCAATGTCAAAGTACTAATAGTATGGTAAAACGCATCTGAAAATGTTATTTGAAAAGTGCCTGCGTAAAGCACAATAGAAAAAGATCCTCTAAGGCAGGTCTCCTGTTACCATCAATCACCTTGGTGCAAATATTGCAACAACCTCTGGTCCACTTATGCTGCAGTAGTACATCTGTTTCCATTCCCCAGACACCCTCTTCAGGACAGCCCTTCTCTTGTGGCCGTAATGTTTGCCTAACAAAGCAGCTGCTGGTGAAAAGCATCCACTTGAAGTGATAAACAAGAAGGGTGTGACAGACAAGCCTATGCCCATGGGAACAGGAGCCGTCAGAGGTAAGATAACAAGGAGAAAAATTAGAACAACATGGATAGCATTCATTGAGTCATTTATTTGAATGTTTTCTCACAATTTGGAAAAACTAATAGCAATCTTTCTTGCGAGTTACTGGGATCACGATTTACTTTGATTACGCTTTATGTTTTCAAACGAAGACTCAAGCCACTGTGCACATTCTACACAAGCAGAGGCACATTAGTACTCGAGAGAGGACTGAAATATGAACTGCTTATCTAATAAAATAATCACATGCATTTCAGAACATGTAGAGTTCTTAACTACAGCATAAGCATGTGAAAGCTGCAATGGGACAGATAAGAGGGAGATTAATTTATAATTAGATCCTACAGTACCAGCACCACTCTGGCAGTTTCGGAGTTTGACCTGCTGTGACCCCACTCAGACAAATTGTGTAACCACATTCATGGAGTAGTGTGTCTGATAATTGGAGTGTGAATACTGTGGATACAGATTAAATTGGTATTTTAAGTACATGAGAGAGATATGATTGGCTTCCAGGACAAAAAGGCTTTAGCTGTGATGATAGTGTAAGCCTGACAACGCAGGCTTACACTGGTGTTCAATGTTCTAACATATTTTTTTTATTATTATTTTTTATTTATTCATATTAAGTGGATATACACATGAGTGTGGCTTATGAACTTTCTTTTGGCTTCCATATTTTGCTGATGTGCCAACCCCCACCAGCCAGCAGAGGGAATTGTCCGTCTCATTTTGGAAAATACAGTCCTTATAATCTATAGAACTCTAATGAACGGCGTTTGAGTGCAGAACTGGAAAGAATGGGGGCAGCAATAGTTTATGGACTTGAAAAATGTTCTATGTTGGCAACAAAATCCAGGGAATACAAATCAAAGCCAGTGCCTTGGCATAGAAAAAAGAAACAACCACATGAAACAAGATAACTTAAAAAAAACAGTTTGAATGAAGCAAAATAAATACTACTCTAGGTATGCTGTTGACGAGAGAACAATGTTATAAAATGGTTATGGGCTTTGTGTGTCAATTATTTAAAGACAGCGGCGAAAAGACAGGATTTCTTGGGGGAGCGCAATACCGTGGAATAGAAATCCCACGAGACTTAAATAGGACAGAGTGTCTCATGCTCTTCCTAATTAAGCAGTACTGTATAGCACAATAGCATATGATTGTTTCCATAACAATCAATGATCGCTCAACTCCCTCATTCAACACACACAATAGGGATAATTAAGATTTTATCATATGTTTCACGTTAGAAACGGAACATCACAATGCGCAATCATTAATATAGGCAATACACATTATACACGTATTTTTGTGATTTTTTATTAAAACTACTAAGGGGGTCATTTATTAAAGGGACTAGATGCAAGTTCGTCATTTTTATACTCACTACTGTCACCTCAGGTCTAACTTGTAACTGCAGTCTCTATATTAAGCTCGTGCATGATGGCAATTCAGACCCGAATTAACACCTTTTTGAGTGACAGTGCAGGATTTTAGAGGCAGTTGTGGTGAACAGGTCTGGGCTCATTCTACACATTAGGACATGGCTGGAACAATTAGGGAGAGGAAAATACTTAGTTTTAACATTTTTAAACTCCGTATTGCCTCTTTAAGACAGGTGCTAAATATTGACGGCAAGTTGCGCCAAATTCACCTTTTAAAAGTGCTTGTATCACAGTTTTAGGTCCCCGAATCTGACATCTAAAGGAGAAATCTCTGCTTCTGATCCACTTTTGCACATGCTACTTGTTTTGCACATGGGCAAACACTTGGTAAATGTGTCTTGACTCCAATAGTTCATCAGTTGCTCTATATTGTTGTCTTCCTTCATCTGTGGACAATGTGATCGGATCTTAAATGAAGCATGCATATCGCAAAGCTCATCGCAATGACATACCTCCCAGGAAAGATCATCACATGGATCCTGTTGTCATACTGTATCTCCCGGCCAACCCTTACTCAAATGCTTTGGCTACTCTACCCACATCTGTAAACTAGTAAATAAACTAAACAGTTCCCGTGTCCTGAAGCGCACGTGCTGGTGTTGGCCCTCCACCTCAGCCCTGCGTAATCCAAAGTGTAATCCTAGTGTTCCTCAGAAGGAAACTGAGACTTGAGTCTGAAATTACAGACGCAGCGCCCTCTTCCGCATCCACATCGACACACTGATGGACACTCCTCTGAAAACAGCCACCGCCGGCACCGTATTTACAATGAGCTGACGCAACGTGATCAAACTGCATCATTAATGGAAGAAACCTGGGCTGCTTTCACTTTCTAGAATTTGAAGGAGGGTATTATTACAGTAGCTGTTCCGCAGCGTGGCTTAAGGTTTAAGAAACATCCAGACTAATAAGACATGATCATTGTTTGTTACAGACTCATAAACCTGCTTTATAAATCTTGTACCTTGTTGCTTTTCTTATACAATATAAGAAAGACTAGTGCCACTAAATGGTGAAGAATGATTTCTCCTATGTCATCATTCGTGCTCAACTTTGTGGCATTTTTTTCCCCCCATTGTCGTCAGAGTTGCCAAATAATCCCTAAACGCTAGGTTTAGACCTAAATAGTAAATAAACAAATCCAGATGCCTTCCACTCCCTTTATAAATAACAGTCCGTTTGCCTGGCCCTCTCCAAATTAACTGTGTACCAGTAGTCTAGTCCTAACGTTTAATGACAGTGAGGCATATTTATAAAAGTCAGACAAAACATGTCTCTAATTTTATTTGAAGAACCTGGACAGTTTGATTATATTTATAATCTAATAAATAATGTTACAAATCAATCGGTCAAATGGAGATGCGTGATTACTAATTCCAAGTCATTAGCCTGTGGTGGACGTTAGCGATGATTAAATAATTTACATCAAATTAAGGGCATCGCCATGTTGTTTGTTCTCACTCGGAGTCGTACGGGTGCTCTATTTGAAATTCAGTAAATCCGACCTGCGAGGATAACAGGAACACAGCGTTACTGTTGTAGGCTTTATTTTCAAATCAAACAAAGCATGCTCCTGGTTAATGGTAATGACTTTTCTACCTGCTGAATCTCTTGGTGTAATATTGTGCTTTGAGCCAGACCCAGCATTAGCTGAGCCTCACCTTTCCTTCATTTGTCGAGGTATGACGACACATTCCTGAGCCCTGTTTGACTGCGTAGTTTGAACATGAATGACTCCGCAGACATCCCCTGCAGCTAACAACCTGCTCTTTGCATTGTGTTCTCGGAGCCAGTCTGGGGTGCGTGTTTGGAGGGGAGGGGGGTAACCATAGCGACCGCCACAGCTATCGGCATGGTGACGCAGCTCCTAGGATCCCCTGATGCGATTCGACCAGACCAGTAAACCTTAGCTGGACATTGTGTTAATTCACTGCAGGGGAAAACATGTGCCTGGAAAATACTAGAATGCTGGCTATATGAATGAGTTTCAGTCACATGACCTTTTCTGGATATAAAGGCGAATTTGAGGATTTTCGACAATTTAAAGGTGCATTACGCAACTTTTTAAGCTAAAAAAGAAGTTGATATTTGTGCATATTTGACCTTTTTGTGGCCGAGCGGCTGCATGAGTTCCAGGATCAATTGTTTTGTAGGTTCTTTGGTGAGAGGGTCCGTCAGCAATGAAAACCTTCCAAACAATTGATCCTGGAGTGTCCCAGAGAGACCACTGTGACGGAAAGTAAAGGCACCCTGCTGATCAGTCATACAGCCACCGGGTCACTACAAGGTCAAATACACACAAATATCACACACAAAAAAGCTGCATCATGCACCTTTAAGTTCAGATAAGTTCAGTTACCTTTGTTGCCACTTCTTCTACCAATTTACATTGATGTTTTGCTATGGCTGTGCTCATTTTACATCACCTGAAACCCATGGATAGGTTGGGTTCAAGTTCAAGACATTTCTGATGTCAATATATATTGCTATGGGAGACACAAGTAAATGTCCAAAAATGTAAAGCTTGTTTGTCAGGGAACTTACCATTCTTAAAGTTAAGAATGGGTGGTAATGGTCATCTTATCAATAATATGTGCTAGTTTTTGTTTTGTATAGATAGATCCAAGTAATTACTGAGATAATATTCATAAACATCTGCACTATGACAGTTTAAAGTGGACATATTACGCATAATTGAGGCTTAAAACATGATTTAGAGTGGTCTTCAACAGGATTGTTTTTTTGTTCACGCTTTAAAAATGTGAAGTAAAAAAAAAGCGTATATATTGAAAATACAGTACGGAGTGAGGGGGGCTGGGCTGGTCAGGATTTCGAATTGGCCTGGAGCTCCCTCTGAAGGCAGGTGTGGGAATAACACTATGAAAACAAGCCATCACATTTAGCTCACGTTATGCCAGCAAATTCATGCTGCCAAAATGAACACAATTCAAAACACTTGCCACTAAAGCATGAGATGCTTTAAGCGGTGAAAGGAGTGCCCATTGCCAATCCAAAAGTTGCCTGAACAAGTTGGCCTACCATGTGGAAACAAAATACCGCAAGAGAGAGGAGGAGACTGTGCTAAAGAGGAAGTGGTTTGCAGGGGTGTGATTCAGTTCAGTTTTAAAACGGGCACCTTTAGTCATGCCAGGACATGTGATGCGTACTGCTCTGCCAAACAACTTATCGTTCTGTTATTGTGCAAAAACAGACTTGTTCTCAGGCATAGGTTTTGGTATTATTGTCTAGATTTGTTCTCAGTCCAACGTATGTGTTGATAGAACCTAACTAAATTAAGATTATACTCAATATGCTAACTTGGAATTATAATGACTAACTGTACAGTGAGTGGGCAGTAGCTGTTGCCTGTGGAAGTGGCAGAACAGTGAACCACGGTGGGGGCTGAGGTAGGGGACAAGGTTGGGGGATTAGCCTGTCTGATTACTACACTGGATTAGCAGGTGGCTTCTTCTTTCTGTTTGTTCATTGGACTCTGGCTGTTTGCTTCCTCTCTTCTATTGTTCCTAATTAACTGGACAAACATAAGACGACAAACGCAGGTTAATCCATAGTTACACTGGAAATTATGTTTTTTTCAGTTTTTCAGAAACCACATTTGCTTATTTACCTTCATAATAATCCAACAGACACATATAGATTGCTTTCATTTAGTTGATCTTTCATTATATTTGTTTGATAAAAGCTGAATAAGCACCCGACAACCTGCTGTGTCCTGTCCATCTGTCTGTCTCTTCAGTTAATCAGCTCAGCTTCAATACGGCTTCAGCCGTCAGCCCACTCTAAGCAGGCGCCGTCTCCACTCTATTGTAGCAGTCGTGTCTGATTTGGGCCTGTTTAAATTACACATATATATCTTATTGTGCCAATGCACTTGGCATTTAATACGAGTCCAGTGCACTACACTCTGACAGAGTACAACTCTCCTCTAAATAATTAGGCCCACATCTCCTCGACAACACCACTAATCACAGCAGTCACTGTGTACGGCTTCTGAATCACTGTGGTGATAGAGACTGTAATACTTTACTTAGGAACAACTGTTCGCTCTGCCAATCACTGCCTCTGCAGTAATACTGCTGAAAGTCACGCTGCGTCCATGGAAATGTGACCTTTACAGCCTAGCTTAGCATAGTGCAAGCTAGGGCTACAGTAGCATTGAGGCCAACTGTAGGTTATTGCTGAGGCATATGCCATACCACTGGACTGTCCTTCAACTGCCCTCTCAGAGGGACAATGCCCTCATTACAGTGAATATCAGTTAATCAGTCCCTTGAGAGGACAAGTGGGAACAATAAAGAGGCATTTGCATGGGTGACCTCACTCACCCCTCGACGTTAGTCCAAAATACCACACGTCATGAGCAAAAGGACCAAAGCACATGAGTGGACATGAATTAAATCATGTCGGGCACACAGTGGCACAGACAGTTTGGTACAATGTCTTCATTAGAAACAGCCAGGTGCTGGGAGGGAGATGCTGCAGTCTGCAGCACTCCAGGCCCAGCCTCTGCAGAGGCAGCATCTACCTCTGTACCTGCACTGTGCACTGCCTATGCAGACTGCAATGCATAAAGGACAGCACACTCTGGGTGTAGCCGTTACATAATCAAACTCCTTATGAGTAGCCGCATTACACTGTCTGTTTTATTGTTCTAAATGTACTATTTTAGCCACGCTCAAACCAGTGTGACCTCCACCTTCACCTCTCTTTAATCCCACAGATTCTCTGGGGTAATGGCACACCTGCACTACCCCCATCCCGACCACACACGCCTTTACCATGTCCTCTAAAGATCATCCAGCCAGGTTCATCTCCCTGTGCTGCCCATCTGTCTTCTGTCCTGATAACCAATCCCACAAAGGCAGCCATAGGAAACTGGAGCCATGGACATGTGAGCCTCTGGTCATTATCCAGTAACAGGATACAGCCCTCCCTCTGCACTGCAGCTCAGAGCACCTGCATGATGCCCAGACCATGTGCTCATACAGCTCCTGTGGGCCTCTGTTTGAAGGTGAACACATGGTCATATTGTGTAGACTACTCTTAGCACTCATATACATATCATTCCTTTTTTGTTCTTTCATCTACCAACTGCCTAAAGCTCCTCTCTGCCTCAGACTCATGATGGTTATCGTTTCTTTTCATCCTGTAGAAGCCCAACGTCTGCACAGCCTCACTTAACCCTTTTCTTCTTACGTGGATCCAGAACCAGCCAATCACAACTCTTTATTAGGAATTTCCTCCTTTGAGGCCCCGCCCCTGGTTTGACGCAGAAAACCGTGGCAAGCCATGTCCCCTGCGGCTCCGATAGAGGACAGCTCTATTAAGTCAGGCTATGGAAAATATGAATATATTTAGGATTATTGGAGCAGTATTGTCCAAGACGACCGCGAGGGCTGCGCCTCGCTTTGTGACGAGGAGTGTCCGCTCTGCTTTGACAAACTTCCATGCGGCAGCAGTAGGCTACATGCGCACTAAGCACTTTAGAACTGCCATCCTTTTGACGCAGTAGCCGCTAAAATAGCAGGCCTGGCTCTCTCATCAGTCAGACGCGTGACAGCGACATCTCTCGATTTGCATCTCGAGAGTTCCCTGTCCGTCTGCTGTCAAGAGTGACAGTGCCTGATACACCGATCAGCTCGATCAAGCTCACGCCGCAGTAACTCAAATATAAAACTGCAATTCATTCCTCGAGCTGCTGAAGTGTGAAATAGCCGTGGCCACGGCTGTCTATAATGTCGTATTTTCTTTAGCATACGTTAACATCATTGAGTGTATCGAGTGATGTTGCAGAATTCTGAACTACGCACGCGCATCCACCGCGTTTGATATGTGGCCGCATCGTTTTCGTTCTAATGTCGTTGGTTACAGAGGTCTCGGTCATCTTGGAACCGCTGTTATGTCACAAATTAAAGAGGGAATAAGCTCACAGCCGGTCGCTTATTCGGGTAACCGCATTATGACGCATGGGTCACAGTCAGTGAGGGTGCATACGATGAGACGTCTCAGCATCACTGGCAAGGACGACCAGGACCCTGCTTCCCGAGAATTTTTGCACCTCATTTACGACAGCAGAGCGCAAAGCAGCGCGCTTACGGCAACATAGGACAGAGCAAGAGGGGAGCGCATCCATGGAGGTCACAACGCACTGCGTGCATCCATAGCATCTCATATGCAGATGTGCAGTCAACGCCAGTCAAATGTAATATAAAATGTAATTAAATACTAAGCATGAGTGGCAGTTGATACACGTGCACATACCCTCCCACAGAGAAGCTCAGTGTAAGATTAAACCGATTAGGTTTAATGGCCGGCAAGGTTACAGCCGAAGTAGGCTACGGCCCGCTATGACATGCACATCCGGACATCCTATAGAGGAACCTCCAGCCGAGACATCAGGAACAACTTTTTAAGGAACACAGTCGATTTTCACATTGGCAGAAGATGATGAATATATGCAGATACATAATCTCTAATATATGAAGTAAAAACCCTCCCTGTAAAGCAGAAGCTATTTGCTGCATCATGTTGTCGCAGTTTGAAAAGCTGAGCTAAAGCCATCGTCATGCACCTGATTCTACATTTCCTAATAGCTAACAGACTGCCCTGCCGTGTCAGTTTGGCAGTGCCGTGTACAGGCTGCGTCTCAGTTTTAGGGCCACTTCAGGTACGCTCGACTATATAGGTATAAGTTAGAACGAAGCTTACCCCCATGTTGGCGCAGTCAGTCTTCTCTCAGGTGATGCACGGCTTGAGAGGTGTCAGCCTCTTACGATCACAATACAATATGGTGCCTTTAGGGATAAAAGTGACAAGCTTAATTTGGCGGTTTTTGAGTCTAAGACTAAATTAAAACAATAACTTTTTGGAGTTTCCCCAGACCTTCGAAACGCAAGGCTACACTTTCTCCACCACCGCGATACGTCAAACGAAATGTTGCAGTCTCAAGCGGAGCATCACGCAGGAGGAGCAGGGTCCTGTGCTTTCGGAGACTGTCGTGGAAAGAGCGAAAGGAGAGACGAACCACAGCGCTGTGTTCAGGACCTATCTCCCTCCGCGGCAGCCGGCTACCGCAGTACAACGCACCTCGTGCCGCACCACTCCGCCTAGAGCGCAAACGGATGAGCCAGAGGCCTCCGCGAACCCGCCCATCGCACGTAAAGCAACCAATCGGGAGTCCGAGCGTCTCCTCGGTGACACAGCATGTAACCAATCACGTGTGTTGCATCCCTTCTCCAGACCAATCGGGACCAGTTCTGCCCCTCCTGCTTTACTGCAGAATTCCGAGGCGTGCAGCCAGCATCGTCGAGTGACTCTAGGCTGAAATTGTGTAAATGGACGAACAAGGTTAGCCTCTGGTTGTCGTGACTGTGTTTGTTCCCCTTGTAATGTGTCCATGTAATGTCAGACTCTAGTTTGTGTGAGTCATTTGCATGTGATGAACGCCCTGGATGTGTCATCGGTCTGTGGTCCTCTCATGGGCATGTTGTGCACCGCATCTGTCCCAGGCAGCAGTATAGGCCTGTCACACAGGGACTGTCCCGCCTGTCTGCTTTATGAAACGCGTCTGTGCTCTCCACGATGCGCACACGTATGACGTTCACTAACAGAGATGATGACTCAGCACTTGCCAGAAGGATAACATCTGAAATAGGAGTTACTGAACTATTTTTTATGGAACTGATAGAGCCTGAGCAAAGCCAACAATATAGGGAGAACAGGTAAAGTTGAGTTAAGGACTAAGAGATCCTTACAGTACACAGACATGCTGCACAACAAATATCAAACTCCCGCTGGATTTCCATAAACTTTTACTCCAAATCACTTCCTGACTGACTAAGAGGTCACTAGCTTGCAAGATGCTATTACAGTATGTGCCGTACTCAACAAATCTATTTTTACCCCCAAAGTCCTTTCCTCTGGCTAACTTCAATTCCTAGCAACCCAAATGACAATTGTTCAATGTTGTAAATGACCAACATCCCTTTAAAATAGTCAGAGCTTCTTGTCACACTAACCGCCACATCATACATTACACTATAAGAGGAGGTTT
This sequence comes from Neogobius melanostomus, assembly GCA_007210695.1. Classification (NCBI taxonomy): domain Eukaryota; kingdom Metazoa; phylum Chordata; class Actinopteri; order Gobiiformes; family Gobiidae; genus Neogobius; species Neogobius melanostomus. The sequence continues at coordinate 995,886 of VHKM01000213.1, read as the reverse complement.
TCATGTAAATGTATGACCAATTATGACGCATGGAAACAATATGCTGGATGACTTTGCAAAATTGTCGAATTGCATTTTCGGTTTTCCAGTTTACAGCACACACTTTGAAAAGCAGAAGTCTGAACATGTACTGCTAAACTAATACTAGAATCCCTTGCATAGAGGACTAAACTACTTGTATATTCACAATAATAATAGCAATTACCCCCAGACTTCCCGACTTGATATTTGCAGTAACTTAAACACTTTAATATCTTGCATCTCTAAGTGAGAACGACACTCTCAGCTATCAGACTCATGGCAGCCAAGTCATGATCTCTTCTCGATCGCTGTCACTCCCGCCATCACTGCAAGGAGAGGGACCCCGCCGCCATCCCCCACCCCCTCACCAACTCTGGTCTCCTTGGTAACAGCAGTTGGATGACCTTGTCTTGCCTCTTCTGCTGAGTCAGAACATGAGGGATGGGTGAAGTGGGTGCAGGGAGGAAATAGAGGACGAGAAAAAGGGGGAGAGAGGTAAAACGAGAGGAGAAGAGAGAAGATGGGGTGTGGTGGATGTCGTGGTATTATAACCAGAGTGTTGGCGCTTGGAATCCCGGCTCCTGTGTCCTTGGGCAAGGCGTTTCACCCACTCTGCCATGTGTGTGATTGTGTCGTGTGAGTGCTGAGTGGTGCCTCTGTGAAGTTTGCTGGGTGCTGCACTTCAATGTCTTACACTGGAAGTAAACACAGGTTCTGAGGGCTATTAGTGACATGGCTAAAACCGTAACAAGCATTTTCATACAAGTTACTTTTATCATAATGTACCGCTGTGACTAACGCGGTACATTTCGGGGGAGAATAACTATAACTAATTACTATTTTAAAGTAACAATCCCAATACTGATAAAGACTTACGTTTGTACTGGTGCAGTTCTTAAAATAGAACAAACCGTTCTTCAGTACAAACAATTGAGATAGTTTTTGGAAGCATTTGTTTTGTGTGTGTGTGCGGCCATCTTTATGGAGGCGTTGGTCGTGGTCGGAGGGGCTGATGGCGCACATTGTCAGCCTCACGGCCATCAGTCTCCCTAGGGCAGCTGTGGCTACAATATAGCAGTTTCCGCCACCGGTGTGGAGTGAATGAATACAGAGGGAGGACCGAAAAAGAGAGACGGAAAATGTATATCGATGGATGTGAAGATGCTATTGTTAGTTATGTATGTAGACAGACAGACAGACAGAGACACAGACGGAGGAAAGAGAGGAGATGAAGGTGAAGAGAGAGAGAAGAGGTGCAATATGTGGTGGCTATAACAGCAGGAAGGATAGTAGTAGTAGTAGTAGTAGTAGCAGGATGCGTGGACAGAGGACATTTGCTCAGACCAGCTGCCTTGCACTATAAAAAACAAAATTATATACTGTATGTAGGGCTTGGATTTTAAACTTGATGTTTGATACAGTGCCTGGCAAGCCACACACTCTAATAGTTTGTGGCTGTAATCAAAGCAGTTTTAGCTTTGATCACAGCCCACATTCGCTGTGGCGTCGTTTTGATAAGCTTCTGCAAAGTCACAAGTCTGAGAATGGTGCTGAATTTAGACCAGGCTAACTGCAGTATAGCCACAGATCCAGGTGGCTTTTTTTTTTTTTTTCTTTTTCAAGGAGGGTGAAGTGTGGGCAGTGTACTTAATTCCCAGGTCTGGGTTGATTAAAGATAGAAGTAGCGCGTGCTATCAGTCAATAAAGTGAGATTTCATAATATGCTGTACTTACTCTAAGGATGTTCCTGTTCTGCAAGTGCAATACTGCAGCTAACAGCTTCTTGATCCAATCTCACACTTAAAAGCGTCAACATATTGTCAGCTGATTGGACAGAGCTAGTAATTGCTAAGGACGCAGCAACGGGCATTGAAGGAAGGATGGGTCAAATGCAGAGGACACATTTCCCTACGGGGACAAGATGACCCTGAGTACCAATTGAAGAATTCCAAGTACCACCAGCTGCCACAGTATGAGAACCACTGATTTGGGCAGTTATGCTAAGAGGCTCACAATAAGTGGATTTCCCTTCAACAAAACAGTGAATCTCCCGTGGATCATGACAACCAATTCATGAACGCAGCCCAACTAAAACCTATAAATCAAGATCTATATTCTGACTTCAAGCAACATTTACCTTGTGCTTTTCTTATTGTACAATACGACAGTGGAACAGAGCAGATGCTATAATTACAGTAATGTACGGCATGAGCCATTAGTGCAGCCGAAAGTAAAGAGGTTTTAAGAGTAATAGGTCAATCCAGGACGCAACATTCCTCAATAATGTACGCACATCCTCAGCACTCATTGCTCAAGGCTCGCTTAGATTTATAATGTTAAATCATACGGTAAATGCTGCAGCCACAGTGTTTTGAAAAATGAGAGATGTGCTTATATGTTTGTAGGGCCCACTAGGATTTAGTGGTACACGGAAAGTTCAATATTTTATGCGGTGAATCTTGCTTTGAAAAGTTTGAAAACCACAAGCCATTAACATTATAAAAGTTTCATTAACGCTATTAAATGTGTTGCAAAATGGCAGAACTATGAAATCATGCGTAACTAAAGAATATAAACGAGCGCAGAAAAATGTCCACTGTGCATTCGGTGACTCCTCCTTGCATCGCTGTCCTTTCAGCACCACTGCAGCACAACGATGCCACTGCACAGAGCTCTTTTACAAACACCGCCCTGTTGTACCTGTCTACACTTTCAGAACAGCGCCTCAAAACTATTCACCATTGTTATTTTCAGAATGACAATTAGCTCCATTACTCAGCACTTTCTCTGCCCTTTTAATGAAGTCGCAGTGAATCAAATATGCATGAGGGAAAGTAAAAGTCATTTGTGCGAGGTTCCCTGATGGGAAATATGCATTCAGTTGTTTTCCATCTGATCAGCCTTTAGTTCATTAGAGCTTTGTCAATTTATAATCTCATTGCACATAGAAAGTAGCATGCAGAGTGCAGGCGTGTGACGTCAAAACCTCTCTGGGAATAGGGGTGCATTCCATAATAACAAACCAAAGGCGGATATCGTTCATACAGTATGAAAGCACCCAGCAGCTAATGGAGTTGCTAATGTTAGTCTATGTTTGCTTGTGTCTTCCATTGTTTCTACTCCAGAAATAAAAGCCTATCACTCAAAATGGCAAAAATTCAGACCAACTGTCAACGTTTTTTTTTTTGTAGGTGAGTTGGTACATCAACCAATCACAAGTCATGAGAGTGAAACGTTGTACATATATCAATCAGCTTAACCCTGACCCTGCCCTGCCACTAACCTGAAGGATAGTGGGCTGGTGCCTAATCTTAATACACCTTTTTAGCTTAGCTTTTAGCTGATATCTGTTTATTTATTGTACTGTGGGTGTCCAGGTGGGTGTGGTGTCTCTGGCCCTATGGGGGCCCTTGCGTCGGTGCCCGGGTTGGCGCGGCTGGTCTGCTGCTCCCGGGGAGGACGGCTCCTCTGATGGGGTTTCCTCACCTTGGTCATCTGTACCCAGCCTTATGTACTTGATTTTGATTCTGTGTGGTGTGAGTGTAGAGTAAAGGGTAGGGGGTGTAGGTGTGCGTGTGTATTGTGATAACTGTATATATTGGGAGGGTTTGACGGGCGAGAATGTTTTTAATGTCTTTTTAAATGTCATGCACTTTGGGATGCACCTGTGTATGAAAAGCGCTCTATTAATAAAGATTGATTGATTGATCTATGTTCCCCCACTTCTATTGATGGGAGAACATGGGTACCGGGGAACATAGGGCATAGCAAGTTTAGAAAAAGAAAATCATATAATTACAATATCACTTTAAAAAAAATCTTGTTTGAATTGCTAATTGCAATTTGACGATTTCCTTTAGCAAAACAAAGACCTGCCATTATTTGGACACTACAATATTCTTTGCAAACAACAACCTATTCATTCTTTTATTTTCTTTATTTTTTAATACTTGGCTTGTCCTTAAAGGCCCTACACCTGATTTTTTTTTCATTCCAAACAATGAAAGAGGAAACCACTAAATTCAAATGTTGGTTGAGGTACAAACTCATCCCTAATCTTCCTAGCACATTTCTAGCCCTTGAATTTTTTACAGGGACATGTTTTTCACAACTTGCAGGGTTCCTTCACAAAAATGCTGGAAAACTGTCCTGCAAGTTCATGAAGTTGAACTTTGTAATTAGATCTACAGTGTTTTCCTCAAATGTCTGAGTTTACAATATACTAAAGGACGACAAAGCAAATGTCTTTCTATAGCTAGAAAAAAAATAGGTATAGCTCCTTTAAGATTAGTTTAGGGGTTCATATTTCAGTCTCAAATATTGACGCTCTTGAATGTGGATTTTTAAAACAAAATCATAGAAGAAATAAATGCAATTGTTGTTGATACATTTCCTAATCTGTGCGGCCCATGTTTGAAGTAACAAAATACCAGAGTTCTTTACGCCATGTTGACCTTGCACAAACCGGATTCAGCACTCGCTACACTTCCATTGTCATGCATCTCAGTCCTGTCCTAAATCCTTCTTTTTGTCCAGACAACACACTTAGAGAAATCTGTCCACGCTTGTGCATTGTTCATTCCACTGACGGTCTCCTCAGAGCTGTCCGCGTTGTGTTTTGGGCTGTGCTGCTGAGTGCGTAGTGTCTCTCATCGTAAGAGAAAAGGTTCAGATGGTGCTGACTGTCCGGGAGCGAGGCTGGGGCGATTCTTTGCACAGCCTCCTAGGCAAGCATTTAGTCACTCTGATAACTGATCTGTCACATACAGTGGGGGAGATCTCAGAGGAGTGTGGGAGAATGCCACTATAATGAATGTTGTCTTCTCGGTACGGCAAAGTGACGCAATGGCGACTGCAAAACATAGATGAAGGCAGCAATTATTTATAGCAACGTTAAGTCCTCGACAGAGACCAAAATAAATCACTTAGAGGCACTATACCTGATTTTTCTAGCAGTGGACAATGTTAGGAAAGTTAGGAATGAATTTGGATACAACTATCATTTTAATTTAGTGAATTCCTCTTTCATTGTTGTAAAAAAACTACAAAAAATAAATCTGGTATAGGGCTTTAAAGGAATAGGCCACCGTTTTCCCATACTGAGATATGTTCTTACCTGAGCTTAGACGAATGGATGCGTACCTGTCTGGTCTTTACGTGTGCGCTCAGTCACGCAAAAACACCGAACATGTTGTTTGCATTTAGCCTCTCCTCCTCTCCTCATGGATCCAAAGGGGTGAAGTTAGAAGCGACCAAGCTCTTCCACGTTTTCCCTATATTTAAATAGAGTTACGTGAGCACTTACACGATCCACACAAAATTAAACATGTCGATTTTGATGTGGATAAAATGGGGTACTATTTTGTAAGGCGTAGAGCACTTCGACGTCTGCGAAGTCCTAAGGTGTTATTACACCTTACAATATAGTACCTCTTTGTATCCGCTTTAACCGTATTTAAATGGAAAACGTGGAAGAGCTTGGTCGCTTCTAACTTCACCCCCGTTTGGCCCCATAGTGGAGGAGGAGAGGCTAAATGCTAACAACATCTTTGGTTTTCTGTGTGACTCAGCGCACACGTAAAACCAGACAGTTACGCATCAACTCATCTAAGCTCAGGTAAGAACATATCTCAGTATGCAAAAACGTGGCCTGTTCCTTTAAGTTGTATCCAAAAGGTCGTATCATGTAAAACATGCTGTATAGTTTAGACATCGACAAACATGTTCTGAAATCAGTTTGTTCGTGAGTTTTTAAGTGATCTCTGTTAATAATTCTGATATGTTTAAGAAGTACACTGCATAGATTATACAAACCTACAATGAGCACCTGAAATGGCCGCCCATTGTGTTCAATGGCGCCTATCTGTGGCTGCATCCGAAACCATTAAATTGTAGCCTCTAAGTACTAACACTAGCAACTAATCTTTAACCTTTCATGGGGTCAACTGTTAGATCTCTATGCAGTTAGTGAACTAGAGCTTCAGCAGCATTTGTCCAATTGGACCGTCCTTACCCAGGGAAGGGGAAGTGACATCACCAACAGCTGTTTTCTACTTCTTTAAAGTTCAGTGCAGGCCAAACAAAAGCGCATACCGCCACCTACTGTATATTGTCCAACAACATAGTGCCCAAATAAAGACATTTAGGCGGAAAAAAAAAGAAACATCGAAATGATCCTTCACATTACCCTTTATTTTATCTCAACAGCGGTTTCATAAAGCTACAGTATGCAAATTAGCCATGTGGCTTAAGTTTCTACTAAATGAAAGCAAAAGCACAAACTGCCTTCATTTAGGCCATTTACTGAGGAGGCTCTTTAAAACCATGTGACTGTGCTGTGGTGACGACAACATGTATTTTGTCACTTTTATAAAGTTTGACTTGTGCAGAATCTTTTTTCTTTCTTTCTTATTTTTCTTATTAAACGTGCACCTGTCAATCAACAGTGGTTGCGCATGAATCACTCGAGGGCGGGGGCGAGGGGGGTGGGGAGATTGGCGCAGTGGCTTATGGGATGGCACATAGCTCCTAATGGCCAGTGAGTTAGCATCAGAGGTCCCTATGCTAAAGTGGCTATGATAGTTAGCATCCCTAACTCCTTCCTAACTGACAACCCAATTGGACGCTTCTTATCATGGCGGACGCTGATGCACATCTGGTTTGATGTAAGACCTCATACCAATTTACTGGTTTCGGATGGAGCAACCATTTCCTTCCTTTCTTCTAGCTGCTTCCTTGTTTGCAGCCCAGGGAACATGTGCACTAGAGCCCTGATATTCTGCTCAGGTGCCACATGACCAATCAGCGCGGCAGGCAACATTTTACCATGGTATTATTAGGGCAACTTTTCAAATGGAGTCAAATAGTCCATATTGTGAGAATAGATGTGCCACAACAAAGTCCGATCTGTTTTGAAAGTTTTTTGCAGTGTCATTTTCCATTACCAGGAGGGGCAGTGCCCTATCCAGATCTTTATGGTGTGAAGTGAATAACACAAATCTATATTATTGGTCAGAGAAATTAGTTTTGCTTACATCTATGTTATTAAACAATAGGTTTAAAGGGAGGGTTGGTTGAAGGATTTTGGAAAAATATCTAAGTGTGATTTTCTGACAAAAATGTGCAATTAAGATTCGATTTGCAATGTATGTTTTAAAACCAGAATTCAAATTACAACTAATTACAACTGGAAGGAGGAAATAAAAACAAATGAATCAGGTGGTAACAAGCACAATTTCCTTAAGAATTGCATTGAGTTTTCCCAAAAGCCTTAATGTTACAGTGTCAGTACAGTTCAGCCGCACCAGGGGAGGTGTGGGTGATGATGACAGAGGTGTAATGGAGCTGGAGACGGGCCGTGTGCTCAACAGGGAACCGGCCCTTTAACGTCCAATAGCCAATCAGGCCGGGGAATACTGGGAGCAGGACGTCCTTGGGAGCGACCTTGCAGATAGGCCCAGAGATGGACAGGCTGGGAGGGAGTCGAGGGGGCGACAGTGACTGGGGGGTTGGTGGAAGAAAGCTGACGGCCTGCTGCCGTTGTAATTCTGCCTGTGTGTAATTGTCTATGGTGTAGTGTTTGTGATAGGTTGTGTGTGAGATCATACTAATGAATTGTTTTATCATTTTATAGGTTAATAATGATTGTTGTTGTTATTGTTGTATATTGTTGGCAATCTACATCTTGCCCAGGGACTACAGGTGAAAATTAGCTTTGGAGCTAAAACTGGCACATTTACAGTGATGTTAATCAATGTGCATTGTCCCTGTTCAAATAAACTAATAAATAAAATAAAAAATGACATAAAAGTATTGTACTCAACAGACAACATTTTGTACCATCATAGTTTTTCCCCTCATCCCACAGCCAACCATCTGCAGGGATTTGCATATCTGGCACAGGTTTTCTCCAAATGCAACCCTCTATTTATTCACATTTGGGCTGGCTGACTTGTGAAATACAGGGTCGAAAGATTAATCAGAATTAGCTCGTCGCAAAGACTGCAGTTATATAGGTAACATAATGTCCTTACTTCTTGGCTGCACAACTCATAATCAAACTGAAATTGCAGATTGAATATGGTGTAGCCCAACTTAACGTAGTTTTGCAGTTCATGCACGTGATCAAAATGCAAAAGCGACCTGAAACTTGATTTCAAAATAATCGCAAAACTCTTATCTAATCACTGTCGCAAAAGAACATTGCGATGAGATTTTGTGAACATGTGGCTAGATTACATGACCAATCCTACATTATTTAAACCATAGTGCAGCTGCCAATGATACTGATATGCATTTGAGCTAAACAGATAGGGGAGTAAAAGATTGTGAGAGGATTACAAACCTTAGCCCTTCTGCCCCACTATAGGTCTTTATCACTCACACGTCACTGCCTTCAGATTAAAGTGACAGCCGGTCACTCTCTGGCGTTACGTAAGCACTTCTCTGAAAGGTGCAGTCAAGAATAGGGCATCCATTATTAAGTTAGGGACATGCAAAAATATCAATGGCAGCTGAAACATGCTAAAGCAACTACTCTATGCTAATTCAGTTGCCTTCTGTAGGACTGAGGAGGGGGGTTAGGTATTGATCGATGATGACTAGTAAACTACCAAACCTGTGCATGTCAATGAAAAGCATCGTTGCTCTGACACTAGCAATCTGGAAACGCTCGGTTATTTCTGCCACAGAACTATAACACGATTAACACAAGTCAGACAAGAGATTTTCAATATTTACTTGGTGCCAAGGGGGAGAGAGTTCGTCACCAGCCATCTCCGCCAGCCACTCTATAACTCCCGATGTTTCAAACTTCCCCTTGGCTTTTTATTGAATACACCCACCCACAGGACAGCATTCAATACATCAAAGAGTTATATTAACCAAAAACCAGATAAATAAAAGATTTGTCCTTCGGCTTCTTCCTCCCGCTGGGGGAGGGCCTGACAAAACACTCATAAACACTTTGAAGCAGTTTTATGACTTCCTCTCCTCCTGTTTTGACCAAACTGAGATTACCAAACCAGATAGGTCAATAGTTCATCTTTGTAAACAGTTCACATACCAAGATGGTTTACAACGTCACTTCAGTGCACAGATCATGGTATTTACAACAGTCAAACTTCTTTCTTGCCTTCGCTCAAGTTAAATGTCTCATGATAACCTCATATACAGAATTCTTTAACACATCCCAAACATAATAGATAGATCAATAGTTATACAATCCAGAGTAGTCACGATGTGAACAGTTGCAATTAGAAAATGGTACATTCTGTGAAGAGAAAAGACCTTGTTCTTGGTGCATTCCTGAAAATCCCCCACGTGTGTGCTGCTGGTGAACACAAAACTCTAATGGTTTGACAAAAGAGGGCGAGTGAGCGCTGCTGCGGGTTTGAAATGTCTTTAAGTCGGGTGCTCTTCAAGGATCCATAAGCAAAAAGCAACTCATGAAAACAAGAAAGGAGGTCCGAGGCACAGCCGACTTACAAAAGTAAAAATCCTTTATTGTGTGAGGGACACCAACGTGTTTCGACCGCTTAGGTCTTCATCAGGGGAGACAGAGTGAACTCTAAAACTCTAATGGGCTTTAACCATTTTAAACAAACTAAGAACCAATAGGAGAAAATAGACTAAAAATGATGACTTCAGTGACGAATACATCGAACAGTTACACACGAACGAGTGCAGAAAAACATATATGGGCTGTTGTGACAGTTTTTAGAGTTATCTAACTGAAACTAGTCGCAAGCAAATACACAGACAGGGGTGGACCGTCTGGCCGTGCTGGGCCTTTTGGTCGGGGGCTGGGAGCGCCGGCTTTCTACATCACAATGGACATAAAGACTCTGCGGATTGTCCCTATCTCGGCTCCCCTAGGCTGAAGCACATGCTGGGTTTCTGCCACACCCAAAGACATCACAATGGGCACAAAGAATCCTGCTGATTGCCCATCACACCTTCCTGTGTCTAGCTCCCTCTATCATCACAAAAGGTGACGCTTGCTCTCATCCGAGGCGCCCCCACTGCAGCTGTGGCCCCTCCCATGTTGGTGCTGGGACGGCCCTCATGTGTACCTATATAACCAATGTATTACTGACATTGCATCAACAAAGTACACACACATCACCAACACAGCACAGATGCCATGTAAAACCCCAGAGAGTGACAGACTGTCATTATCACCGCGCTCAACTTTATAGTCCTGTTTGTAAAAGTCGTCCGAGATCTGGCCAAACATTTCTATGTTTCCTTGAAACATTGACACACTTGCAGTGCTTAAGCTGCACACGGTTTGGCCCAGGGTAGAAGACGGTCCCAACGGAGGATCCAGCAGGCCTATAATGCTCCAAAACAAGGGCTGCATGATGCGCATCGTTAGAGCCAGATTTTGGGTCGCAATTTATGTACCTTTTATTTTTCTTGCTGCTTTCGACCAGCAGAGGGTGTGTGTTCATTATTACCTGTAGGAGGTTTAAATGGGCCTTCGTACTTCCTTTCGGGACGCTACCGGAAGGAAGCAAACGTCTTTGACCGTTGTGCGGGAAGGTTTGATTGTATTGTAATGGACTTTTAACTTTGGATTCACTGCATTTTTATCGATTATATGAATTGTCAAATAAAGCTTAAGTACATTTTCGCACGGACATATGGCTGGAAGACCCATTTTTTAATATACTGACATATGCCTTCGAACTTGAACGCGTTGGAGAATTTTTCTGGTAGCAAGTAGCTGTTCATGACGCTGCGGAACATGACACTACATGCATGTCAGTGATAAACCCCTGTATGTGCCATCTCTGGGGGGGGAAAAAACAACTCAAAATGCCCTTTCCATGAGGGCTTGTTACGTATGTGTTAGGCCAGATAACCCTGTAGCTTAAACCAGTGGTTCCCAACCTTTTTGTCTCACATACCCCTTGAATCCTTCATTTCTATTCAAAGTACCACTAAACTTTACTGTTATTTAGTTGTGCATTGTGTTGAAAATAAAGTTATAACACTGTGAAATTCAAACCTTTTACTGCAAAGTTAAATTATATCAAAACACTGTTCAGTTTTGCCTTCTTTTTAGATCTGAAATATCTCCATGTACCCTCTGCTAAGTGCTCGCATACCCCTGGGAAACACTGGCTTAGACCTCAATGTTTACCTGTTCTAAAAGCTTGCGATTATGGTATTAGCTCAGCAGTTCATATTTTGTGTTCATTATGTTACAAACTGACTCTCTAAATGTGTGCTCCCGCTGTGTAGAGGCTGCTTTCGTTACTACTGCCATACAATTAGATTTGTGGTTTGTTTTTGATCATTTATTTCATATTTGACAGACGACTGTAACATCAACTGCCACAGGATTTATACTCAATATCACCCCATAAAGGCAAGGCATTTTGTTGACAGCTTTTGTGACAATTGCAACTATGTAGATTGTGATTTGACCTGCCTGTGATCATCTTACTGCCCTATTCGTCACCGTTTGACACGCCTGTATTATAACAGTGTAGTCGTGTAGGCGTTTCAGCCTCTTGCGGAGTAAGCATTACGCACATGCTTACTTTGTTGTGGCCCCATTCTGTTTCCGAATGATAAAGCGAGTGTGTTTGTGTGGGGTTGAGGGTGTGGGTTCATGTATGGGAGAGATACTGTCCTAATATACAGCAACCTCGTGTGTGTGCTACATGTGTGTCAACATAACCTCAGGCGCTATATTCTGCTCTAATGCTCTAGGAGGTACATTTAATTAGTGTGATTTACTGCTCCTAGCTCGACGAGGCTAAATATGCTAGCGAGCCAACCTCTGCAAAGTGGCCCTACCCGGTCACCTTAGCTATTTTTACAGCTTTATCGTAACACAGCGAGCTAAACTGAGCGGAACATTTGTCTTTGTACTTTGCATGCGTAGTTGTTGGGTTTCGCCTGACTCCTGAGCGCGTCGCTATGCCGTAACATTGACAGAAATAGGCTGCTGTGTGCTTATCACTGTAAGACTTTGCAGACCAATTGTCCCCCGGAGTGTGGAGAGAGAAAGCGCAATCTCTAAAAAAAAAAGCAAAATGACTTGAATCGTGAATATTTATTATTATCTGAGTATGTTTATGTTGAATTAATAGGGGCAGACAAGTTATTTGTTATTTGGATCTATAAGGGGCTTCCTTTGAGTCTACATATTGATTTCTGGGAATAAATGATGTGGGAAGTGTGGAAGATGATGTAATCCTGTGTAATGTTTATGGTCCAGTAACTGTCTAGGCTGATTCTGAATACTAATGTAACTCTCGTGAGAATTCTCTTGCGCTTCCTCTAAAGGGGAACAGTGTTTGCTTGGTTCACGCTGCACATTTTAACCATTCATTCGGGAGCATTAACATTTGAGAGAGGACTTAAATATACAGTATTGACAGGTTTTGTTCATTAGAAGTTGCGTTCTGTATCTTAAAGCGTGTAGGGTTGAAACTTGCTGTGTGACTTTAAGGGCCTATAAGACTTTAGATCTGGCCTAGTCTTTACGATTTTCCAATAGCACCCATTTTGATTGCTATTTCAATTCGATTGAAGCCTTATTCTGCAGAGCGACTTTCATTCACAGGCACAGAATAGGCCAGTGTATTGTCCCTATAGAGAGCTCACTCATATGGCCAGGCAGCTTCCTAACGCGGGGGTGGGCGGTTGGCGATCGGCGTGTCATGGCACCAGTGGCAGTAATGGAACCGCTCGCCCGTGCGGCTGAAAAGTGTGGCGGTCACGTGACCCAGGGGGACGGGAGGAGGGCGCTTTCGGCAACTACCGTAATCCGTCCATCCCCCGCTTTACTCATCCTGCCTATATGGAGAGACACTTCAGGGTGATCCTGGCTGTTCAGTAACCATAGACCGTTAAAAAGAATAGACATCTCCTCCTCACTCCTCCCCGTTTACCATAATGACCACGTTCGAGGGGGAAATCATGGCGGATTTACAGACTCCTCCTCCCCAGCTCTGACGAAGCATGTTCCTAAGAAGGGCATAAGGGCGGGATCTTCACTGTAGACTCAGCCCTTGCGTGACGTGTAGCTCGCGCAGCTCCAATGCTAACAGTCCGACCCTCATTAGTACGAGATTTCAAAAATGTTTCTTTCGAAAACCAGCCTGTGACTAACCCAGCGTTATCTCAGGAGGAATATGTAGCCTTAGAAAGTGTTTAAAAACAGAAACCAGGTGTTAAAGTTGTTTTTAACGTGTCTAAAGTCCAATGCTTTTCAATGGGAGACTAGCGGCTATATGGAGGTACTACAGCAATGGCGGAGCAATGGTGGCCTCCAGTGTTGCGGTCGTAAAGCAGAGCAGCCAGCGGCCATTGTCAGCAACACAAAACGAAGCGCCTATACTATATGCACACACTGCCAGATCGTAAGGTTTACTGATAGGTCTCTTCATCATGACACCAGCTCTGGATTAGACTAGAAAGCTCATTAGAATGTAAAGTGCGCAGATTTGGTCGTAAATCGCAAATGCTGCAATCGTTTAGGAGTCTCCACTGTGTGTGTAGATCATGCTAACCCTGTAGTTTAGACCTCTACAAACATGTTCTTCGGAAATGCGCCTCAGGATGTGTGTAAAATTCACGATTGTATCTCGGTTGAATCTTAATTGAATTTGCGATAACATATAATGTATTCAATCATCACAACAAATGCTAATGAAAAGCAAAAATCATCAAATCATGTCAAAACACCAGATAGAGGAACCTCAGTGATTAGTCCATGTATTGGGCCTTCGTGCAGTATGAATTGTACATAATCTTAAAAAAAAGAAAAGCTCATTCATCTCCACAAGGAATAACATGACCGTTGACCTTTTATGAAGCACTAATCTGCATTTTATCCCATCTCATTTTGTATTTTTGCTTAATCTGCAAAAGGACTGTCGGCGCGTGGACTGCTCAGGACACATACAGTAACAGAAAGTACTGCTTGAAAACGGATGAAGTTGCAGTTTTCTAGCTCGTATGTCACTTCATCTTGTGCCCTCTGCAGACTCCTTTGAGCTTTTCCTCTGTGCGTCGCTCTAGTTTCAACACACCATGCATCGACTGTAAGACTGATCAGAATGTCATTGCAATTAGCAATTCAAACATGGTTACAGTTAAACTACTTTCCTCACTGTCTTGTCTGCATATAAAACGGGCTGTACTTTAGACCTACATGATTTTTATGTTCGTTTAGCAGTGTTCTTAGTTGTTCCTCAACTACTGGAACCGTTCAGCGCTCAGGGAAAGGAAGGAAAGGACTTTATTTGTATAGCGCTTTCACCGACATGGGACAATTTACATTCACTCCATACTCAGTGTGTTCATCTCTGCACCACGGACCTGCTCGGGTGCGGTTTCCCAAAACTGAGTTTGTTTTGACCGTGTCATTCCCACTGCTGCCTGTAGAGGGAGTGTCGTGGAATTTCTTACCACTATAAAGGAAAAACGCTTGAAAGTATGCAAATTTGTTTAACACACGTGTGGAGAGCCGACACACAGAAATCCATGGTGAACTCTGGAGGGCAAAGCCTCTGATCAAGTTAATATAGACCAAGTCACACAGCAGGAAGCAGGAACGGTGACGCGGTGTGAGACGTCACGGCCTGGCCGCCTGGTGTGTTTAATGCAGATGAATGGCAGACATCTGGCGGGCTAAGACGATCGAGAAGCCCTTTGTTTCCAGGACACGTCTTTGTCCTTTTGTCTTAGGTGTGATAAGGGCAATCAGCAGAGGGCTCCCGTCTGGCGAAGCAGGACGCCGGCGCTCCAGTAGAAACTCAGCATGCCTTTCAGACGGGAAGAGCCTGGCCTTGTGTATTGTGATGAACTGCCATTACAAGAGCACCTGGCAAAATCTTGATCAGCCCAGGGCTCTGCATCTCAGTGTTACTATCTTATATCCCTACATTGTCTACTTGCACATGACCCATAATGCTCTGTGCCTTGGGGGGTAGCTACGAGCTGGAGGCCTTTGAGTGCGAGTGAAGCTACAGCCAAACAACAATCAAAAACAGAATCCGGAACTACAATGCACTGCACACGAGGTTAACGAGAGCTTTGTTACCGATCGACTTTTCAAAATCAATAGATAAAAAGGTACAGATATTTTTAAGCTTTGGTTTTGTGGAATTTAATATTTTTAAAGGTATTTGGAAGATTAATATTAGTCTCTTCGATGACAGCTCGTAAAGCCATATTGTTTACATTAGCGACCGCCCAAGGCGCAATGCATTATTGTATTGTGTAGCAAATAGACATTATTTCAAATTAGAAAATGAAAAATATCAGTGGTGAGGTCATTGACCGTTAAAAGAATAGACAACTCCTCCTCACTCTCCCCGTTTACCATAATGACCACGTTCGAGGGGGAAATCATGGCGGATTTACAGACTCCTCCTCCCCAGCTCTGATGAAGCATGTTCCTAATAAGGGCATGAGGGCGGGATCTTCACTGTAGACTCGGCCCTTGCGTGACGTGTAGCTCGCGCAGCTCCAATGCTAATGTCCGACCCTCATTAGTACGAGATTTCAAAAATTTTTCTTTCGAAAACCAGCCTGGTTTCTTTTTTTGTGACTAACCCAGCATTATCTCAGGAGGAATATGTAGCCATAGAAAGTGTTAAAAAAAATAGAAACCAGGCGCTGAAGTTGTTTTTAACGTGTCTAAAGTCCAATGCTTTTCAATGGGAGACTAGAGGCTATATGGAGGTACTACAGCAATGGCGGCCTCCAGTGTTGCGGAAGCACAGCAGCCAGCGGCCATTGGGTGAGGTACAAAAAATGTTTTAAAGCCTCAATTATGCGTAGTGGCGAGGAAAGCGCTTCTCTTTGGTCCTCATGGCGCGGAGCTGACATTGCTGTAATACCACCCCCTGGTGGCCAGGGGCGACTCCAAAGACAATTGGTTAACAGGATTCTTATGCATCTTTGCCAGGTCCGCGGTTTTCCCATGGAATTAGACATTTTTTTAAGTGTTTCCGGGGTGACAAAAAGTGTCCGATGTTTTCCTGGAGGGGGTTATTTATAGTTCAAGCAAGATTTACGTCAAAGCGTATGACTACAAGGTGAATGGCAGCGTTATTCTCGACTTCAGGCATGATATCAGTGCAAATTAAGGTATCAGGGTGACCCAGTTTGACCTATTAGGCAAGGCAAGGCAAGGCAACTTTATTTATACCGCGCATTTCATACACAAGGCAACTCAATGCTCCTTACAAAAGAAGATATGCGAAATTACAATCAGGTTAAGTTAAGGCAAAGCACATATATAGAAACATCAGGACATGGGAGATACACAGCACACAAGGTCTCGTGCGGAATTTTTCTTGGGGAGGGGAAGGACGACCGGCCATTGACCGGGGGGGGGCAGAGGAAACGTGTTGAGGCTGACGCAGAAGGACGGGGGCGTGGTTAGGGAGGGGTATGTGTGTGCGGTTATTTACAGTCTGAAAGTCAGTGTTTTACCAAAATATGACCCAGAGAGCTCAGTCCTTATCAGGTTTAGCTCCGTGGTTTGGCCTTGAAGAAAAGTGTTGACGGCGTAGGCAAGATAAGCGGTCCAGCTGCTTCAAACCTCCTCTCTCAGGAGGAAGAGAATTATTCCACCACAATAGTTCATAAATTTATAGTCAATTAGCTTTTACTTGTCTCAGCATTAGTTCAGTTCTCCAGAGCCTTCACAGTTCATCACTTTTCCTCCCAAAATATAGTCCAACTATTGTCCGTCTCCACAGCGAGCTGCCAGGTCGTACATAACAGTTCATCGTTGTGCTTTACTTTCCGGTGTAATTCCATCACTCGGTCACTCCCTGCTCCAAAGTGCTTGTTAATTTCATTCGACAGCAGCGTGGTCCGATTGCAAACTGCTATCATTCCAAATTTCCGATAATCCAGGGCAGTCCATCCAATAAGCAGGTGCCCTGTTATCAAGAGTCCAAATAAGTAAATATCTTTGATGTCTCCGACCGACAGGACCGCGAGGCAAACCACAATCCACATCGCAAACCGAGCTGTGAAAATCCGGTCAGGGAAGACGACCTCCTGCGTGGTCTCACTTTGTGAAAAAAAACTTATCAATTGCGCTGAGATTCCAGTTAATCAATTCCATAGTTTAGCGGTTCGGGAGGACAGCGAGCAGGTGGTCCAAGAGGAAAAATAAAATTCAGACAAGACACTCGCAGAGGCAGGAAAAAAGCACGAAAGCCAGGAGAAGTGAGAAAACATGTCCACACTCGACAGAGACAGGAAGAAAAGGCTTATGTTCTGGGGCTAAGGGGGAACACAGGGGTACTGCGCACCACCACATCTCATAATATATTCTGCGTTTTTTTTAAATGCTCTTGGGCCGGTTTGGCTGCTGAGACCTGGCAACCGTGCTTTGGGCCTCGTTTAAACTGCTTAAAAGCCTGGCTCCAGAGAGTTTCATTTTTTCTAAAAATCGCTATGACCCATGTGACAACGCCGGACGATGTATCATATTTTTAACCACGCTGGTTTTTGTATATTAGAAATAAAAAGTGGAAGCCTAAGTCTGTGATTGACAGGCTCTGGAGCACTGTGGGGGCTTGGAGCCGTTCCGCCCACCCGACGAGGGCGCGGCTTCCTGCCTTTTTTGCCATTTTAAGGAAAGCCTTTGTAGGAGATTAGGCAGCCATGTTCATCTCACAGACCACCCGGGATCATTACTATGAATGGGGCTGAAAGAGACCTGCTGATCTCTATTATTTAGATCTATGGTATGTTCACTCTAGTATGACATGCTAACAATGTGTGATGTGGACTCATTTTATGTACATTCTTTGTTCATTCTTTCTGTGGGGTTCATTATTAGCTTAGTAGTGTTGTCGAATTCAATTTAAAATGTGTACTTTGAACCAAATCCTTGTTTTAAAACAGAATCACAAGTGAAATATTTGTTTCTGAAAAATTGATCTAAATGTCCACCCCTGTTTTCATGTTCTGTCACATCCTGAGTGGTTGCTTGTCCATGCAGTGTGACAAGGATGTGGCAAGTCTCCAGGGCGATTTGACTGGGGTGACCCTAACAGTTGAATGCCTTTTCTCCCCCATGTCCCCTGAGCCATCCCATAATAATGCTAGGAGGAAGGATAGCTCCCAAGGTTACGCATGTCACCACACGAGCCGTCACGCTGCACGCTGGGAGATGGCTGCACACGATCACACGCTGCAGTGAAGGCAAGCCGAGCAGAACCTTATCTTTGGCCAGAGACCGACGCAATGTAATTTATGACAGCAGACGGAGAAGTAAATCACTGTGGGTCCTCAAGAGAAGCAAGGTGAAAGTCCGGTTAAGGCGATATTTATATACACACGCACAGTAATATATAGTAGAGCTTAGACAGCGTGCTTTTGGAATTTTGCCCAATTGTCAGAACAAGAGGTTGAGAGTTCAATTCTACCCAATTCCTTTTTTCTGGGGTGTAATTTTACTTTCGTGCATCTTGTAGTGAAATGGCAGAGGTGGCCAGTAACTAAGTAAACACTCAAGTACAGATGTTTTCCTGTCTTGTTCTCATACACATGGTGAATTTGGATTTGGAGCATGTTTGCGGAGCAGCAAAGCTATTGTTTAAATAAATTAATTTTCACTGATTTGAAATGATACTTTCTACTTTGAAGTATTTGCTCAAGGGGTTACTCCTCTTAATAAATAAATGTCAAGTATGTGCTTTATTTGTCATTATACAATTGTATACAACAAAATTGCAGATGAGGTTAGTCCTGACTCCTGTCTTGAGCCCCCGCGACTCTGCACGCCGCCACTGCGGGCCAAACTGACCAGCCTGTTTTTGGAGATGGGGGAAACCGGAGTACTCAAAGGAAATCTGGCTGGCTGCCTTCAGTGCTCCAACAATAATTCAGGGCTGCCAATTCTCACGCTTTCACTGTGTGACATACGCATTTGAGTGTCTTCACACGCTCTCACGCCACACTCCTCATATCACACGCTCAAACAAAATATATCCCTGACTTTTTGCAGCGAGCGGCTGCAGACACTTCCTTTTGTCTGTGTATCTGTCCGCAGCTCCTCTGGCGTGTGTGTGCGTGTCTGTCTGTCTGGCTCCCCAGCGCCTACAGTGTGTGTTTATGTGAAAGAGCTCCTCTTGCGCTATTGGCTGGTCCGTCTGTCTTTCTAACGATCTCTCGCCTCTGATTGGACATTGTACCACTGAGCCCCGCCCTGATGTGTTCAGCTCACGTGTGATTGGCTGTGTGACCGGTAGCGGTGTATTACACATGGTACTGAACAACAATCAATCCGAGACACGTTGTTTTAGATCATCTGGTGTTAATTTATCTGGTTTCACAGCTGGATCGTCAGCTGTGTTGACAATGTGGGCCACCACGTCACCTACCTACACTCAACAAAGCTTATATTCCGTCTCAAACAACATATCTGATTGTCTCTTCAGTGCTCACCAGTCCAATGCACCATTACCTTGACATTCAGCAAAATGGACGCTGACGCTCACAGAAAAGCCATGTGTTTGGTTGAAAGTAGACGAGCATGTCCCAGTTGATTCAGCCGAACTGTCTCAGCTGCAAATTGGGAGCAAACAACTGTTTATGGGCGTGTCCTTCTAGATTACCATGATGTAACCAGTCAATGAAACTACAATTTCTTACATGAACTGTCCGATAATTCTTCCTCACCATGCCTTATTAGGAGTGTAGCTGGTGGTGGCTGCTTCCTTTAGAACAGTGCAATTTCAATTATCATTTTCAAACACAAGAAATATGATGAGGCAAATAAATGTAATTGACAAATATTGGTTTTGGCCACACAATTTCTGTTGTCAGTTGGTGCGACAGCTAAGGTCATGGACTTGGATGCCAAAGATTGCTGGTTTGAAGCCAGGAGAAGGACCATGCAGTAAAACATATGAGAAGTTCATAAACATGCATTGATTGCAGATACAGTTGTTCGACAATTGGTTCATTCTTGAATTGCTAGGATTTGTCTTTACCTATCCCATGAACACCCTCCACCCCCACAGACGTCAGAGTGGAGGCCAGGCAACACTGCCACAGGGGCCCTGCTGTGGATGTGGGGGTGGAGGGTGTTCTTGGGGATAAGTAAAGACAAATCCTTGCAATTCAAGAATGAATTTTTCTTATAGGGACATTAAAGTCTGGTGTATATGTGCGAATGGATTGAGTTACATCAAACATGCAATTATGTACTACCAATAAATGCCCATTGTCAGTGACATTAACATTATCATCTGTACTTAGTAATTATATATAGTCACACATAGAAGGTCTGCTTGTGGTTTAGATACAGCCCGATATATTAGCCACATGTTTTACCCTGAGCGTGACATCGGCAGAGGTCAATTAGGATTGTGCCATGACATTATATAAATCTACACATAAGCACTGACGCTGAAGGTTAGAATAAATCTTCTTTCAAGTACAAGTGATGATAATGCGCAAATATAATTAGGAGAGATGTTTCCGCGCTATTGTGCCATCTGCTGTCTGTCTGGCTTTGTAGATTTCATTGATAAATCCGAACTTTGGCGTGGGGTTTCGTTGAGGATTATGGGAAAGGATGGGAACGCTGCGGGAACAGCGAAACATCTGGGTATAACCTGGCACACTAACGCTGGCACAACACACGCACCTGATGGCTGCTGACGCAATGGCTGCACTGTAGAGCTCCATGAACTAAACCAGACAAAACCAGGTCTAGAAGAGACTGGAGGAGGAAGGACCAAACAAAGACTTTATCTAAAGAAACAAAACTTAACCAGTAAGTCAGGGTAAACTTACTGGTTAAGTTTACCCTGCAAAACCAATAGAGAAAAGGTAGTAAGTGAACTGCTGATCAGTAAAAGAAAATATCAGAGAAAAGACTGGCTGCTTGCAGAGTCCCAGATGCCCCTGGTTTTGAACAGAAAGTAAGAACCCAGATGTGAACTACTTCTATAGTAGGACAAACTCAAAACAGAAGTAAACTAGGTCTTAACCAAAAGTACCTAAACCATGACCTAAACCTCACAAGTATACAAATATCAAAATACATCTCAATCTTCAATGTTTTTGCCCCTTTGTTGATGACCAGGAGCGTCTCAACACTCCTGATTCATTAGATAATGTAGCTGACACATGCTAACACGCTGTCCAGTAAATCTCGGCTTGTTTTTACTCTGACCGATTGATCCGCCTGGTCATCCATCACTCTATAAAGACACGACATTTTTTCACGTGTCGTCGCTAAGGAAGTAGGAGCATGTGTGCTACAAGTGTCATTATGTGCAAACCCAATAAGACAAGCAGAGTGGGAGAGGGTTTCGGATGATTCCCGCGAGGAGCTCAGATTTGTGCTTCAACTTTTCTGTCGCTGGGAGGAAATGAAACAGCTGGCAGTGCACTGGTGTCTTGGCAATGGAAACTGTTGGCTCAAAATATACACAATATGGCTGGCTGATAGTGAGGTCCTGAGCGGGTTTATGCCAGCTGAGGAAAAACACTTAGTAAAAGTGCCTAAAATGTGTACTTTTACTTTACTTAAGTCATATTTAGAACAGACGCTTTATACTTTTTCTTTTTTTTTTACTATTGGGGCGGCAGTGGCTCAGATCAGATGGGAGAGCAGGTTGTCTAATAACCGGTAGGTTAGTGGTCAAATCCCCATTGCCTGGTGCAGACTGCTGTTGTGTCCTTGGTGTGTCCTTGTGTCTAAATATGGGATGCTGAGTTGAGGTGGGGCTCGCATGATGTTTTCAAGTCAATATTTTCAAATTTCATCACAACAAACTTGATGTATAAATGATTGAAAGCAGTATATTTTAGTGAAATCAAGCCAAAACATACTATCAAAACAAACCAAATTTGAAATGTTATGCACCTGAATTTGTTTAAATAAATACTACATTATTCTCTACTGTATATGATCTTGGGAGTCGAGGCCTGAAAAGTTTGGGAGCCCCTGTACTAGCTTGGAATGAATGAATAAGTAAGTAAAAGTGCTTTATTTGTCATTGTACAACCGAACAACAAAATAGCGTTCAGGTGTTAGTACTGAGCCGTTTGTTTACTTTTAAAAAGCTGCTTCCTTCAGAACCATTATGGACTCTTTGCAGTACCAAAAATCTGCCAAACCCCATAAAAACACAGCAAAGATGTACAAACGTATCCATTAAAACAATGCGGAGCCCAGAAACCACAAATGCAGTTTGCAGAGAAAGGCAAAAAATACAGCTGTACCAAGAGAGAGGGAGGTTGCTGTTTGTTTACACGTCACAATGAATAAAAACATGTAAATATTGGGATGTATCCATTATTATTATCATCATCACTTTTACTTTACTACGTTTTAGACTAGGTATCTGCACTTACTCGACTGCAAGAACCCATGGAATTTAGACATTAGTGCTGAATCTTGCAAATACAATTCTTGCGACATACTTTTCCACCTTATGCTGACTGTTACATACTTTAGCTCAATTGACCAGTGTGCCATGTGACTAACACCCTTCTCTCACTCTCTCGCTCTCTTAGGTGGAGAAAATCAGCATCTCAAGGTAACAGGAACATCAAGACCAGCGCACCGCCCGCCTACCCCTCATCACGCCTATATCTGCAGTGAGAGCCCGGTGCGTGTGATTGGAGGGGAGAGAGGGGGAGAGAGACGCCCCCACTCAATCATCCAGGATCATGACTCGGCAGAACGTGACTAACGTAAAGGGACTCATGCACGACTATGTATTGGAACGAGCATATTAAAAAAAAGAAAGAATAAAAAGGAGTAGTATTAACATTTGTTGTATAGAGTTCGGGAATGTGATGTCATATCGCTAAGCATTATGGGATTAGCAGCAAGTGTAAACTAATGGAGATTTTAAAAGTTAAAATGCTGGAGTTATAGCTCGCATTGAAACACTTGGACACCACAGTGAGGGGAAATAGTTCTGTGACCCACTATCGGGTTCAATCGCCAGCATTTACAGTATGATCAATAACGACAACCTCAACCACCCCACTACCACCGCTCCACCCCATGTTCACATACTCTTTACAGGACGGTAGGGGAAGTGAGAGGTTGAGGAGGCCTTCAATTGTCACACGGGTTAGGGGTAGGGCAGAGAATAGAGTTAAGGTTAGGGCAGAGTATATGGTTACGGTTAGAGTTAAGGTTAGGGTTAGGGTTATAGTGGGATGAAAATGTATGTGAACGCTTTGGAATTTCTCGCATTTCTGCCTAAATTGGTCATAAAATGTGGTCTGATCTTCATCAAAATGATAAGAATGAATAAACAGTGTCTGCTTAAACTAATACCACCCAAACATTTTCATTTTATCATGACAATTCAACGTTGGGTTAATCAGTCCACAGTATATTTTCCAGTTGTGCTGTGGAGCATCCAAGTGCTCTTTCGCAAATCAAAGCTGAATAGTTTTGGGAGGAACACACGTCGTCATGTGTGGAGGAAAAATGGAACAGCACACCAACATCAAAACCCTATCCTCACTGTGAAGTATGGGGCAGGGAGAATGATGGTGTGGGGCTGTTTTGTTGCCTCAGGGCCTGGACAATCATCAATAGAAAATAAATTCACAAGTTTATGAAGATATTTTGCAGAAAGACCTAAGACATTCACAACATGCACGTAATAAGTAAGTGAACCCTTGCTTGTATTAAATACCTGGCTGACCCTTCTTTTGTAGCAATAACTGCTTTCCTGTAGTTGCAGATTAGACGCTCAAACAATCAGGAATTCATCTTGGACCATTCCTCTTTACAAAACTGCTGCAGTTCAGCGAGATTCCTGGGTTCACTTACTTTTTCTATGGTCAATAAGGACAACCTCAACCACCCCACTACCACCGCTCCACCCCATGTTTACCAATTCTTTACAGGATGGTAGGAGAAGTGAGAGGTTGAGGAGGCCTTCAATTGTCACACGGGTTAGGGCAGAGAATAGAGTTAAGGTTAGGGCAGAGTATAGGGTTAAGATTAGGGTTAGGGCAGAGTATAGGGTTAGGACAGAGGATATGATTTAGGTTAGGGTAGAGTATAGGGTTAAGTTTAGGGCAGAGTATAGGGTTTAGGTTAGAGTTTTTTTTTTTTTTGGTTTATTTGGTCGGGACAGTGCATGTTAATGAACATACATGGGTCTCATGCATGTAAACAAGCCACACCGGATTGTAGCCTTGGGCTAATTTGTGGCTGTTGTCCCCCATGCGCACTCTCAAACACACTCTCATTCATCCTGGCCTATTGTACATGTTTTAGTGGTAGGGGAAACCAGAGTACCCGGAGGAAACCTACGCAGACACGGGGAGAACATACAAACTCCACACAGAAAGGCCCCGTCCAGGTGGGAACCGAACCCGGACCTTCTAGCTGTGAAGCACTGTTGGAGAATCTAACAAACGATGATCGAGAGATTAATGAAGAATAGGCAGCAGTCAGGATGTCTTATGCAGGAGAAGTTTATTTGCCATCGTTGCGGGACCCGGAGACATGAACTCGAGACATTGTGCTAGTCCTAACATTCAAGTCTGTCCATGCTCCCACAGAAGACACGTAAATACCATCTAAGCGCGTCACACTCACACGCAAGCCAAGCAGTCAGTCGCTGATAGCCGGCGCCTGAGCACCCCAGTCAAGGCTATAACAGAGATAGTACGACTGTACGGCCTGACCCACGGGTAGTGCGACATTACAGTTTGACCCAGTATGATAAATAGCTATTTAATGTTATCTCTAACAAGCACAAGCGCTAACCACTGTGCTACCCTGCCGCCCAGGGTAGAGTATAGAGTTAAGGTTAGGGCCGAGTACAGGGTTAAGGGTAGAGTTAGGGTAGAGTATAGAGGTTAGGGCAGAGTATTGTGTTAAGGTTAGGGTTAGGGCAGAGTATATGGTTTAGGTTAGATTTGGGTAGAGAAGGCGCATTTAGTTGCCTTGTGTACGAAATGCGCGGTATAAATAAAAATATATTGCCTTGCCCAGAGTATAAGGTTACGGTCAGGAATAGATCTGTGTGGTTATTATCAAAGCAAGCCTGTACGCACTGAATGACTGATATGAATATAGAGAGTGAGTGAGTGAGAGAGAGTGTTTCCTGAAGTTTGAAGTGTTTTTTATGTGGGTGAAATAATTATGCTTTTCCATGTATCATTCTGTATTCTGTACTTGTGTAGGTATAACATCAACCTGTCCAGAGACTACGGGTGGAAATTAGCATTTTTTGCTATTACCTGGCACATCTCTTTTTTTTTTAATGTATTTTGTGCAAAAACGAAAGAAAACATAGCACAGCCAATGAATATATCACCAACTTTAATTATTATGGGAAAGAAAGTGGCAGTAAATAAGCCCACATTTGCATGCAACTTTACTATACTGCTAAAAAATATTGTGTTATGTTCAAAGCCTTAAAATACATGGCTCTGTGTTGCTGCCACCCTAAAATAACCCCCATTGAGCAAAAGGTTTGTACATGCCCCGTTTCCTTACTGCTTCCCTTCCTTTATGTACCAGCCAGTGAAAGTCCAGGCGAACAGGCTCTAACAAATGTAGGCTGCATTACATAGATCTGTTCCACACATAAAACGTTATTATAAATCATGAACCACCAATGCTAATGTATCCAAAGGCCTGAGTGAGAGCATCACATATAGAACCTATAAAGGGCATGTTTGACATTCCATCCCTTTTAATGGGCAAAGGTGGAGACAGTGAGAGGGAATCACTCAGCCGCAGGTACAGCAGAGCGGTGTCACCCGAAGCGGCTCCAACATTAAATATTAACACTCATTTAAAACCTGCTGGCATCACGACGGCCCCCGGGAAACAGCCTGCAAATGTCACACTGACGCTCGCACCTCCCTCTCCGCCCACCATTCAATACGCTTCCGTATGGGAGAGAAACCCTTCTGCTGCATTTTCAAGTATGTTATATTTCCCTTCATCAAACGAATTGCTTTATGGTCAGTCACTATCTCTACCGCATCTACCCTACATCATTTTATAATTTGAGCATTGAAGTGGCCTGGTCGCAAGTTTCCTTTTTACAGTATGTATATAGGAAGTGGCCATGGGGTTTTTCCACGCTTGAGTTAAGGTTATGGTTTCGACATGTTCTTCCCCTGCCATATTGCAAAAAACAAATTTACGGTTGAGAAAGCAAGATGTATTGAATACTTTTTTAAATCGTTGAATGGTATTAAATGAAAGTGTATTTTTTCCCCAATGCATTTCAATTTTACATAGTACTTAGATTTTTATTTTTTTATTTTTTTTATTTATTCAACATTTACAAACTGTAAGGCACTTAACAGTTCACAGCCTTTGAAGGCACATTCGGTTGAGTAGAAGAAATTGCATAGAACAGTGCAATATTAAGCAAAGTGTAAAAAATAATAATAATAATAATATTAATTGGCAACATCAACTCAAAGAAATAATAATAAAATAAATAAATGTATATACATCTTCAGGTTTAAGGGTCAGTTAATTTATAATGCTGTATTTGACTTAGAAGCTCTATTGCTTTTTTAAAGTACAGATTAAATTCATTAATGAAACCTCTAAATGCAGGTGGGGATTTGAAACATTTTGATCTATGTATATAGTATTTTGCCAATATGAGGATTACGTTTACCAGCAAGTTATCCAATTTGCTTTCCAAAACCATTCCATATAGAATATCTGCATGTCATAGTTCTTAGATTCCAGACGTGAAATCGGGGGAAATAGCTAAGCTCATAATTATGCGCTGACACAATGCAGGTATTTATTTTGAAATATTTTTGTATGTACATATCTTCAATAAAGTCTTTTTTGTTTTAACGTGTCTGTGCTGTTTATTTACATGAAATATACTGCTTTTGCCATTTATTTACCATTCCCTATATACCAGGAATATACACATTCCATTGCTTTACTATTCTGGCATATTATACAGTATCAGCGTGGAACTGACTTTTGTTCCTTGCGTGGTGTGATCCAAACTCATTCCCTAACACATTTCTAACATCTCAAATCTTCACAGGGATGAGTAAAAAATGTATAAGCACGTTCCACAACTTTCAGGGAGCAATACTGTCACAATAATGGAAACAAGAAGAACAATAGCTTGCTCATTCACGGTCTTTGTAAGTAGATGCACTGCACACAAAGGCCTTTATTCATACATGTCTGCTTTAGCAATATACTAGGACAAGGACCTTTTAGATTATATTGGGGGAAATGTGTTCTCTGTATTTTGTGGATTTGTTTCACTAGTGCATCAGTAAGGAGCAGTGGGGGACCACGGAGCACCACTAGAAGACCCATCACCAGACTTCCAAAACCCAGCCAGACAGTCACCCCAGAAAGTAAATCAAACCCAATTCCAGCCAAGATGCTCTCAACATACACCAAATAAAACATGGCTAATTACATGTGGCAACCCGTGAATAAAAGCTGCCACGTGGGCCTCATTCTTGACTTGTTTGACACGACTCAATGTAACAAATGTGTCCAGCTGCCTGCTCTTTCCTGTGTGCCAACCCTAACCTCAAATACCAGCCACAGCCAAAGCTTCTGTCTGCTGCCATCTCCTTTCAAACATGTCATCCAACATGTTTTATCTCCCCTAACCACATTTGGATTCCTTTTGGCCTCTCTCCCAAAACCAAGGTGTTATGTGTAATTTGGGGGGGGATTGTGGTGTTTTTGTGGTACTTAACTTTGAAGAAAAGTTATAAGGATATGATATGCTTGAAATCTCCAAAACTACAAGCGGAATTACAGAAAACGTAGGAGGGTAAACAGAGGAGATGCCCGAGCCAGACCAGTGGGTGATCCTCTCAAACCGTCTGTTCTCTATTTGTGGAGGCCATTGTTGGATATCAAAAGCTGGACAACGCTCTCTCAGTGGACTATGTGTAAGACTGTTGTGTTTGGCTCAGCAACAGTGAACCGGACAAGGCCTGCTAGACCAACTTTCTTGCGGCAGAGCAGACGGGGTTATCCCAGAGGAAAACACCACGCTCATCTCGCAGCTTGGCATGGTTGGGCATGATCCTTGGGGCTTCTTATCTCTGTGTGTGTGTGTGTGTGTTCTCAGTTTCCGCTTCCATGTACAATTGGCCAGGAAGAATGTCAGTGTTGGAGTTCATTAACATGCGCTGTTGCTCTGCTGCCCCCCATTGTGTACCTTATGATATTGCTCTGTTAAGCATGATCTTTTTCCTAAAAGGTTTCGATTTTCCATATGTGCGTTACATGTGGTAGCAGTGACAATAACCAACTAAACTAAACTAAAGTGTTACTTACCAAAATAGTTCTCCAGCTCCAACTTTCTTCCTCTTCTCTTCTTCCTCCCAAGCAGCCAGTTCGTCTGGCCTGGTGGTTACAAGCTTAGTTTAACATTGTTCCACGGACATGAGCGGGGCAAAAAAGGGTTCAAGAATGGCGAAGAATTCATTGATTTGATGTCCACATTGTGAAAAATGACTCAAAAATCAAATAACATTATGAGGAGACCTTAAAATCTATGATAAAATGTATATTATGACTATATTATGACTATGCCAATGTGTATATTATGACCGCCCTAAATCTTACTTAAAGGAACAGGCCACCGTTTTTCCATACTGTGATATGTTCTTACCTGAGCTTAGACGAGTTGATATACATACCTGTCTGGTCTTTGTGCCCATGGAAGAGCTTGGTCTCTTCTAACTTCACCCTCGTTTGGAGCCATAGGAATATGCTGGGAGAGGCCAAATGCTAACAACATCCTTGTTCGTTTTGTGTGACTGAGCCATGCACAAAGACCAGACAGGTACGTATCAACTCGTCCAAGCTCAGGTAAGGACATATCTCAGTATTAAACACAGTGGCCTGTTCCTTTAAAGTCAGCTATGGTGGGCGGAACCTGGAACTAACAAAATCGTACCCCCTTGTACATTTGATGTTGGCTGTGTGTTTTGTCCCTTCAAACGCCTCACGATGAACACTCCGGGACAGTCAAGTGTGAATTCACAGACGAGGCGATAGCTTTAGTTTACCTCTTAAAGGCGATGTAAAGCTTCAAAGTGTGAAAGTACATTTGGATATGAATTCCTGGCGCCTGCATCTTTGTTTACTCACCAGCCAGGCCAGCAGCACGCAGCCAAACATGCTCATCATGGTCATACACATGTCAGGGGAGGGCAGGGGCTGTCCATCACCGAATCCTCTGCTGCCTTCAGAGAGTAGTCGAAAGAAGAGTTGGCTATTATTAGTTTTAGTGGTTATTTAAAGCTGCTGTCTCTAGACTCAAATTGGGAAGAGTATCCAACATATTTACCCAAGTAAGAGCACTGTTATTCCGGCTAGAACTAAAGCTGTATGGTGTGATAAAACGATGTACAATTTCTTCAAGACGGTTACCAAATACAACCAAGTAAATGTAACTCCTTACTACCCACACCCTGGTTCCGGTGGTAGTAAAGGTGACCCGGTAAATCCCAGCTCACCTACTTTACGCAGAAGTCCAGTCATCTGCCATTTCCTCCTTCACCACCTTCCGCACCTCGATTTACTCCAATCCCTCTGGACGCCTCTATTTTTAACCAGCTTAGCCCTGTCCGAAGCAGGAGAGGTCTATTCTCTGCATTCTCCTTCACTCGTCGTCCTCGTCATTACCTGCCAGTCAATTCACAAAGAGCGCATAATCCCCATCCCAAACAAGCTGGCACACTACACTGAAGGGTATAGCCTAATCTGGGGAAGGCTGAGAAAAGAAGGCAACTCTTGGCACACAATGGACTCCCATGGATATTTACTATAAGTACTGTAGGTTCTGGGCATATAAAACTGAGAAGTCCAAATGCACATGTTTTGACTTGGTTTATGAAACAGAAACTGGCGCAAAGTTCAACATCTAGTAGCATTAATGTGGTATTTCCACACACACAAAACACATTCCATGAGTAATAATGGCTAAAATGTGTAGCAATGAAATCCATAATTTAAATCTATGGGTTAATTTTTTTTTTTGATTGATATTCGATACATAGATTTGTTTACATGTTTTTTTCAGGTTTTGTTTTTGAATAATTTTGAATATTATGTGAAAATATGTTTGAAAAAAAATCAGGCTATAACAAATAGATATTGAAAAATCCTACTGAAAACAAGAAAATGTACTTACTTTAAATCCATGGAGAAATGTTAACATTTACACAGAAGAAATTATTATAACTATTAGCAATAAATGAAATTGCTTGCAGTATATCAGTTTAACCATATGCTATAAATATCAGTTTGATCTTTCTTTTTTGTACAGTGGGAGGAAATTGGTCATAAAATGTGGTCTGATCTTTTTTAAATTACAAGAATGAGTAAACAGTGTCTGCTCAAACTAATACCACCCAAATATTTACATTTTATAATGTTTTTATTGGCAATAACAATTGTTTGTGAGCAATTTACTGTAGGCAGAAATATAGGAAATTCCTCCCACTGTATTTTAGTCGAAAATTTCACATTTACAGTAATGCCCTACTGGTTTATAACTTTGTACCAAATGCCAAAATTCAATTTACCTCTCAACTCCAGCCTAAACCGAGCACATTTTCTCCAGTTCGGCTTTACCCAAATCTAAAAGCTTCTTGCAGCCTATATACTGTACAGTGCCTTGCGAAAGTACTAATACACCTTGAACTTTTGCAGTTTTTGTCATGTTTACAACCCTAAACATAAAGATTTTATATTGAATTTTTAACTGAAAGTTCACACACAAGTAACAGACAACTGTGAAGTGAAAGCATGATACATGATTCTGTTATTTTTCAAAAAATAGAAAAGTGAAAAGTGGGGCGTGCATAAGTATTCATACAGCATGACTTAATACTTTGTGGAACCACCTTTTCTGCAATAACAGCAGCAAGTCTTCTGAGGTATGACTACAAGGTTTGCACATCTAGAGACTGACATTTTAGCCCATTCCTCTTTACAAAACAACTCAAGCTCTGTCAAATTAGAAGGAGAGCGTTTGTGAACAGCAGTTTTCAGGTCTTTCCACAGATTTTCAATAGGATTTAGGTCAGGACTTTGACTGGGCCATTCTAACACATTAATATGTTTGTTTTAAACCATTCCATTGTAGATTTAGCTTTGTGTTTAGGGTCATTGTCCTGCTGGAAGGTGAATCTCCTCCCTCCTCTTTCTCTTGCTGACTCCAGCAGGTTTTCCTCCAAAATGTCTCTGTATTTGCTCCATCCATCTTCCCAACTATTCTTACAATCTTCCCAGTCCCCCTGAGGAAAAGCAGCCCCATAGCATGATGCTCCCCCACCATATTTGACACTGGGGATGGTGCACTCAGGACGATGAGCAGTGTTAGGTTTGTCCATACATAACGTGTTGCATTTGGGCCAAAAAGTTAAATTCTTGTTTCATCTGACCAAAGCACCTTCTTCCACATGGTGGCTGTGTCTCCATATGACTTCTAGCAAACTTCAAACAGGATTTCTTATGGCCTCCTTTCAATAATGGCTTTCTTCTTGCCACTCGTCCATGAAGGCAGATTTGTGTATAGTACGACTTATAGTTGTCCCAGTACAGATTCCCCCAGCTCAGCGGCAGTACGTCGCAGCTCCTCCAGAGTTATCTTGGGGCACTTGGTTGCATTTCTGACCAGTGCTCTCCTTGTTCGGTCTGTTGGTTTACGTGAACGGAAGTGTCTTGGAAAGTTTGCAGTGGTGCTATCAAATCAAATCAAACTTTATTCATAAAGCACTGCTTTACAGTGCTTAAAAATCATTAAAATCGTCCCCACCAGCAAATATACATAAATAACAACCCCCACCTCCCCCACCCCACCCGCACACACAGACACAGACACATATTCATACAGACAGCCCAGCAGTTAAAAGTCTTGGGAAATCTTTGTATAACTTAACGCTGCTTTAAACTTCCCCACAACTTTATCCCTGAGCTCTCTGGTGTGTTTGGCCTTCATGATGTTGTTTAGTGACCAATACACTCTGACCATGTTGAGGCCCTCACAGAACAGCTGGAATTATACTGAGAGTAGATTACACACAGGTGGCCTCTATTTAATGGTTAGGGCAAGGTGTGAACATTCTGCAGTTATTAGGAATGTTATAAAGGCAATTTAATGCACTCAGAAAATGCTGTATGAATACTTATGCACGCCCCACTTTTCACTTTTCTATTTTTTGTAAAATACAGAATCATGTATCATTTTGCTTTCACTTCACAGTTGTCTGTTAGTTGTGTGTGAACTTTTAGTACAAAATTCAAAATAAAATTTTATGTTTATGGTTGTAACATAACAAAACGTGCAAAAGTTCAAGGTGTATTAGTACTTTCTCAAGGCACTGTAGGCTAGTGTAACGCCTCATTTGAAAGCTAAGACCTACAAAACACCTACAAAAATGTTTCCCTCATGTTGCCGTATTATCACTTTTTCTTTATATTTTTGACACCTTTATGTAATTTTTTTGGTTATTTTTTTATGTTTTTGTGACTTTTCTGTCACGGTTTTGTCTCTTTTTTTGTAATTTTTGTTAGCATTTTCTTGCAGCTTTTTTTGTCATGTTTTTGCAACATTTTTGGCACTTTTTTGTTGTGTTTTCAAGATCCTTTTAGATTTGGATAAAGCCCAACGGAGAAGATGCACGCGGTTCAGAGGTTAAGATTAGTTCTCAACATTTACTAGTCTATTGAGTTGCTGTGGGACCTAAAAAGCAAAACATTTATAGCTAAGATTGTTTAAAGGATTTGGTGTAAGTTCCAGCCTAAACAACACTGGCCAAACCTTCTAAAAAACATTGTCCCCACAAATATATATATTTTTTAATATATATGTGTGTGTGTGTGTGTGTGTGTGTGTGTGTGTGTGTGTGTGTGTGTGTGTGTGTGTGTGTATGTATGTTGAATAGCCCAGGACTCTGGACAAACCACTGACAGTTTCCAAAATCCAACGGGTTTCCAACCATTCAACCGACAGGAATTGCGTTAATGTGACTCCTGGACACCCTCTCATGTTTAATGTGTAATGCCTTTTTATAGCTCATCGCAATATCCTGTGTGCTGAGTGTGCAGAGTGAGACAATGTCGTGCCTGGAGCCCGCCCTATATAAGCACTGCAGGTCAATAATATGCTCTTGATATTGAAGCTCGCTTTGTTATTCAGTAGCCCATTAATGGGTCTGTGTCTATTGATTGGGACTTTTACAATGGTACGTTATGGGAAAGCATCTTGCGCTTATTTGTTGCGTTCACTTTCAAAATTCCAGACGAAGGACAGGGTGGAGGTTTAGGGAGATATTTGTCTGGTCAAAAATAACTAAATAGAAGGGACTACCTGGATTTACAACAAAGGATCAAGGCTAAATCAGGACTAAGCTGGGTCTAGGGGAATTCATACAACTATTTCGCAACCAGCAGGATGACAAACGAACAATAGATGACATTTAGCTAATATTTCCATGACCTTACCACACGCGCTAAAGGTCCTCGTCACACTTGTTGACATAGCAACGTGCTGCCATCGTGTGGCGCCTACACGGAATTACAAGTGAAAGCCTTGTTTGAAATTTGAATTGAAGTTTATTCGTTTGTTTTTGCAACATTACATAAATAGATAAACAGATCAACATTAACCACATTTGAGGAGACAAATAGACTTCTTTTTTCCCCCCGCTACCATAAAATAAAGATAAAACACAATTCTGTTGATTGACTTGGCACTAAGGCAAAGCAGAAGAAATAAATACCACTGACCTTATGGGAAGAGAGACCCACATCAAGTTCTTTCATTAACCCGTGTTAAAAATAGATACATCCAGTAGATTTTATTGATAATAAGGAAAATATTTAAAGTGGCCATATCATACATCATTTGTGGGTACCTTTCTGGGGGGATTATTATGGACGATTTTTTATTTTATCATGTTTATGTAAAGAACAGAGTCTCCTTTTATTCCCAATAAAACAACACAGAAAAAGATCATTAATTTTACTTGTAGGCTTATGTAAAGACTTGGCTGCTCAGGATTTTTGAATCGATTTGGAGAGCTCCTTACAAACAAAGGAAAACAAACTTGCACATCATTCAACAAATTTCAAGAAATAAAGATCTGAGCACTTTTCAGCAGCAGAAGAAGAAATGACTAAACTGAACACAACTACGCTAAACAAAGCAATTCCTGGTATGCTTTAGACTAAGGGACATTATAACAGGGTCGAAAGCTCAGAGAAATAGTCAATGTTGCACGATATGTCTCCTTTAAAGTAACAGTTCTCTCAAAAGTAACAGTTCTCTCAAAAACAATGAAAGGAAAAACACGTTGCCATGGCTTGGTAAAACAATAAAAAAATAAAGCTAAAGAACACACCCATTGTCTCAATTTAAAGTGTACCTCCTCATCTAAAAAGATCACAGACACAATTATTGAGATTACACAATCATTTGCACTTGAACAGATGGCTCACGCGGCGCCTATTGAAAATGTTAAGCATCGGCTGATTGATTCGGCTAATGACCACACTGCGGGGCGCCTGTGCGACACCGACTTCACACCAGATGGGTTTGGAGAGCAACAGACAGATGCAAAATATAGACACAAAGTAACCAACCGCGCTCGTGCTGCAGCTACACCGTGCCAGCAGACTTAAAAAACATCAATAAAGGTAAGGGAGACGAGGCAGTCCGGTGCATAGTGCGTAGCGGCTCACTCAAAGGCACTTTCCAAAAACATTCAGTGGTATCAAAATGATATCCATATTTACAGTGAAAATAGGCAAACAGACACACATAATGAATCATCAGTAAGTGACAAGAAATGCTAAGCTCTGATGGAGAATAAAGAGATGTTATGAACCCGGAGAGCATATAATAATATTAGTGAATATCTTATCACTAAGTCAGTTGTTCAAACATTCTCTATGGTTTTGTCAATGTTGTATGGCCCCAGGCCTCACTTTTTTGAGATGTGCTGCAACAATCCAAGCATGATAAAGAGGAGACATGACTGAGATTTACACATGTTTTGCTGACACTGACAAGACTAAAATGTGCAAATGTTCAGCTGTAGTCATGGTTTTCCTCATTTAGTTCCCTTTTTTGGTCCGAATTTCATCTTATTGTTTTTAGTTTTGTTTTGACACAATGAAATGCACAGTATTGAAACGATTTAGTAAAAAAAAATCTCTAGTATTTACCTGAAAAGTGTTTTAAAGATGTATGTCATGTCAGTGAATCTCAGTCAAAGTGATGTTGCAATCAGGGGTGCCATTATTTAAGAGGACTGTGTGATAAGATTAACAACTGCAGGGGGCGCTGTTGTCCCATTTTTACATTCTATTACAGTGTCACAACTATGTAAAATGTGCATTACATTTTACTGGCTCGGATTTATTCTTCAAACTCTACATTGATAAAGGAGTAAAAGAAAAAGAAAATCACACAGAGCAGAGCCTGTTACAAGGCCTTTTTACAAGACCGCCTTTCAGCGGCGAAGGCTTTTTAAAATTCACAGTGAACATTCACACCTCACTTTCTTTCCGTTGTTTTGACTTCACTGCATCTTGCAGAAAAATCATCATGTCTCCCTTTTCAAGCCATCTCCTCTTGCATTTATATTTGCAAAACAATTAATAATAAACATTTGATTAAATTGGTCAGCTAATTTTTTACATGTATTGTCCTTGTAGTTGCAATTGTGTTTTACAAATCAGAAGGAAATTGGGTCGCATTTACTGGCTCAGATGAGTAAAAGAAAAATCTGTTCAATAAAAATGAAGCCAGCAGTAACTCAAGGACGTTATTGGACATGGGAATAATTTCCAAAAGCTGAACCTTCCTTTTCTGCATCCAAATCACATTGTTCACAGCAGTGGATGGGGATATCTGGTTCTGGAAGTAAATCCCTGTATTTTCCATATAGTTTCCATAAATGTAATTACTGAAGCAGACTTAACTTACATTACAAATGCTGTTTCTGTTAAATATTTAAACACAAAATCAAATTTTCTGGTCATAATAGCTGATTGCCTCTGTCAACCTTACACATATTTACTTATTTTTTTCTTAAAGAGTCTATGGGGAAATGGATGGGATTTTTACCTACAGAATCAGATTCCCACACGCACTGTTCCACTCTTTTCTTTTCATCCCACTCAAACAAACATGGCGGCAGATATGAAGCTATCTCCCCGGTTGACGTTGGGCTCCGGGGTGTAGTCGTCTCTGCCGGTCTGCAGGTAGGGAGGGGGCCCCTCCGAGTTCCCCGGTTCATCCCAGCCAGAGGGGGCAGCAGAGTAGTAGTGCTCGGGGCCCTCGTCCACGTTCTCGTCGTCGTCGTAGTAAGCGTCGAGGTCCTGTCAGCACCAAAGACAAGAATAAAGAGAATATATATATTGTTAAGATGTAGGTGCAGTGCAGTGGTATAGAATAGCAGATTCAACCTTTCACCAACAGCTAACAAGCTGGTGGCACCACGATGAACACACTTTGAGCGCAGAACTGCTCGGAATGGGTCCCGTGATGGATTATGGTCTTTAAAAATGTGGATTACAGTTTCATGTTCCATATATGATGCAACCAAATCCAGTAAATATATATTGGAGCGCATCAGAAGCAGAAGAAGAAATTAACCACAGCGCGAAGGACTACTTAACCCAGAGTAATGAACTAAACGCAACTAATGGAGTAGATCAATGGCCTAAAATGCTTAATAGACTTTTGTAATTAAAGTTCGTTTTTGCTTTTTTAGTTTTAATTAAAGTTTGATTTCAATGTTGCACTCTATTACCGTAACAGGCTCGGCATTCTGGATGTTGGTGAACTCATTCTGCAGAGGCCTTTCTTCAGGTGGATTGTCTTGTCTGGTAATGGTCATTTCCTAAAAAAACAACAACACACACACACACATAATCATGGATGTCTTGTAAATTGAGAGAGGGAGAGACTAAGGAGGTGATTTGAGGACATATTGAAAGAGGACAAAGTAATTTAGCAGAACAAGGTCGGTGGTTTACACACTTTAAGTACCATCAGCAGCTTAGATAAAAAAATCAGGACAAAAGCTGGTCTAAAAAGGGTCCCAATTAGACTAAAGTGGAGTATATGTTTAAACTGTGTAGGCTGTCAGCCGTCCAGAATTTCCCATCGTATACAGATTGTCAAATAAACAGTTTTTTTCTTCTGTCTTTAGAAGCTTCTTCTCGGTCTTGAAGTCAAATGCCAGACTGGTTAAACACACAAGTAATTGGCCTATTTAGAACTCCGCCCACTCCTGAGGGGAGGGGTCAGGACTTCCATAAGTAGGCATAGGCAAAGGGTAATTTCCTTAGACCACTGACTCACTCTTTTCTCATTGGTATAATTTGACCGTATGGCAACAGTTAAGGAAATTCTACCTCTTTTTATGTCACTGCTTGTCTCCAAGTATCAATAACAAACATTTACATACTATTTATCCCATAGGCTTTCATTAAAAGGACAGTTCAGGGGAAGGACATTCTGAAAATTTTCGGAATTGGATGTCTAACCCTGAGATGCTGAGGGTGGAACAATTGGAATTATTTCATTTGTTTTTTGAAGATGTGAACTTAAATGCTATTTGAACAGCATTTTGAAAGTAAAGTCTATTTAAAGCAGAACTAAGTCTCATGCTCCTAGAGGCCATGCAGGTGTTGTAGCATGTTGCGCTTTTTCTTACTCATTAATTTTCCATGAGAGTAAATACTACGCTGACAGAAAAGACAAACGGACAGAGGGATATTGTACATCCAATTACACAATGGAGATAATTTTTTTTTCAATCAAACTTTGCTGTAAATACTGTTTAAGTGGCGCTAGCTTTACCCGTTAGCTTCTTGTTCGTGATTTTAGTGTGTATTGGTGCTCCGACCCGGAGGCAGGGAAGTTGCAATTGTGGTTTTCTGGCAAGAGACACCGGGGGGGATGAAAGACCCCCCAATCATCCCATTAACACTTGTATAACCCCCAGAGGGACTACGAAAAGGATTTGTTAAGGTAAACAACTTTGTTCTTCTTTAAATTATATTTAAGCAATAAATGTATGAAGTTGAGACTTTTTTTTAGCTTTATGTTTAACACAAAACATGTCTTATTACTGATTAATAGTACTTTTAACTGACCATTTTATAGATCATCGTCAACACCTTTGAGGTAGCGCAAACGGAGAACAACTAGAACAGTGGTTCTCATCTGGGATGCTGTCGGGACCCACTATAATCCTAGGATGGCAGGCCGAGACCCAAGTGAAATACTGTATCTTCTCCACACATTAATGTTGAATAAACATGACATAAACCTATGAAACTGAAATTATGACAAAAATAACTGTCATTTTTATCGATTAAGATGTTTCTATACTTTTATAGAAGAGAAATGTTGATAAAAAATGTACCCTTGGAAAAGGTTTGCTTTCCCACCAGTTGAGAAATAGAAGGTCCAAAGAGAACGCAAGACAAAAGGATGGGAACCACTGCACTAGACTATCGGCTGCACCAAACTGACTAAA
Organism: Neogobius melanostomus; assembly: GCA_007210695.1. Taxonomy (NCBI): domain Eukaryota; kingdom Metazoa; phylum Chordata; class Actinopteri; order Gobiiformes; family Gobiidae; genus Neogobius; species Neogobius melanostomus. The sequence continues at coordinate 957,330 of VHKM01000213.1, read as the reverse complement.
ATATTTTGCTAAATCTTCCAGCCTCTTTGCTCATCTAGAGAAAAATAAATACCATATGCCAGGCGAGTGCTATTTGTCTAATTAAGGACTCACATATTATTTTCACGGGAAAAATGAGTCCATCAGTTCACCGTAGTGTCTGGCGTGAGACTTACCCGGTTGACAGTGCTGCCGTTGTTCTTGTTGGGGGGAGGGGGCTTGTACTTGGGAGGGCCACTGAGACACATGCAAACACTACAGTCAGAATTACACTTCTTGTAATGTAAATGGCGCGCATTACCATAAAAACGACAAACAGGCACTCACTCTCCGTTGACTTTCCTGAGGTGCTTGCGCCACATGGCGATGGCTGTTCCGATGATGGCCAGGAGGATGATGACTCCGATGATGGCACCAATGATGGTGCCGGTCGTTGCGCCCTTCTCTGGGAGTCGAGTATCTGGACAGAGACACGGAGAGAATGAGTGTAAGGTATGTATTTTCAGGCTATTATTTGCACAGGAGCAAAACAACATGAGCTCTTGTGCTACGGTGTGAAGCTGCCTATTATGAGCTCATGTGGAACCATCAACAAATAGTGTTTGGATTATGGCCTGTTGCTGCAGTGTTTGTTTTGGAATATTAGTAAATACAAGAAAACAGTGAGTCATTTTAACAAGTCCATTTGAAATATAAAAAGCCTAATCAAAGCAAACCATTAGCCTGGATGATGTTATGCAACAACTCATAGATGATAAATAGTCTCAACGCTTTTCCACCTACATCAGGCTCTCAAAGCACTTTACAGCAAGGAACCATTCACACCAATGTACACAAACACTGGAGGCAAGGTGGTGGTGAAGTGTCTTGCCCAAGGACATGACAGTGTGCACCTGTAGGAGCCGGGTATTGAACGTTCACCTTCCGATCATGAGACGACCCGCTCCACCATCAGCGCCCCAGATTGATTTTTAGTTTAAGGCTATGTTGTCCTCAATCGTTGTTATTTTACTGTTTGCAAGACCAACGAGAGTTTTGGTATGTCATTTCTTATTTAGGATGAATGAATAAAGCACCGCCAAGATCAAGCATGTCTGGCGCCACTGAGCCTTTCTGTGTGGAGTTTGCACGTTCTCTCCGTAACTCCAAGTTTTTTCCAAGCGCTCTGGTTTCCCGTACCACTAAAACATGTACAACAGACCAGGATGAGCGATGTGTGTGTGGTTGCTGGTGGTCAGAGGGTCCGTTAGCGCCGACATGTGCTGCTGCGCTTCTCACGGTCAGTGTTTTGGTTAAGTTACTTAAAAAATATAATATATTCTATATTAGTGATAACGGTCTTAAAGGGGGGGTATTATGTAAAATCGACTTTTTCAAGCTTTATATCATGTTATTATGTCATTCCCTCATTAAACACATGCCTGGAGTGTTGCCTTGGCTCATTCACATATTTTTGAGTAATCAGTAAAAACTTAGACGGCAGCCATTTTAGGTGTAGCTATGCTTCAGTCCTCCTAGGAACGCCCCCACCTCCTGGAGACGTGTCTGGACCTTTCGTCACCAGCCAAGCCACCAACCACTGCTCCTCAGCTCAGCAGAGGCCCTCCCCGCACAGTGTTGTTGTTTAAATGCCACAGCAGTGTGCTGAAAGGGGGGGTGTCGGAAAGCTTCTTAAAGAGACAGAGGCCTATTTCAACACGTTCAGTACAGCCATTTTGAGAGAGCAATTTTATTCAAGGCAGTTATTTTAATTTACTGCATATACAGACCAACAGAAGGTTACGTCATCATTGTAGTATGCTATAGACTGGTGCTATGTGATTGAAAAAGCATAATACCTCCCCTTTAAAAGATGTAATATGTTTGTATTACATATTCCTGTATCAAAAATGTAGCTGAGTTGCACTACTTTGAGTTACTTCCGAGTTAATTTCGGCAAAATAAACAAAATAGTCATAAAGCCACCGAGCAAAAGTGCAGTCAGATTTCCTTTTCCTTCGCTTTCCCCCATTCACTTTGTTTTGTTGTGACATTAACTACAGACTGCAGATCTTATACACCAGTGTCCAACTTGATTTGTTATGCTGCATTTTATTTGGGGGGAGTTTGGCATTTTTTGTAGCTCAAGTTACTTGAAATGTAATGACTAATATATTCCCGTATTTTGTTCAAGTAATATGTTATATTCCTTAGTTACTGAAAAAAGTAATATATTTTTGTAACTCTTTACTTTGTAATATGTTACCCCCAACATTTTTTATTTTTCACTCCATTTTGATTGTTCGAACCTCTTTGTATGTCATTTGTTTTTATTGTATCTCTCTGTAGCACTTTGAGATTTGTGTACAAATGTAAAGTGCGTTACAAATAAAATGCATTATTATTATTATTATTATAACACGGCTCACGGTCTACCCTGAAGGGCTACAAAAAACGAAGCTTTCCACCACAAAGTATGGCTTGAATTGTCACACACTGATCAAATGTCAAACAAGTTGTGTAATACATCGTGCATCGTTATCCGACATGGCCAACAATAACAACTCCAGCCTCAAGAGATTAGCAAAGAAACAAAAATTATACTCCTCATACTGAAAGGCATTTTGCTTTATCAACAGGGGCATGTTCCCTTTGTGGACCCAAACAAATGTGAATACACTGAGGTTGTATAAAGAGGAAAGATCCTCTGAGTGTAACTGATCATGATGTCTCTGTCCTAAATCCCATTTGTCACTCAAAGTATCCTCAGCGCTCTGCCGTTTGTATTTTGCAATAAGTATCTCACAGGAGCTTGGAGACCCTGCGACTGCACCGTCTTTGGCGCTGGGCTAATATACCTTTGCCAGACAACTCTGCTCTCTCAGTGCCAATTTCGCTCTCATCTTTCTCACGTCTCCGATCTCCAACGCGCCAACATCAAGGCCGTAAACTCGCTAAGATTCCTTTGCACTTGTTAAGATAAACAACTATCACCCGTCACCGCGTGCGTTGATCATTTTTCCATCCTGAGCAGCTGCCCTAGTTTTAAAAGAAAGCAACTGTTTCGTTAATGATATCTCCACGCTTTAGATTTCCTCTCGTGACCTGCCCTCGGGGGCGAATGCAACCGCCAACTAATTAAGCGACATAATGGCAGTACAAGCTTCCGCATCTTGTAATTGGAGCCTCTTGCCGCTGCAGGTCTTAAGACTCGGGCTAGACTTGTCATTGAGGGAAAAAAAATAGAAAATGAAAGATGAGATCGGAGTTGCAAAAAAAAAAAGAAGGAAAAAACAGTGCTTGATTAAGTTGCACGCGTGATTAGTACAAAGCGAGAGGACTCACACTGGGTTCTTAGCCTACAATAATGAAGTTGTACACACACGAACGCCTATTCACTGTGTGTTTACCAAAGGTGGTACGGAGCTCATTATCCAGCATTCCCACTGGATTATGCAAATGACGGAGTACGGAAAAGGGCACCGCGGATTGCGAGCCACCCCCTTTGATTACAGGACAACCCTTGGTCCCGGTAATTGGATGGGTCGTGATTGAATGTTACTGATGATTTCGGCTGTAACAAATGGGTCACTTTTATGAGCCTATCTCCTAAAAAATATATCTCTATTCTCGCCACACACATACAAAAAAAAGCTCTAATGATGTGGTTTCTCTGCAATTCATTACAAATTATTCTTATCGCTCACCCCACTCCCCACAGTGTGATGAAGCAGCAGAATGGAGTACAGCGTATTCACGACAGCGGAGTTTAGGGCCCCTTGTTTTGCTGTGACTGAAGTGAGGCTGCCAGGCTTTTCCATCGGCCCAGATCATTGCTCCTTCAAGGACATTATTAAATGGACTTCAGAGAGCACATAAGGATCCAAGGAATCCATAATGCAAAAACGTGACCAAGACATGGATGAAGGTTGTGCAGGCAACACACACATGCAGTATCAAGTTATAACTGAACCAGGTAAAACACAGATCTAAAATGTGTCTAAACTGGGTGTAAACCTTCTCAATTGCAGATGCTCCCGAGTAGCACCTCAGGAAGCTCTCGTACCACCAGTGGCCTCGAGAAGGGGTAGGCAAGTTTGCTTTGAGGCGGGACATTTGTATAGCCTGATATCATAACAGGAGTCACCTCACAGGACTGAACAAACATTAAAACAAGGAAACAAAATAAGCGTCACTCAGCAGCAGATGGAAACGTTCCCAGAACATCCCCTTGTCCTTAGATTCTCCTTCACGGCAAGAGAAAACTCAAAGTGGGAGAAAATAGAAACCTCAGGGAGAACCACATGAGGAGAGATCCACTCCCATGGACGGACAGGCTACACCTTGTAGATAAGACCCTTTGCAGACGGGCCAAGACCGCGGAAGAATGTCCAGTTTCCTAATTAATCGATGGGGGGACTAACCAGCCCAAGGTGGGTCAAAACTGAAGGACCACTTTTAAGTATTACTTTTATCATAAAGACTTAAAGAGGGGGTATTATGTAAAATCGACTTTTTCAAGCTTTATATCATGTTATTATGTCATTCCCTCATTAAACACATGCCTGGAGTGTTGCCTTGGCTCATTCACATATTTTTGAGTAATCAGTAAAAACTTAAACGGCAGCCATTTTAGGTGTAGCTATGCCTCAGTCCTCCTAGGAACGCCCCCACCTCCTGGAGACGCCTCTGGACCTTTCGTCACCAGCCAAGCCACCAACCACTGCTCCTCAGCTCAGCAGAGCCCCTCCCCGCACAGTAGTGTTGTTTAGATGCCACAGCAGTGTGCTGAAGGGGGCGTGTCGGAAAGCTTCTTAAAGAGACAGAGGCCTATTTCAAGACGTTCAGTACAGCCATTTTGAGAGAGCAATTTTATTCAAGGCAGTTATTTTAATTTACTGCATATACAGAGCAACAGAAGGTTACGTCATCATTGTAGTATGCTATAGACTGGTGCTATGTGATTGAAAAAAGCATAATACCCCCTCTTTAAAAGGCGGGTCTGGAGGTCATCCCCAGGTAATTTTTTTTTAAAGGTATCGACCATATTCCAGTATTATCCTAGGACTGTAAGTGGGGTTTAGATCTTTAAAATGTCATATTTCCCTAGATTATTTCGGGGGCACTCGAGCAGTTATGGGCTCGAGTGCCAGATTTTGGCCCGTGGGCCCAACGTTGCTCCGGCTTAGCATCTGCAGCTTTAAAGTGCATATGGCAGATGTTAATGCTTTTGAAAATTACTTATTTAGATGGATAACACCAGTTGCAAGTTCATCAGCATAATTATCATTTCATTTCAGTGAAGCAGCAATTTTAATAAAGAAATATTGGGCAGAAAAGTGTTTATCTTTATTTACATTTTTAAGCTGCTGACAGGAAGTGACATAGAAGGTAAAGTTCCACAGCAGTTGGACTCACTCATTTCCCATTGACACAGTTGAAAATTGTTTACCTTCTTCTATGTTGGTGTCCAATAAGGAAGTGAAACTATAAACATCACAAAAATAGCCAAACTAAAGAAAGCTGGGTACAATCTTTAGCCAAATCTTAAATATAATCATGTTAACTATGTTTTAGCAAAAGATGTGTCCAATGTTTCATATGCTCTTTAAGTTTTAGGCAGCTTTAAGTTTTAGGCAATCAATCTCAGTAACAGTCTATACCTGAATCTACGGTCCTGAATGTGCTGTTCTCCGGTCTGCAGATTCATTCGACTTACATTTGCCGTCTCTCCCGTTCATTTGCCTCATTAAAATATATCACAGGTCAGGGCGCCTGTGTGTATTGTAATGGATACCCTGTGGATTTTCGAAAAAGCATTGGGTGAATTTGGGAGTGTTCTGTGAAGCAATCGGACGCAATGATAGTAAAAAAAAAAAAAAAAAGTAGACAAAAGTGATCACAAAATTAAAGGCAACAACGAACAATGGGTGAGTCTCGTCCTTAGATCAAAAGAGCTGCGTGTGTTGTAATCCGATGAGTCGCTGCATGGATACAGCATTGTTCCTCATTCTCTCAAGATGAAAAGGACTGCATGCTTTAATTTTGTAAAAAAAAAAATTTTTAGAGCAACAATGACTAGAAAAGCTTTTGTTTGCACTCCGTATTTGTTTTGTTTTATATAGATGGAAAACCCCGGTCTCTCTTGGGCAAATGTTGTTTTAAGACCAAAAGTAACATGCGGGGGAGGCTGCATCTAACGTCGTGTGAAGAGCTCAGAGAGAGAAAAAGATTGGTAGAGTTGACGCCTAGCAATAAAATGTCCAAAGAGACGGGCGTTTAATTTCCTGTTTTCAGTCAGTAGGTTTGGACTTCTTGTTTCTAAAGTTTATGATTGCATTTTTCAGACCTCTCTTGGGTTCTGTTTTGGTAAGTCATCAATAATTCATTAGTCAGACAATAATAAAGTCCATATCTTCCAAAGTTCCAATTTTACAGGCAAATATTTACTGTTCACTCCACACACTTTCCATCTTCGCTTGAACTGAGCACAAATAGATGACTAATTCCACACAAACCTGATGAATCTCTATTTGAAAAATGACTGACGCCAGATCGATGTACTTACAAAGAAGGGAATTGGAATAGGTCACTAAAATCAGCACAGACAACGATGAATTCAACATTGTCCATTGATAAATTAGGTAATAGTATTTCAGTACAAAGTCAAAGATGTGGTCCGTTAGACACCTTGTACATGTGCTATGCAGTGTTCATTTGAAACCTTACGGACCCATAGCTTTATAACAATTAATGGATTTGTGGAAGTGTGTAGAGATTGGCAAACAGTGCCGATACCAAGATTTAACCATACTCTGAGGCATTGCTCCACAGAAACTCACTTCTAGCCAGGAGGTACATCCTTACAGACTGCAAAATGTGACACCCTCCCAATGGGCGCTTGTAGAGTTTCATGACGATGACGCTGGGTGTCGCATTGCCCTCCATTGCTGTAGCACTTCCATATACAGGCAGCAAAACAAGCTAGTTTTCCATTAGGAAGCATTGCACTTTAGACACGTCTAAAAGAACTGTAAAGCCTGGTTTCTAATTCCTAAACTTTCTACAGCTAGATATTCCTCCTGTGATAACGCCGGGTTAGTTACAATTAAAGGGACTATACAGATTTTAAAAATGTTCAAATTAAGTATTTTCCTCCCCTACATGTTCCAGCCATGCCCTAATGTGTAGAATGAGCCCAGACCTATTCACCACAACTGCCTCTAAATCCTGCACTGTCACTCAAAAAGGTGTTAATTCGGGTCCAAATTGCCGTCACGAGCTTAATATAGAAGCTGCAGTTACACGTTAGACCTGAAGTGGCAGTAGTGAGTATAAAAATGACCAACTTGCATCTACTGTAGTCCCTTGCATCTAGGAACATTTTACAAATCTCGTATACTAATGAGGACTTTGATTGACAGGCTGTTAGCATCAGAGCTAATGCGAAGGCCGAGTCTACAGTGAAGCTCCCGCCCCTATGCCCTTTTTAGAAACATGCCCCGTCTGCGCTGGGTAGGAGGAGTCTGTAAATACACCATGATTTCCCCCTCGAACGTAGTTATTAACGTAAACAGGGAGGAGTGAGGAGGAGCTGTCTGTCCTTTTCTACAGTCTATGCACCCCCCGCCAAATATGGACCGACAAACTATGATATTACTGCACACCACCAGAGAAGACGCATTTCTCAAACAGAGGAAACAAAGTGACTTTGAACAGACATGAATTCAACTTTTGACTTGACCAGACTCGACCGAGGAGGAATACACATTTAAAAGTTTGTTGTTTTGGCCTTTTTTGTGGAGCGGGGGATGAGATGTGGGTGTTCTTTTCTTATTTCATACTTTATTTTGCTTGTTTAATGACGTTGCCCGACCTGGGTGTAACTAACAGTTCAGATCTGGGGTTGGTCAGGTCTAGTCTCAGCAACACTGTGAGCCCAAAGATTGATTCGACATCCTGAAGACCCTGAATGACCAGGTTATTCCATCAATGGATTTCTTCTTCCCTGATGGCACGGGCATATTCCGAGAAGACGATGACAGAATTTCATCGGGCTCACATTGTGAAAGAGTGGTTCATGAGACATCTTTTTAACATATTCTGGACTGTCTTGTTGTGGTGCAGGAGTGCTAAATACCGTACAAAATATCCAAATTAACAAACTAGAAACATTTTTATAAGAGCCTATATTTCTACTGGAGAGTGCAATGCAGTTCCAGTTCAAGTTAATGGCATCTTGCATGTTTTAGTGCACCGATTAAATCGACCAATTAAAACGTAATAGGTTTATGTGACTGGTGCCGGCGTCACGTTGATGGAATATGACAGGCAACATTCTTTATTTAAAATATTGTGCCATCATAAATGAAAAGCAATTATTCATGGAGGCGACTGTCAGGATCTTTAAAGCCTTGTAGCGGGAGCTTGTAAAACATGTTTTAATGCTCCTATAAAAGACCGACTTTGAGCCGTAAAGGCATAAGAATGTGAGTGTTAAATGAGCAGAGGCAAACAACACATTTTTACAAGTGCGGCCCGTAAAAGACGCACAGCAGTGTTCTCCATTAAGATTACCTGCGACGATAAGGACTTTATTTATTTTATTTTTTATGTAGCTGCACATTTATTGCCAGGACTCTGAATTCCTTGATGGGAAATGGTGTTCAGGTACACAGCCGAATGAAGAGACCCCGCAGAGCTGCCAGTGTACCCACGCACCTGCTCCAACAACTCTGCACTGCACCAAACCGCACAGGCTTTACAAAGTCTGCCCTGGCTCTGTTTGTGCAAGATACAACATCAACATGGCCTTGTGGTTGTTTGCACTCGTGTATTAAGTTATATACTAGCTACTGCAGGTATGAAAATATGTATATGTTTTAGATGGGACGATACACACTTTGTTGCATATAAGTATTAAGTGTTGGAAACTGTACGTTATTGAAATGTTTTAAAGAGCTTTAAAACAAATGTTAATCAGTCTGACATTGAGTAAAATAAAATTTAAAAAAAGTAAGTGCAAAAGGAGCTTAAAAGTATGGCTGTGGTTGTAAAGCAACTAGTTTCCTTCAACTTGATATCAAACGATATCTGAGCCGGTATTAAAGATACTACCTGATTTATTCTGCTTTCAAAGTTGGAGGTGGTTGAATAAAATCTCTGAGCTGCTGCCCAAACGTATTTCTGGCACTCACAAACCCTCCACACGTGCATTAATTAGATGCACATTTCAGTCAGAGCTCAGACAGAGACCGTGTTGAGAAGTGAAGTAGGCGGACCGCCAAAGAAACAATGCACTAATTTAGACTCTTGCTTCCACATTTGCAGTTGCCTGGCAGACACTTCTCCTTTTTGTTCAAAAGAAGAACCGTCAGGGCAGCTGCTCGCAGCCAATCATTTCCCAATTTGACCACTATCGGTCCACTCACCGGCTGAGAGGCGGGAGTTCATCGCACTGAAGCCGTCACCGCACTCTTCCAAAACATTAAAGATGGCGTGCGCAGCGACCGATGCACTGTTTTCTTCTGCTCTTTCGTCTGTTTTAAATAAGACACAGCACTGCACTGGCAGACATGCTGTCCATTCCTTGTTGAAAGGAATAAGCCACTGTTTTTACATACTGAGATATGTTCTTACCTTAGCTTAGACGAGTTCATCTGTACCTGTCTGGTCTCCACGTGTGCCTTCCGTAACGTAAACACAGCACAGACGGCGTTAGCATTTAGCCTCTCTCTTCTCCTCTATAGCTCCAATTTAAATATGGTTACGTGAAGTGTTACACTACAAAGTATAATTACACAAATTGAACAATGTGGATTTTCTAAGCGGATAAAAAGGGGAACTATATTGTAAGGCGTAATAATACCAGGAAACTTCGGCATCTGCAGAGTAAAGTGAAGATATCACTGCGCGGATATCAAATTACTCCTAGTATTATTACGCCTTACAATATAGTTCCCCTTTTTATCCGCTTAGAAAATCCACATTGTTTAATTTTGTGTAATTATACTTTATAGTGTAACACTTCACGTAACCATATTTAAATAGGGGAAATGTGGAAGAGTTTGGTAGCTTCTATCTTCACCTCGTTTGGAGCTATAGAGGAGAAGAGAGAGGCTAAATGCTAACGCCGTCTGTGCTGCGTTTACGTTACTGAAGGCACACGTGGAGACCAGACAGGTACAGATGAACTCGTCTAAGCTAAGGTAAGAACATATCTCAGTATGTAAAAACGGTGGCCTATTCCTTTAATGTTTACTGAAAAGGCTTCCTGCAGCTTGTTCCTTTGTCATATCCCTTGGGTGATGCATCTGTCAATTATGCCAACCGGGAAATCGCTAAGATCACGCTCGCTCCCAGGCTACACAACTTTGAAAAAGCATGTCGTTTGGCTGGCCAGGCAACATGTGCGGTATACTGGCAACAATGCACTACACACAACAGTTCCTGTGGTCCGCTGTTCTTACACAAATGCTGTTTACCACATAGACCAAAGCGGGCAAAAGAAATGTACACCACTACAAGAAGCGTCAGAAATCTCCTCCGCTATTCTTGGAGACAAATACATAGGTCAAAAATGACTTAATTGGGAATGACAAATAGGCTACTGACAATGAAACGTAGTACGAGTCTGCAATTGCTTCTTTCACTTTCAATAACATCCTCGCACCCCAAAGTCTAACAACCTTCAAAAAACTGTTCCCTCGTCGGAAAAAAAGTTGCCCACCCGTCTTTCACTTTCAAACTCCTGTAGATAAAATTCCTCAGTGGGACGGCTCAATCAGGCCCGTTACTGAAGGGTGCTACAGCTAAGGAGCTTATATCGGCGCAGTGCGGTCTGGCCCCGCTCCAGTTTGCCTACCAGGCGAAACAAGAAGTACACGACGCCAGACGAACTTTTGAGTCTCTTAGCAACTCTCTCTGTAAAATCAACTGTCTGGACACATTTCCTCTCCTTTCATTACAGAAAACATAAGCGCACGCTGGTTGCCTGAAGGTACAACAAAAGGCTCAGTTAAATATATTCTGGTGGGTGGACTCCAAAAGTTTGAGAGGCTGCTGTAAAAATCCGATCCAACCCGACACCGGCTGACAGTTGAGCGGGCTTTAGGAGACTTTCTTACAGAGCGCGAGTATTATTGGCTTTCAGGCAGGAACAGCGAGTTTAATTGCAGTAAGGGGAACACTAGCCTATATGAGAACAGACAGCAATATCTGTCTTTGCATTTGCATTTACATCCAGTTGTGTCAAAACAAGGCCAAAGCAAGGTAAAATCGAAACTACTTATGAAAGAAAAGAAAAGTAACTAAAACTAAACATTTGCACATTTTAAAGTTACCGTGCAGTTTTAGTTTAGACTGGAAGGTATCAGTGATATTGTGATATATTGTGGGCTTGGTCTAGTGAGGAGGAAGGAAGTGTGTTATTGGGATCCACCATTTTTCACTCTTTTTAGATGTTTTCTGGCGGCCTCCGAATTTTTATCACATACAAATAAAGTCAAGTCAAATTGGGTCCATGCGGATGTTTTTTCACCGCAGATTGTCCAGTAGAAGCGAAAAACCGGCACTTGAGCTAGCGTTAGCATATGTAGCATGAAGCTAACGTCATTTATGTAGCCTATTTATGGGCTGTTGACCCACTTTGCTCCTCTCCATGTCTCTATATCTTTATTAATTGGAAAAATATAGCCTAGTCATTACTCATCATTTGTTAAAGTAGAGGTGGTGTAATGGATGAAAGTGTAGTTTTTTTCCCCTCTTTGTTTTCCTCCTCAGCTTCATACATGGCTATTTATGGGCGATAACAGAGATGCCGCGTGAATTCTATTGTGGTAACTATGGTAACCGTCAACATGCTAAAATGTCAACTTGGTTTAGGGTTAATATCTCTGTAATGGCTGGATGTATCCATGAAACAAAATGGTCACATTTCAAAGTATTCTCTCACAGCACATATGAACTCCAACTGCTGTCCCATAATGGTGTCCCGAAGTTTTGACAATATTGATGAATCAAATCAATTCTAAATATTTATCAGGGAAAACATTTGGACATTTTGGAAAAACATTTTTTTTCTATAACGGTATCTCTCGCCCCAGCTCCAAATGAAATTATGACACGAGTCGTGAACGCAATCTATCCCATCATCTAGGATCACGGTAAACAATAATGTGGCGATATATCGTGCTTCCCTGAATGCAGTTCAATTAAAATCAGAATTGGTTCCATTGTCATTTGATTATTGGCTTGATTGGCGGTTCAGCCCCAGCTCCGACTAATGCATACTGCCATTGTGTCCACGGGCAAGACACTTGAATCTGTAAGTGCTACTATTATTGCCAGAGGTGGGTAGTACTCAAATACATGATCTTAAATAACTTTTTAAAGTAACCGTACTTTTGCGAGTTGTTTTTTCACACAGTACTTTTACTTCTACTTGAGTGATATGAAAATTAAGTATCGGTAACCTAGTGGAGAGCAAATCTTTAAAGAGGGGGTATTATGCTTTTTTCAATCACATAGCACCAGTCTATAGCATACTACAATGATGACGTAACCTCCTGTTGGTCTGTATATGCAGTAAATTAAAATAACTGCCTTGAATAAAATTGCTCTCTCAAAATGGCTGTACTGAACGTCTTGAAATAGGCCTCTGTCTCTTTAAGAAGCTTTCCGACACGCCCCCTTCAGCACACTGCTGTGGCATTTAAACAACACTACTGTGCGGGGAGGGGGCTCTGCTGAGCTGAGGAGCAGTATAAAGCTTGAAAAAGTCGATTTTACATAATACCCCCCCCCCCCCTTTAAGTGACAAATCGTGTGTGTATTTTGTTTACTTAACTCATAATGATTTGTTTGTTTGTGATATTATATACAATTTTCACATTATTTCACGTTTTTTGTTCTTGTCACTACTGGACCATAAATCAGACTTTATGCACAAACAGTTACTCAGTACTCACATACTCAAGTCAAATTTTCTACAAGTACATGAGTAAATATTTCGGTCACTATTTGTTACTTCTAGAGTCAAATTATTTTAAAGTAGCTTAAGGTTACTCTTACTTCAGTAAATATCTTTGGCTACTGTACCAGCCTCTGAAAGTTGCCGGTGAAAAAGTCAGTCAGCGAGAACAGAAGTGGCAACAGAAGCAGCTTATCACCTCCAGAGTGTCTCAGCCAAGGAAAAAAGCAATGTAAAAACCGCTGTGAGCGCTGTATGAATCAAATTCATAATTACTGTGGTGTGGTTAGATAAATAAAGTGGAATAATGGAATTTCTTAATACAAATCTGGCTCAACCTTGGATATTTCTTCATTTATAAAATTAGCATACTCTATAATAGGTCGGCAACATTTTTGGAGGAATACACAATTGAAGTTATTCTTCCGATAGAGATTACTTTGCTGTTTAGACTGAAACAGGCATTGTTAAACTTGAAGGTTAGCAAGTTTTCTAAGATAAATACCAATTGAGTGCACATTATACTATCTGACCTAAATCATTTGAGAGTTTCTACCGTGAAATTGTGATTTATATTTGGTTGAAGGTGGGAGAAAGAGCCAGTATGTTGTATTTTCAAAAGAAGGAAAATCCAATTGATGAGATGGTCCACTAGTCCGCTACCTCTTCTCCATGATCAAACATGTAGAATAGGTCTGTAAGGATGCTGTGAAGCCATCTGAAACTTGTACTTTGAATAAGTTTAATAAGGGCTAGACTTGCCGCAGATGAATCACACAAACGATGATGATGATGAAGTAGGTCTGAAAAAGAGATCTAAGAGGTACTTGGTCCACTCATACAGCCGTGTGCCAAAGTGAAGAGAGAAGAGGAGAAAAGATTAATCAAGTATGCATTTACGATCACTGTCTGGATCATGGCCTCAATGATACAGGAAACGGGGACATCCCTGAACTATGCGGTCGTTTTCTTTATTATGCCGGGAGTTAAAACAATAATTGAATCTCGAATCTTGCAGGTGGAGACTGTCGTGTCCTTGGGGCAAGACACCTCACCCGCCTCGCCCTTCAGTGAATGCTGTAGTGTGTGAGTGTCGGTCGGAGGTACAGATTATAACCACAGAGGAGGGAATGAATAATGCAATGAAAATTGACTTTGAGTGTCCGGAAAACTGCTATGCAAAACCAAAGCATTATTATAGTTAGTAGCGAAATGAATGAAAAACTCACCTAAACTTGCTTTGACTTTTGCGAGATAATCTTATCTCATTATTGCAAGTAACATCATTTTCAGTCACTAAAGTGCATTCAGTCTGAAGTTGGATTTTCTTTTCCTAATGTCCCCTTTATTTGTCATTATACCACCGTACAACAAAATTGTGTTCAGATGTTAGTCCTGAGCCGCTGCGACTGAGCCACGACGCCACTGTGGGCCAACCTGACCCGCATGTTTTTGGAGGCAGGGGAAACCGGAGCACCCGGAGGAAACCTGGCTGCCTTCAGTGCAAATGGTCACATTTTATATAGCGCCTTTCTACCTGCTTTAGGCACTCAAAGCGCTTTACATCAAGGAACCAGTCACCCATTCACACGCTCATTCATACACCAGTGTACGCAGACACTGGAGGCAAGGTGGGTGAAGTGTCTTGCCCAAGGACACAACGACAGTGGGCACCTGCGGGATTCGAACCGCCGACCCTTTGGTCACAAGACGACTCGCTCTACTCTCTGCACCACCGTCGCCCCAAACAAGAGGCTTCAGTGCGCCTCTGAAACGGTGCACTGCCTCCTGTGTTTGTCCCCATTTCAAAGCGTGGTGTCCTGCACTGGTCAGCTCCTCCACCTCCTCCTGCGAAGCTCCCTCCGCTCCACAACAGTCTTTCACCACATTCTGGGAAGAGCTTAGCAGTTAATCTGTTTTATTCTCCAGTGAACGTCCATTAGCCAGAAGCACAATAGTAGGGACAGAAGGCATGTGTGGCTTAGCTGCGAGTCTTGCCCGGATACCTCCTACTTTGTCCCTTTTTTGTTCCCTGTTGCACCTCTTGTGACGCCTCCACTGTGCTGCAGCTGTGGGAGGCTCTTGGTGCTTGGTAAAAAAAAAAATCATCCGGACCCTCAAAAAATACGGCAAAGAAACAATGTGGAACTCAGAAACCTCAAATGCCGTTCGCAGGAAAAGGCAAAAAACACAGCTGTACCAAAAGAGAGGGAGTTGTTTCTTGTTTACACGTCGCCATGACGTCAAGAGCATGAAGCACAAAACCGTGAGTAGATATGATCACAAACAGGTCACTCAATAGCGATTGCTGCACATGTACGCGGCCCTGGTCTCAGCATTATGGCGCTGAAAATTTGCTGAATGTCTCTCACCACCCGTCACCCAGTGCTGTTCTATCCAGTTAAGCCTAAAAGCCAAAAATCCTGGGGGAAAAAAGGCTATAAATCTGTTTGCAAACACATTCATGGTAAAAAATAATACAAAATAAAAATGTTTAAAAAAAAGTGAGGAGCACTTGTAAACATACCATCATTGGAGATTGCCCACTTAACAATTACAATTATTCTTTATGTGTGGTGAACTACTAACATGTTTTGAACAATGAAGTGATTATTTTGCCATTTGACTTCGCATAACAATTAAGCACTTGGCCCACAAGCAGTCTGTCTTCCCTTTGCCCAATTGATTGCAGCGCTCGCTTTTCCAAGTAATAATTAAAACCACAAAGAGGCAAAAGATGAGGCATCACTCGAGATTTGTCACACAATTTCCCTCCGTCAAAAGGGCATTAGTCACGTCTTACAGGACAAACCGCCGCAGTCTCCCTCAGCGGCCACATGATGGGGCTGTGTCTCCTCATCTCCGCTGCAGCCCATGCTAAACCTATATACTCGGGTCTTTCTAGCTTCCCCTCTTCCTCATTTTGTGTTTCTCATCTCCCCTGCCTGCTCCATTTGGGCTCCGAGGGTGGGTTCTCCTAATATTAGCTGGATAGAGGGATTTCTTTTCTGCTTGCCTCATCTTATAGGCATCATTATTATCCAGGCGCAGTGTCATCCCGGCTGCGCTCAGGTAGAAAGGTTCCTTCCTCTCCACTCGGATAACCTCGAGGGCGCAGAGCGAGCGAGAGGCAGGGAAAAGCCCATTTCGAGAATGACTTGACTTCATTCTGCGCCCCTCTGCGTTGGCGACGAACTCTGGCTACACAGGCCGATGTTTCCTAATGAAATATATCGGACACACACGGATGAACAGTTTCGGGAATCGAGAAAGGTTTTACTCGGCTGCCTGGTCAAATATTGAGATCAGACTTAGGCTCATATTTCAAGCTTCTCTCAAATGTAAACGAACAAAGCGGACATTTGTGTGGAGAAAGACCATGCATCTTATTAGAAAGCCTTTTTATCAATCAGGACTATACAGGCTAGTCGTTTAAAGTTATAAATGTGCACAAATCGTAACATTATCCCTGAAAAGAAGGACTTTGGAAATGTGTTTGGAAAGTTTGTGCCACAACTAGCAAATACGAACCTTTTCAGTGCTTGAAGACAAAAAGAAAATCTGGTAAAGGGACTGTAAATGAGAGATATGAAGCACTAGACTAATAGGATAGCCTACAGGTATATGAATCATTTCAGAAAAGGCTTTATTGAAATTCGAACAAGGGTTTGTAAGAGCCCATAGACCCACTGGGGACAGAGCTTTGCAGAGGACATTATAAAACAAAACAAGTAGCCTTTTGCAATATTTCTGCTTGGGGTCCTTTCGATTGAAGTTCATCCTGCAGCCTTACGTTGTACATTAGCAAGAGCTTTGCAAATCTTTTTTCGCTTGGCCATTCAACAGGAATGTTTAACATCAGGCAACACACTGACAACTCATTCCAAAAGCTTTCAGTCTCCGAGCAAAAGCCTTATTAGTATCACCATTAACTTCCATGAAGAGCATTTTTCCCCCTTTTCGCTCTGACTAATAAGACGAGCCGTCACTGCCCATGACAGCCCGCTCGCCACCTTCTTTCCTTAGACCACATTCATGAAACACTGACCAGTGCAGACAGGAAACACCCACAAGAGCCGCAGCTTTGAAGATGATCCAACTGGCTACGATTTTATCCATTTATTTGAATCCAGCGTGGTAAAAACCTATGCCCAAGAAAGAGACTGCTGCAACATTTGGCTCATCAGTGGACTGCTGTGCTAAACTGCATTTGGTCATAACACATTATAACAAACTCTCGACGCACAGCTTTATGTTGCAAAATGAGAAAATGATTACAGTTTACTAACAACTGCTTTCTTTTTTCCAATGGTGAATCTTAAAACCCCCTGATTATTATGAGTTTGGATCCATGGAGCGTGCGTTAGACAAAGCCAGCCCCATTTCTTCAAAGATGAAAGGATCAATGTCAACTATTGATGTATGTAGAATAGATGGCTCTCAGTAAGTTAAGGTCAGGAGGAAATTCAGCTAAACACGGAAAGATTTCAGAGCATAAAGAACCTAGCAAGCGTATGTACGAAGGGACATAACTGTTAAATGGCAGAGGAAGTTTCCAGGTTCGTCCCCTGTACTGGGTTGTTTGAGTTGAGGATGTTCTTCTCCTCTCATCGTCTCATCGACAGCAGAAGACAAGGCAAAACGTCCTCTTCTCTGACCGCTTTGGAAACTGCTGCTATGAGGGTGAGCCCCTGGATGACTGTGAGCCTATATGCCATCAAAGCCAGTCAATCTTAAAGGGGGGTATTATGTAAAATCGACTTTTTCAAGCTTTATATCATGTTATTATGTCATTCCCTCATTAAACACATGCCTGGAGTGTTGCCTTGGCTCATTCACATATTTTTGAGTAATCAGTAAAAACTTAGACGGCAGCCATTTTAGGTGTAGCTATGCCTCAGTCCTCCTAGGAACGCCCCCACCTCCTGGAGACGCCTCTGGACCTTTGTCACCAGCCAAGCCACCAACCACTGCTCCTCAGCTCAGCAGAGCCCCCTCCCCGCACAGTAGTGTTGTTTAGATGCCACAGCAGTGTGCTGAAGGGGGCGTGTCGGAAAGCTTCTTAAAGAGACAGAGGCCTATTTCAAGACGTTCAGTACAGCCATTTTGAGAGAGCAATTTTATTCAAGGCAGTTATTTTAATTTACTGCATATACAGACCAACAGAAGGTTACGTCATCATTGTAGTATGCTATAGACTGGTGCTATGTGATTGAAAAAAGCATAATACCCCCTCTTTAAAGTGAGATTCTGCTAAAAATGCACCGTTATCGCGCAAGGAACTCATTTTTTCTTGTTTAAAATAAGCGCGCAGAGTTAAAAAGTGACCAAAACCCCTTTGCACTCAAGCAGTCAGACAGCCAGATGTTTACATACTATTGTAGCGTGAGGCCTCGCTGCATCCTGTGTCTGCATCAGTCAGCGTGACATATTTACCCAAACACAAGTCTGCGCCGCAACCTTTAACCTGCTGCTTTCCCTTCTCTGCAGAAATCCACTTCCCACCATCTCTCGGGGCACAAAAACTGTTTTACATGAGTTCAGACATGCCCCCCAGGCGATAGTTCTTCATCCAAATAACCATGAAAACTGAAAGTTATAATGCAGATACTGTGGTGTGGTTGGATAAATATAGCAGTCGAGTGGCAACTACAGTATAGAGTCTGGTCAATCAACTATTTTCGTATTTTATACAAAACCTAGCGTAGTGTTGCTCACAAAAACAACACCTCAGAAAATATATGACTGTCCAAGTACCACATCAGGACTCAATAGGGTCTAGACCAGCAAAAGCACCAGAATAAGGCATAAAGGTAATCAAATAAATAAAGTTCAGATCGCAGTTGTGCCCAAGGTGGACACAGACGTTAATTTGAGAACCACTGGTCTAGAACATGCTCTGAATAAGTGGAACAAACCAATTAGAGTGAAATGTGAACTCTGTAGAGATACAGATATAGTCACATCTTCAAAACAATATGAACCAAAACTTCCAATATGTAGCAGGATAGTAGCCCAAGTTATGTGACTGATCAAGCAGACATTATATTTACGTAATCCCCAAAGGTTTGAAAAGTATGAAAGTCGACTGTCCCTACTCTTGTTGTTATAATAAAAGACGATTCACTTCTCAGGCTTCATCAGTTCATCTGATTATTTCTGGTTTCAGGCAAGCAAAACCGAGACCACAACATCAATTCTGTGTCAATTTTATGCCATGGTCATAATGAAAATACAGTTTGAGGTTCAGACTGCAGAATGATGTCCCTCTTTCAAACTGAGCCATATCTCTACAAGAGCTTAACTAATTTATATGAGTTTTGACAAGCAATGTGGGCCACTTCAGTTCGCCATCCAAAAGAGTGATTTTTATTTCATTATTTACGGCGAATGAAGAAACGGTCCACGGTGGAAAACTTAAGCTAAAGGTCAGCTGCATCGCTCCCAGCAGATCAATGCGTGTAGTGTCAAGTCCGATACACGACTGTCTATTTCTATATGCTGTGTCCGTGCGCCAGCCCACTGCCTGTCTGCCCGCCTGCCCGGACGTCCAGTCAACCATGGCCCTCTGTCCCACGGGGGAGTGGGGAGAGCGGGGGAGGCAGGAGGAGAGTGGATGCTCCGCTGGAACCGCTTGAAATTACAGTAGACCCACTTGAGCAAGTTGGAAATGGCAGCCAATTTCTCCAGAGCTTTAAAGGATGCACGGATGAATTTGTCCGGCGGTTTTTAACCCTTTTATGCAGCGGTTTTGATTTCTGTATTCAAATATGGCCGAAAGGAAAAGTCCAGCCAGACACATTGCACTTTTGCTTCTTTTTTTTCTTCTCTTGTTCTTGAAGGAGGCTCATGAGTCACTGTCAGAAATGAGGAGGGAGTAGTCATGCAGGAAGATTGGGCAGTGAGCGAAAGAGAGGAGACACAGGGTTAGGGGGAAAAGTACTGTGGAGGGATAAACGAGATATTTCACAATATACTGTAGGCTGCATTTTGGAAGATTTAAATCTAAATTAAATACAAACGTATTCATTTAGAATTCATGGTTATAAATCAAAGTGAATTGTGAGATTCCCCAGGGATCCATCCTGGGGCCCCTCTTGTTTAATCTTTAATTAGGCTTATACACAGCAATAATGTGTCCTACTGTAACTACATTATGCAGATGACATTCACTCTGTTACTGCATCGAACAGATCAGTGTGTGGATGCAAAACAACTTTCCCCATCGAAACTCAGACAAAACTGAAATCATCGTTTTTGGCCCATGGAAAGACAGCCACCTCAAGTCTCTCTCTGTAAAACCTAAAAAAACAGACCTGCAGTATTTTTTGCCATCTAAAACATTATCAAAATAAGGCATAGTGCCTAAATCAGACTTAGACTAATCCACATTTGTATCCAGCAGTTCAGACTCTAAAGAAGCTGCAGTACATCCAGAACACTGCTGCTCAAGTGCTCTAGAACCAGGAAATATGGCTATATTAGTCCAGTGCTCAGGTCTCTGCACGGCTTCCTGTCACTCAGAGTAGACTTTAATAGACTTAGAATAGACTTTAATATAGACTTTATGTCTCTACAAGGTCTCACATATTAGTGCCGTATGAACCATCTCGGGCTCTGAGAACTTCAGGGAGAGGCCTCTTGCTGGTGCCAGAGTCAGGACTAAACACGGTGAGGCTGCCTTTCAGTTTTACGCAGCAAACTGAAAGTATATGTTATCTGCACTCTTTGATTTCAATGTAATGAGTTAAGGATATATTTTTTGCTTTCCTTGTCATTTTATGTCACTGTGTGCAGCACTTAGAATTTTTTCGGGGTACATTTTGTCCTCTACAAATAAACTGGTCTTACCTTGGACAACAGTATCATTTGAGATGTTCAACATTTAAAGCTGCTACTACATTTGCACATGTGGTTGTCGCTGAACTGTATCGATCCCTTGCTGTGAACAACAGAGCGTTGACGTAGGCACAGTCGGTTTTGAAGGCTCTTTAGAAGGCAGTCCAATAGGCAGCCTGTGATTAACAGTGTAACGACGAGTTCAGGCGCGCTGGGATTTTTCTTTTCCGCCTGCGAGTGTATGATCACATGCTTTAAAAAGACATCTCTGAACATCTCACACCTCTCCCTCCCGCTCAATCTCTTGTTCTATGTCCCAGTGCTTATGCCTCTCCCTGATGGATTTATGCTCAACATCGGCCCTATCCCGTGACTCCCCCCACGCTGTGTACAAGCTTTTGCTGCTTGAATTCAAACTGCAAAAACAGTACGCCTGACACATTTAGAGAAGCTTTGACACTCGAGGGAAGAATCATGTGCATTTCAGAATTTGTTTGTAGATGTCTTCACCCTGTTGGAAGGGGCTTTATAATACCACCACATAGAGATGGGACGGTTTACCTTTCAAGTGGCAACACAATGTTCTAAAAAAGTTTAATATTGTGCTGAGGATAGGTGAGAAATCTATGGTAGCGCCCTGAAAGCCCAATGCAATGAACTCCAACCAGCTTGTGTTCAACAAAAAATACAGAGAGCGACTTGTGCTACGCAGCTTCAATTCAATTCTTGCCATATGACATGTTTGAGGGATTTGTGTGGAACAGTTGGTGCAATACAACATAACCATCATACTCAGCTAACACATTCACAGCTAAATATTTCATACCAAACTGCACAAGTTCAGTCTTTCCTCTAGAGAGCCGCCTCAGAGGTGTTTAATCTCTTAACCCTCACATGAACCAAGCACATTTTCTCCAGTTTGGCTTTTTTTTTTTTTTAAATACAACTTGTGATATTTAGTCTAGCGATAGCCAGGCTAACAAAAAAGTGGCAAAAAATGGGATGAAAAAGAACATCACAAAAGCGACCGCAACAAAGTGAGGAAAAAGATCAGTTTGTGGCTCTTAAGCTTTCAAATGAGGCGCAACAAAGTGGAGCAAATGCATTCGGTTAAGAGGTCAAGAGGCGGACAGCACTGAGCTGGTTTGGAACCTGGATGTTCTTGTTTTAATACTCCTGAGCCTTTTGTCTGAGGACAGGAGACTAAAATAAAACAGTTTGCAGGATGAGACCGGTCACTTACAAACCTCGAGACCTTTCCTTCTAAACATATCTGAAAAAGAAGTTACAACTGAATACTATTTCAATATTCATCCCAACCCAAGTTATTTGAGATAAGCTGTATAGCAAAATAAGTCAGTGTAATAATATACTCTCTATAATCATGTTTTAGGGGAGACACAGGAGTTCAGTGCAAAGCTTGGAGGTTTCTGGCATGGCAGGTTAAAGGGATACTTCGGGATTTTTGACATAGGGCCTCATTTCCTAGTTATCCAGAGCGTTGTTGATGTCTGGAGATATTTTTTTCTTAAATTCATGCAGTTCTTATATTTGAAGAGTCTAGTTGCGCTAGGCTAGAGCATGGCTAAAGCAGTTCTATGGTAAACGCTAGCCCGCATTAAAAAACAGTCTGACTCACTCCACAGTGCACCTGAGGTAAATCACATATAACACCAGACTAACCATATAAATGTCTGTGTTAATAGAATATTTTTTTTAAATAAAACTGACCTTGTATCACATGAATTACCGCATTTTGAGGGACTATTTTCTCGCAGATCACTCCGCCGCTGCCTTAGCTTACAGCCACGAAGCTGATGCCGCTCAAATATAAGTTATTTTAAACGCAAAATGGTTAAAATTATTCTATCGACACAGACATTTATATGGTTAGTCTGACGTTATAAGTGATTTACCTCAGGTGCACTGTGGAGTGAGTCAGACTGTTTTTTAATGCGGGCTAGCGTTTACCATAGAACTGCTTTAGCCTTGCCCTAGCCTAGCGCAACTAGACTCTTCAAATATAAGAACTGCATGAATTTAAGAAAAAAATATCTCCAGACATCAACAACACTCTGAATAACTAGGAAATGAGGCCCTATGTCAAAAATCCCGAAGTATCCCTTTAAGTGTCTTGCTCAAAGAAACAACTGTATCCAATATTGGGAGCGGAAATTTCACAGCCCTTTTTCCAAACATTGTATGCAATAACGTACTTTTTCCCACTAAATCTCCTCATTCAAGGTCATTTTAATAGTAGCACAGTATTACACAGTGGTACATCAAGTAAATCTCATCCAGGCTTTTGTCGAATTCAGACGTTTGCCTCGGCTGACCCATTACGAATGAACTACAATGTTTCCTGATCACTGTCCTGGTAATCTCTTAAGCCAGGTCCTATCACATGTATACCGACATTTTCATCCCAACACAGAAAATAGACAAATCTTTCGTAAGTTCTTAGTAGTCCCGGTTTCAAATGGTCCAGGTGTGTGTACATTCCAACGGGAGGTCACAGAAGGCAATCAAACAGGCTTATCTCCACTTGTTATCCACCGCAGATAAGCGACTGAGTGAGGCAGTGCAGATTTGGCGCTTTGGTACTGCATTATTGGGACGAATTGCACTAGTGGACATGCAATACAAAAGCTTACGCACATGACGTCGTTCAGCTCAGTGTATTTGGAAAGAAGATCAAAGGACGCCAAATATGGAAGGAAACAATGCACTTTTGGGACCTTTTCCCTATATTTGTCAGAGATTGACTAGTAGAATGTAATTAAACGTGTTACTGACCCTGAATGCTCTATTTCCCCCCTGTCTATATCCATGTGCGGTTTCATAATGTAAGTTACCTTTGAGCTTCTGTTTGGAAAAAGCGCTCATGCAAAAAGTTAGTCAGATGTTGGCGATGGCAATTCAGGAGTTTGACCGGGAATACAGTTGATGTGTCTTTGAGCAGGACACTTAACCTGCCATGCCAGAAACCCCCGAGCTTTGAGCTAAACTCATGTGTCTCCCCTATAACCTGATTATACAGAGATTATTATTACACTGACGTATTTTACTATACAGTCCATCTAAAATCACTTGGTTCGGAATGAATATTGAAATAGTATTCAGTTGTATTATTTGTACAAGTATGCATCTTTGGTTGGGAAACACTGAAGATAATCTAAAACAATATCATTATTTTATTATTTTTTGCTGTTTTATTGTATATTTTGTAAATGGACTCATTCAAGTTGCTGCTTTATCAGTACGTGTAGTTATATTTTGTCTCGCCATGTTTTGTTATTATAAAAAAAAAAAAAATGGCTTAGACTTACTCCATACTCGGTGGTGTAGCCACAGCCGCCCCCGGGGTAGACTGACGGAAGCGAGCCAGCCACCACTTACTGTACTCACACACACAGGCAAACACACACACATTCATTCTGGACTATTGTACATGTTTTTTGCGGTAGAGGAAACCTACGCAGACATGGGGAGAACATGCAAACTCCACACAGAGAGGCCCAGTCCGGCCGGGAATCAAACCTGGGACCTTTTAGCTGTGATACACAAATGCTAACCGTTGCGCCAAAAGAAACGAAAATAAAAATAAAAACAATCCTTGTTTGTGGCATTAAAATTGATTCCAAAGAACGAGAAAAACAAGCCTACGGCAGGGTTTAAGCACCGAGACAAAATTATATTGATCCGCAGGAGAAATAGCTTGATGCGCAGCCGCTTAGCAACTTGAAAGTAACTTATCATATACCTTTCTATTATTAGTGCGATAAACAGGCTGACAACACACGTGCATATTTAAACACCTCTGATAATGAAGTTCTCACAAGTTGCTTCACTGCTCTTCAGGAAACTCCTCTCCACTCCACTGTGTAATCTAATAAGCCTCGGCTGTTTGATCAGGCCTTCTGCCATTAGCGTCTTTGAAGAAGCAAACATGTTTTGATCAAATATTCCTTTTCAACGCGGATCCTTCTCTGTACGTAACATGTCCGGGGTAATTTGACGTCTCTCTCCCCCCTTTTAGTGCAAGCTTTACAGTTTTCAACAAACTTTTTTTTCTTCTTTTTGACCTCTGGCTAGCACCAATGTTTCATCACTATACACTGCAGAGATCAGAACAAATGACTGGAATCGCAATATTTATATCATAGTAAGATTTGCTTTGTTTGTGTATAGAGGATTTTTTTAAATGCATTTCTCATAAACAAGAAACATATACTACTTTTTTTAATGATACAAAAAATGAATGAATTGAACAGAGCTGGATATTCTTGCAGTGCAGTCCAGTGGTGGAAGTAGAGGGCAGCTGTATAAAAACACTTGCCCGCCTCGGCCACAGACGAGATTAGTCCTGAATGAATTGATGGCCTCTGAAGGAGATTAAGATAAAGCACACTACATGTAATCTCATTGCTCACTAAGAGAAAAAGAGAAAACCAGACCTTTAACCTGGTAAAACGTCCAGCCACGGAGCAGAGAGGGTCACGCCGCAACCTAGGAAGCAACTTTAAGCAACAAATAAGCAAAATGAGTCTGGGGGAAGAGTCAGCAAAGAGTCCAGTTCCAAACAAAAAGTAGTAAAGAAATGGCGCACACTAAGAGACTTCTGTAGCTACATCCGCTCTGAGGGAAACTGACGGACTTTACTACTCATTTGCTGAAGAACTGTTCAGTGATGAAGTCGTAAACAGGGCTGCACAATTAATCGTAATCAAATCAAGAGCCTCACGTACCCTTCGAATCTTTCATCTCAAGGGTGCTGCCGGTTACTGAGAAAGCATTCGACTTTAATAGTATTCACTAATGTGTTGTGTTCAAAATAAAGCTTACAGACCTTGTGCTGCAAAACATCATTAACATTAACTTTCCTTTGAAAATAATACTGCTAATATTGCTTTTCAGTTTCAATTCCAAATATGTGCCTGCGTATCCCCAGGAGTCCCTGCACCGCTCGTCGAGAACACTAGTGAGTCTTGTTTAACTCCATTACTTCATATTTCAGTCTTCTCGCTGTTGTCAGTGCTCCTGGACATGTTTAAGTCCACCTCACTGGGATTGTAAAACATTCATTTCAAATCTTTTCTTTTGTTTTCCTTTTTAGCTTGTGGCCCGTGGGCTTCATTGTAATGGACAACAGGGTAAAAAGGGGGCTGAGGAGCGGGAAAAGAAATTGGAAGCCGGGACTTGAACCCACGATGCAGAGGAACGAACAGTTCAGCAGCTTTAACCCAAACTACTGGCCCCACATTCATTTCAAATCTCATCACAATGGTACAGTAATACTTGTTGGGGGGGGGGGGGGGGGGGGGGGACACCAAGAATGCAAAAGCTGTCTATTCCTATATTTGAGACCTACACATTTCTCCTTCTGAAACATTGGAGAGGCACCAAGAGCATCCCACACCTGCAGCACAGTGGAGGCAGCAGAAAAAAAGGGGCAAACGAGGAGGTATCCGGGCAAGACTCATAGCTAAGCCACATAAGTCTTCTATCCCTACTGTTGTTCTGGCTAATGGACGTTAAGCTGGATTATATTCGTCTGATACGCTCCTCCCAGAAGATGGTGAAAGACTGTTGTGTTTTTATATGAGAGTCCTGGCTCAACTGTGGAGTTTCACAGGTGACCCTCAGGTGAAGAAGGAGGAGGACAAAGATGAAGATGAGGAGGAGGAGGAAGAAAAGATGGGGCAGAGGGAGCTGCCCGGGAGGAAGAGGAAGGAGCTGACCAGTGCGGGACACCACGCTCCGAAACAGTGATAAACCCCAGGAGGCGGTGCACCGAGGCGGGTTTCCTCCGGGTACTCCGGTTTCCCCTACCTCCAAAAGCATGCTGGTCACACAATGGCAGCGCACAGAGTTGCAACGAAGCTTTTGTCACCTCAATCCACTGATTAGCAAGAAAAATACTGCCTTAATAGTTTTACTTTCAAACAATCATGGAAGTGCGATCTACCCACAAGCAGCACACCTACTGAAAGCTGCAGAGGGAAGGAATTCAACGCTTTGAATACATAATTACAGTTCTATACCAGGCAGGCCTTGTGCTGGAACAGATTGGTAATTTTATAAAACAGCCTGGACGCATCAGCTTTTGCCCATCATTCACCAAAACAGCCGTTGAAAATCGAGGGTGTAAACAACAGCAGCAATCGCCGATGGATCAAATCCATGAATAAAGAAAGATTGGAAGGTAAACAAGACTGTTATATATAGACGTTACAGCCGATGGCGCAGACTGGTTGCCTCGCTTCCGTCAGTCTACCCCAGGGCAGCTGTGGCTACAATAGTAGCTTACCACCACCAAGTATGGAGTGAATGAATAGTGCAATGTAAAGCGTCTTTGAGTGTCCAAAAAAAGCGCTATATAAAACTGATGCATTATTATTATTATTATTATGTGTGTCGGTATAAATGATTCAGAATCGACGCTGGCTCTGGCGGCAGTGTGGAGTGTCATTTTACAGCAGGACGACACAATCAGGGCCCCATCACTGTCATTTACCATTGTCTGCACTCAGCCGCCATTACGTTCACTTCAGCCCAAACAAATCACCGACGATTGATTGCACTTGTTCACACGGACTCGGCTCGATGAGGGACAGGCCGAGGGGGGGCACAGGTGGCGTGAGATAAAGATAGCCCGACTTGCAATATGGTACCGCTGACTTGGTTGCAAGGGTTTTGTTGCAGAGGGGCGTTTCGGTTCAGTTGTGCCTACGGTCCAGCCCCAGGGCCAAATATTGAGGCTGTTTGTTGGTCGATGTCTGCTCTTTCTGTCTCTGCGTGTTTGTGTGCGAGTGTGTGTGCTCGGACTTGACTTTCACCACTTTCACCGTTACATCTGCAGCTTCCCAAACACTCCTGGGCCTTGTGTGTGTGTGTGTGCGTGGTACTAGGGTGGAAAATAGGAAGGAAGTATGACAAATAGAGGATGAAAGGTATAGGAGGGAAGGGATGGTGGTATGAAGGAAGGATGGCAGAAAGAAAGGAAGGATCAGGGGAAGGACGTAGGAAGGAAGGACTAAAAGAAAGGCTGGTGGGAGGGAAGGACTGATAGATGGATGGATACCATCTGACCAAACAAAAAGTTGCCACCAAAAAAGATCACACGCTCTTATATTTATTTGGAGCGCCTTTAGCTTTGATTACAGCAAAGTCTTCTCCAGCAAATCCCAAAGATTCTCAATGAATGCATGTGTGAAAATGATTTCTCATGCTCCCTGAATCACTCTTTCACCATTTGAGCCCGATGAATCCTGGCATTGTCATCTTCGGATATGCAAGTGTCATCAAGAAGAAATCCCTTGATGGAATAACTATGTCATTCAGGACGTTCAGGTCGTCTTATTCTTTGGCTCCTCAGTGTTGCTCAACCTAGACCCGATCAGCTGCAGAAACCCAAGATCATAAGTTAGTTAAACCAGGTGGGGACTTTTTGTTTTGGTCAGGCAGTGCAGGTGACATCCCTCTTAGCTTATTAGCGTGTATAGTAAATGCAAAAACTGACCCCTCCCCCTCTCTATATTTCACTCTGATAATAAGCCCAATGCCCATCTCGACTGCGCATGCGTGAGTCAATCAGGCTCCTAATTTCGGCTACCAAACAAACCACTCCGCCATTGAAATGTGTGAGCGAGTTCAGGTAGCGGAGCGTGAACACTGAAGTATATTGAGCCATAACCGTGAACTATAAGGCTTACGGGCATTGGTTTACAGACTATAAGTCTCAAGTGACATTTCTTGCAAATATTTAAGTTGTCAATATCTTGAAAGCGAGGGAAAAGTCAGGGCGGCGGCTCCGTAGGCAAGAGCGGACCATCGCGGACAGGGAACGACAGGACCTGGGATCAGCCCGACACAGACACCCTCACTTTTTAAATCATTTGAATTCGTCTTGTAATCACAGGGAAAAGTTCCAAAATGGTGTTGATGTTAAATACAGTGGATACATTTCCGTCTGTCAGATTAGCGACCGATTAGCTCTGTTGTACCATCAGATCACTCGTAAAAATAAATAAAAATAAAGTACATTTAGATGGCAGAGCCTATGTGTGTATGTGGATCTCTCTGGTCACAATTAAGAAAAAGATTTCTTCTACTGTCCACCTCCTTATTGACAAAAAAAAGAGGGATTCTATGTATTTATTTCTCATTTCAGTTTAAATGTTGTGAATATCGGCGACATGAGGCCACAGTTTCAGAGCCTGGACTTTGTCCAACAGTCGCCTTCAAGGGTCACAAATGTTTTTCTCACATAGTTATTCCATAGTTATTCCAACTATATGAACAAGGACTGGTCGTCACTTTTGAAGCATCTCTTCGTATGAATGGCAGTTTTGTTTCTGTCTATCTCCGTACGCAGCCCCGGTTGTAAAAATAGACTTTAAGCTAATATTGTAACAGGCTCCATGGCGACGACAAAAACGCTTTAAATCATCAACTTTCCAGCGGTTAAAACGGTCCAAATCAGAGCTTTCTTCATTGCTTTACGCTAACTATCATTATTGTTTGGTAGCCAAAAGACATTCCATTACCCATAATGCAACGGGCGAGCCGAGATGGGCATTGGGCTTATTGTGCAGTTAAACAATACATAATATGGAACAACAACGAACCTATGTGGACTTGACTGCAATAGTGTTTCCATACTTTCTGCAGATCATGTTCAGGCCCCGACACTTGCCCCCTGCCCGCATCTCTGAGCACATGTACATTTTGACATTTTAAAGAGCCGCGTGGAGCCTCCCCCTCGCTGCATGGTGCGGCTCAGAATCCCCCTCTCTCTCTCCCTCAGAGAGACCGTGTGTTCCCTGCCACAACACATCACAGCACACTCGCTCGCTCGCTGTGGGAGAAACAGGACTCTCTCTCTCTCTCTCTTTCGCCATCCCTCCTCTGTCCATTCCTTCCTTTTTTCCCTCTCCTCTTCCTCTTCCCCCCCTTTCTGTGACAAGGTCAGCGGTGGCCTCTCCTTGTCTCCCCGTCAATATTTACAGTCCACTTTACACTGGCAGTGAGCAGCGCGGCCGCAGCCAGCTCCGGGCGCCTCTGCATTAGCCAAATGTAGCTGTCCGCTCGGAACATGAATGATCTGTTGTACTACAAGCACTTTATTTCACTTTGGCTCCCGCTTTGGCACAGACAAACTGGACCAGGGAAACAGGGAGGGCCAAACGCAAGCTAATCGCAACAAACACTGACAGAATGAAAATGGCAGGGAATCTCTCCTGCAGCGCTACCAAAATGCCCCGAAACTGATTGCAACACTGCATATTTGTCTGTCTCCTCTTCAAGACCTCAAAACACACTCTTCCACCTGGTGATGTCATGAGGTGGTTCCGTTTCTCCTCAGTGTTTTGAAAAGTCTAGACACCTAGTCATTTAGGCGCTCAGATTGCCTTCACTACAAAGCCCCTTTCGTATAGCATTCTCCAACAGCTATTCATTTAGACTTTATGAACTATTTAAGTGTAATACATATTTAAACCAGCCATTCCCAAACTCCGTAGCTCTATGATACAACACGAGCCCCAAAAATGTCCTTTTTATAGATGCTTTGGAGACTCCTTGCTCTGCATCTGAGGCCCCCAGGGAGCCTCGGACCCCGCTTTGGGAACCACTGATTTGGACTGCCTGACAACAGTGAGGTTTAAAGTGAATTTTAGCTTGTTTGCCACACATTCTTGAAGTTATAAAACATGCCAACATGGGAAGAATAAATATGCCCAAAGAACAAAATATAGAGTTCAAATGTATAAACACGGTAGCGCAGCGGTTAGCGCTTCCGCTTCACAGCTAGAAGGTCCCGGGTTCGATTCCCACCTGGAAGGGGCCTTTCTGTGTTCTGTGTTTGCATGTTCTCCCGTGTCTGCGTAGGTTCCTTCAGGTACTCCGGTTTCCCCTACACTAAAAAAATTTATAATAGCTCCTTATGGGTTGCTCCAGCGGTATTGAAGGAAGGGTCAAATGCAGAGGACAGATTTCCCTATGGGGACAATAAAGTAAACAAACAATTAAAAAAACTAATTATTTTATTTTCATGAAAGCCAAGGAGAAATAGGATACGTTTTTATTTTCTATTTGCAGAATAATCCTCACTCGCCTATAGACTATAGACTATAGACTTTCACTTCATTCTGATGCTTTCAGCGCGCCGTTCGGCACCTCTACAAAGCCTGTCTCACGAATAACTAGTAGCTAGCAGCCTTATTCAAACTGCCACACTTCAGTCCATGCATCCTCTGCTTGCAACAAAGACGTTTGGTGTTCAAATAAATTGGTAAATGAACTTGTTGCAAGTTTCCATACATGTTACTTCAAGTTAGAAAACACATACACAATGCGCCGATGCTGGCCACAAAAGCCCTGATGACTCAATAAAAATACAGAATAGGAAAATCAATGCCAGTAGTGTTGTTGCATGGATAACAAAGAAAATAGGCTATAGTTTTCCATCTGCAGAAAAATAACGCTCTCCTCACTGCTTTACCATTACGGCTTTTAAAACATCAATATTGCATTTAAGACTGAGTAAATGTTTTGGGTGAGCGAGACGAGGGAGTATTCACTGCATGGTACAGAACGTATTTGCTGGATTTGCACATAACCTTGTGAATGTTGAGAATCAGTAAAAACAAACTATAGTAGGGGCTCCCTTGACTGACAGCAGCAGTGCTTTGAAAAAAAAAAGGTCACTGTATTTAAATCAAATTCACTAAACGACAGAAATAAAGGCTCCATTCCTCTCTGCCCACACACAGCTGGCAACGCCGCACGGAAATAAAGAGACTATAGGTGAAAATAACTTGCTAATGGAAATGTATCGCTTAAGTGGATTAGTGAGCGCTCCAATCAGTATATTGCGACATTTGCTGTGTACAATAGATAAATTATGGAAGTCGGGGCATTGTATTAGATGCTTCTCTCTGAGTACATTTACAGAATACTCAAACATGTACAAACGGCTCAACTCCAGTCATGTTTTTGATGAGGGAACAACATTGTAACATGGTATAAAGCTCTAAAAGATTCAGTCGATTTTGCATAATACAGCTTTATATTATATGAAATATCAATGATAAGGCAGAGTCACTAATATGCCTGTTATGACCTCTTTAATAAATAATATACATTTCTGCCAGATTTTCCTTTATGGTTATATCAGAAAAAATATACACTGCATATGAGGAAGGGAGGTTTACCAGTGTTGTAAATCTGGCAAGGTGGTTTATAAATTCTTAAATGCGACCAAAGGGGACGAGGCTTTCTCTGTTGCAGCTCCTACTGAACTGATCCGCATAAGAGCTGCACAGACGCTTGACCAATTTAAAATCCTGCTTAAGACACATCTCTACTGAAAAGCTTTAAACACCGTCTAGCACATATGATGGCTAAAAAAAGCTGCTGCTTATATATGTGACCAGTCACTAGAACAGGGACACAAGGCGGTTCTGGGGCATTTTGAGATTTTCACAGATTGTTAAAGTGTAGTCTCCAAGCTTTCCAACAACGTGTAACACATGGAAATCTGATCATATTTGCAGACGTAGCTGCGATTTGAAGTTAACAATGCCAAAAAGGCCAAAGGGCAAAAAGCTCTCCAAAGTTTTGTACAGTTCTCACCTCTCTGCTGTTGGGAGTGACAATAGGGCTCATTTACATCTCATCTTGGATAAGCCATACTCCCGTAAAGCTCCCCACTGTCATGTCATGTTATGTGTATGTTGTTGCTATGTGTATGTTGGGCCATAGTGATGTAGATAATGGACATAGTGTAATCAACTGTACAGACAATTCTTAAGAAATAGATCTAAAAATGAAATGAAATATAAGAGATGCAAAAACAAATTGGTAACTACAGTGCCTCTCGAAAGTACTACAGTAATACACCTTGAACTTTTGCACATTTTGTCATGTTTACAACCATAAACAAAGATTTTATTTTGATTTTTTTACTGAAAGTTCACACACAAGTAACAGACAACTGTGAAGTGAAAGCAAAATGACACGATTGTTATTTTACAAAAAATAGAAAAGTGAAAAGTGGGGCGTGCATAAGTATTCATACAGCATTTTCGGAGTGCATTAAATTGCCTTTATAACATTCCTAATGACTGCAGAATGTTCATACCTTGCCTGAAAACTGATCCACAATAGGCGTATGTATAAAACTGCCTTTTTTGCGTGGCATTTGTTTGCTAAAGCATGTGTCAGCAACGCACACCAAACCAGCTGTGCCTCTCTCCTCCTCCGCAGTGTTTACCCAGTATGTAAATAGACAGACACAGTCACGCCCCTACAGCACACTCCGAAACCAACCTCAAACTAGTCGGTTTGAACCTAAAAGATTATGCTTTTAAATATACTAATACTGCTAGCTTAAAGCAGTACTAAGTAACTCTTGCCCCTAGAGGCCATAAACGCAACTGCAGGTGTCTTAGCAAGTTAAGATTTTTTAACTTATTAAATGTCTTGGAGAGTAAATACTACGCTGACAGAAAAGGTGAAGGGAGAGAGGGGTGTTGTACATCCAGTTATACAATGGACTTTTTTTTTTCACTCAAACTTGGCTGTAAATACTGTTTAAAGTGGCGCTAGCCCGCAGTTAGCTTTGCCCGTTAGCCTGTTAGCTTCTTCTCCGTGATTCTATTAGTGTGTATTGCTTGCTCCGCCCCGGTGGCAGTCAAGTTGCAAGCATGGTTTTCTGGCCAGAGACACCAGGGGGAGATGAAAGACCCCCCAATCATCCCATTAACACTTGTATTACCCCCAGAGGAACTACGAAAAAGATTTATTAAGGTAAACACGTTACTTAGTACTGCTTTAAACATGGAGAGGCTACTTCGTGACTTCAACTGAACGATTCTGCAAAAAAGTTAAAATCACAAATTTTAAAAAAATATATATATATATGTTTTTCTCGAGACACGGGCTGCCGACTTGCGTCCCTGGAAACCAGGGCGGGTCACATATTGTGTATTGTCTTTATTACATATTGCACCATAGACCTTTGGGTACTAAATGTGATATACTGTATAAATAGATATGATTTGATTAACCCCTTAACCTCCACCTGAACCGAGCTCATTTTCTCCAGTTTGGCATTACCCAAATCTAAAAGGCTACTGAAACAAGCGACAAAAGGAGCGACGGAAAAGCAACAATAACAAAATAGGAAAGCCACAAAAGCGCAACAAAAGAGCGACAAAAAAGTAACGATAACGCGATGAACAAAAGTGACGGTAACACTTTAGAATACGGCCCAGTAACTCCTAGGTAGTTACTATGGTACATCCCTGGTACTTACAAGGTAATTACCAGGTACTTGCAGTGGTATGGCCTGGTAACTCCGGTGCCATGCCATTGGTCCGACAACCCATTAGTCCGACGTCTCATTATTACAAAAATATAACCCTAACCCTAATGGCACCCCTACTCAATGGGTGATTTTCAGAATAATGAGACGTCGGACTAATGGGCCGACCTCGTAACTCCTAGGTACTTACCTAAACGTACCACTGTAAGTACTTGGTAATTATCTCTGTAAGTACCATGGATGTACTACAGTAACTACCTAGGAGTTACCGGGCCGTATTCTAAAGTGTAACCCAACAGGGTAACAAAAGAGGGACAAAAACGTGACAAAAACGCATTTAAAAAAACGACAAAGAGACAAAAACATGACTACAGGCGTTTTCACACAGGCTCTAGTTAAGTCGACCTAAAGGGACTAAAAAGTTACAATCAGTTTTCTTTCGAATGAGGGTTGCTCTCCAGTCGAGATTAGATTTGGGTAAAGTCGAACTGGAGACAATGCGCTCGGTTCAGGCAAGAGGTTAAAATAATTTATGTCATTTTCACTATTTTGCAATAAAAATAGTCTCCTAGGCTTTATCATTGTTTTTACAGATAAGATAGAACAGACTAGTATTTATATGGTAAGGTAATTTTAATGATGTTTCTCAGTACAAGGTTTTGAATTTGCGAGAATTTCAGCTTCATTCTGAACACAACACTCTATTAAATACTGGAAAAAAAATTACTGCTTTATGTCGCCTACCACTGCCCTATCATCAAACTAAACCAAGCAGCAGGGGGGGAAAAATGATAGCCTTTGCAGTCAAGATCCAATAGTACATGTGCCCATTTCCTTTCTATTGTACCTGCTGCCGGTGCTTCAGGCTCACCATCCATCTTCTCGTCCTGCATGCTTCCCTCTCCCCAGGCACCTCCCTCACCCCTCTCCTCCTCCTCCGCCGCCGCCTCCTCCCCCCGCTCCTGCAGTGTCACATGGCCTTGGGACAGTCTCTTCGCAGCAGCCGGCGTGTTTACCTGGCCTCGCTAACCAACGCTCAACCTCTGGCAAGAAAGGCCTCTCACCTCATTACCTCCGCTCACGCTCCTCCGTCGAGTGCCCTCTCTCTGCGCGCCCTGCAGCCAAGTGAGTGCACTTCTCTAATCCGGCCCGCAACCCGCCGCGCACAATCGAGTCACTTAATGAGATGGTAAAATGCAGTGTGACCACCTGCCTTTGCCCCATAACTGCAAAAATATCATAATGCATATAGGGCTTTGAACGGCCACGGTTCCAAAAGTGGCACAGTAATGACCTCTGAGGGGGAACAGATTATCCCGTCTCCATGGGGTCTTCCTATGCACTGTATGTAAAACCTGCTTAGCTGCAGTTCTGACCTCGACAAACATGTTTGTTGGGTCACATTTCAGTCTTATCGCTATGGCTGTAAGATGCACTCGAAGTGGTTTGAAACAGTTTGCCTGAAACCACAAGAAACCTGAAGACACAAGTTTTGCAATATGAGAAAATGCCGTCAATCATGTGGAAGCTAAGCACCTCCAAAGCTAGCCAAAATGCTGCTTTCCGACTGGATTATCAGCAACATTTACAACAACATTATTTACCTAATGTGAAAGATATTTCTCAATTATTGTTTATTCACACAATTAAGCCTAGATAAACTAAAAAGATCATTCTCTAAAATGAATCAAAACTGCTATTGTCTTTGAAGTGCTTGAAATGATCGCACAGGCCTCTCATCTCCAATTCAAATAAGTAAAAATGTAGGAAAATACAAAGCAGCATCAAAAATATACCCCTAACAAAATAAATACAACCCCTTAATAAATGATACTTGCGATTAATTGTGATTAATTATTTACATAGGCTATAATTAAAGCAGTACTAAGTCACTTGTTTACCTTAATAAATCCTTTTCGTAGTCCCTCTGGGGGTAATACAAGTGTTAATGGGATGACTGGAGGGTCTTTCATCTCCCCCGGTGTCTCTGGCCAGAAAACCACAATTGCAACTTGGCTGCCTCCGGGTCGGAGCCACCAATACACACTAATGGAATCACGAAGACGAAGCTAACAGGCTAACGGGCAAAGCTAACTGCGGGCTAGCGCCACTTAAACAGTATTTACAGCCAAGTTTGAGTGAAAAAAATAAATAATTCCATTGTGTAATTGGATGTACAATATCCCTCTCTCCCTTTGTCTTTTCTGTCAGCGTAGTATTACTCTCACGGACAATTGATGAGTAAAAAAATAGTGCTACGATACCTGCAGTGGCGCTTATGGCCTCGAGGGTCATGAGTTACTTAGTACTCGACTAAAATTATTAAATCAACATCATGTTATGAAAAAAAAAAAAGATTTAAACATGGGAACACAGATAGGTCATGTCTTTTTACTTTTTGTAAAAATCTTACAAGTCCCACCTTTAAAAGTTAATGCTCCTTGATATGCAACCTGAACTGACATGGGTTATTAAATTGAATCTCTAATTTAATCAAAAACTCAATGCTTGTCAGAAAAATCACACATTTCCCCGCACATAACCGTTAAGTTCTTTCTAAGAGAAAATAACTACCCGAGTCAAGAAATGTGGACCTACTGAAGAGTGCTTGAAGTGCCCATGACAGGTTGTTAAGACGGCCTTGTTAGCAGCAGCCAGAGTTAACAAAACTATTATGAAGATTTTACTAAAACATTCAGTGGTTTCATATTGTAAGCAAAAGAAAGCAGAATATTGTTTTTAAGCGCCGCCACCGACTCAATTAATTGAAGTTGATCAATTATTCAATTATTCAACAAGTTCTTGTTCTTGTGGCCAATGTTTTTGCGATCACGATCCAGTAAATCTTCCCCAGTGTGGTGTTTTACTGTAAACGGCAGAGAAGCTAACTGCCAAAACTACTCAAAAGTATTCTGAACTGAAGTTTTTTTCCCCACATCCCTCTCTGCGCCGTCTTTCTTTTATAGTCAGTTTTTTGGAGAGTCAGCTGCTTGTGCTCGATTCTCGTGGGGGGAGCGCTTCAACATCAGCCTCCTACCATGTTCCTGTGTATTCAGGCTGGAGAGGATACAGCGCACCTGAGGAACAGGACGGGAGCCGGTGTAGGACACGCGAGGAGGGGCGTGGGGCACCGAGAAAATGAGAGATTTGAGCACAAGGATGGAGGGTGATGGAGGAATGTGGGGGAGGAGATGCAGGCGCTGTCAAGAAACAACGAATTTTACAGAGGTGGAATCCACATAGAAATGTTCCCAATAACTTGCATTAGACCTTTTTTTTAAAGAGGGGGTATTATGCTTTTTTCAATCACATAGCACCAGTCTATAGCATACTACAATGATGACGTAACCTTCTGTTGGTCTGTATATGCAGTAAATTAAAATAACTGCCTTGAATAAAATTGCTCTCTCAAAATGGCTGTACTGAACGTCTTGAAATAGGCCTCTGTCTCTTTAAGAAGCTTTCCGACACGCCCCTTCAGCACACTGCTGTGGCATCTAAACAACACTACTGTGCGGGGAGGGGGCTCTGTTGAGCTGAGGAGCAGTGGTTGGTGGCTTGGCTGGTGACAAAAGGTCCAGAGGCAGTCTCCAGGAGGTGGGGGCGTTCCTAGGAGGACTGAGGCATAGCTACACCTAAAATGGCTGCCGTCTAAGTTTTTACTGATTACTCAAAAATATGTGAATGAGCCAAGGCAACACTCCAGGCATGTGTTTAATGAGGGAATGACATAATAACATGATGTAAAGCTTGAAAAAGTCGATAATACCCCCCCTTTAATGAATTATCAATGCAACTAACACTTTTATTGTCTTCGACTACTGCTAAGACAACTGCAACTTCCACTACTGCTTTCCTTTGAGGTAAGAGAAATATAAATTATTGTAGCACCATACGAGAAAGATCTGACTGGAGAAGCATGTCTGACCCGAGAGTGAAAACACCTAAAGAAATAAAAGATTGTGTTCCAACAATTTCCAAAAAAGGCGAAAGCAACAGGTAACTTTCCAAAAATGCCCATCTGAGTTGTCTCTCCCCCTCAGCTGGAGAAAATCTCCCACTGTTGTCGCCTTTT
Organism: Neogobius melanostomus; assembly: GCA_007210695.1. Lineage (NCBI taxonomy): Eukaryota > Metazoa > Chordata > Actinopteri > Gobiiformes > Gobiidae > Neogobius > Neogobius melanostomus. The sequence goes on along the minus strand of VHKM01000213.1, from coordinate 919,158 downwards.
GCTGGATTTGTAGGGCTCTTTAGAAAGCGGATAATGATTTTCTTTCAACTTTCTGTTTACCGCCTTTGTACCTGCCGCATTGTTTGACCGCCAAGTGGGCAAACCGAAGAGCGTCCTCAGAGTGCCACAGCGGTAATAGGCCCCATCTCGGGTCCAAACGCCTCTCATCAGCCGCTGATTAATGACACAAAGAGCCGTAATGGCCGCCGCGAACACACCACTCTCCACCACTTCCTTCTTTACTGCTGCTTTTCTCCCGGAGAGGTGGCCGAAACAATGCGCTCTGTCAACACCTCGGAAACTAAGCACAGTTGAATATGAGTCCTCATTAAAAGCAACGTCTTCTTCCTCCGTTACCGTTCAGTTATGCAGTGCCATTGGGAGCATGTGGACTGTTCAGCTAAAATTAAGGGAAGGTAAAATAGAGAGTTCAAGAGTGCATGAAAGCTGCATAAATATGTAATTATTATTGAAATATACAAAAATACAGAGTGTTCCTGAGCAGCTGTATCACTGTTTGGTATGGTGCCATAAGAGCCTCTAGCACATACATAGAGAGCTACTGAGAAGATCATCGGTACACCTCTCCCCTCCATTCAGATCCTATTCAGATCATAGGGTGATGCGCCAGGTCCAGCCAACTGAAGGACAGCTTCATCCGCCAGAATGCCAGAGAGCTGGACTCTCTCCCTTCTACCCTCTCTCCACGCCAGCCCACTCTTACAGTAGCTAAACATCAATTATGACGTAACAGTGTCGAGCAAGCCAAACCCGCGCTATGGTCTGAGTCGCTTTCGATAGTCTGTCTTCGAAGGTTTTTTTCCCCAACAAAATGTTCAAACGCTAAGGAACTAAGCACTTGCAAATCGTGCTCTAGATATCCAGACAGGTTGCCGGAGGGAACTATATTCATCCCATTTCCAAAACCCGCTATGATCTGCAACAACATGACACAATTGGAAAGTGATTGGACCAAACAAAAAGGGACAAGGCATATCTTCAACGTGTGGAGCAGATAAAGGGTCACACGTATACTTGTGTTCTGTGCATTTTGTCGGTGGGAACGGTCTTACATATGTCCGAGACGACAAGCAGATACTATAGCAACGCTTGCAGATGCGGAGTTATCTAGGAAGCAACAATGATGTAAACAAAAGACCCCAGCTGAACGCCTCAACCATAGACATATTATTAATAGACCGTCAATACTCACTCCTCCACGTTTACCATAATGACCACGTTCGAGGGGGGAATCAAAGCATGTTCCTAATAAGGGCATAAGGGCAGGATCTTCACTGTAGACTCGGCCCTTGCGTGACGTGTAGCTCGCGCAGCTCCAATGCTAACAGTCCGACCCCCGTTAAGTAGGAGATTTCTAAAATGTATCCTACGATAACCAGCCCGGTGCCTCTGATTGTGTCTAACCCAGCGTAATCACAGGAGGAATATCTAGCTGTAGACAGTTCCAAAAAATTAGGCACCGGGCATTAAAGTTGCTTTTACCGTGTCTAAAGTGCAATGCATTCCAATGGGGGACTAGCGGCTATATGGCGGTACTACAGCAATGGCGGCCTCCAGTGTCGTCGTCGCAAAGCAGAGCGGCCATTGGCCTCGACCAACAACATGCCCATTGCCCACTCAAACAAAGGCTCAAAGAAAAAGGCTTTTAACAGATCTAAGCCATGGAGAAGGCTCATCATTACAAGATCCTACGGCTTCGCCAAGTGACAACAAAATCGCGTATAATATCACGTCACCTGAATATGTAAGTCAGTACACACGTAAATGCAGTTTGTTAACTTTCCGACGTCTACTATAAATTATGTGCATATACAGCAGAGCAAAAATTGTGTGTTTACTTTACACGAGGTGAAATTGTTAATATTAGCTTACACTTCTGTTGAACTTTGCAAGCCTGACTTAAAAAGCTGCAAACTTACAACTTCCTGATCAATTTTGAATGGTTTGACTTTCTGCGGCCGATTTGATGCACCCCGCAGCAAAAGTAAGTCATGGATTATTTATAGACTGATATTTACTGGATATAAATGCACAAAGCCTTAAAACGTTTAATTTTGCGAACATATTTTAGCTAGCATTTGGCCAATCTGAGTTCAGATAAAAGCTGAACTGAGATTTCAGTCTTTGCTCTCTGTGAAACCCGGAGAGATGAAACTATTCCTTCCAGAGTTTTCAGTGAAGTTCCATTTTGAGATAAAATATGATCTGTGGTGTCATCCTTCTTTGATTATATATTCATAACTGGGGATCTCTCAAACTGGGGTGGTTTTAGGAAAGGAAAGGTCACATAGCGCTTCACGGAGGATCGTTATTCATTCAAATTTCACACCAGGGTCTCCGCGGGGCAATAAAAGTCATTAAATGAATTGTGCCAAAATCAATCAATGTCATTAAAAAGCACGGGTATTAAGTCTAAATATATTGGAAAATTATGGCATTGCTCAACAAGTTCATTGAAAAAATATTGTCTATGGTCTCGGGACTCATCATAAGCCTAGGATGACAAGCCGGGACCTAAAAAAGAAGTGAATGTGTTACTGCTGTAATAAACTGTAATCATAAAGCTGAAATTATGATTAAGGGCAACCCAATAACATTAATTATAAGAAAATATGTTGTCTCTAAACTTGTTTATTGAAGGAAAAGATCCCTGGGGAAAGGCCCACGACCCTCTGACAATGCTTCTGCGACCCACCAGTTGAGAACCACTGGTCTTAAACATATTAAAGCAGAGCTAAGTATTAGGATATTGTACATTGTGCAACAACCCAATTATATAGGAGATTTTTTTTTTTTTGCAAAAATGTTGCTGTAAATACTGCTAAAGTGGCACTAGCTCACAGTTAGCTTCCCCCGTTAGCCTGTTAGCTTCTTCTGATCGTGATCAACCAAATAATGTTCATCAACAAACTGAAAGCTGCAGACAGAATACAGTTAGGACTTACCTGCACCATGTCATAAGCCTCAGAGACAACTGAGAGCAGTGAGGGAGACGTTTTCCCATTAGTGTGTATCGGGGCTGCAGGGTCGGAGGCAGGGAAAGTTGCAAGTGTGGTTTTCTGGCCAGAGACATCAGGGAGAGATGAAAGACCCCCAATCATCACATTAACACTTGTATTACCCTCAGAGGAACTACTACAAATATTTATTCAATTAGTCAAAAAGTTACTTAGTTCTGCTTTAAGTTGCCCATTTTGTCCAATTCTCTTTCCTCTGTTTGACAAAATGTTCTTAATGTTAAGAAATTAAATGTTTGTGCTTATTTGATTCTCTGCATTTGAGGCATTAAAATGTAGTATTTGGGCATTAAAAAGCATTAAATGTGACTATTTAACTCCTCTGACTACCAATTATCCACATCATACACATCTCTTACGAGTCGTGCAACTCAACTGTTTTACTTACAACAAAATGGTTTGGTGTAACAAAAGATCAGTGTTCTGGCTTGTTTAGTTTAGTTTTCAGACAAATTACACATTATCCTGGCTATGAATATTGTATTGTGTAGAGAATTGTCCTCCTTTAGATAATAATAAAAAAGCCGCATTAATAGTATACTAGCCAAAGCAGTTTCAACAGTAGCAGTATGTTTTTTTCACCGCCCACACAAGCCAACTCATATTCTGCTGTGTCAAAAGATTAAAAAAAAAAAGAATCTTCCAAAAATGTACTGTTGATTTAATAAAACTCTCCTTGGCAGCGACTATCCGCCTCTTTGATTTCTGCTCTCATGTGCATGTGTCAGAATTCTCCGTGGCCATTACGGAGTCTGTCAGTGCCACGGCCGACTACAGGGCGAGTGTGCAGATCAGTGGCCAGTGGAGATAATGTGCAAATGAGAGGAGACGGACGAGAGGCACAACCGCATTGGACCAGAGGCAACGCCGTACACCTGGAGTCAAGACACAGGAAGGCGCGTTTGGGTAAAGGATGCCGGCCATTCAAAAGAAAAGGGTAACCATGAAGTGAACGATACATTTGCTACTCAGAAAAGAGGTAGTACTTTTGCTTCATTCACACCGTTTTGAGTGATCTTGTCTTCTTCTACTGTGAAAGCGCTCTGAACTGTATTTCCTGCCTATAATGTATCACCGGCTCTGTTCTGAGTAGTCAAAGCCATCAATGTGTTTGTACGCCCTTCATTTGAATTCCTGATCAGCCCTGTTTCACACCTATTGCTTTGATCTATGTCATTTAAAACAGTGGTTCTAAACTGGTGGGGCAGTTCCAAGCCTTTCCCAGAAAACATTTACTTTAAAGCAGTGCTAAGTAACGCGTTTACCTTAATAAATCCTTGTCATAGTCCCTCTGGGGGTAATTCAAGTGTTAATGGGATTGGAGGGTCTTTCATCTTCCCCGGTGTCTCTGGACAGAAAACCATGCTTGCAACTCCCTTCCCTCCGGGTCGGAGGCGCAAATACACACGGAACCACGAAGAAGAAGCTAACAGGCTAACGGGCAAAGCTAACTGTGGGCTAGTGCCACTTTAGCTGTGTTTACAGCCAAGTTTGAGCGGAAAAAAATGTAATTTAGTTGTGGCACAATGCACAATATCCTTCTCTCCCTTTGTCTTTTCTGTCAGCGTAGTTTTCAACTCTCACAGACAATTACTGAGTTAAAAAAAAATGCAACATGCAGTGATGATTATGGCCTAAGTTACATAGTTCTGCTTTAATAATTATGCACAGAAAAAGTATAAAATCACAACTTGAGTCTGTTAAAATTATATTGAGTTGTTTTGATCATAATTTCAGCTTTATTTAAGGCTTATTCAACAACATTTTTTGAGGAACCACTCAGAACCACTGAATTAAAATTAAAATCAACATATGAATGAATGTTTTTAAGCATTGGTTAGGCATGATATGTCAACTATTAGCAAAAAATCTAACTACCCAAATGTGGGGTTGTTTTATTGTATTCAAATAAATGAACTGACACTTTAAAATACACTCAAAAAGTAAAAACGCAGTTTGAGCATAAAGTCTGATAACACACCACACTCATAAGAAGGCAAGGTGAATGCTTGCCCAAAGACACAAACACTGTTTGGCCAACTTGACCTTGGATCGAAACAGTTCTAGGTTATAAAGGCACAAATCCATACCTCCTATAATAATGCTTTAGTGTAAATGGATACAATCATATGAAGCACACATAATGGGAAAGTTGTGCAATAAACTTAGGAATCAAATTATCAAACGTAATTGTAACTCTCCACCCATCATACGCCTCCGAGATGAGTCAACTCCATAAAGTAATGTTATAGATTTAAAAGGGAGAAAATGTCTTGCAAATGTCATCTCTGTCTGTGAGGCATGACGTGAAAGTCCATTCCAGCCTGCGACTATTTACAGACCATGACTAATAATGATTATAACTGTCCATTACGTGTGCCAACATTGAAATATTAAAACTGGATACTTTGCTACATAATGATATTCTGGTGCAATTTATGTTAAGAGTACAAGAAAACTAAATTATTTTCCCCTGGGTGAACACTGAAGCCTCTGTTTCAACACCAACAACAACAAAAAAGGCACATATCATATCTCCCTATGATAAATATAGCATTGAAGTTAAATCATATATTAGGTCTATAATAAAAGAATAATTATTTGAGAAAATCTTTATTCCTAATCTGCGAGTGTGTGAGTGAATGGTTGGTGTTTGGAGGGTCTGTTCCACAGATCTGAATAAAAAACATCGCCTCCCCTTGTTCACATTCAGATTCAGTTTGTTAACCATTTCCAGTATAAAATCACATTGGAAAAAATTGTGCCAGGAGCTCAAAGTGCATTGTCAACACACAAAAGGACACTACACAATATCAAAACAAACAAATGCAATGTGTGAAGCGCTTCGTGTGGCTTGTGTCGTTTGAAAAGCGCAATGCAAATGGATCAAAACCAAGCAGCTCTACCTTGTTCCAACACTGACTCTGAATCTTCAACACCACTATATTTCTACAGTACATTTTAATAAACTAAAGCGTTCCCACAACAGTACAAAATATATAGTATTGTCGCCGAAGCTTATTGCCCCTTTGCTATAAAGTGCACGAGTAAAACTTAAACCTATTGTGATGAGAAACTGTCAAACCTAAAGCCACACGCCGGGTTATTACAGGTAATGTGGCTGTACGTCAAAAACTGCATCAAACTTATTGTGACACTGTAATGCATAACACACCACACCGAACGTGCATCGAGACACAGACGATGCTATAAAGATGAGCATCCAAACGACAACAACAGAATCTCAATACTAACTTTTGGACACAACAGTATTTAACACCTGGTTTTAGCATAATGCCCAGTGGTTGGTAATATAAGCTCGCGCATATAAATATAGTGCGGACACGCTTTAACCTCGCGCAGTCACGGATGAAAGATTTCCACTGGCGCACATACATCAAACAACATTATACCGAGCCGCAGTTTTAAGCCCCTGCAGCATCAATAATTTAGAAAATCTACAATCTCATCCTCGGCGGAGCGCAGGAGGCACTGAAGGCGATGGATCTCATTGTTCTTCCGCAATAATAAAAAACATGGCTACAGGCGCAGGTTCTTTCTCTTATATTTACATCCTTTTATTCAGCTGCCCAGGCTTTGATGGAGGCCGAGCTCACGGTGCAGTCGGGGGGTGGGCTGTGATATTACATCGGGCACAAAGAACAATGATAACGACTGATCAAAAGAGTATACCATATGATCAAAATTGTGTTAAATTTTGTTTAGTACTTCTTTAACAGTAACATTTATTAAAGAGGGGTATTATGTTTTTTCAATCACATAGCACCAGTCTATAGCATACTACAATGATGACGTAACCTTCTGTTGGTCTGTATATGCAGTAAATTAAAATAACTGCCTTGAATAAAATTGCTCTCTCAAAATGGCTGTACTGAACGTCTTGAAATAGGCCTCTGTCTCTTTAAGAAGCTTTCCGACATGCCCCCTTCAGCACACTGCTGTGGCATCTAAACAACACTACTGTGCGGGGAGGGGGCTCTGCTGAGCTGAGGAGCAGTGGTTGGTGGCTTGGCTGGTGACAAAAGGTCCAGAGGCGTCTCCAGGAGGTGGGGGCGTTCCTAGGAGGACTGAGGCATAGCTACACCTAAAATGGCTGCCGTCTAAGTTTTTACTGATTACTCAAAATTATGTGAATGAGCCAAGGCAACACGCCAGGCATGTGTTTAATGAGGGAATGACATAATAACATGATATAAAGCTTGAAAAAGTCGATTTACATAATACCCCCCTTTAAGAAATGTATGCTTACTATCATACTGGCGAATGCAAACTCTTTACAATCGTCTATACAATGTTCTCTCTTCTTCTTAGTTTAGTAATTGTGGCTAAAATCTTATGTCAGCAACAAGCAAGACAAGCACAGAGATTAAAGGCAATCTTGTCAAATTCTTATACAGTGGGAGGCAAACACTTTGGAATTTGTCACATTTCTGCTTTCCTGTAGTTGCAGATTAGACACTCACAACAATCAGGATGAATCTTGGACCATTCCTCTTTACAAAACTGCTGCAGTTCAGCGAGATTCCTGGGTTCACTTACTTTCCCCCCCCTGTCCAGTGAATGTTTACATGTCATGGCCATTAAAAATATAACATGTAATTGTTTAGGTGGCGTTAGTTTAAGCAGACACTGTTTGTTCATTCTTATGATTTTGATAAAGATCAAACCACATGTTTTGAGAAATGTATGCAGAAATGTTAGAAATTCCAAAGCGTTCACATACATTCTCCTCCCACTGCATCTCAAATTCAAGTGAAAATGTTGAAAGTAAGTATTTACAAAACGCTCCTTTCTTCCCCCTCTCTTTTGTCCGTAATCTACAGGAAACATTTCAAATTGATACCTCCTAAAAGCATTTCTTTACCTATTCACTTGGGAGTGTCAGAAAGTCAGAATATCAAACAGTCTCCCAAGTGCTTTACAAAAGTGAAAACCCGGCAGAAGACGGGGAGAACAGAAAACACCACATGTTCTGAAAATCAAACCCAGGATCTTCCAACTTTCAAACTGGGTCAAAGGAGCAAGTGGATTCACGAGGACAATAAACTCGCCGTCTAATATCGTGGAAAACAAAACAAACCGTCCCATTATTCTGTACGACTGGGTGCATTGCCAGGTTATTACGACAAGACAAGACGACGCGCGTTATTCCCAGCAAACAAAATGTCTGTTTGCTTGCTAAGAAGAGGTAATCAATAGTGTTTCACTGAAGCACCCTTAGGAGAGATTGGGAGCCCAAATCCACAGCGGCATGAAAGACGAGATGACAGAAACACTCGCCACTCGACCTGGAGGGGCTCAGTGTGACACCTGGAACCCCCCCCCCTCCTCCTCGCCGGCTACACAAACACTCTTAGACACGCTGCCGGGGCTTGAAGAGCGCCCTCAAATGCAGCTGAAAACATTTACCCAGCGCTAGGACATCAAGGCGGGCAAGCTAATGACTTATTGACCGATGATCTTTGCTTGTACACAGCGCCGCAATCCATTGGCGACAGACGTGCTCCCCGTCACTGGCCAACGCCTGCCTGTTGTGCTATGTATGCGCGAGTCATTATTAGCGCTTTAGCGTTCGCCCACCAGTCAGTCAGAAGAGGAGGCTTAAGGGCTCATAGCAGCTCCCTGAGGAGGCACTAAATATCATCAGCCGTTTAAAGCCAACCATGACCACTTTAAATATGCAGCGAACGCTCGATACATTTTTAATAAGGGGCTCTGAGAAAGACAGGAGAGGAGGAAGAAAAGGGAGAGGGGACTCGCGACAAAGTCAGTCAGTTACTGGATTTAAGGGTAGCCGAATCTTTTGGATCTGTTCATTTAAAAAAAAGGTTATTTTTGTATTGATATGTCATAAATAGAAGCTCCGCACACATAAGAAGGCGACAGATGACAGGAGAGGAGGATACTTAACTTAAAAATAAAGAAAACCTCACTGTCTCACTTTTTTTTGGCTGACCTTCATCAGGCTTGAGAAGACCACTCCTTCCGCTTCGTCTTTTATGAGCTCAACATGACCCATTTGTGTCCACAGATATAAATGCAAATGCAAGCATGTTCAAATCAAATATTGTTTTTACTGATTTATTGACAATGACAACACCATTTCACACGGTGTAAAAATGTCACCTTCCGTTTGTATGAACAGGCAATGAAGATCCTACGGATTGTATTAGCACAATGGGACTGCACGCCCACAGTTTAGCAAATTCTGTATTTTGGACAGTGCGGGGCTAGACTATGGAACCCTCACCACACGGGACTAAAACTGGAGACTAACATTAACATTGTTGATAGGAACTTTTAACGGGCTGAAGTTGGACCAGAGTTGTTCTCACCTGTTATAAGGGGTATATGATGCAAATGGACTTTTTAGAGTTTTTTTGATCATGTTACAATGTTTTCCCTCTCATCAAAAATAAGTGTAACTGTGTTTTGAGCCGCTAGCGCACCTTTGAGTAATCTTTGAATCTTCTCCGGTGGCCAACAAGCTCCTCCTGAGGTTCTACATATCTCACCCCACGAACTCTTGCCAAGATTAAACCTCTCATCGCAAAGTGAAAACCGAGCAGTTTAATTGTTTTTCTCTTTATTGAAACAGCTGCAAAGCTATGGGGAGCAAGAGGAGGGGGGAGTGGCTTATTTTAGATGGCTCAGACGATCAGGAAGTGAAACTGCTGCATAGTTTGTTTTAGCTGTTTTTGATCATTTTCTAACAAAGTGTAAAATAGTAATACAATTGTGTTTGGCATAATTCCCCCCTTTAAACTGCCCCCTATGGACAAGGGTTGAAAATTAGCATATGTGCCATAACACTAGTCCATCCAGTGCCATAACACTAGTCCATCCAATGTCATTGCTTACATCCATATTTAAATGAATACCTAACCCTGGAATTGTTTTTGGAGAGAGAACAAAGCGCAAAAAGGTCAAATTTTGCAATATATGTCCCCTTTAAAAGACTAAACAAAGACAAAAATCTGTACGTCACATCGCTAACATGAGACAGAGCCGGTTGGAGGAGAAAAAGAATATTATGGGGGAAGGAAGCAGAAGACTGTTGCATTGATTTCCTCGCAGTTTGGCACAGGCGCTCGATTCGCCTGGAAAAGCCACAGATGTGTCAGAGCCTGTTAGAGACGCACGAGGAGCCAGCAGTCACATGCACTTAAACTACCAGCATATGCGCTCGGCGGCGGCTAGGCAAAAAGCGAAAGGGGAAAAAAAAAACACACGAGAAGACAAGGCGGGCTAACACAGACCTGCACCTGTTTGAAAAGCCGAGAGCTGACGACGGGATGCAAGTAGATTTTCGATGCGTTCCGTGGCGAAGGGGGGAAACCAGGCGCTCTCTGTGAAGGGTCAAAAAATAGCTACGATTACGCACACCGAGATGGGCAGCGGAAATAAAATCCGCCTAATCCGCCAACCTAAGTTAACTTTGAAAAAAAGATGTTCACACACCTTGGAGGGCGCAAAAAGAGGATGGAAAAAAAAAAAAGTCAGATGTATATTTTGATCAGAGGAGAGGATGAGGCATTACGATCAAAGCGGACTGTGGAGAATCTTAGCTTGAATCTTAGAGCGACTTCCGCACAGACTACCTGATTAGCGGGGCACTTATGGCTCATGCAGAGAGTGAAGGGAATATTGATGCCAGGGCAGGACACTCCAGCTCTGGAAGCTTACAAGGGGATGCCCAATGTTTGATGTGGGAGTTACGAGTCTCCACATGGGTCACCTTTAGAGCGCCGGATGAGAACATTGACTTTTACTTTAGGTTTATTTAAAGCCTCACGGCGTAACATTTTGGACTATACTATCAGTACAAAACATGACCAGCTCAAAAACAGAACATTCTGCAGTGGGTAATCAAAGAATAGATTTGGATGGGAACCTAAACTAGTTCAATCTCAAATTCTGCTGATTTTAGTCAACATCTCCATGGAGACGAACCCACTCCCGGAAAAGTTACTGTCATGTCTTAGGAGAGCTGAGCCGCTCACAGCAAAGGAATGTGTTTGTTTGTACATTTATGATGTATTTTTCAATTATGAAAATATCTGTCATAAAATAAATGCTTGTATTTCAATTTTATTTATTGGGTAAAATTCTACGCGGTGTGGCTGAATAAATTATGCCTTTTGCCAGTTAAATACTGTAGTTTTGGTTGTTCAATAACTTAAGTTTTTATAATGTGTATAATGTAAGGAAACAATACCCAAGCATCATACATTATTTTGAGCACCACAGCATTGGAATGTTATGTTTTCAAACTTAAAATATTTAAGTCTATATATGTAAATTAAAGTTTTTGAGTGAGGACTGTGTTGGTTAGGAATTCTTACTGGGCTCGAGCGCCTTCTCGAGGAAGCAGTGGACATGAGAAACAGATACACAGAAAATACAAGCTTTCACTTGGAGCTAATGGCGCGTTAATAAATCAAAGGCGTCGTCATGAACACACTGTGAGTAAAGAACATGACAGAACGGGTCTGATGACGATCAACACTGAATGTTGACATAGACCTGTCATGATAACAAAACTTGAAGTTCGATATATTGAGTCAGGAAAATATCGCGATAAACGATTATGCCACAGAATTAACTCTAAAAGCGTAAAAAATAAAGATGCACAATGAGAGACAATTTACTTTATGAATAAAGAAAACATTACCAATACAAAAAATACTACACCCAAAAATAGATTGTTTATCTGCCATTTGCTGAACAATAAGTCGATAAAGCAATTTTCATGACAGGTCTTGGAGGACAATTCCCGGACTAATAACATCAAAAGGCCATAGGGTTTCACAAGCAAAAGTCCTTTAACATGTCAGAAAGGGCATCTGGTTGAAAAACATGGGCCAAATCAAAACTGTAAATGACGGCACCCTTTAGTATGGTTGACTGCGATGTGAAAGTGGCCAATAGACCAATAAAAGTCAAGTTATGAGCATATTTAAATATAATACCGTAGTTAATAGATTTGCAAAGTCACATTTTCTGAGTAGAAGTAGCAAATCTTAGACGCAGCAGTCCCGGAGCAGATGGCGGAGGATATGAAGGTGCAATAAGAAGGATTTAGTGAGATCCCTTTGGAGGAAAGACGGTTATATTCACCAGCATAATGAAAAAGAAATTCAGGTCTGCGGGAAATGTACGTCTTCGTGTTTTATGTCGAATTCCCTCAACACATTTCGGACAAATTAGTCAACTAAATTAATGAGTGAGTAGCACGGACTGAAAAGAGTGAGACGTTTGACACAATTGTGACGGAAAAGTGGGACAGTTTGACAAGTGCCCGAGACTTGTGAGGAATTACTTTATAATGTCTCTGACCTGAGGCGTTAAAATGACTAATGGCTCATTTGTGGATATAACAAAGCGCGTATCAGTTACAGAACACTCATCTCACAGTCAGATGGTTTGGGGTTTGAGTTACCAAAGCACGTTTCGGGTTTCAGACAGCAACCACACAAACACAAGGGTCAGGTTGGATCATAGCAGCGACATAGCAATATTTCTTTTACCGTTTTACGTTTGATGCCAAATAAAGACATTTTCTTTACCATTATGTTTTATATCAATGTTATGAAAGGTAGAAACAGCTTTCTTAATTTATCAACTGTACAAATCCACATGTTGCCATCTCTGAACACAAAAGCCACATTCATATGCCGTTAGTACAGCGTGTTAGGCTAAAAGTCATTCATTTCATACAAACGCCCACATTTTTATGAAAGCTTGGGGTTCTATATAGGGCGATATGGCCTAAAATCTATATCACGATATAAAAAGGAAATATAACGATATAGACGATATAATTGACAATGGACAAATTACTTAAAAATCCCAGCCTTACGCCTATTGGGAAGATTGGTGATTTTTTTTTTTTTTTTTTTTTTTACCACACACTAATTTCCTCACAAATATGATCTACTCAAGCAGTTTACATCCTTCATATCATTTTACTTTTAAAGCACCAGTCCCCGTGTTCTACAGTCAATGTTTATGCTGTTCTGATGGAGTGGAGCGTAACATTATTTATATCGTGTCCACAACGATATCAAAAATTACAACGATATGAAAAAATGATATCGCGATAACGATAAGCGATACGATATGGCCCACCCCTAGTTCTATACTCTTTCAGAAAACCACAAACAAAAAAAGAAATCACTCTGTGTGTAAAGTTTGAAAACAACACCACGCCGAATGACGCCATTTAATTACAATCTCCATCATCTAAGGATAATTTGTCCCAAAATGCATAATCCTGTAACAATGTGTGTTTGTGAACGACATTGTTATAATTCTTTTAATGAAGCAGGTCCCAAAGAGGAGGATTTGAGTCCTGGGACCAAACAGGCCAAGTTGTAACAAAAGATGATGAACTTGAAATGGGCTGAGGTCAACTCTGTAAATATCATTAGGGTCTGACACTTGGCTTATTTACGGCTTATGTATCATTGAAAGCCCTCTAAGAAAAAAAAAACGATGTCTTGGCGGCCAATGGGCTTCTTTGAAACACATGGTCCTTTGTAAAATGTGCTTAAGCTGCTCCACTGCTGTCACTGTCATACAATGAGACACAACTTGCTTTGGGTCAAAAATAAAGTATTACATTGGAAACAAATGCAAATACCTGTACTGATGATAAATATTGAGCCCAAAAATGTATTGTCGATATAGCAAACATTGTGACCTCCCTAATAATAACAACATCTAGCTTAATCGTGTTTGGAATATATATATTTGATCAGCTGCCACTAATGTGAGCTCAACCCAACAGAGACTGACTAGGAGGATTTTCGCGACACGTTCCCTCTTTTCAAGCTAAGAGAGTGACCACACGGCGCACCCCCCATTACTCCGCACACGACCATATTTTGACCTGCTGATGGCGGCACAGGTGCGAGGTTGCTAGTGCCCAGCCGTGTGTGAAATACTTACACCGGTCGGGCTTGTGTGTGTCAACAGTGCGAGCGCTGCGGGAACAATGTCATGCTCGGGATAATGGCCCCGTGGCCCGCTCTCGACAGCGCTCCGTGCCCTGGCTCCGGACACAGTCACACACGGTAATGAGACGAGACGGCGGCGGCGGGGGGCAGGTGTGTCACAGATACACCCCTGTAAGGCAGACTGACCAGTTAGTCCGCCCCGCTGTGAGTCATGAGGGCTCTGCCGGTGTCATGCCGACTGCTTTTTGTAAACTGTGTGGAGCGCGGGGACAGGGGGAAGAGTGTCAGAGCAGGTTTGGACTGAGGTCTTTTTCTGTGACACTCACACAGGGAGGCGTGCGGGCCCTACATAGGACAGGAGAGTCGGGGTTTTAAGTGGACTGTAGAGAATGTATGAATGTCCAAGGGAGAAAAGTGGATAACGCTTTAGAAAAATTCACAAATACAGCATGTTATGTGCACTAGCCTATAAAAGAGGAAATGTGGGACAGCGGACAAGTGGCAACAATTAGGGGGATTGCCGTGTCGTCACGTCTGAGGCACTGGTGGGCAACGCAAATGTATGAAATAGATAATAATAGTTATATGGTGGTTCAAAACATCGTTCACAAACAGAGCATTGCTTCTGTGAAAAGATCGGCGCTGTAAAAGATCTGTGATTTAAATAAACAGCTCTTCAAGCTCGGAAAAATCAGCTGTTTGTCCACCAGTCACCAAAACACCCGGTGAAAATCGCGGAAATAAACAATAATGGCGATCCTCCCTATACCCAAGTGACAAAGAAAAACATATACTGTAAATTCCGGACTATTGAGCGCACCTGCATGTAAGCAGCACCATATATATACACACACACCTAAAGGATTATTAGGAACACCTATTCAATTTCACATTAATGCAATTATCTAAACAACCAATCACATGGCAGTTGCTTCAATGCATTTAGGGGTGTGGTCCTGGTCAAGACAATCTCCTGAACTCCAAACTGAATGTCAGAATGGGAAAGAAAGGTGATTTAAGCCATTTTGAGCGTGGCATGGTTGTTGGTGCCAGACGGGCCGGTCTGAGTATTTCACAATCTGCTCAGTTACTGGGATTTTCATGCACAACCATTTCTAGGGTTTACAAAGAATGGTGTGAAAAGGGAAAACATCCAGTATGCGGCAGTCCTGTGGGCCAAAATGCCTTGTTGATGCTAGAGGTCAGAGGAGAATGGGCCGACTGATTCAAGCTGATAGAGCAACTTTGACTGAAATAACCACTCGTTTCAACCGAGGTATGGAGCAAAGCATTTGTGAAGCCACAACACGCACAACCTTGAGGCGGATGGGCTACAACAGCAGAAGACCCCACCGGGTACCACTCATCTCCACTACAAATAGGAAAAAGGCTACAATTTGCACGAGCTCACCAAAATTGGACAGTTGAAGACTGGAAAAATGTTGCCTGGTCTGATGAGTCTCGATTTCTGTTGAGACATTCAGATGGTAGAGTCAGAATTTGGCGTAAACAGAATGAGAACATGGATCCATCATGCCTTGTTACCACTGTGCGGTGGTAACAAGGCGGTGGTGGTGGTGGTGTAATGGTGTGGGGATGTTTTCTTGGCACACTTTAGGCCCTTAGTGCCAATTGGGCATCGTTTAAATGCCACAGACTACCTGAGCATTGTTTCTGACCATGTCCATCCCTTTATGACCACCATGTACCCATCCTCTGATGGCTACTTCCAGCAGGATAATGCACCATGTCACAAAGCTCCAATCATTTCAAATTGGTTTCTTGAACATGACAATGAGTTCACTGTACTACAATGGCCCCCACAGTCACCAGATCTCAACCCAATAGAGCATCTTTGGGATGTGGTGGAACGGGAGCTTTGTGCCCTGGATGTGAATCCCACAAATCTCCATCAACTGCAAGATGCTATCCTATCAATATGGGCCAACATTTCTAAAGAATGCTTTCAGCACCTTGTTGAATCAATGCCACGTAGAATTAAGGCAGTTCTGAAGGCGAAAGGGGGTCAAACACAGTATTAGTATGGTGTTCCTAATAATCCTTTAGGTGAGTGTATGTTCTGACCTTAGCTTAGACGAGTTCATTTGTACCTGTCTGGTCTTCATGTGTGCCTTCAGTAACGTAAACACAGCACAGACGGCGTTAGCATTTAGCCTCTCTCTTCTCCTCTATAGCTCCAAACGAGGTTAAGATAGAAGCTACCAAACTATTACACAAAAATTAAACAATGTGGATTTTCTAAGCGGATAAAAAGGGGAGCTATATTGTAAGGCGTAACAATACCAGGAGTAATTCGGCATCCGCACAGTAAAGTGAAGATATTACTGTGCGGATGCCGCGTACATGTAGGGGCAGGAAAATACATCATTTTAACATTTTTAAACTCCATATAGTCCTTTAAGAACATACATTCGATTATGTTATATTTTAAATCCGGGTGTTTAGACAAACTGAAGCGCTGGCCTCTGCTTGTTTCCCGTTGTTTGAAGCTGCTTTTGGCTTTTTTTTCCCCACTTTGTGGCTTTTGATAACTTTATGTTTGGATTTGGAGCCGTTATTGCGTCCCTCTCATGTCGGAGTTCTTTCCTCAGTGTTTTTGGACCAACTCGTATTAAATCTATACATTAGGTGCATTGTTGTGTAAGCCGCAAGGTTCAAAGCATGGGGAAAAAGTAGCGGCTTATAGTCCGGAAATGACGGTATACGATTTACGATGAGTTCCAACGTAAGTGTATTTTAGTTCTGTCCTGGTTCAGTTTTGTTCCTGTTCTGTTCTCCCTTGTGTTTTGTTTGATATAGTTTCTGTTCACGTCTTTAATGTTTTACTTTGACATGTCAGTTACTGTCATTGTGCTTTTGCTTTACCTCCCATGTCGATTACCTTCCCCTTATGTCTTTCACTTGTTCCCTACTGTATTTAGACCCCCATATGTTTTCCTTATAGTCTTTGTTGGGTCATTGTCTACCGTTTCTCCTGCCAGCCCTGGTCTCGAGTTTTCGTTTTTCAAGCTCTTTACCTATTCCTGGATTTCTGTGTTGTATCACTGGGATTTATGTTCCTGTTCTTGGACACTTTTTGTTATTAAATGCAGTTCTGAATTTTGGGCCTTTTCTATACACTCTACCTTCAAACCGTGACATGTTCAGGGATTAGCCCCGTCTTTGACCGGATTCATCCCGACCTCTCGCTGAAACGTGCATTCATCATCATATTTGTCCAAATTCAGTTGATGAAAAAGATGACAACCCAATCCAATTCTGACGCCCCCGCCCCCTCCTTTTGCCACTACTTGCCCCGGGACCACACTTTGGACACATCTGCACTATAGCTGAATGTGGATTAGATGGTGACGTTTATTCCTCTGAGCCTCAGCCTGCCAGCAGACCTCACATCTCACTGCTTTCACTGCTGTCAGCGCCGACACAATGGGGCAGTCACACTTCCCTCTGACGCTCCGCTCGGCAGTGTTAATCACCGCAGAAACCCTATTATCTGCACATCCTCCTCCTCCTCCTCATTCGATTTGTCTCCTGCTCCTGTTGAAAAACCTGACAAAGCTCGCGCTCGCGACTAGAAAGTGCCATTGTTTCTTACGGGGCGAGCGAGACAGAGACATGAGGCGCGAGGTGATAAGGGGGAGGAGAGGAAAGGGAGAGGAAAGAAAGGGAGCGAGCGAGAGGGGGAAAGATCGGCCTTGGCGTGGCAATAGAGAGAGAGACATGTGGTGGGGCAAAGGACTTTCCCTGGCACTGAGGTAGAGAGAGAGAAAAAAAAGACAGGAGGAGACCTACTTAGATCAAAAGAGAGGAAACACATGAGAGAGTGAGAAACAATGAGAGAAAGGTAAAGAGAAACAGTTAGAGGGAAGAGGTGGAGAGAGAAAAAAACGGGAGGAGACCTATTCAGATAAAGGAGAGAGGGGGTGTTTTATGTCGCATGTTTGCACTGAGAAAAAATCCTAGTTTGTGAACCTGTTCTCAAACCATGGCAATAAAACCTATTCTGATTCTGAATACGTTACCCCCAACACTGGTTGTAAATGAGAAATCCTTTTTTAAAGGATCTGTGTCATGCTATTTTAGCCATTCCAAAGTAAACTATAGGCATTTATATGATATATTGTACCTCTATCACTATGGAGTACTCATTTTTGAGAGAAATATAAGTATTTTCTGGGGGTATTTTTCAAACCCGGAAGACAAGATGCTTTGATTCAGTTAACGCGGCCCCTCTCTCCGTTCATTCCACATTTGCAGTATTATAAATATCGCTGCAAAAGTGAAGTTACTTCACATAATGCAGTTATAAGGAGTTGACATGCGCAACATAGTTTCATAAATGGCTAACACATGTTTTGATTGACTTACCGCTCAGCCTGGCCTCCCCATGTTCCTGTGTTTACGTTATGGCACTCGCGTTGGTTATAAAAGTTAATCCACTTTGATTCTGGCCAAGGTTCACCAAGCATCCATCAGGTTGGTTGATATAGTCGCTGAATCCCAGAAAGAAATTCCAACTTCTGGCGAGTGCACTCTTCACATTAGGAAGGTTGACTAGTCCTCTCGTAGCCAAACCATGGATCTAATAGAGCCAAATGCGCATCCGTGACATTATCGTTGGGTAAGAAAAAAGAACAGGCGGTGTCCAGAGTAGGTTAGAAAGAGCTCCGTCTTCACAAACATGACTTCTGTTCGGATCCTCCGGGGGGGTGTTTGTTTACACTCCCGGGACAGCACAGATGCGTCAGAGAGTTACTTTTTTTTTTTCTTCCCTCTTACAACAAGAATAATGAAAAAGCTGTTTTACAAATTAAAATCAGGCCGTAAGGCATTACATTACAGACATCTGGCACTTCCTGTTTGACACTATGACATAAAATATGTCAGAGTGTCACAACTCAGTCGTTTTCCAGGAGTGGGCGGAGCAGCTGCTCAGAGAGCAGGATTCAGGAAGATTACTTAGAACTGCGTGAATGAAGCAAAAAACCGCTCTGGGGTGTTTTTGATAAGGAAATAGCATAACAACATGGTTAAAGGCTCCAAAAAGTCGATTTGCATGATATAGGACCTTTAAGTATGTGTATACTTGTAAGTGTGTATATATTCCCAGATTTCGCATATGCACAAGTACCAATTCTGGTAATGTTCAACTAATTATTCTTTTCATTCATCTTCAACCTTGATATTAGTGGTATTGCTGCTTGTAAGTCACTATTGAGCCACTGTGACCATGCAATGTCTCTTAAGGATCAATAAAGTTTGTCTAAGTCGATGTCTTGGGAGAAACAGACAGACGGAGGGAGAAAAGAGTGAAAGAGTGAGGGAGAGAGATGAGACCTGCCCTGGCATTGACATAAATTGGGGATCATAAAACGTGTCGGGCTGGAATTAATCAGCCCCGAATGGAGTGCAGTACCCGGGGAGCGTGCGCGTTTGCGAGTGGGAGGACAGACGGCTCACGCTGAATAAGAAGAAAGACGACTTCGAAATGTAATCATACGGGCTAATGATAGGCCGTGCCACATACAAAGCCGGCGTGCATAAACAGTCGCGTGCTAACATGTGTGCGCGCGCGTCTTTAGCCTCAGCTGCGGTGTCACGCTCTACACAGCCTACAGGAAAAGCCGCCCGCGTCGGGAATTTTAAAATGGATGTCAACACCGATGCATAATTTTGCAGTGAGAAAGCGCTAAATATCACCGAGCGCCAAGTTCGGGCTGACAGCGAATGACCAGAGGAGGTGCCAGTACAGCGCGCAGATGTGGCAGCAGGGACAAGTTGGACGTAGGGGACATCGAGTAGACCAGGAGGGGACATTGGAGGGTAATGAAGGAAGATGGCAAGACGAGAGAAGAAAAGAAAAAGGCATGTGTGTCTTTCCTCCCCCCTCAGACACAGATGTACTGTATATAGGCCAATAAGCATGAAAGCAATTTGATTCAACATATGGTTACATCTTTGCATATATATATACGGAAATACATAGAAAGAGACAAACGCCATTGTACATTTAACGTTAAGATGTAAGATGTGTGCTTTTCCAGTTGAGTGCTTTGAGCGAAGCGCAGCCTTTTTCATCTTTTTATCAAGATGTATGGTCTGGATGCTCAGAAGATTAAGCCAAACTTTCATCCTCGGGATCTAAGACAGTGGGCACTCGTGGTACAGAGTATACGTGCTGCGTTTTGAAAGGAGGCCTTTTGGTTATTACAACGGAGTTTAGTGTAAAGGTAAAGATAAAGGCAATTTTTAAATGTTATTTGCCTCTTCTCAGTTTGCGGAGAATGTAAAGCCAGTTTCAGTTTAGTTCTGCTGGGATTTGGAGTTTGACCTGGTTCAGTCCTGATTTAAACATGATTTAGGACTGGTTTAGACCTGGCTTAGTCATGTTTAGACAAAAATAGTGGTAAATTGTCTCCATCACCTACTCAGGCACACAAAGCACTTTACATCAAGGAACCACTCACCCATTCACACTCTCAATCATACACCAATGTACGCAGACACTGGAGGCAAAGGTGGGGAAGTGTCTTGCCCAAGGACACAACAACCCTGTACACATGGGGGAGGCGGGATACCCTTTAACCTGTTACTTGTTGTCCTTCCTGATCGGGCCAAGGATTAGGGTCTGGGGTTGGGGTTATGATAATGGTTAGGAACGGCAAACGTTAGCAAATCTTAGAAACTATAAGGTTGTGGCTTTCAAATGAGGTATCGCATTGGCATATAGGCTGTAAGCGCTCCAGTCAATAGGCTTTGGGATTTGGATATGCATAATTGCTAACCCCAACTCCATTCCTAATCCGGCAGATAACAGGATTGAAGTGTACCCCTTTTTGTCACATAGTGAAGTTGTTGACAATAGACAACATGGACGATATCCTCCTGGTTTGGTTTATAATCCTTTACCCAGTGGTGTCATTTCCTCACAAATTATTGCTTATATGATATACTATGGTGCACCGAGGATTTGCAGCAGAATAAAAGAAAAAAGTCGAGTACAGCGCCTTTACGACATTGCACAATCTTAGGTTTAGATACAAATTCCTGCGTTGGGCACCATTCAGTTTATTCAAATAAGGTGGAGATCGACTAAGGTTGTTCTATTCCTGGATTTATTGTTGCAACATGAATACTTAAAAAAAAATAGTTAATGGGTCTGAAGCACTTATTTACATTTCCTTTGTGTTGTTTTTTTTGCAGAGCGACTATACCCAAAAGGGAGCACGAGAATGGTCTTAACTTCCAAACCGGTAATAGACTCGCTCCACTGATTTACATGAGCACAATACCTCTGCCGCATTTGTAATCATCTCTTCAATAACGGCGGCGAACGTGCCAGTGGCGAGCTCCAAACTAAAAGTCACTCGCTCTGAAAGAACAGCGGCTGAAAAAGGACGCTCATCACGACGTGTGAACCGTATTTAAAAGCCGCGCGATCTTTATTTCTCTGGCAATAATGAGCTGATTTTCCCTGACCCTCCCTCTCCATAGCAACAAGTGGAAATGCGAGTAAACAACTTTTCACCCTCCGCATATCACCTGAATGCAACGCGCGGCGATAAAAGAACTGGAGGTGGACGCTCTTGTCGCGCAGTGGAAATGGCCCTTGGTAATTATTTATCGAGTCCTTCCAAGGTTCCTTTTGTGATCAAATATTTATTAATGTGGAAGGTGTTACAGCTCGGTTTCGCAGCACAAATGGAAGCGGCACTGAGGACACATCCTCTCGTTATTACCACACACATGACACTCCCATCGCCAAGCGTCGGATTGTGAGGAGACTTCGAGTGCTGAGAAAAGCGTCACACACAGAAGCTAATAATAGAAAGTAGCAGTTACATTGTATGCTAAGGGGGGATAACCGTCAAGTAATGCAAGAAAGACATTATAAAGTATGAAGGATTCATTTACAAAAACATCTATTGAGTCTATCAACACCATTTGTAATGTTGATTTAATCACAATTGCAAAAAATATTCAACATAATGCAAAAGCGGTTCATGTTTTATTGTTTTGGTTTTTAACCTCTTACAGTACCCCCCACGCCTGAAACAGACCGTTAAAAAGAATAGACAACTCCTCCTCACTCCTCCCCGTTTACCATAATGACCACGTTCGAGGGGGAAATCATGGCGGATTTACAGGCTCCTCCTCCCCAGCTCTGACAAAGCATGTTCCTAATAAGGGCATAAGGGCGGATCTTCACTGTAGACTCGGCCCTTGCGTGACGTGTAGCTCGCGCAGCACCAATGCTAACAGTCCGACCCTCATTAAGTAGGAGATTTCTAAAATGTTTCCTACGATAACCAGCCCGGTGCCTCTGATTGTGTCTAACCCAGCGTAATCACAGGAGGATTATCTAGCTGTAGACAGTTCCAAATAATTAGGCACCGGGCATTAAAATTGTTTTTAACATGTCTAAAGTGCAATGGATTCCAATGGGGGACTAGCGGCTATATGGCGGTACTACAGCAATGGCGGCCTCCAGTGTCGTCGTCGCAAAGCAGAGCAGCCAGCGGCCATTGGCCTGAAACGAGCACATTTCTCCAGTTGAGCTTTACCCAAATCTAGAAGCTTCTGGACTGAACAGCAACAGTGTATGCTTCATTTGAAAGCTAAGACCTACAAAAGTGCGCGTAACTTATGTGTGCTTTTTCATTGCTATTTTCATTGATTTTTGTCGTGTTTTTGTCACCGTTTTGTCACTTTTTTGTCGCATTTTCAGCCTCGTTTTCATCGCTCTTTCAATGCGTTTTCTTTTAAAGCTTTCAGATTTGGGTAAATCCAAACTGTAGAAAATTCGCTCGGTTCAGGCGGCGGTTTGGAGGTTAAGGAGAGACACTGCAGGTGAATAGGGAAACTTTTTTTTTAATTTAGAGATATCAATATGAAACGTCTGCTGTAGATTACTGGCTCAAATGTGAGAAAAAGATTTATTGCAAGTTTTCTGTTATTTTATGTTTTCATTACACATACAACTATATTAGTTACAAAGACTTTCTCAGAGGGATTTGGGATTTCTTGTTTGGTTTTAAAGCTGTTTCACCTTGTTTTTGAAATTGAAAACTCAATAATCAGGCTAGGAATTAGATATTAAAAAATCCCTCTGAATTTTTTTTTAAAAATATTGTTCACTCCGAGGCTGGAAACAAAGTCTGTAGGCGCTACTTATGTGGAGATATTGTCGCACCAATGTGAGAAAAATACATTCTGAGAAAAAACCCTTGAAATAACAACTTCCCAAATGAATCTACGGAGAAGCATCGAATCAGTGCAATAATTAAACATGTTATTGTGAAGATTAGGTTTTATGTTAAGAGACCGATTTGGCCCAAAACCTGTCATGTCTCCCCTTAAAGGCTCTTTATCCTTTATTCAGACTTTAGGACCCCATTGTCTAGATGTTTTTTTGTTAGCAGAAGAGAATGTGCCTGAACTGTATACAAACTCTGCATGGACTGAATTCTCACTGTCTTTTATTCCCCCAGTTTTGTGCCCTGCAAGATGTTCTACAGTATAATTGAGATTGTAAAAAGAGATCAGACCCAGGTGGACATGTTTTGTATTAATTTTCCCAAGATGACTGACAGTTTACACCGTTTCATTATGAGATTTCTGGATTGAATGCTAACCGACCAGATTATCGGATTATCTGATTACCCCTGTTATCTGATTTCTCTGGCCATGTAACCATAGTAACATAAGTCATCCCCTTATCGTCGGTTAAACTTGAGGGTGAGGTTGCTTCTTCAGCCACAGATGCCGAGGGATTTATTGACAGCAACATGGGCTACAAATGACACATATGTGGACTGAACGACCCATACTCGGGATTGCTGGTGTTTAGATGTGCAGTTTAAATAGTCTCTTGACCACACAAAGTTGGTAGCGGAGATTGAACTGCCGTCCTTGGGGTTAAGCGAGATACCATCTACAGTACATACAAATGACCACTGTACGGTTTTACTGAATAGAACCAAATCTAAAGACTTTTTATGTTTGAAATCCTACTGAGAATGTGCTTGAAAGCGCTGCCCATGGCTTTTCAAATCAAATTCTTTGAGCAGCAACAAAAGGTTGGGGAAATAATCTTATGAAAGAGGTTTTGAGATGGTCACTTTTAGGACATACACTCAATGTATGAAAGGAGAAATGTATAGCAATAATGAGCATCTAGGACCTATAGACAGTCGATTGGGGCAAGGTAACATGATCACTCTTGTGTGGATGTTCCCGATGCCACGGCCATTATGATCTTGTCAAGACGGATGATTCAAAAAGGAGGGTCAAGCTACGGCCTCGTATATTGCATTTAGCAAAGAACATTTCTATTGAAGAATGTGTTTCAAACTGTCTTCTATATTCTATACAGCCCACTCACAGTCACAAGAAAAGTGGATGGATTCACATATCGCAATGTTACAAAGACCTAAAGCATTTCTGAAAACCCTAATAATGAGACAAGGACAACATGTTAATATATCAAATGTGAATGTTGTTGATGTTGCTTTATCTGATCATTTTTGTGTCTTTTTTGACTTGTCTGTTACACCAAAACCAGTGGTTGGGCCTGGAGTTATTCAAAGAAGACACATAAATGATACAACAAGGACACAGTTTATGGAAATGATCAGATTTGTAAATCCTCCATGTTCAAATGTTGATAATCTGTTGGACTCTTATACATCAAGCGTCTTAAATGTTTTGGATACTATTGCTCCTGTCAAGGTAAAAATGGTTAACAATAGACAAAAGGCACCTTGGAGAAGTGAAGATTCGGTCAGGGCACAGAAAAGGGAGTGCCGAAAAGCCGAAAGGAAATGGCGCAAGTCAAAGCTCCAGGTTCATTGTGAGATATACAAAGAAGTGCTTTGTGAGTTCAACCAGATTTTGCGTGGAGAAAGGGAGAAGTACTTCTCTAAAATCATCGCAAACTGTAGAAACAATTCTCGTGTTCTGTTTTCCACAGTAAACAGATTAACTAACCCTCCAGTTTCACTGCCCTTAGAACTAATCTCTACATCTAAGTGCAATGAGTTTGCAATATTTTTTTATGATAAAGTCCAAGGCATAAAAAATGCCATAATTTCCACAACACAAATACCAACCCTGCCACCAACTAGACACCTTGAGCTGACACATTTCACACCTGTTACTGGCAAAACAATCGAAGAGGTCATCTCCGGTTTGAGTTCATGTACATGCTGCCTTGATGAATTACCCACTAGATTTCTGAAGTCTGTGCTGACCAGCTTGTTACCACAACTTGTTCAGTTTGTTAACATCTCATTTGAGACTGGAGCATTTCCAAAGGCCTTGAAAACCGCGGTCATTAAGCCTCTTCTAAAGAAGAGCAGCCTTGATCCCAAGGTACTGAACAACTACCGGCCCATATCAAACCTACCGTTTTTAGGAAAAGTCCTAGAGAAAGTAATATATCAACAGCTCACTTACTTTCTCCTATCTAACAATGTGTTTGATACTTTCCAGTCAGGATTTAGGCCCCACCACAGCACTGAGACAGCTCTGATCAAGGTGACAAATGATATCCGTATGAACACCAATGCAGGTAAGGTCTCAGTTTTAGTTCTGCTGGACCTGAGCGCTGCCTTTGACACAGTGGACCATGGGATCTTACTTCACAGGTTAGAAAACTGGGTGGGAATCTCTGGTACTGCTCTAAACTGGTTCAAGTCCTATCTCGAGGATAGGACGTACTTTGTCGAAATTGGCAACTGTGTCTCAGACAAAATTTCCATGACCTGTGGAGTCCCCCAGGGGTCAATCTTGGGACCCCTCTTATTCAACCTGTACATGCTTCCATTGGGTCAGCTAATAAACAGCAACAATGTGTCGTACCACAACTACGCAGATGACACTCAGATCTACGTGTCACTGACGGCAGGTGAACATGGGCCTGTAGATACTCTCTGTCACTGCATCGAACAGATCAGTTTGTGGATGCAAAACAACTTTCTCCAACTAAATTCAGACAAAACTGAAATCATTGTCTTTGGCCCACAGACACAAAGACAAAGTGTTATCAGTCACCTTGAGTCTCTTGCTCTAAAACCAAAAATCAGGTTAGAAATCTAGGAGTAATCATGGACTCAGACCTGAACTTAAACAGCCACATCAAAGCAATAACATCATCAGCTTTTTACCATCTGAAGAACATTGCTAAGATCAGAGGAATAGTGTCAAAACCAGACTTAGAGAGACTCATCCATGCATTTGTCTCTAGCAGGTTAGACTACTGTAACGGCCTGCTCACTGGCCTGTCTAAACGAGCTGTTAGAGCTGCAGTACATCCAGAACGCTGCTGCTCGAGTCCTGACAAAAACCAGGAAATACGACCACATTAGTCCAGTGCTCCGGTCTCTGCACTGGCTTCCTGTCACTCAGAGAATAGAATTTAAAACAGCTCTGCTTGTGTACAAGTCTTTTCATGGTTTAGCACCAAAGTACATCTCTGACATGTTAGAGCCGTATGAACCATCTCGGGCCCTGAGAACTTCAGGGAGGGGTCTCCTGGTGGTTCCCAGAGTCAATAATAAACACGGTGAGGCTGCGTTTCAGTTTCATGCAGCTAAAATCTGGAACAGTCTTCATGAGGATGTGAGACAGGCCTCAACTCTGACAATGTTCAAATCCAGGCTGAAAACAGCTCTTTTTACCCGTGCATATGAAAACTGAAAGTATTTTATCTGCACTCTTGACTTTTACTGTAATTGATTAACTTTGTGTTGTTGTTTTATTGATTGATTTTAACTGTTTTCTTGTAATTTTTTCTGCAACTGTGAAGCACTTTGAATTGCCTCGTGTATGAATTGTGCTCTACAAATAAACTTGCCTTGCCTTGCCTTGCCTTGCCATGTTTTTACCTATGGCATTTGCATAGGGTGCTGTTCAGTGGAGAACGCTTCAAACACAGAAGACTTACTTCCTGGTCAAAATAATATAATTCTGACATTGGACAGCCATCACTGAGGTATGATGTTTTAGTGTTGTTGTTTTGCTACACAATACGATATGGAGTTTGTGTGTTCGCCCTGTGTTTCAGTGAGTTTCCTCTTTGTAATCCTCAGTTTCCACCATCATTTCAAAAACATGCACTGTAGAAGGTAGAATGATCAACTAATTTAGTAACTGATTAATTTCTGGTAGACACAGACTGAAAAAGAGCAACATATTTGATGGAACTCATTGTAAATATCATGAATATTATCCATCTGTGTTTTTGGACAATTATCCAATCAGAAAGCAGACTTAGCTCCACTCTCATTTCCAGATCCTACAGTTTAAACCAGGACTCCCTCTCTCTTCTTCAATCCCAGCTCCTGTCCCTGATAAAGTCCCAGTCAGTGCCAGTGCAGCCTCCAGTCGTTAAAGCTCAGTGGCTGAACTCTGAATGCCCCGTTCACAGAAGCCGGCGCTTGTGTTCATGTGCAGCTTGGAGCAAAACCAAGTTCAGCTGTAATGACTTTTTTTAAGCACTCCGACAAACATTCAGTTTAAGTTTACGCCATCAACATGTCCTCAAGCCGCACCACTTTAGCTTTATGTGGTAAAACGTGTGAAAAAACACAGTTTTCACGCGCCTTTTAAAACAATCTGCAGATTTTCGATTACCAAAAAATTATTGTTGTAGCCCTGGTGCTCTGTGTTTGTTTTTCAAGTGAGCAAAATCATTATTTGCTTCACAATCACAATGCCTTCTGGTTGAATAATTTGCCTGAGAAACAAAATGAAAACAAAAATAATAATAATAAAAACCTTTACAACATGTGAAACATTGTCATCAGCTTTTAAGATGTTCACTACATACGGAGACCATAAAATATAAATCCTGTGTTCCCTGCTTTAAAGTCTACAAATACAAAGAGTCCCGTCTCTTGTGAGATTCTGTTTTAGTCAGTCCAGCTTTTCCACTTAAGCAATTTCCTCCCCTCACTTCTCCTCCAACTTTCATTCAAAAGCTACGCGCAATCCATTGAGATTCTGCAGGAGTACTTAAGAAAACAATATTATTATTTATGCGTAGCCGCCCGAGACATTTTCTAATATATCTTTCTGTCAGCAGCCGTCCTTTCTAATCATCAAAGCCCCAGGGACACTCAAACACGCGCACACACGACGGAGCATCAGTATCCAGTCAGTGATGCAGATATACGGCTCTAAATCTGTGCTTAGAGGCAGGATACCACCAGCTGAGAGCCCCGGAATATGAAAATAAAATAAAACTGCTAATATGTATGCAGCCGAGAGGTGCCATCAAGCTTTCTCACTACATCCACAGTAAGAGGTGTTGAGGAGCGCTCGGGAAGAGAAGTGTGAGATTGTTGCATTCGAAGTGTCGGGGCCTTGGCGGATGACCTTTAAGGTGGAGAGTAATGGAAGGGAGATGATGGAGAGCTGACCTGACAGAGACAGGTGGGAGAAGTTTGAGGAAGAACGACAACTATAAACGCAGCGTATTTAAAGTTGCGCAACTATTTTCCAAGTCAAAAGGTAGTTGCGCTTAAACTGTTAGTTCCTTTCTAGCTCTCACAGTGCTCGACCTTATGAAGCTTCTTCCCATGTGTTCCAATACGATGCAGTTCTGCTGACTGCCAACAGGCGGCGCTATTCTCTATAGAAGTGAAGCGTATCGAGCAGCCTCTCGGTCTGAGGCAACTGTTTTGAAGTGGTTCACGAGGTCTGGAATCCACCACCTCTAGCTTGTGGTTTGATTTTGTTCATCAATGGTAATTCTCCAACACATCTTTATCACCATCTTACACTTCGTTGGTAAGAAAATGCAATATTGATCTGAAGCAAAACAAGAGGTAGTTTGACTTCCTGATATACACCCCTCTGCATGGGACTCTGTCGGCTCAGAGGAGCAATAGATCGGATGGTTTCCTCTCCGTATACAGCAGGACTGAGTGCTTCTGGAGATCCTTCATCCCTGCTGCAATTCGATTTTATAATGATTATTGCTGATGTAAATGTGTGGGGGTTTAACTTCGGGCAAGTACTTTTTATTATATTTATATGTATTGTCCTTTTATCCGCCTTTTGCTACTGAAGGACAACCGAATTTCCCTCGCTGGGATTACTATCTATCTATCTATACAAACCCCCTAAAAAACCTCTTCTTGCTCCCCTTTACTGTGCAGCTGTTTCAATAAAGAGTAAAGAAATAACAAAAATAGACCACCCTGCTAATGTGGCTGCAGTGGCGCTATGGCGAGTGTTTTTACTTCGCGGTGAAAGGATTAAGCTTAGCAAGAGATCGAAAACAGAGGAAAGCATTTCCTGAATACGTAGGACCTCAGGAGGCGCTTCGTAGGAGCTGCGGTGCTAAGAAAAGCCTCTGGGGAAGATTCAAAGATTAGTCAAAGATGCGCGAGTGGATCTCAGCGCGGCTCCCGGTATATCTTGGTGAGAGAACAACATTGCAACATGGTTAAAGAGCTCTAAAAAGTGGATTAAGCATAATAAGAGGCTCAGCTTGGCAGGTATAGCATGTTTCACAATTTCAAATAGTGCCTAGAATGTGCAGTACGTCAAAAGTTATCGTTATCGTGAAGCTCACTGAGAAAAGGTCAAAAGTGTGCAAAGTATAATCTAAGCAAAAGGCGGATATTTTGAAGAATCTACTTCACTTTTTTTTTTTTTTTTATAAAAGGATGCCTTCAGTGAGAATCTGCAATAAACGGTCTTGAAATAAAAGAAAACCTATAAAAGGCATTTCCAAACTTCACTGGTGCTGTATAGATGTAATTTCTGAGCATACAGAGCGTCTCCAGCACAAAGCGAGGTAGCTGGGCTTAAGAGATTGACAATTATTTAGTGGAGTGCTCTTCCTGGAGTAGAAGAGCACTACCTCATGACAATCAGCAGGTGGAGACAAGTGTTTTGACTCCTAGAGAAGGACAAGAGAAGGTTCCTGGGACTGAATACATCGATAACTAAAAATGCATGAATGAGACGAGGCACAATTCAAAGTAGATTTTCCACAAAGCAACCCACGAACATGATTTTTTTATTTATTTTTTTTAAGTCCCTTTAAGTTCTTGAGAAAATTCAAAGTGGGCATAGTGAAAAGCCTTGGGACACAGTGACAGCGTGCGTTCGGGTGAGATGTGAACCGGCTACAGGCTACATCCATCTATGTTAGGATCTCGATCACCGTTCTAAAAAGGACTCTGCGGTCAGTTATACGGGAAGTACAGAGCAGTCATTAGCATTGAATCCTATTCCACAGCCAGAAGAGAGATTGTGGAGAGGATTGTGTTGCCATAAAGGCATTGTGCGCTCAGAGAAGCATTAAAGTAGGGATTTTGAAAAGTAAAATACTCAATTTAGTGTTCACTTTAAAGCACGATCGGCGCCGCAATCTTGTGTTCAAGGCCAAACAGCAGGTCTGACTTGAGCCGACAATGGCTTT
Organism: Neogobius melanostomus; assembly: GCA_007210695.1. Taxonomy (NCBI): domain Eukaryota; kingdom Metazoa; phylum Chordata; class Actinopteri; order Gobiiformes; family Gobiidae; genus Neogobius; species Neogobius melanostomus. Next base: position 888,679 of record VHKM01000213.1, on the reverse strand, counting down.
GATTTCTGTATTTGAAGTAACATGCAACACTTATGACAAACCACTGTATAAATATATTCATGGGCTTTGGTCCTTTAGATCCAAACAGCCAAACCATCAATGTAGAGAGACAAGAGAATATAAGCAAATATTCATTCATGTAGTTTTATCTACACCCTTCCATTGATTATAATGGAAATCCCAACTCACATAACTAAGAGGAAATGCTCTAATAACTGAATAAGGTGAATAGACATGCATTATTGCTTTTTATCAGTAAAATGGTGGATTTTGATGAGTTCGACGTATATGGGTTTTTCTCAATGCAGATTTTGGGGGATTTTGATTGGCCAATGCCGATATGCCCCACCGATATTCTTGTGCTATATTTTTGGCTTCTTGTCTATAATTCTGTGCATGATGTTTCTAAATTGTAAAAGAAAACAGGGGATGCTTTATTAGGGGCAGAGGGCTGATTTATTCAGTACATTCCTGTTTAAAAGATACTCCAGAGGGAGCTCATTTGAAAGACACAAATCAGCAGATTCCAAAACAAAAAACAGCAAGTCTCCATCTCTTACAGAAATACTATCCGAGCCTCAGATATGGGAGGGGGCAGTTTAAGGCTCTGACAGAGCGCTTTCCAATACAAAAAAAAACGGGAAGTCTCTATATCACACTGGGTTTCGTAGATATCAGTCTCATTAGTCTTTTATCGACATATCAACCAGGGTTCAAATTACAAAGTGGCTTTCGGGGGGAGCCCTATTTTCCGATCCTCCCTGACTAACTTTAACGCTTTTGGTGCGTGTGAGAAATTCAAGTGTTGACATAAACGTAGTCATTTCAGTGCAGCGCCGCCACGCATGGATGGGTCACAGCAGGAGACACAGCATTGCATTTATTAGCGGAGACAGATGTTCGGAAATAGAAGAAAAAAACAGATGTTCGGAAATAGTAATGTAATGAGCGACTAAACATTTCATTTTCATTTCATTTTTATTTATTTCAATCGTTCTGAATATTCTTTCATGTTTACATCAAAATAATGCTAGTGGTCAGACAATTGAAAAGGAGCACAAAGAAGACAAACTTATATTATGTGCCCCTTTCTCCAAAAAAAAACAAACAACATTTTTCAAGACGGTCTGATGTAACAACACATCAGTCACAAAAAAATAACAAATACGCAACTAGCAACAAGTGGTCGCAAGTGTACAAAACATGCCACAAGCAGGGTTTGCTCATCAAAACAAATAATCCGCTTTCATTTAATTTCTACTTCATATGATTTAATTATTGTTTCCTTAAATATTCGTTTAAACTGAAAAACATTTGTAGAGTTTTTTCATGGAGTTCCACAGCTTGACCAGCCACTGAGATAGCCATCCGCTTCTGGGTGGTACTGGCAAAAGGGAGAATAAAGTTCAGTTTGTGCCGGAGACGAGAGTCTGATTTAAGCGAGAATAGTGTTTGTACAGTTTGAGGCAACAAATGGTGTCTTGCCTTATACATTATTGTAAGTGTTTTATAAGGTCGAGTACCTTTAGCAATTTGGATGTTATGAATAATTGGTTAGTGTGCTCTCTCCCATGGACTTTATGAATGGCTCTTATTGCTTTCTTTTGTAACGTTATCAAAGGCTTCAGTGTGGTGACATACGTATTTCCCCAAAACACACAGCATTGACACATTTTTTATATCATCATTTATTTCAGGAACCTTAATGTACAGAAAATCAAAATCTATATGCGACACAAAAAAATGGACAGTGTTTTAGAGCTCCCCCTAAAAGTCTCAAAGTAGGCTTTCAGGGGAGCCCATATATATATAGTATAGTATATATAATAGTAGGCTTCTAATTGTGGCCCTAATGCTCGGTTTAACATGTGATTCTGAACATTACACTCAGTTTAGATTTTTCTGTTCAATATTTTGTAAATGTGCATTTTTGCCTTTGTGTGTATATCAACAAAAGAGACGTATCTCCATTGTCTCGTTAACCTGCCCGCAGCTGTTGTCGGTTCACTCTCGATCGCTTTTTATTGTAGCGCATCTCTCCAGTCACCCCTAACCGCCCCCTCCTCCTCTCCTCTCATTTTTTTCTTCTTTTTTCTCTCTCCATCTCTTCCCTCGCTTTTCTCCATCCACACAAATGACTCAGTAAAACAGGTCAAGTGTTACAAAATTCCCCCTGCAGCTCAACCTGCCTAATACAAGGCCTGGCTCATTGCACCAAGACGAGTAATACGCTGCCTACTCACTCTGGCCTCGCACAGACAGGGCTCCCACCAACACATAATGAGGAGACTTTGTGCATGCGTCCAAATCACACAACAGCGTCTAATAAAGTCAATACTGTAACAAAAGTATAATCGGAGAGTGCTGAACTGTTACCATGGATACGTTCAATGTATTGCCTACTTCATTGCTCAGCAGGCGCAGATAATAAAAGCTATTTTTGTATGTTGTTCTCCCTGCACACATTTAGAATATATTTCAACTCTTTGACACAGTGTTTTTAGCCGTCGCATTCAATATGTGCCATTACCTCTGCGCTTACGCCTCTTGGGAGCTTTAAAGCCTTGTATTTATAAACAATGAAAGAGAGAGCAAGTAAAGCTCAGACTTTCATCCATCCATCCATTTCCTTCTGCTTTAACCGGGGTCTGCAGTCTGAGCGGAGATGCCCAGACTTCCCTATCCACACACATTGGGGGCCTCCTCCCAATAGGACATGCCCGGCACACCTCAATAGGGAGGTGACCAGGACACATCCGAAACAGATGCCCGGGCGTCCTCTCGACGTGAAGGAGCAGGGGCTCTACTCCGAGCTCCTCACCCTCTCTCTCAGAGCGCGTGAAGGAAACTCATTTCGGCCGCCTACATCGGCGATCTTATCCTTTCAGTCATTACCCAGAACTCATGACCATGAGGGTAGGAATGTAGATCGACCGGTAAATCGAGAGCTCTGCCTTTTGACTGAACTCCCTCTTCACCACAACAGTCCGACACAGCGACCGATCTGTCTGTCCATCGATCCACTACTCGTGACCCTGAGATACTTGAACTCCTCCACTTGAGGCGAGGACTCTCCACCGACTTGGACAACTTTCCTAACGTCTAATGTCTTACATCCCAGTTTTTCACAAGATCAGTGCAATTGCTTTATAATGCACAGCGCACAAAGGTCTTTATTACTGATTAATGTGTGATTTTGCAATATACAGAATGATTTAAAAAATGTAATTCAAGTCCAGGACGTTTAAAAATTGCTTAAGCTTGTGGATAATGTTGTGTGGTAAGCGTTACTTTTACACCAGTCACGATCAAGAAGAACTGTAATGGGGAAGTGTTGGAAAAAAGTTGAATTTAGCTTATGACAAAGGAAGAAGTACAATTCCCTTCAGTGGACAAAGAGGATAGAGTGAATAGAGAGGAGACTCTGAATGGCAACTGTTGTGACCTCTCCCAATGTCACATCCTCTGCATTTCCATCAAGGAAGTGAGAAAAACACACTAAAAAGGTAAACTAGGTAAAATTACGGGCAAAATGTAGTTAGTAAAATGGGCATAGATTACTGTACACCTTGGCTAATACAAAAAATGTATCTTTTTTTTTTTCTTATATGGAACCATGCCTGTGGTAAGTATTTGGTAATTTTACAAAAGTTGCAATTTTATTAGCCTGGCTAACGCCAGACTAAAATCACAAGTGATATTTAGTCTGGGGACCACCAATTCATTTTCTCGTAGGAGAGGTGTGGTTTACGATTGTCCATAGCCGTTTATTGGGCGCTACGAATGTCTCTCATGCGTCTGCACGTAGCCATAGCCAATCGTATCATGGTATCAGATGACGTATGACGTACCTGCTGTAAACTTGAGCTAAACTATTTAGAACACGTTCTAAAGCTTGATCGAAAGATGGCATCGCGTCTGCTGCTGTCATGTTGGATCCGTAAATATATATATATTTTTTTATCCCTAAACAAACTACAAGCTTCCGTATGTCAAATAGCGCGTCATCGTCTTACCGTCCCTCCTCGTTCTGTGATTGGTGCCCAAATCCATGGAAAAATGTCGGCCATGGTCCCCAGGCTGTTGTGAAGTTCGAAAAGATTCGAGCGCACACAGCAGTCTGGCGTTGGCCAGGCTACAATTTTATGGGGAAAAGTCTGTAATTTGGTATTGAATTGGTTGCCCCACCACTTCGTATTTCACGTCCTGTGGATCAATAAACATTACATGTATTTCAGGGTTTCTGAGGGGCATTAAAAGTCTTTAAATTAATAAAGCCAAAATCAAGGCCTTAAATGTAATTAAAAAACATTAAATATTGGATTCAAACCGTCATTAGATCTAAATCTATTGGAAAATCATTACATCGCTCAACACTTTTACTGTACAAGTTCATTGAAAACACTAAAATGATGATTTCCCGTTTTGTCCAATGATCTTCCCTCTGTTTGATGAAATGTTTGCAAATCCTAAGAAATCAAAGATGCTGTGATTTTTGTCTGCGCTTGTGGCATTAAAATATAGTATATAGGGCATTAAAAAGGCATTAAGTTTGACCAGCTTTTGCCTGTTTAAACCCTGGTATTTGTGTTTACATGTACTCTAATGTGTCATATTCAGCTTTACGGTTACTACGGGGACAATGCATGTTTTTGACTGTGCATTGGCAGAAATTGTGAAATAATATGGAGATTTGCCATTTAATTTTCCGCGTCTTCGTCTCATACAAAATTTGTCTTGGTCGCCTTATCGTTACAGTGTCTGAGGCCACATTCTTAATAAATGTGAGTGTAGAGAATTAGGATTTTATATTTTTCGAGAGGAACCTCCACAAGCCTCGTCTTGAACAAAGCTTTCTGCTGACTGTTTACCTCTCCGCACTAATGAATAGCACTTGGGCAAAAAGAGGAGCCCGGAGCGCTGCAGTGAAAGTGGCATTAGGAGGAGGACAGGAGAGCGCCGGGGTCTAAAACAGGATAAATGAGCGAGAAAAAACAACACACTTGGCCTTTTAACACTGGCAGCCACACACACACACACACACACACACACAAATACAACGGCGGGCGGCACTGTGAGGTATGCAAGTGTCTCGGGGCTGCATTGTCTAGATAGAGAAATATAACAGGTCTATATATCACCATAGAGCAGCGCTATGGAAAAGGATGAGCTGCGAGTGCGACCCGGACAGTGTTGGTAATGTGCAGATAAATCGGAATGGAGAGAGATATACACCGGGAAAAAAATGAGAGAGAGAATAGAAAAGGATTTCCCCAAATTTGTTTGGATTTAAAAAGGGACTATTGTTTGTTTATGTTTATTTGGTAGGGACAGTGCAAGTTAATGAACAAGCCACACCGGATTGTAGCCTTGGGCTAATTTCCATCCGTCGTCCCCCATGCACACTCTCAAACGCACTCTCATTCATCCTGACCTATTGTACATGTTTTTAGTGGTAGGGGAAACCGGAGTACCCGGAGGAAACCTACGCAGACACGGGGAGAACATGCAAACTCCACACAGAAAGGCCCGGCCTTGGTGGGAATCGAACCGGGACCTTCTGTGAAGCACGAGCGCTAACCGCTGTACTACCGTGCCACTACGGAGTTTAAAAATGTTACAATAATATAGAAGCTGCAGTTACAAGTAAGACCTGAGGTGGCAGTAGTGAGTATAAAAATGACCCACTTGCATCTAGTCCCTTTAAATTAAATTCCAGTCATTTCAAATGACATTTAGTTTTGACGAGTTTTTATTGATTGGTTAAATATATGGATGAATCAATTTGACATGAATTTGTTGGAAAGCATCAGAGATCAACACGTCAAATAAAGCAGGACGTGACATAGAAGGTAACATTTCATAGCAGTTTGATTCACTCATTGACTTAACATGGTTTCAGCAGTTTACAATTGCTGAAAGCAGAGTACAATCCTTAGCAAAATCTTAAATATAACTATGGTTTAACAAAAATTGTGTCTAATGTGTCATATGCACTTTAAAGCAGGTAGAAAGGCGCTATATAAATGTGACCATTTAAGAACTAAAAATTTGAGATACTTTTACATTTCATTACCAGTAATTTTTAATTTTACTTGATTGTACATTTTAGAGCCCGTATCTTTACTTTCTACACTAACTATATTTTTAAACTAAGTATTCTGAATTGTGGTTTGAACGTGGTTTACATTAGCCTATACTTGTGCTTAAAAGGTGCATTAACTTTTTATGCAGAAAAAAGTTGTTGTGTGTATTTGACCTTTTAGGGTTACAGGTAGGTTTTCTAGATGGGATAGATACAGACAGCGTCCCTGGAATCGCCCATGTATGGTCATGTTGGAAGCAGATGAGGGGGAAAACAGAGAGGAGAAAAATCTAAACTTTATATAATTACTCCAAAACTACTTTAACAGATGCTGAATTATCATCAAGATAGTTTTCTACTCAATAAAGATACAAAGACATGGAGAGGAGCAAAGTAGTTCAACAGCCCATATACATAAATAACGGAGAATGCTAGGATGCACCATGCTACATGCTAACGTTAGCTATGACGTATTCTACTGAACAATCTGCTGTGAAAAAACATCCATATGGACCCGATTTAGGCATAACTTTATTTGTATGTGATAAATAAGTTATATCCTGCCAGAAAACGTACTTCCTTCCCCCTCTGCGAGGCCACGCCCCCAATGAATGACGCAAGGCCATCTGTATCTATGTAACCGTGGTGACAGCTCCATCAGCAGTGAAAACCTACCAGGAACCCTAAACAACAATTGATCCTGGAGCGTCCTAGAGGCCACCGTGATGGAAAGTAAAGGTGCCATGCTAATAGGGCTGGGCGATATGGACCAAAAGTCATATCCCGATATATTTAGGTTGAATATCGATATACGATATATATCCCGATATTTTTCCGCAAAGTGAGAGCTGTGAAATGAAATGTTAAGTCAAAGTCAAAGCCAAATACGAGTAGTTTTATTTAAAACTCACTATAAATTGTAAAGCTCCGTAAGGTGCACATTTAAATAAATAAAAATCTTGGATAAAAAAAGCCTATAAAATAAAATAGCTCAATCTTTTTTTGGAGGGCAGCATTTATATATAAAGAGATAACAAAATAAAGTGTTCAGTTTGAGATGAATTGTTTAAAAATCAGCTTGAGATTACGCGATATGGTCTAATTCCATATCTCATTTAAAATATATCCATATATCTTAAATATCGATATATCGCCCAGCCCTACATGCTAACCATCCACACAGGTGCTGGGTCACTGAACTCAACTTTTTTCCCCCCCGCATAAAAAAAAAGGGACATAATGCAAAGTAAATCCATTTCTCCTGTAGCTGTACTTTCTACTTACATAAACAATTTGGAGTGCCGCTTCCACCTGTGTGTTACAGCACTCGGAAAATACACAGACATTTGCAGAAAATTGAGCTCTACGTTGAGCTACAATTGAAAAGGTTTTGACAATGAAGAAAATCAGCCATCCACCAAACAAACTTTCTGCACTACGCCATCATGTGAGCGAGATCCAAACCGGATCCAAAGCTGCGCCACTGATCGACAGAGCAACTCAATTCCTTCCTTTGACAATGAACGACAAAAGATTAGAGGACATTTCTTGGCTAAACCTTCCAAAGAGCAGCAGTCGTTTGTTGGGTAATGACCTGGACGAACTGAAATGTACCGAAACATGAATTAATCACATTTTGAGCATTGGCGTCTCACTTCATGTCGAGTTCTCTCTCATCTATTTCCACTGCTTGTACACAACAAACCTAACAACAGCGAAAACACTCCAAAGTTACGAGTCGGGTCTGAGGAGAGCACACTTAGTCGAGTCGCGTGTTTGTTTGTTTTTTTCCAGGTACTTTTTTTGTTGAGATAAATGTCCTGCTTTGTGTCTTTGAAGATGCTTAGATTTGGCGTGGGCTTGTTCCAACAGCCGACAAGGTGCGCATCACTTTGGGGTTTTGTGAGCTGCGATAATCGGCCGGTGTTTATAAACATTTCACGTCGACGTCCTGCGGCGCCAAAAGGCAAATCAGAATAACATTTAATTTCCTCTTTCGAAGATAAGCCGTCTTTTGTGGGGAGGAGACTTTTCTCTTCCATCACCGGTCTGCGCGCTGACAGTCGGACGGACGGGGATAGCTGTGCTCCGCATCGCAATGGATGTTCTATTTTCCCAAAGTCTTTCTCCCTCTCTCTCTCTCTCTCCCGTCGCACATTTTACAGAGAAGTGCACTTCAACGGAGAATCGGGAGGCCATTACCCACGATGCGGCCGCAGAGGGTCGAGTTGAGTGACGGGTGACATGCCACAAATCACAGAGGGGGCCAGAAAGGTTAACAATAGGCCAGAGACACGGAGGAGAGCTATAGAGGGGAACAGGTCATCTGCACTCAGAGTAAACACACAAAAGAATGGGTGCAGGATTTATATATACAGGTGCGGACAAAAGAGCTATAAGGCAATGCAATCTGAACACCACTCCAAAAGGGATTGTCTGGTCCAACACATTTTTATTCTGTATACGTCTGGGTCATTGGGTTTGGCTATACATGTATGAATCATTTTAAAGGGCCAGTATCATGCAAAAGCAACTCATGTTATGACACATCTCTGTCAAAAACACGCTCGGAGCATTTAATCCTTCATATGGAGTCTCTTAGAGTCTCTCAACTCTGCACTCAAAACGTCTGTCCAGCGATGGCTCCAGAACAAACAGACTGAGAGTGAATCAGAGCCTCAAAAGGGTGCAAACAGATTCTCCCCATTAAAACACATATGGGTTCATTTATCCAGACAGGTGCAAAATAGAAAGAGCAAGCTGGAAAATAAAATATGCCATTTTGTGGCCGTATTGCACCAGATTTGGCGTTTGAAATTATGCATATGACAGTATAAGGGCCACGAATCTGATCTGTAAATGAATAGTGTGAGTGTAAATAATCCACAAATGATCGTGGTTCAACTCCACATTTGCTTGTGCCACTTGATTTGCACATGAGCAAACGCTTGGTTAATGACCCGGATGTTACTAAAACTGAGGGCACAAACATTTTAAAATTAGGTTGCAAAGCATCCTTAAATCTGGGGGATATCTTTGCTTTGTTCCATAACACAAAATACCAAGACTAAGTATTTGTAAAGCCTGAATAAAGCCTGATATACAGGACCATTACAATGTGTAGTATTTACATAACATTTAAACATTGTAAAGAGCGCACTGATTTTAACTGCAGATGTTTTGACCTTGTTTACGGTTCATATCTCTGTAATTACTGTACCAATCCCCATGAAACAGCACAAATGACTCAAAAGTAAAGAGAAAGAGCAATCAACCAATAAAAACTCTCCCATAGAATTACACTGGCCTCTAACAATGTTACCTGACCCATTCTTTAAGACATCCATGAACCTGCAGATCAGGGGTGGGTAAACGTCTGGCCCAGGGACCAAAACCGGCCCTCCATCATAGAATCTCTGGCCCTCAAGATTTTGAGGAATATTATTATACAAATCAGAGCTCAAATGCCTGTTAAAGTGCTCTAGAAATGTGAAAATACTGTCAGTTCCTTTAAAATGTCTTATGACCGTGCTAACTAGGTCCCAGGTTGGATTCCCACGTGGAGGGGGACTTTCTGTGTGGAGTTTGAATGTTCTCCCCGTGTCTGCGAAGGTTTCCTCTGGGTACTCTGGTTTCCCTCCCACTAAAAACATGTACAATAGAATGAATAAGAGTGTGTTTGAGAGTGCGAGTGGAGCACAACAGATAGAAAGGCTATAATCCGTCGTGTTGTGTTTACATGCACATGCACCCGTGTATGTTCATAAACATGCACTGTCACGACCAAATAAAAATACTATGGTGTGGCAAATAAATTACTGCCAGTAAATAACTTATCAAGTGTCAGCTCCAGAAGGGGATTGTTTCAATAGACAAGCAAAAAGAATGTGAAAAGGTCAAGCTCACAATATCGAATTAGTTGTAATTTGCTTGATTGCCATTGATTGAGGATATGCATATTCTCAGTACTGTCTCCATCTCCATAATTTAAGAAATCTTGGTTTGGAGTAACTCACTCGAGGCTGTTGTGTGTGTTACAAAGTTTGATTTCCAAACTGTGTGGGGTCATTCAAAATAGGTCAATCATCCAGCCGTTATCCTGACCAATAGCTCCAGATCTGGAGATTTGGTCCTTGGACACTACTCCCCAACAACACTGAAGGACGAGTCAAACACAGAAAGATCCACACAGTCTTGCTTCAAAACCAGTCAGAAAAATCAGTAATTATAAGAGTATTATTCATCAAGTTGTGATTTGGAAACTTTTTGGAGGGACAAAACATGAGAATGCATAAATTAGTGTGTGTTTAAAAAAAAAAAAAAAAAGAAAAGAAAAAAAAGCTCTATTTGTGGCCAGATCCATGGAAACCCATCCCAGAACATTGCTCGCTGCTTCTCATTGATTTTCCTTAAAACTGATGACCCCTGCTTCTCCGGGCGCTGGGCGAATTGGCTTATCAGGAGCCGCTGGTGCCCGAGATTGGACATTATAGTTTATGATTTTACAAACAACCTCTGTTCGTCCTGCCATCTATCAAAGACGAATGTTTATTTTTTTCCCTCTACACTTTACCGAGAGTTAAGTTTCGACTAGGGTGACCTTTGCCAAACAGACAGGTACACGCCGCCAGAGCAAGCAGATTGACTTTCATACAGTAATAATTAATGGAATCCAAATCAATAATTCATCCCCCCTTAAAATATACGCCTGTGGGCTGAGCAGAGCGATCGGAATGAGAAAAAGCCACGTTATTAGCGGAGACATTAGACATTAGACATACGGGCTGGCTGGGGTGCGCATTCCCGCGGCGGCGAGGCGGAGTAAGTTGCAGACACATACTACATTGTTCCCTGACAAAGCTTTAACATTTAGGCCACAGACGATACGGCGATAAGGCAGACAGGGAAGTGATTACGGCGAGGAAGATGTCCAGATAAGATGACAGGGAAGAGAATGGAGAGGGTTGAGCGTGCTTTGTAAAAAAGGGGGAGCTGTCAAGTGCACATGACACAAAGATTGTTCGGGGGGAGATGTGTGTGTGTGTGTGTGTGAGAAAATTCTGATGGTAGGCCCGTCGCTGCTTTGGATGTGACTTGATGTCAAAGAAAGAGAGTATGACTGGCCAGAGCAGATAGCATCACAGTGTTAGATGGAGGAGAGCAGTTAAGGGCGCACTTTTATACATCCTTTACCATAGCTCCAAGTGCCAGCGCAAGTTTTAGTCTGCGGAAAAATAGGTTTTAAAGAGAAAGTGCAGAGAAAGTGTGTCTGGACTGTTTCCTATGAGATGGACGAGTGGGGCCTCTGTGGCTCTATGACGGAGCCAGTCTTTTGATTCAAATTTTGTTTTTCCTTCACTAAAAGCAGACATTCGTGAAGGAGAAAAAAATAAAAATTAATTAATTAATTTAAAAAAAAAAAAAAAAAAAAAAAGAGCATCTGGACGTTGGAAATGCTCTTAAAACTCTTAACCCCTGCCTGAACCGAACACATTTTCTCCAGTTTGGCTTCACCCAAATCTAAAAGTTCTTGGAAAAAAAAAAGCACCAAGATGGCGGCAAAAAAGAGAATGAAAAAAAAAGTGTGACAAAAACATAACAAAAAAGCAACAACAGTAAAGGGACAGAAAAGCGATGAAAAAGCAACAAAAACGCCACAAAAAGAGTAACAGAAATGTCAAAGGAGTGACTACAAACGCGGCAACAATGCAAGGGAAAAGATCAGTTTGAATGAGTTTTTATAGGCTGGCAAGCTCCATTCGAGAAGCTTTTAGATTTGGGAAAAGCCGAACAGGAGAAAATGTGCCCAGTTAAGAGGTTAAGAAAGCTTCTCCACTTAAAGGGATATTTCAGGATTTTGACATAGGGCCTCATTCCTAGTTATCCAGAGTGTTGTTGATTTCTGGAGACTTTTTTTTTTTAAATTTTATTCATGCAGTTCTTATATTTGAGCAGCATCAGCTTCGTGGCTGTAAGCTAACGCAGCGGCGGAGTGATCTGCTAGAAAATAGTCCCTCAAAATGCGGTAATTCATGTGATGCAAGGTCAGTATTCTATCGACACAGACATTATATGGGTAGACTGGTGTTAAACTGTAAGTGATTTGCCTCAGGTGCACTGTGGAGTGGGTCAGGCTAACCGATACTGTAGAAATGCGCTAGCCTAGCACTAGCCTAGCGCCACTAAACTCTTCAAATAGAAGGACTGCATGAACGTAAAAAATAAAAAACATCCAGAAATCAACACCACTCTGGATAACTAGGAAATGAGGCCCTATGTCAACAATCCTGAAATATCCCTTTAAGGTTAAAATTCTGCAAAACGTGGCCATTTCTCATTTGTTTTTGGGTGTTTAGCTTATCTTTAAGCTAACACAAACATGTCTTTACCAATTGATACATGGCTAAGTGCATGATTAAAGTTCCATGCAACAATTATCAGTTATACATTGCTATATTACTTGACCATTACTCCATGCCATTAAAAACGCCTGGATTGTTGTAGCCACCTGGAAAACTCATCCTAAGATCTATAATTACTGGCACAGTGGAGTGCTTGTACTTCAGAGCAAGAAGGTTCCTGTTCCTTCCATCAGCCCGAAACAAGCAAAATAGGTGGGTCAATGGGTCAAATGCAGAGGACCAATTTCCCTATGGGGTCAGTAAAGTACACCATTACCTTAGTTTCCCTTTCCGCCCCTGAAACCAACCAAAGGGCCTCAAATATCAATGGTGTTCACCTTCCAAATCCAATAGCTGAAACAGATTTTTCTCATATTGAAGTCCTTTAAAAGTGTCCCTGTGTCTGACCCTTTTCAATAGTTTATTCCACCCGTCACCGCTGAAGATTATTTTATTAATGCGCCTGTTCTAAGCAGACAGGTGCCAGATTCCTTCTCATAATTTGTGACGGTGGCTTTAACGCACCTCGGAGGGATTTTCGCTTCTTGTCTCCTAACCATGACTAATGCGGCTCAAATTACATTCAAATTACATACACAATCCAACTGTATTTCTCCCCTCACTATTTCTGCGGCTGTAGCTAGGAAACTGATGAACCAGTTTAGCCTTTGTGTCTTTGCAGTAATTGTTTCATCAAGTTCTCCCCACGCTGGCGCAGTACTCCTTTCAGCTTGGTACTCCCAACACTTGGAGAAACGGTCCCGAGTATAGAAACAGAAGGATGTGGTCACAGAGGAGCTGTCAGAGGAGTTTTACAGAAGAGGAAAACTATCACTACTTTGAGAGACATTTTGTAATAAGAATGCATATTTATGATGTAAACCTAATGTAGAGTACCGCTCAAAAGTTTGGAAACACTTTTTTTTCCCCTTTCAATTTAAGACTATTTACCTTGTGAATGAATGTAAAGCCTTCAGTGAGAACCTACAAACACATATGGAATGATGCTCTTAAAAAAAAAAAAAGGTGAAATAGATGTTTTGATTTGATTACTGCTTTGCACACATTTGACATTTTCTGAGTGAGCGTCGCGATGTAGTCATCTGAAAAAGGTTTTCACTTTCACACAGGCTGTTGAAAACCATTTCAGGTGACAACCGTCTGAAGCCCTCTAAGAAAATGCAAAGATAAAAGGTGGCAATTTTGAAGAATTTAGAGTACTATAAGAAGAAGAAAAAAAGCTTTATTATTCATATAGTGCCTTTCACAGACATGGTTTTACATTCACTCCATATTTGGTGATGGTAAGCTACATGTGTAGCTTCAGTTTCCCCTGGGGGAGACCGACAGAAGCGCTGTCGCGACTGCACACATCTGCGCCAACGTTCCCTCTGACCACCATCATGCATTTACGCACACACATCATTCATCCTGGCCTATTGTACATGTTTTTAGTGGTAGGGGGAAATGGAGTACCCGGAGAACATGCAAACTCCACAGAGAAAGGCCCTGTCCAGGTAGGAATTAAACCCAGGACCTTCTTGCTATGAAGTGAAAGCGCTAACCGCTGCAACTCATAGTTTAGTGTTGTGTTTTGTCTTTTTGTGTACGTGTACAGTTCTGTGTCTGTAAAGGTCATTGTCCTTTCATCAATTTTTAACATGTTTTGTACTTTTATTTGTTTATAAAAGCCCATCTATAGGGACAAGTGCATACAGAGTGCATCAGACTTACGTTATAGTTTGTCTATGTTTATGTATCGCTAACAAATAAAACAAAACGTTCTAAATGTATGAACGTTTTAACTCAATACGTTCATACATTGAGTATTTCTACCCTTTTTCGTTTCCCCTACATAATTCCATGTGTTCATTCATAATGTCTTCAATGAGAATTACACAATATAAATAGTGTTGATAATAAAGAAATGCCAACATAAAGTCGTCCCAAACTTTTGGCCAGTACTGTAAATATAAAAAAATACCTCAACCCAACCTAACCCACCTACATCCAAAGTATTGTTATGGACCCAATCACTAGCTCTCTATCGCGGACAAAACCAACCCCAACCTTATGTTGAATTCTGGGAGCACGGTACTCCTTATTATTGCCAAGTTACCTTGTACAAAAGTAAAAAGGTCTCACTTTAAAAACAACAAGGATCAAGGAAATAAATTGTATAAACAACACACATCAAGGTTGCACATCCTCTGAAGCGCTCTCCATGCACGGCACTTGCAATTTAAATGCTAGTCATTCCACGAAAACAGAGCGTTCTCGTCTTGGTTACAGTTTTGAGTGATGCGTCTTAAACTGGAAGAACTGATTCAGCCCGAGGAGTAATTCAGACTGATAAATTATGTGCAGTTCACGAAAGAAAAAAAAAGAAAAAAAAGAATGTGAACTCTAATGGACAAAACACAGAAATAAACCCTATTTGACCAGGTCACAATGCAGTCGCAGTCAGAAGCGGTCTGTAAAATGAGATCATGTTTATAGATTCACAAAGCGCTTCCATTCAAGATAGCATAGACTGTATTTGTATTCATAACCTGCACTGCACAACATCTTGCCAACAGCTATTTATCTTTGTCAAAATGCAGCTTTTAGGCCCGAGAATATCAGGCACTTCTGAGGTCTTTCAGGTTGATCTGCACCATAAACATTTGGTGAAAGTGGGGTGAAAAAAAAAAACCCACACACATCATTGAATCGTTTTGTTCTCGAATTCCCAAGTGCCGGGTGCCCTTTCAGACGCCACCAGCCACATTACGACGACAAGAGAAGGAACCCAAGACATGTATCAACGAGATATCCTTCCATTAGATGAGGACAAATCAAATGTGCCACTGTTTATCAAATAAAGCTGAAAAGAGGGTCACGGTTGCTACAAAAATAGGCTTCTATCCAAAATAATGACAAACATGGTAATAACTGTGTTTGCAATGCGAGTCGTGTCAGGATTGCGTGATCGCGGGCCGATTATTTTCCTTCGCCAAAAGATTGGGGGGGGGGGGGGGTTGTACGGGAGACCGGGGCTATTTGTCACACTTTTTTTTTTCTAGAGTTTGCTGCTCATCAACACAAAATCCCAAAGCTTGAACCCTTGACACGTCGCTCTCTATTTTTTCTATCATATTGCAATAGGGCAGGTTGTCACACAAGGCGTGGGGTTGATTGTCACCATTGTTTTTAATGGAGTTTTGGAAGTTAACTTGAAATTTGATAAACTTTTGTAGCTTTTTTTGCTTTTTGAGATAAAAGGACAAAATACATTTTAAAACGGTCTCAATGCAATGCCAGATGTGTTAATAACACTCATTTGAACTAACAGATTTTTTTGTAAAATGCTCTATGAGGTGTAAAATGTACAAATTCACTAAAATGACCCAAACACACGGCCTCTATAAAAGCTAATGTTAAAATAAAGCGATCAGAAAAACATACACAAAAGAAATTTACGTCCCACTATTTAATGTTTATACCCCATGTGACAAATAACCCCGAGTGTCCACTTTACAATCAATCTAAGCTAGCTGACAAACAGATTTAGCATGTTAGCTCTAACATGGCTCAAATCGAAGCTAACGTCTTTCAGATCAGTGTATTTTGTTTATGGCACTAACTAAAGGAAAGCTCTCATTACAGAAATAACCCAGACTTTAAAGTTTGGGAAAAGGCATAAAAACAATTAAAATGTGCCCTGTCCCCATGTCTTTAGTCCAAGTGAGAAAAGTATTATTGGAAGAGAAGAATACCAATACACATATTATATATCACTACCAGCGTACAGCGCCCTCTAGTGTGGCTATAAAAAGCAATGCGACAAATAGCCCCGGTCTCCCCTACTGCAAACAGACCTAAGAGGGAGTATGAGGCTCCTTTCTGCAAAAATGTGCCTACTTACACAAATGAATGCGTTTAGAAAATAGCCTTAGTTATAAAAGTGCATACCAATTACCAGAAGAGACCGGTAATTGGTATGCACTGAGCACTTTTTGCTCTAATGTGACCAAAGAAGCAAAGCAAAAATTACGGTTAGGTGCGAACAGGATTGGATTTTAAGTGAGAAATAGACTGATGCCTGCTCCTGGAACCGCCACCTTAATGTGGTGAAGGGGTTTGAGCGCCCGAATGATCCTGGGAGCTCTGTTGTCGGGCACTTCTTTCACCTTGTAGGGTCTCCCAGGGCAACCAGAATCTATGAGACCAACAGGCCCAGTTAGAACCATGAGGCCGTCCTGTGGACCCACCACCTGCAGGAGGAGCCATAGGGGCGGTGCAATGTGATTTGGGCAGCACCAATTGCTGCCCCCACGACGGACAAGTGGAAGAAAATAGATGGATGGATGGACTGATGCAGGATTACTGAAACATGTGAGAATGATACACAATGGTGTGAGGGCTGCATTTAGCTGCCGGCTATTTAATGGAATTCTTATTATTCACACTGTGGAATTAATCACCTAACTACGCCCACATTCGCAGTCCAAAGAGAGCAGTATGAATGAACCGCTAATTGATCGGTGCATGATCATTACAATAAATGTCATATTTACAGAGAACACCGCAAAATATCCAAATTACAGTTCATTGTTTTAGCCATGATGGGAAGTGCACACACGGGTTTCCATGTTTTTATTCCACTGCAATGCAAATTATACTCATTTACACTCAAATGTTGGTTTAGTGTTTAGTTCCTTTTCAGTAAGTATTGTATTGTTGTGCGCAATCATTGTCAAAATAATCTATGGGTCCAGAGGATACACGCTGCCGACAGAATTTAGTCCCTGGGTATTGCCTATACTTCTAAAGCACCATCATTTGAGTTTAACCATGGGCCTGGGCACTCCTTATACACGAATACCCCAGCAGAAGTACAAGACGTTTCATACATTTTTCATCTTTTTGTCCACCATCTTATAAAAACATTATTTTAAGCACTATACTGCAGAACACAAACTTACAAAGTAAACATTGGCAGAGCACTCCGCACACAAGTGGATCCACATTTGCATTCATGGCCTTGTTTAACATCAGTCCAGCTGTTACACACACAAATGGAGTTGAAGGCAAACCAAGTCTATTTATTAGAGCCTTTCCTCTGACTCTCCAGATCTCTCGCACCAAATATTTAAATCCTTTCCTCGTCTCTTTTTTACTTCATCATCTTCCCCTTCCATCTCACGTTGCGCCTGTTTATACACGCGCGCATGTCGTCTGGAAGCTGCCTGTTGAGACGCTGAATTAGACAGCGCGCAGCATTTGATCTCTTCGAGGCACTCCGGGGCAAAAAAAAAAAAAGACACACACACACACACACACACAAAAAAAGTCCACGCATCCAAGAACCACACAAGGCATCAAAACCCGTTTCCATCGCACACGCGCTATTCTTAGGAGCGACAACAAAACCGCGCTTTGGTGCGATGATCTCTTTCATTCATAGGCAGTGTGTGTACACATAGGGGAACTTCTTGTAGTGACATTTTGCACGTTTAGCTCTGCCGTCGTGCACACACACACACACACACACACACACACACACACACACACACACTCACACAAACACGGGCTCCCTGGTGGTCATCCAGAGTTCTTTTCACATCTTTGTTTTTCGGATTTTCGGCATCCAACCGGATTTGTTCCAGGTACCATAAGACGCAGCGTGGAGGCCCAGAGGGGGATTTGATGACACACACATGAGAGCTTTCATGTCGGGATAAAGCTGGGTTGGGGCAGGTGTGGCGAGGTCATACTTTCTCTGTCTCTCGCTCTCCATCTCTGCTCCCCCCTTCTCTCTATCCCGCTGCAAGATCAGAGCTGAGTAGGGCTAAGTCAACACAGCTGCAACAACTCCGGCCCGCTGCGTTCTGCTCACTTCCACTCAATCTTTAATCAGACTTCTCCTCCCATTCTCTGCTCACATTTTTGCCCTTTCGCTCCCTCCCTCCCCTTTTCGGCCCAGTGTGTTCTCTTCCTTCTTTCCACATTGTATTCAATCTTGCATTAGGCACTGGCAAATTCATGTGGCCTCTGTAGCTTTTGCAAGTCGACTTTTTCTTCGACTTTCTGTTTAAGGGAGTCACGGTAGTAAATTACCTGCCAGCCGTGTGGTGGTGTACATTGATTTGGAATAAGTTGAATGTCTTTGTGATGTGGGATTAATTTAGACATTAACTATAGTAAATGTATGTGACACATACAATGTTTTAGGGAACAATTGAGTGCTGGGATCACATTTCAGGCCAGAGGGCTACACTACGAAGCTGGTTAAACATGTCCTGGATTAGTTCCTCTGACAGGGGTTGACAAACCCAAACATGGAGCTTCTGAATAAGGGCTATATACACAAAGCGCGTTATTAGTTACCCAGGGTTTACCTGAGGATTTGTGTGCGCGTTCCTTTGAAACAGAAGGAATCAGCTCCAAGCGGCCAATCACGGAAGAGATATGACCATAGATATAATAGAGATAAATGATTACCTATTCAGCCTCATTCACAGTAATGATCCAGAGTCGTCTGTGAAACTTACGGGGCTGATCAATCTCCTCCTACACAGCCTGTTCCATAAAAGGGAACAAAGGCGGGAAGCCCCGCTCTCGTAGGGCAGGCGGCGCCTCCACAGAGCTTAATTGACAGGCTCTGGAGCCAGTCAATGCGCTGAAAATACATGGTTAAAAATATTTCACCTACCCCAGCTTTGTCAAATGGGTCATAGCGACGTTTAGAAAAATAAAACTCTTTGGAGACAGGCTTTTAAGCAGTCTTATGGAGGTCTGAAGTCCCATTTTAATTCTGTCTACCTAGTGTCTCTTGGAGTCGCCCCTGGCCACAAAAGGGTGGTATTACAGCAATGTCAGCTCCCCACCATGAGGACCGTAGTGAAGCACGTTCCTCGACCATTGGATATGAAACAGTTCATCTGAATATCAAAATGTAATATCTCTAAACTCATGAATATATTCACAGCGCCATGAACGGCACGAGTCTGAACCAAGCAGCACATAAGGAGTATGTTCACATTTGTTCATCGTTATTACAACTGAAATGCAACACTCGCACCATTATGTCGACGAGAAATAAGTATTTTTTCACAAAGTTATCTAAAATCTGCATCAGTCACGCTACTTTATGAAACCCATGTGCGCTTTCAAATAAAGGACATCTCTCGCTACTAAGGTGCTTCCCCCTTTTCCCTCTCTGCCCCTCACTCCCTTCGTACACCACAGAGTTGACAAAGCAGAAGATTCTCTCCTCTGTTTGGCCAAAAAGCAATTTTCTTATCTAAGCTTGGAACCTGGTCCAGAGCGGATTTTGAGCTAAGGGTATGTTGCCATAGAGATATAACAGGCTAGAAAGTTACCCAGCTTTGTAGTATTGGAACATTGTATTCGTACACAGGTTATTGAGTTGCCTTGTGTACGACATATGCGGACATGACATAATCTGTTCATGATGCATCTCCAACTGTCAGCAGACCCTGTTAAACAAATAAAATACATACTGTATCAAGTATCAACTTTTTACACATGGGACGCACAACCTCAAGTGAATCAGTGCGTTAATGTCTAACCAATGTTTTTTATCTCCATGCTTTTCCTCTCCCTCATCCCTGCAGTAGGTCTGGCATGCGGCGTCCCCTGGGGAGGCTGATCTCAGCGCCCCCTTAGCTGCACCGCTATCATCGGGTCGGGACGGGAAGTGTCAACAGGGGGGGGTTTGGGGGGGGGGGGTCCCGAGGGGGGAGTGTGGCTGGCGCATCCCTCTCCCTCCCTCCCTCTGCGTGCCTCTGTGTCTGAGGGTGCATTCCGAGTGGGAGACATACCCGATCAAAAAGGGTCGATCGGATGTTATCGCTCGCGCAGCTTGAATAAAAATGACGCCACTTCCAATTTCCTGGGATTATTTACAAAAGTGACTTCCTCCTCTGCTCTCCGCGCGCACTTTGTAGAACCTTTTTAGTGGCAAGAGCAACATAATAAGTGACTTTCAAAAGCTGCATTATGATGATGCGATTTGCCGAGTCCCTGTTGGCGCGTGTTGTTAGCCAAACTTCTTTCACTTTAAGCCTATTTCACAAGTAAATTATGCATTAATGAGCGCAACCCAAAGCTCATGTTCCCCACGTGTCCCCATGCAAAATCAAAGCGCAATTTGAATGAGGAGAAATAGATTCCCACTGGAGTAAAAAGTCATTCGGAGACTTGTAATATGTTGGACTGAAATGCCCCCAAATCCAATTCTGATTACACAAACCACTGTATCAAAACAGAATGGAGTCAAAGATACTAATAGTGAAATTGTCAACAGATTTCAGCGCTGATCTAAATTGGCTCAGAGTGTGTGAAATTAAACCTCGACAAAAGACAGGCAATTGGAGAAGGAACGGTGTTAAGAAATAAAAGCACAACGCAATAACATAAGCATAAGAAGTTGGATTGCATTTTGCAGCTCTTATCTTATTCATAGACTTAATAAATAATAGACTCCGTCTCCTCACTCCTCCCCGTTTACCAAAATTATCATGTTCGACAGGGAATCCATGGCGGATTTACAGATTCTTCCCACCCTGCTCTGACAGTGCATGTTCCTAAAAAGGGCATAAGAGCAGGATCTTCACTGTAGACTCATGTAGTTTGATTGTAACCGCGCCATAAGCTCTAATGCCAATGGCCTGTCCATCAAAGTCCACATTAGTATACAAGATTTCTAAAATGTACCTTATGAAAACCAGCCTGGTTTCTTTATTTGTAACTAACCCAGCGTTATCACAGGAGCAATATCTAGCTGTAGAAAGTTCCACAAAATTAGAAACCAGGCTTTACAGTTACTTAAAACATGTGTAAAGTGCAATGATATCTAATGGAAAACTAGCTTGTTTGCTGCCCATATATGGAGGTACTGCAGCAATGCTGGGCAATGTCGGCCCTTAGCTTTGCGGTCATAAAGCAGTGCAACTAGCGGCCATCATCATCATCATCATCATGTATTATAATAATATCTATAAGGCACTTTGGACACCTTGAACAAATAATGGAGGCATATTTCTAAAGCATCGGTTTGTTATAAGTCCACTATTATTGTTCATGTGTTTAATAAGTGTTAATTTACAGTCACTTAGGGTACAGTATCAAATCATATTGACAGGATGAGCTTGCCGTGTCTCTCGTGTCCAAGTAATTGCCAATATATTATTATTATTTCAACTTTAAGTTACAATGAGTTTGTTCAGTGCAGTTTTCCATTCCTATCATTGTGCTATTACTGTACTGTGCTGCAGAACAACTGGGGGAGTGTAATATCTGGGCACATTCAAACACTTTACAGACTATCGACTATCTATAGAGTATATATGAATCTTGTGTACTCCCACTAAGACACACATTGTTCCGGGCCCGCTTTGCTTAATTACAGCATAAAAGTTACCCGAAGCAATTAGCTTTCACAGCAAAAGTGAACTAATGAAAGCTAGTTTGAAATTCTCTTCATTAGTTTTTATTGTTTAGGGTATAATTTAGACCAATGAGCTGAGGGCTTTGTTTTCTGCATTCCATATCCTAAATTAATTATACTTCATAAAGTTACCCTATTACTTTTGATTTAATTACAGTAAGGTACTTTAGTGAAATATTTGCAGCAATGAGCCAGTCGTTCTCTATACCATTCCTCATTGAGAGCGCCCAACCTCGACAGATCTGGAAAGCTATTTAGTTTGGATCTGGGCACAAAGATGGGGACCGTGAGGGAATAATGAGTAGCTTGGGTGAGTGGTAGGTGGGTCCACTGGTGCAGATTCATGAACCCTCTTTTCTGTCAGTCTACCCCAAGGGCAGCTGTGGCTATGTGTAGCGTAGCACCACCCTAGATGCATTTCGGGGGACTCGCATCTCGTGAAAATACAAATATGATTCCCTGCCTATTCTCTACCAAAATTCTTATCCAAACACATTTAAAAAATAACCAGGATAAACTCTTGCTATGAATCTGTAAGTTGCAGAGTACAGTTTCTTACTTCTTTTCCTTGTCTGTTTTGAAAAGCTGGAAGAAGTGTCTAGGGAGAGGAAAGACACTAAAAAAATGGCAGACATGTCTGGGGAGAGGGGAGTCAAGCAAAAGTAAATCTCATTTCTTGTTCCTGACAATGCAATGCTCTGTCCATATTATTAACATTACCACTCTCACTTACCAAGATTCAATCCAAGGACTTCTCTGTAAAAGGTGTAGGAGGTATCTAGGGAGATCGTGTTTGCTATATGTTTTTGCCACTTTGTGACTGACATCGTATGTCTTTTACAATGTCTTTTATAGAGAACAAGGCCAGTAGTGATACAAGTGCTTTATTCTAGAGGAAAATATAGGTCTAAATAGTATATACTGTATCTAGTCTGTCAATAATGAAGCGAAAGACATTTCCTGGTAACATAATAAAGGGAATAGTTTGTGACAGAAAAGAAAGCCAGCATACAGTTACTGAAGGCCACAGCAAGTCTTTGCAGGTGTTTTTCCACAACATCAATGTTATTAAGATCAATTGGAAGGCAGAGAACAAGTTGTATAAAGTAATTAAGTGAGCTGCACAAAAGAAGGATGGGTTAGAGTACAGTAGCACTGTAGGAGATTTATACTCAAGGAGTCTTAGTGCGGCCTTTGAGACCATTTCAATGTATATATATATATTTTTTTTTTTGACCAATATATCATGAGCCAACTGCCAGGGCTACACATCCTTGGAGCACAGCTGTGCCATTTCCCATGTCTCGGAGACTGCCGTCTCTACCTCTTCTAAAGCAAGAACATGCCATAAGCGAGATGCAGCTCTGCAACTTTATTTCCAAAGAAATGAGCAGAGGAATAAACAAGTATGGATTTGAGGAAAAAACAGGGAAAAAAGAGAAACAAAAGCTAAATGTGCTGCTAATGTGGAAGTGAAAATAACCAAAATAAAAGCATTGCCAACCTGACAACACCATGAAGCAAACTTCCAACAAGTGCGTGACAGGAGAGCAGTGAACAAACTCATGTTTCTAGTCTTTAATAAGGCATTTTAAATGTATGTCTCATTGACATTTTCTGGGTATTGCTAAAATTCTAAACAATAACGTAAACATGATGCAGATTTTATTTAAGTATAGTCTACAGCCCTGTACTGACCAAATCAGCACCGGATTGTTTTGTTACCATATTTGTTGGTAAAATCAAATCTCAGGACTTTTTATTGTATTGAAAAGTCAGAATAAATGTCTACAGAAGTCCATCTACTAACTACTCTATAAAAGCCTCTTACCTCAAAGAAAAATGCCTCCTGGTAACGTATTATTAGTGTGATGAAGAAATAAAAGCAGGTACTAAAGGTCAATTACAGTAATTACAGGCTCCCATTCATGATAGAAAACCACTCTAGTTATAGTCATCAAGATCCAGGAATTTCTCTACATTATGTGGAAAGGCTGTAAAAGTGACTGGGGAGAGGAAAGCTGGAGAAAGTTGTTGGAATGTCATCTGAATGTCAAAAGCAAACTGAAAAAGTCTCGTTTCAGAAAGCGTTTTAAGTCCAGTGGATTAAGGGTTGTTTTATGACCATGTTGTGTGACTGTAACTGTACTTTGTGTTCCTACTGTAATTGGATTGTCATTTTGTGAAGCACTTTGTGATTTTCCTGTCTGTGAAAGGTGCTATATAAATAACCGTTACTTACTCATCTGCATAACCTCTATTGGTCACCAGAGAGTGTCTGCCTATCAGTATCATTGTGCTGAATTTTCACTTAAAGTGCATATTAGACAAATTGATTGCTAAAACATACTGTAGTTAACACAATTATATTTAAGATTTTGTTTAAAATCACATTTTTTTGTGATGTTTATAGTTTTACTTCCTTATTGCACACTGACCGGAAGTAACATAAATAGAGGCAAGCAATTTTAAACTGTTGCCGTGCCAACCATGAAGAAATTAGCGAGTTCAACTGCTATGGAACTTTACCTCTATATCATTTCCTGTCAGTAGCTTAAAAATTCAAGTAAAATTTACTTTTCTTCCGAACATTTAATTAAATTGCTGCTTCACTGAAATAAAATGATAATTATTACTTACAATGGATCCATCTAAATAAGTCATATTGTCAAAAGCATTCAAACCTGTCGTATGCACTTTAAATGTTTGTGAATCCAACTTTGACACACTGCCCCCTTTTGGTTAAGTGCTATGAACACGATCCAGATGACTGATGCGGATAAAATCAATCAGGCCAGTAAATGTTAAATGAACATGCCCTAAAAAGATAAAAGGGAGAAGAAAGTCCTAAAAGACATGTCTCTCATATAGTGCCCCAATAGCATGACAACGGAAAGCCAGTACAGTTCAGTTATTGAAGGCCAATAAACGCCTTTGTGTGCGCCCGAGCCATAATATACAGTAGTTCAGGGGTGCGTGCTTGCTCTAATCCAATGATGAAGAGGCCCAGGTCAGCGCGCTGGGCCGACACGGGGCAGCGGGCCACACCACTCATTACTCACGCTGGGATTTATTAGAGAGGCTCTGGAGGATGGAGGGGGTTAACGGAGGAGCATTGTGTTTGCTCTTATCGGCCCACAAGCGAAGAAGTCTGGATGTGTGCTAATCCGCGCGCACTGACTCACACAGGACCTGTTTAATCAAGCTGCAGGTTAAATATACACCAGACACTTCACACAGTTAGCGCCACGCAAACTGGGGCAAGAAGTATAGGAAGGAATAAAATGTCCCCACGCTCAACTGACTAAGCTTTTGCCCATCAATGTTTTACCTAAAACATACATATTTTTCAATCAAAGCACCTCAATATTTTCCAAATGGGTGTCAAAACAAATGCATTTCATAACTCAACTTTGTCACTCATTTGGTTTCTGTATAAACCATTAACAATAGTATAAACCCATCCAGTGAAGAATTGGGATCCTACAAATATGTGTGAAAAGTTAGGAATGTGTTTGAACCACAACTAGCATTATAATTTAAAGCAGTACTAAGTAACTCTTGCCCCTAGAGGCCATAAGCGCAACTGCAGGTGTCTTAGCAAGTTACGATTTTTTAACGTATTAAATGTCTTTGAGAGTAAATAATACGCTGACAGAAAAGGTGAAGGGAGAGAGGGGTGTTGTACATCCAGTTATACAATGGAAATTTTTTTTCACTCAACATGGCTGTAAATACTGTTTAAAGTGGCGCTATCCCGCAGTTAGCTTTGCCCGTTAGCCTGTTAGCTTCTTCTCCGTGATTCTATTAGTGTGTTGACTCCGCCCCGGTGGCAGTCAAGTTGCAAGCATGGTTTTCTGGCCAGAGACACATTAACATTTGTATTACCCCCAGAGAGACTACGGAAAGGATTTATTAAGGTAAAGTACTTAGTACTGCTTTAAGGCGAGACACTGCAGGTGAATAAGGAAAACAAATACTTTAGACATATCAATTTGAAACTTTTACTGAACATTACTAATATAATATGGAAAAAATAATGTATTGCAAGTTTCCTGTCATTTTATGTTTTCGTATAAAATTGCCTATATTTTCAGCGACAAAATCTAACTAATTTATTTTTATTTTATTGGTTTATTTGGTCGGGACAGTGCATGTTAATGAACACACATGGGTCGCATGCATGTAAACAAGCCACACCGGATTGTAGCCTTGGGCTAATTTCCATCCGTCGTCCCCCATGCGCACTCTCAAACACACTCTCATTCATCCTGGCCTATTGTACATGTTTTTAGTGGTAGGGGAAACCAGAGTACCCGGAGGAAACCTACGCAGACATGGGGAGAACATGCAAACTCCACACAGAAAGGCCCCGTCCAGGTGGGAATCGAACCTGGGACCTTCTAGCTGTGAAGCACGAGCGCTAACCACTGTGCTACCGTGCCGCCACGGATAGCCCCAGGTTTAAATGTATGGTTTTATTTTGTTTAAATAGATTGTGGATATCTTTTAGTTTTGAGTAAGCTACTCATAATTGAAAACATCTGTAAAGCTCAAATTTTGCCTTGGTTGTTTTGGGTTCAAAGCTGAATAACTCAGGCTGGGAATTAGATATAAATAAATCCCTCTGATTGTTCTGTTCTGGAAGGTTTGGAGTCCGTAGGAGCTACTAAAGTGGGTAATTTGTTACATGAGCGGAACAAAAACCCAATTTAGAGAAAACCAGCCCTAAAGTTTTGTAACGAGTGGACATGCGGGACACATTTCTCCGCTCTTCTGTACAGAAAGAAAAATACCACATTCGGATTATAGCGTCATCTCCCCGACTCTTCGCAGGACACGTCACGTATATATATAATATGTCAATATTTATGAATGGATGTGTGTGTAGTAGCTACTTCTGGATAGGTCTGCCTGGCTCACCGACAAAACATCATAAAATAAACATTATACAGGGAAAGTTTATACTCGGACATGAAAACGAAGGTATTAAGGGAGGAAGCTAAACAAAATCTTCACTTCGACCAACGCGTGAAAATCAATACTTTCACCTGCCGTGTCTCGCCTTAATGGCTTCCTCTTTCTTTATAGTCAGAAAATCAGGTAAAGGGCCTTTAAGATGCTCTCGCAGCTACCGTTATAGCCAAATCTATAGGGCTTCACTGTGTGTTGGAAGGTTACAGTCTGTTACAACAAACAACAAAATGTGGAAACCTTGAATCTTTGGTCAATAAAAGCATCACTGCAGCCGTATAATTCATGACATTTTCTCCATCAACTCCCAGCTTTTGACAGCACAGGATGAACTTTTTTTTTGTCTTTTTGTGTGTGAACAATTTTTCATTCAAATGACACACACGGAAGGCCAATGTGCCAAGCCTTTTGTGAACGCGAAGGTATCGACAAAACGTGTCAAATAAAGCCAAATGCGTCACCTTCTCACTGTAGCGGAAAAAGAACAGAAAAATTATCAACAAATGTCACAAATCGCATTGCCACTCCAGCATTACAAATGGGAGCTGCACAGAACATTTTATCAGAGTGACATGAAACTGCAAGCAATTTAGGCGGACTTAAGAGCGAGATCAGTGCAAACCAATATCGCCGCAGCTTTAACACACTGTGTAAATGCGTTTCCAATACGTAGCATTTACTTCGCTTGCCATCTTCTGGTTTCTTTCTTTGTGCCATTTCTTTGTGCAAACTGACACATGGCTTTTAATTACTTTCTCTGGCAGGCCACCATTCAAGAGCTCATAGGAATGTCCAATAACAGTTTGTGTTTTTTTAAATAAAAGACGACATTGCAGAAACAACATAAAAACCTTTATCAGGAAGTAAAGAAATAGTAGCACCGTATCACAATATTTCTGTATAGATTTAAATGGAAAATTTAAACACATTTTCTCACACGGCATTTTCCTTACATTTTGACGACAACTTCTACACATAAGAACCAACAAACACAAAAGTTACATTTCTCAAAAGCTTATTTCTTGCCTGCTCTTCAACCCCAAAACGAGGACAACATTTGACTTTTGTACTTATTGACATATAAAAGGTATATATATTGTGCTGTGTTGCTGTATACATTTTCTATTTGCAACGAGATGTGGGCATTGAAGTGGGTCAGTGGGTCACCCGCTTTGTACAGGACCCCATGAGATAAGTGGGGTTACATCCCGAGGGACAATGCCTCATCCAGTGCACAAAAAGAGTGCAGCTTTTGAGGTGTGAGGAATATAGCAGGATAATCTAAAGTGTAATTGCAATACTATAGTGATATGTATTTCAGTATACCATTTTCACACAGTATGTTCCTTGAATTATAAAAAGTGTTTGTAGTGAACCTGTGTCAAAGTTGAAACTTAAAATAAAAAATGGAACTAAAAACACGGCTACATTGATAGGAAGACCATAAATCAAACTCTCTACATCAGCCATTCCCAAAGTCCTAGACATCGCGGCCCCTTTATTGATCAGAAAATCGCTCGGGGGCCCTCAAATCATAATAATTTGCTCCATTCAAAAGGAATTTGTTATAATTTTACAGCTAAAATGACATAAAAAGTAACATCTAGCAATGACATTAAGCTAAATACTGGTTTAAACTGGTGCATTTGTCCAGATAAATGTATTTTTCTTTTCAAAATGAACTTTTTTCATTGTACTTGTTTTGCAGACAAGCTTTGTGGCCCCCAGACCCCACTTTGGGAACCACTGCTTTACATTATAAAGATATACTTTTGTCAATATGGACACAATGAGGGGAATACATTTATGTAAATATTATTAATAAAAGTTAGGAATAGGAGTGTTTTGAATATTGCAACAACAATGTTAATGTGATCTTTTACCATGCTGACCAATCATACAACCACTGGGTCACTACGAGGGCAAATAAGCACAAATATCAACTTTGTTATTATTAGTTGCATAATGCACCTTCAAATTTAAAGAAAACTGGACTTTTGACATTTACAGTATAGGCTATTGTTCATGTTTGTTTTGGGTTGTGTTGAATGTGTAAGTCAAAAGATCTCAGTGATTTTGCCTTATACTGTTTTGTGGCTTCTTGCAATAATAATATGTCGATACATCGTGCGGCCGTAGTTATACTTCATACTAACTCCAACCACATTCCCACATCCGAGACTCTGAAAACAAATCAATGGCCACCTCGACACTGGCGCAAAACCATGATCGAAGCACATCAGTAAAGCTATATCTTTGTTTAGCCTCGTGTTTGCAGCCTGTACGTCCCGGTAAGCCCCGCGCTGGCGCTGGTTTGTAGAGAGACGCCCCGGGGCAGCGCGGCATGTCTCCTCACAGCCGCAGAGCTACGCCGAGCTGCTGTCACTTTGGCTTCAGATCCAGGTTATTCGCTCGCAGCTCAAATAGGCCAGGTCCCGCACTAAGGGGGTCACTGCCTCCTATATACACCTTTATATGCGGCAACTGCTGTGCCCTTCGCTATTTCCTGCACCTAACAAATCCACGAGGAGGAAAGCAAAAACATTACAAATCTTTCTCAATAACTAATACTACATTTGCTTGTACAACAAATGTTTAGGCTCATTGTAAAAGTGTGCCAAATTAGGTTGACCGCCGAGCAAAAAGATGATACAAAAAAAACGTTACAAGCAGTGTGGGCGAAAGTAATTGGTTTGTTATTTGAGTAAAAGTGCAGATGTTGGCGGTCAAAAAATTACTCTAATATAAGTAAAAGTTGCTCGGTCAAATTTAGTACTGGAGAAAGTAACAGTTGAAATAAATTTAGCAAATAATGACTTTGCAGCTTCAGAAACTATGAAGGACTCGCCCGAATTTACCACCTGTTCAGCAACACGAAAACGTTGTTCTGAATCTTGCTTGAAATAAGAAAGCGGGGTAAGACCAATTTTCTTACCCCATTGGCGAATAAAATTACTTGAAATGGAGACAAAATGTATTGAAACGAGTCAGAAACATCTCAGAACAAGTGAAATAATCTAGGTCAAATGCCCAATTAAATCTTAAAAAGGAACAGGCCACCGGTTTTCCATACTGAGATATGCTCTTACCTGAGATTAGACGAGTTGATGCGTACCCGTCTGGTCTTTAAGCGTGCGCTCAGTCACGCAAAAAGACTGGACATGTTGTTAGCATTTAGAATCTCCTCCTCTCCTCTATGGGGCCAAACGGGGGCTGAAGTTAGAAGTGACCAAGCTCTTCCACGTTTTACATTTAAATTATTTATATATGATTACGCGAGTAGTAACACGATCCAAGTAAAGTTACACAAAATTAAACATGGTGATTTTCTAAGCGGATAAAAAGGGGTACTATATTGTAAGGCGTAATAACACCTTAGGAGCACTTCGACATCCGCGCAGTCTTCACTCCTATAGAATTCTCTGCGCCAATTAATTTTGTGTAACTAGACTTGGATTGTGTAACTCTTCATGTAACCGTATTTAAATAGGGAAAACATGGAGCAGCTTGGTTGCTTCTAACTTCGCCCCCGTTTGGCCCCATAGAGGAGAGGAGGAGAGGCTAAATGCTAACAACATGTCCGGTGTTTTTGTGTGACTGAGCGCACGCGTAAAGACCAGACCATAGACCGTTAAAAAGGATAGACAACTCCTCCTCACTCCTCCCCGTTTACCATAATGACCACGTTCGAGGGGGAAATCATGGCAGATTTACAGCCTCCTCCTCCCCAGCTCTGACGAAGCATGTTCCTAAAAAGGGCGGGATCTTCACTGTAGACTCGGCCCTTGCGTGACGTGTAGCTCGCGCAGCTCCAATGCTAACAGTCCGACCCTCATCAAGTACGAGATTTCTAAAATTGATCCTACGATAACCAGCCCGGTGCCTCCGATTGTGTCTAACCCAGCGTAATCACAGGAGGAATATCTAGCTCTAGACAGTTCCAAAAAATTAGGCACCGGGCATTAAAGTTGTTTTTAACGTGTTTAAAGTGCAATGAATTTCAATGGGGGACTAGCGGCTATATGGCGGTACTACAGCAATGGCGGCCTCCAGTGTCGTCATCGCAAAGCAGAGCAGCCAGCGGCCATTGGACCAGACAGGTACGCATCAACTCGTCTAAGCTCAGGTGAGAACATATCTCAGAACATAATATATCTCAGTATGGAAAAACGGTGGCCTAGTCAAAACAACTCAAATTTGAATAATGCTCAAATTTAGAAATTTAAACTAATCATGTTAATTGCTTTTTGCAGTCTGCCCCCTACTGTTCTGGAGTAGTCATCATGAGGCTTTTACAATGGACAAAACATACAGCCAACTTTATACGTTTTACTTTTGAGCCTCTTTACAAATGCTGGTAGAAAATATTATGTGTATCCTTCAGATAAAGTAGAGTAAAAGTCAAAAAAATATTACTCAGTTAAAGGCACTGATTCTCAAAACTTGTGTACTGTACTTAAGTAAATTAACATTGTTACCAATCACATCTGGCTACAACTACACTGGAACCTGTTTGAAGACACAAGCAGAAAGTAGTCCACAAAAAAAAATCAAGGCTATATGATGATTTTTAACCGTATATTTAATGTAAAAGTGCATCTCCCAGTAACAGTCACTCTTGGCGAAAGTCACCAGATCAGTATAGACTCCATGTAGGGTGCCAATATCAGCGACACTGTTCTTTCTGCACATCATTACCTTTTATCCCCACAGTCGTTTCAGCTTAAAAGCCTTTCTGAACTTGTTTTTTTAGTTTGTTTTTTATACCGAGCTATTGAAACCAGAAGAATCACGACTTAAAGTGATTGAGTGGGTTCCCGGTTGTGAACGTTTGCGTGTGTGCATGTGTGGACGGGCGCGCCATCTCGCCAGCTCTCAATCCAAAGCAATTAGAGAGGCCAGATGGTGGGCAGGACTCGCAGTAAATAGCTGCGCATTGACAGAAGAAGCAACAAAAATGAACTCTGACAAGGATGCCAGGATGACACACACAAATAACATCACAGGAGCGGAGACAGAGGGAGAAGGGAGGCATCGGGGCGAGGGGGAGGTACAGGGGGATTGACAACCGACGTCAACCAACTGTCCGGACCAGGGACATATTTCTGTACGCAGGGTTGGTCATACGGCCAAAAGACATGTTATTATTAAGCCTTTGTCACACGTTTCATCAAGACGCTTGTACACCTACTATAGCTTTATGTTACTTTACACAACTGTCTTCTGAGAGTTCACACCTCACTGGCTTCACTGAATTGGTTAAATCAACCTGTCACTGTGAAACTGACAGACGCTGACCGACAGGAGGAGCGGGTGAGGAAAGTGTAATTTAGCAGATCATCACAGGGCCGTATTGTATCACACTTATACTGTGCCGTATGCGGTTCAAGAATGCAGGTTTGAAGTCGCTACTTTAATGTTCACAATCTGGAAAGTGCGGTCTTATTTAGCTCAGAGCTTCTGAACGAATGGGTCAGGACACGAGTTGGTAAGACTTTCCTTCATTTAATGGTTATCCACTGAAAAAGGAAGAAAACATTATGAGTCTATTCAAATGACAGCTATTTCAGTAACAATTTCAGCTTTAGACTTAATTATTAAGGCTTAAATCGACAAAGATCTGTTGGAAAAATTGATCAGACCAATTTATGATGGCCCTCGAGCTTCTTGTTGAATTGGCACACATCTCCAGAGATAGTACTTTTTACTGCAAATGTCATTATTCCACTCAATTAAAATCTCAAAAACTATCATTTTATTGTGAGACAGAGCTGGAATTATGGTTCCAATTATGGAACCAATAAATGCACCCGGGTGAATGTTTCACTGAACTGACCACAAAGCTGTGGCCCTCCACACTGCACACACTTCCCTATGCTGCCCTTAATGAAAAATGTTAGGACACTCCTGAAGTAGCCTGTACAGTCTTTTATGGTTTGGAATTCATAATTCCATAAATGCGACAGTGGCGCAGTTGGTACAGCAGGTCATCTTGTGATCGGAAGGTTAAAACAATCACAACTAATATTTTTTACGGTGGAAATGGGAATGACAATAATAGTGGGTCATGTTGATTACGTAATACTTAATAACTAAGTCAATGTTAAAGTACAAATTGTAAATTTAAAAAAAATGCTTATATATATATATATATATATATACAGTGAGGAAAATAAGTATTTGAACACCCTGCTATTTGCAAGTTCTCCCACTTAGAAATCATGGAGGGGTCTGAAATTGTCATCGTAGGTGCATGTCCACTGTGAGAGACATAATCTAAAAAAAAAATCCAGAAATCACAATGTATGATTTTTAACTATTTATTGTATGATACAGCTGCAAATAAGTATTTGAACACCTGTCTATCAGCTAGAATTCTGACCCTCAAAGACCTGTTAGTCTGCCTTTAAAATGTCCACCTCCACTCCATTTATTATCCTAAATTTAGATGCACCTGTTTGAGGTCTTTAGCTGCATAAAGACACCTGTCCACCCCATACAATCAGTAAGAATCCAACTACTAACATGGCCAAGACCAAAGAGCTGTCCAAAGACACTAGAGACAAAATTGTACACCTCCACAAGGTTGGAAAGGGCTACGGGGAAATTGCCAAGCAGCTTGGTGAAAAAAGGTCCACTGTTGGAGCAATCATTAGAAAATGGAAGAAGCTAAACATGACTGTCAATCTCCCTCGGACTGGGGCTCCATGCAAGATCTCACCTCGTGGGGTCTCAATGATCCTAAGAAAGGTGAGAAATCAGCCCAGAACTACACGGGGGGAGCTGGTCAATGACCTGAAAAGAGCTGGGACCACCGTTTCCAAGGTTACTGTTGGTAATACACTAAGACGTCATGGTTTGAAATCATGCATGGCACGGAAGGTTCCCCTGCTTAAACCAGCACATGTCAAGGCCCGTCTTAAGTTTGCCAATGACCATTTGGATGATCCAGAGGAGTCATGGGAGAAAGTCATGTGGTCAGATGAGACCAAAATGGAACGTTTTGGTCATAATTCCACTAAACGTGTTTGGAGGAAGAAGAATGATGAGTACCATCCCAAGAACACCATCCCTACTGTGAAGCATGGGGGTGGTAGCATCATGCTTTGGGGTGTTTTTCTGCACATGGGACAGGGCGACTGCACTGTATTAAGGAGAGGATGACCGGGGCCATGTATTGCGAGATTTTGGGGAACAACCTCCTTCCCTCAGTTAGAGCATTGAAGATGGGTCGAGGCTGGGTCTTCCAACATGACAATGACCCAAAGCACACAGCCAGGATAACCAAGGAGTGGCTCTGTAAGAAGCATATCAAGGTTCTGGCGTGGCCTAGCCAGTCTCCAGACCTAAACCCAATAGAGAATCTTTGGAGGGAGCTCAAACTCCGTGTTTCTCAGCGACAGCCCAGAAACCTGACTGATCTAGAGAAGATCTGTGTGGAGGAGTGGGCCAAAATCCCTCCTGCAGTGTGTGCAAACCTGGTGAAAAACTACAGGAAACGTTTGACCTCTGTAATTGCAAACAAAGGCTACTGTACCAAATATTAACATTGATTTTCTCAGGTGTTCAAATACTTATTTGCAGCTGTATCATACAAATAAATAGTTAAAAAATCATACATTGTGATTTCTGGATTTTTTTTTTTAGATTATGTCTCTCACAGTGGACATGCACCTACGATGACAATTTCAGACCCCTCCATGATTTCTAAGTGGGAGAACTTGCAAAATAGCAGGGTGTTCAAATACTTATTTTCCTCACTGTATATATATATATATATATATATATGTAAACTGCATACATTTCTATCTTGGTGTTGTCTTCTTACTTTGGAAGTCTTCTTTAGCAATGCTGCTGTACGTAAAGTCAATGCGGACAATTGTAATTGTGTAATCCAGGAATTTGTAATGTAAAGTGTTATATTGTACGAGATGATGTATCACTGTATCCAGAATGTAAATTCATTTTGAATATGGGGGTAGGCACTTATAAGCTTTCTTGCTTCGGTCTACTACTTTTGAGTTTTTGTTACTCTTTTTGTTTTCTGCACTGCAACAATGTTCATGTAAATAATCACTCAAATAAAATTCCAATCCAAGGTCGTGGGTTCGAATCCTAGCTCCCGCTAATGCACACCGTCATTGTATCCTTGGGCAAGACACTTCTCCCTACTTGCCTCCAGTGTCTGCGTACATTGGTGTATGAATGAGAGTGTGAATGGGTGACTGGTTCCTTACTGTAAAGTGCTTTGGGCCTGATAAAAGGTAGAAAAGCGCTATATAAGTTGAGTCCATTTACCATTTACCATAAATGTATTTGGGTTGCAGCTTGTCATTCTAGGATGGGGCAACCATACTTTTCAAAATAAAACACAATTGCAATTGGATTTTACCAGCGGTAACCACATCTTTACTTTTCTCACATTTTCCCTTTTTAAATGGTAAACCATTTGTTTCTGAACAGCATTTTTTATTAATGCTGGTGATCAATAATGTATTGTGACTATATTAGTATAAGAATAGATTATGTGGGGTAATTGTTATTGCTGCTGCTGTTGTGTTATCATCATTATACTAATATATAACAATCATTATCTTATTCTTAGAAACAAACTAAATCGATTCAGACAGCGGTATTGGTGCTGATGGTAATAAAAAGGAATTACACTCTTAGAAGCTATAACATGTACATAACCATGTATTTCCGCATTCAACACAACCCTTAGTACAGGGCAGACATGTGGGGGCCGGCGGCTCGAGGAAAGCATCTTCTGGCAGCAGACTCCCAAGTCTTGTCTCTTTTAATCCACAGCATAGGACATTTAACAAATGATGGTCAGGTTGCTCGGGGGCTGCTCCCCTCTGGCAGCAGGTCCAGACACAGGAAAGAAAAAGAAGAACCTCGATTTCTTTTTTAATACAAATCATTAAGATTGATGCTCATGATAACAAGATTAATCAGTCTATTAATACTATACTTTTCATGAATAAATGGATTATGTTATGTATCATTCAAGCACTTTGATACAAAGTAATGCTATATGGGTTGTGATGATGATGAACAGAAACACTAACATGGCAATTAGGTACAAGAAACAAAAATTACACTTGTTATAAAGTGTAACATACTGTAAATGTTGACTTAATGTAATGCATTGTTGTAAATATGTAACCAACTTAATTGTTTAGTAAGACAATAAGGACTAAACATCGTTATTGTTGCAACTAGTGGTGGGCCGAGATACAAATCCAAATTGCAATAATTAATATTTTGCAATTATGTTTGCTTTGTATGGAGCCATTGTATTGTATTGTATGTAACAAAATGAACAAACTAATAAGGATGGGAATTGATAAGATTTTACCAATATCATCAGGCTCTATTTGTGTGCATACAGTTTAATGTTAGAACAAGGCTTAAAAGTTAATTTCAGGTGGAGGAGGAGGAGACGGGTTTAGATTTAGTATCTAAACAGTCTGTGCCCGACACTGACGCACAGGAGGTTTTAAACATTAAACAGAGAGTGATTCTACTGTAGTTAGACTGACCTCTCTCTTCCTTAAATGGCCCGCTGTAATCATCCCTTCATATTCTGCGCGCTGGCCTGCCTCTCCCTCGTTGTCCGTGCGCGCATGTCACATCAGAGTTGTTTTGCTTTTCCGTGCGCGGTAGATGCGCGTGTACAATCACAAAATAGACGGATCCACCCGGACTCGCCGCGGTGTGCAGCGGTAAAACGTAGCTTCCAACAGCAGAGCCTTTAGTTCGAGTGTGGATCTGCAGGTGTGAATCTGCAGCGGCTCCAGTCTGCAGGTTTGAACACCGAGGCGGTGGTTCCAAGCGACTGACCTTAAAACCGTCAAAGTTTTCTTTCTTTTTAAGTGCCAATCAATATATTGTACAGATTATTAGAGAACTATTGACTAAATATTCCCATGAGTCCTATAAGCAGTCTACATGAAGAAGGTCTATATCTAAATTTCAGCCTATAAAAAAAAAAAAAAAAGTACACTGTGACGAGAAATCTCGTGGCAATTTGATCTCGCGGGATCTCGTGACACGAGATTTCGCCCCATCCCAACCACATTATTATTATTTAAAGAGGGGGTATTATGCTTTTTTCAATCACATAGCACCAGTCTATAGCATACTACAATGATGACGTAACCTTCTGTTGGTCTGTATATGCAGTAAATTAAAATAACTGCCTTGAATAAAATTGCTCTCTCAAAATGGCTGTACTGAACGTCTTGAAATAGGCCTCTGTCTCTTTAAGAAGCTTTCCGACACGCCCCCTTCAGCACACTGCTGTGGCATCTAAACAACACTACTGTGCAGGGAGGGGGCTCTGCTGAGCTGAGTGGTTGGTGGCTTGGCTGGTGACAAAAGGTCCCGAGACGTCTCAAGGAGGTGGGGGCGTTCCTAGGAGGACTGAGGCATAGCTACACCTAAAATAGCTGCCGTCTAAGTTTTTACTGATTATTCAAAAATATGTGACTGAGCCAAGGCAACACTCCAGGCATGTGTTTAATGAGGGAATGACATAATAACATGATATAAAGCTTGAAAAAGTCGATTTTACATAATACATATGACTAGGGGGTGGGAATCAATAAGCTTGTCTTCTTCACACTCCTTTTCGAGCTAGAATGTTATTTTTTCTCTCACTTTTGTGCCAGTGTGGTGTAGCTCAAAATAAAATAAAAATAAAAAATAAACTCAAAATTAAATAGACAAATCAGCATTGAACTTTTAAATTGGTTTATACTGAATGATTGATACTCCCAAGCCTGAAATGAGCAGTTTTGGGCATCACATTAGTATAAAGTAAATAAACAAACCATAAAAACTGGGACGGAGCCTCCGTGAAACGAGGAAAAATGTTTTTTGGAGAAATCCATGGGACACAGGACAAAGGGTTTAAAACCTGAACTGTCCCAGGTAAATAAGGACGTCTGGTCACACCATTATAGGGCGATGAGGTCTCGATGCCACATCAGTTGAGAACCAGAGAGCTAAATGTGTTCTGCATAAAACTTGTTAAACCCATATTGTTAGTCTCATCTGATCTTACTGAAGTAGTCTCTCAAACAAGTCCGAGACGTGTTTGTAATGTGGCCTGTGAGCAAACTCTTGATTAGAAAAGAACATTGCAAGTCTACACACCATCCCGCTCTAACTAACTCTGTTCTGTTTTGGCCGACGCAGAGCGGGGAGGGAGGGGTAGAGGCAGGTGGAACGACATGCATGAGCAGTTGCATGCCAGCACACTGACACACAGACCGGTCTCCTCCTCCCCCCCAGAGCCTCGTAGGTTAGAATTTAACTGAACTAGATTTGCTCTTCACACAGTTCAAACCATGCAGCCTTTGAGCGGCGCATTCCAAACACACAGCACACACTGGCTTACCAAAGGAAAGCCATCAAAGCCGTGGGATTTTTATGTCTGTGTGCGGTTGACAAAGTACATTTACTCTTGGGATATGCCACAACACTGGAAATCTGTGGTTTGGCAGTGATGATCTGCAACTTTACACTCATTAAATTAGCGATATCTATTTCTAGTAATGGATTATGGTTGGGTATTTTCTTCTGGTTTAGACATTGTTCACACCCAGTTTACACATAGTCCAATTTAGATTCATTCTAGAGCCACGGCAACGATTTACGATTGCTGAAGTGGATGTTAAGTCACAGGCATATCCAAAATAGCCTACACCTCGCAGCCAGCCTGGAGTTGAAACCTACAGCTTTGTTTGCTCGCGGGCAGGAGCTGCTCAATCTGCTCATTGTAGCATGTTAGCGTTAAAGTGTAATTCAAATGACGGCTGTCTGCCTTCCGCTCTCATTATGTTTGTACAAGGGATTAGCATCGGCTCGGACAAATACATTAACATTAACAAAATGACATCGCCCCGCTAACCGAGCACATGTTCTCCAGTTCGGCAAATCCCAAAATCTAAAAGCTCCTCGACTGGAGAGCAACAGTGTAACGTCCAAGAAGCTTTTAGATTTGGATAAAGCCAAACAGGAGAGAGAAAAAAATGTGCTCAGTTCAGGTGGGGGTTAAGAGGTTAAAAATGGAGGATACTTCTGTGCTCACGTGTGTGAATGTACAATTTTAACACTGGCATTGTAAGCTCTTTTGTCAATATGCTTTGTGATTTGGATATGCATAATTGGAGAAAATAACTAACCCTATAAGATGGCAGATGACTGGTTCAAATAATGATTATATTAGACACTAGATAGTTTTAAATACTGCTCCTAAAGTTATGCAAATAGAAGTAGTTTACAAGATGCCAAATCATGTGGGCACTGGGTTTACTGAATTGAGTAAAAAAAAAAAAAATACATACTGTACATTAATAGCTTACATTTCTCTGGCTGCAGAAGCTTCAGAAACCTGCCCAACTTGTCTGGCACCTAATTATGGTTTCTTCAAGCGCAGACATTTTGATTTTGGCACCGGGCCTTCCCTTATGCAACACCTCTTTTTGCCAAGAAAATCTTCCTACATATAAAAAACTTCTGAACCAATCCGGTACACTTGTCAGATTTTGTTACATTGATCCAGCAAAAACAAGTCTTCGTTTTGAAAAATGTCAACTTCAATCGTCGATACAGGTCAAAAGCAAAAATTGTATGTAAGAAATATCAAGAAAGCGACGTGTCTGAGTGTTATTTATCCACTTTGGCAGCGGCGGAGACTGTTTGTGCAGAGCTAATGTCAGGGGAGGGTTGCTTAATTTGTGACTTGTTTTCTTCCTGAAAGCGGCGTACACCTCAGCGGTGCAGACTGCTATATTAATTTATTGGTTTGGGTTTCAGGGAGATCGTTCCTTTTCATTATGTGCAACATATAAATTGGCCGAGATGTTTTCTGTGAGGTAAACAATTAGTGTCACTTTGAAACAGAACATTTTGCTTTGTGCCGTGCAAAACATTGACTTTCTCCACATTCACGCAACCTAATAATTGTAACATACATATTTCTATTGTTACACAATGACAATTAGATTGGCCGATGCCTATACAGTATGTACTGACTTTTTTCTTTTCTTACAAACAATGAAAGAGAAAGCCATTATATTAATGTTAGTTGTGCCAAACTCATTCCCAATATATTAGTAGCCTCTCATTTAATCACAGGGACGAGTTTAAAGGCACGTTTTACAACTTGCAAGATCATGTTTCAGGATAACCTTCACGGAAATGAAAACTATCCTGCAAGTTCATGAAATTGATACAAATGCTTTATAATTATAAAGATGCACAGTGTGTGTTTTATTTATTTATTTTTTCCCACAAATGTCTGAGGGAACATTATGCTAAAGGAGGACTAAACAAATTGTGTTCCGCTACTAGAATAAGAAAATCAGGTCTAGTGCTTTTAAGCTCTTAACCAAGAGCATTTTCTCCAGTTCATTTTAACCCAAATCTATAAGCCTCTCAACTTACAGCCATTTTTGTTTTCATCACATTTTGTCACTTTTTCATCACATTTTTGTCGTGACTTTTTCATCCTCGTTTTCGTCTTTTTGTCGCTATTTTGACACTTTTTTCCAAGAAGCTTTTTGACTTGGTTAAAGTCAAACTGGAGAAAATGTGCTTGGTTCAGGTGGGGGTTAAGAGGTTAAGGACAACCCATTGGTAATCATGATTTTTCTTTACATTGTACAGGCAGAAGCAAGTGAAATGTAATGCTTTATAATGCCATGTTTAATGCCAAAATACTATATTTTAAAACGTTAAAACTTTGCACATGTTTAAGATTTGCAAACATAACAGAGGAACGGCAACTTTTGAGCAAAAAAAAAAGGTCAATTTCAGCCAAAAGTGCAACTGAATATTATTTAGACCATACATCTGGTATTTTGGATGAACTTATGAACATTGTTGAGCAATGTCATCATTTTCCAATTCTTATTTAAAGGCCTTTATTGTAGCATTTCATTCTATGACATTTGATGCTTTTTAATGCCCCACGGAGACCATAGACTGTTAAATGATCGATCTAATGTCAATGGCAGAAACTCTAATGTATTTTCTTCATGTTTTAATGTAGTTTCATGAGAAAGAAAAAACAATCTTGCTAAGCATTTTTCTTCAAATTCAGTGGCTCATCTGTGTTGACATGATTTCGTCAAACAAATATTATACTTTTATCCCAAATACCACGTACGTTTTGTGAACACAGATAGGACAGTCATCAGTAGGAGCTAGCGTATGGTAACCTTGTAGTGTTCAAAGACACGAGCTCTATCCACTTAGCCACTGGCACGTCCTAAACCACAATATTGTCTTGAATTATATTACAGTGTCATTACAATGTTCCAATTTGCCCCCAATCCTGCTTTTTTAATTCAATGAACCTCCCGGGCTAACGCACACTCAATTCCCATTCCCGCTTCCTTATTTCCATGTCTTGTTAACCCAATTTTATGAGGACAAGTAGACCTAAATGCAAAAATCCCTGTTTACCCCCGCATATTGACACGCATTAGGGGGAGGGGCTTATGTACGGGACAATTGTAATCCACAAAATTGCTTCTCCTATTCCCGCTGCTGGGTTTCCATAAGCCTGTTATCACACCCCTGTTGACGCACACGTAGATTTATCATCCCAAGCGAAAAGAGAGCGACCGCCCGGGCAGGAAATGAGTTGGAGGATAGGAAAAAATATATATACATTTATTTTAATATATATACACACACACACACACACACACAGGGATCTAGAGAGCGATTTGTCTGAGGTGTGAATGATGGCTGACAGCAGACGCACAAGCCACTTCATAGCGCGATCAATTAATCTATAAATCTAATCAGCGACAATCAGTGGCGGCCGCTTGACTTCAAACCCACATCCTCAGTCATCCTAAAGTGTTTCAGAAGACGGATGGAAGAAATGGCGGTGTGACGTTCAGGACCGAATCGGATCCTTTGAGCGGAGCTTTGACAAACTGTTTGAAAAGTTCCTCGTTTGTGAAGAGAGACCGAAGTTTACTCACTTTTCTGTTTGACATTCTGCAATTTAACCTCTTAACCCCCACCTGAACCAACCACATTGTCTCCAGTTTGGCTTTAACCAAATCTAAGAGTCTTTTAAAAAAACAACATCAAAATAGTGACAAAAACAGTGCGAGAAAAAAAGATCAGGGTTTTATTTTGTGTCTTAGCTTTCCAATGAGGTGCTACTCTGGCCTATAGGCTGTGAGCTCCAAGCTTTTAGATTTGGGTAAAGCAGAAATGGAGAAAATGCACTCAGTTAAGGCGCGTGGTAAGAGGTTTAATAATGACCTATATTGCGCTTTACAAGCTTGGGTTAATAAGCTTTTCAAAGAGATTTGCTGTAGTCATTTCTGCACTACATAACGGATGGCGGTAGCCTGGTATATCCACATCGGCTCCTCCGACATAACCTGGACAGCCAGACTAGTCCTTTTCTAATGTACACTAGCTTGGCCTGCCTGACTACACCTCAGCATCATCTCCGAGTTCTGATGGGAGTCATTCACAGTGGATTTACCAATCAGAGAAACGCATGGTCCATCCAACAAAGAACGGACCATGTTCTGTATACCGTATTCCAAGCTGTTGTATTTGTATTTGTAATTGTTGGATGCTGTATGTCTGATTGCATGTTTGAAAAATTAAAAGTATATGAAAACAAACTATAAACAAGAAATACTGCACCAAAATGAATTGTAATTCATTAATAAAACTTAAACTCTCACTAAATACACACAAAACTAAGTATATGTTGTTTTCCAGGAGGCAAGAAGTTCAACCTTTAAATATCCATACATTTAATGGCACAGCTGTAGAGAGTGTCCTCTTATAAGTACCTGGGTTTCTGGCTGGATGAGAAATTGACTTTTAAAACACATGTTTCAAAACTATGCATTAGTCTTAAATCGAAATTATAATTTTACTATAGAAACAAATCTTGTATTCCATTGAATTATAGAAAAGAAATCGTTCAAGCTACGTTTTTATCAGTTCTTGATTATGGTGACAGTTTATATGCACACACCTTCCTTTTTCTTAAACCTCTCGATGCAGTTTATCATTCTGCTGTTCGGTTTATAACTGGAGACAGAACTCATCATTGTTTACTGTATGACAAAGTCGGCTGGTCTTCCCTGACAAGTCGAAGAGAGCAACACTGCATTTTATTTATTTATAAGGGACTTGTTGGGAGGCTTCCTGATTATCTCGCATGTGAACTACAGCTCAAGTAGCTACAACACCAGGTCACATGACTGTTTAGTTCTGAAAATGGACTCTTAAAGAATGACACAGGAAAAAGAGGCTTTTCTTATTACGCTGCCCAGACGCTTTTACAATTGAACTCTCTAGTGCCTCTTTCACATCTAAAACGGTTAATATTCGATATGTATAAAGAAAATTGTACTTGCTTTAATTGATACTTGTAAAAATGTCTAAATATTGTATTGTTATTCTCTGTTATGAAACAGGGCGCTCATGAAAAAGAGAGTCTCATACTCTCATTGGGCCTTCCCTGTATGAATAAAGATAAAATAAATAAATAAATACCAAGGTCTCGTCTTCAGATAACCATTCCAGTAAAAGCATGGTCCTTGTCTATCAACACAAACATGGCAGATTGCAGCTTATGCAAGTAAAAATAATGAATAAATCACAGACGGACATGTAAGAAGCAGAAACATCTTTCTCTTATCAACTTGCAGAGGACCAACGCTGTTCACCAGATGTCAGAGAAATTATAACGTTGGCTCTGTGTGATACCGGGGTATTTGAGAGGAGATGTCCTCAAAAACTGAAGTGCTTTGGGTGACTTGTGTAATGTGAAAAGGCTCATGAATTTCCCTCGGATCAATAATTTATCCATCTATCCACCTGCTACAAAGTGATTAGTTCTTTGCAACAATGATTAACCAGGCTGTTTTTTTATTTGATTTGAACAGCTCTTTGAAATAAACAAATCCCAAATATCTGACTCCCAGGGAAGATCCGTAAATCCCTAGATCATCAGAAGGAAACGCGAAGCGAGACGAGCCATATTTCAAAAATCAAGAAACCTTTAATAGCAACGGATACAAATAAAAGACATGACAAATGGTGATAACAATTACCATTCAGTTTGTTTGTTGTTGTTTTTTTTTTTCCTTTAAGACAAAAATTAAAAAGTACAAAAAATATAAGAACAACTTTTACACAGAGCAGTCGATAAAAAAAAAAAAAAGCACATTTGAGGGGAGGGGGGCTTTCGATGCTGTGTACAGTTTTGTATTAGAAGAGAAATAAAAATGCACATTATGCTGGATTTGGCAGCAATCACAGCGCAGCAGTCAAGAATAAAGCACGCGGAAACATAAATTATAAAGCACTGCAAAAATAACAGAAGAGGAGAATCCGGAAAAAGAAGAGACGAAAAAAAATAAATCCTTCATGCGTTTTTTTCTGCTGTCACTGAGAAATACACAAACGTGACACCATAAATTAGTAATTCTTTCTCGGCTACATATTTATATATTTATACTATGTACACGGAAAGGGGGTTGTCTGTGAATGCGAGTGAGATGTTAAGGCTTTGATATAGCGCGAAGTAACAACCGCCAGATATTTTAATAAAAGTTGGGACGCTTT
This sequence comes from Neogobius melanostomus, assembly GCA_007210695.1. Lineage (NCBI taxonomy): Eukaryota > Metazoa > Chordata > Actinopteri > Gobiiformes > Gobiidae > Neogobius > Neogobius melanostomus. The sequence goes on along the minus strand of VHKM01000213.1, from coordinate 844,125 downwards.
AAAACGACAATGAAAACTAAATCCAATGCTCTGCAAATGACTTCCCCCCATTTGACACAGATATTGAGCTATTTTTGATAATTAGATAATCCACACTGTCAGAGATTCTAACAGCAATAAGCCGGGTTTAAAAAGCCAAAGGAATATTTTGTTTGTGTTTAGGCTCTCAGTACAGGAATTATCCATCGGAACAGATTTTCAAATATGGTTGACTGGGTAACACTTTATAATAACTACACCTTATTTAGCCTTAATAAAAGATGAGTTAACACTTAAATCATCATGAACAATTCATTAGTAAAGTGTGCGTAACACTTAACTACTTAACTTTTACAGTTAGTGCCCAACTCATGAATAGTTCTTCACTTATTCATTGTCAAGTAGTTATTACTTAACTAATGAATTGTTCATGATAAAGTGTTAACTCATCATTTATTAAGGCTAAATAACATTTAGTTACAAGTGTTACCGTTGACTGGCCAGGGTTGGTTGAGTATGTTCTGCTTCGGTTTTCAGAAGTTTCTTCTTGCACTTGAAGCAGAACCAGTCAGTCTTGCATTTCTCATTACAAGTGTGTGAAAAAGACCTCCTCCTCTCAACCATCCCAGACCAGTCGAAGAGATTTGAGAATCTCCACCAAAATGGAACATTTCTGTCACAAATAATCATTAAACAGCAGCTGGATTTTGTGTAAACTAGTGTTCTATCTTTTGTAGAGGGGCTTTTCATACTGGATATGCGTCATGCCCCTTGCGCCCCCCCCCTTGTACAGCCTATATACAGTAAGTTGTGGTGTTCCCGCTTTATCGGCCTGGCTTGTGTTCTTATTAGACGGAGAGGTTCTCCAAAGATATTCCTTTTCTTATTACATACCTACTCGGTCTCCTGTGGCTTTGACCTGACAATTTTGCAATGTGTCTTCCCTCGCACCACCTTTTATTTTGTTCCCAAACATTTGCAGATCAGAGCATTCTGTTTCACAAGCGTCCTTTCTCCAAGCTGCAGTCGCTTTTAGAGTCATAGCGCGTGTTTGTGTGTGCGCGACTTTGAGGAGGAGGAAAACAGATGAAATCATAACATGGAGATATTGTGTTTGTTTAACCTGGCGCTAGACCCCAGTACCTTGAGCCCGGTGAGTCGCTATAAAACCCATTTGGTCTGGATGGAGGACGTCGGGATAGATTTGTGACGGCGTCTGTGTTTTGCGGGGGAGTGTGCGTTTGGGCGTTCAGAGGTTGAGAATGGAGAGACAGACAGATGAGGGACGGGGGGGGGGGGGGGGTAAAAGCCGAAACAACATTTTTTTTTTGGGAGGCGAGTTGGAAGTTGCAAGTCGCTAAAAGCTTTCAACACCGACCCGAGGGTGGGAGGAGGTCAACGCTCTGGCATTTTCATGAAAGCGCCGTTTCCCACGTCGACGGGATAAAACGACAGAAAAACAAACATCTTCCTAAAACAGACCTCTGACACTGAATATAGTCTTTGTGGCGCTTGGATTATTTATTTTTTTCTTTTCTTACATCCAAGTATGGGAATCGTTTGTGGGAAATGCGCCATGCACCATGTTAGTATTGACCAGACTGTAGAAGCAGCAGCATTTCTTTGAGCGCGTGCATCGCCGTGCGCCGCGCCAGTGCATCTGTGTGGGTTTATGTCAGAAGAAGATGGCAAAGTTGTCAGGTATGAGGTGTCTTGTGCGCAGTTTGGCTGTGGGAGTGAGCATAATGAGTGAGACAGAAAGCGCGTGGGTGAGCGGGGAAAAAAAAAAAGAAAAGAAAAAAAGATTTCTCTGCATTTTCCTGGATATATATGCTGCGGCGTACAGTTCGTGTCTTTTGAAAACCATCTTCTGTCTTTACACAACTGCTCATTGTGGACAAATTGGTCGAGCTTCCTCCGGGCTACAACCTCTAATAACAGTGGGAGACGTCTTGAAAAATCTGTTGCGACAGTAACGGCTCTCAACACCGCTTTCGTAGTATCCACGGTACGATATGGGGGAGTTTGTCAGGCGCGTGTGAAGGGAAAGGCAACCAAAAATAATAGTGTGCTTATTGTGGGGAGAGAAAACAATTGTCCTTACAGTTATACAATGTTCTCAGAAATACAATGAACTCTTAGGCTTTAGGTAAACATCTCAGCAAAGTTCAGCGTGTCCTTGCTGACGTATCGATGGATCGAATTACATTCTTACGACATTTCACCCCCGCGCTCCCCCAAGTTGAGTCGCTTCAGCTCCACCCGCCTCGATATTTACATTGGCATAAATATCCACATTTCCACAAGAAAAATAAAGATGCTTATACATATATATAGTACACAGAATACCTCACACCAAAATGTACACACAACACTTTTGTTGTCGCTCCTTTCGGCAGTTTCGACCCCCATGTAATTCACTTTGTAATAGTGACACACACAAGTGCAAAAATAACACATTTTGTGAAACCTACTGTGATCAGTATTGACACAGCCAGACGGGGAAAAAAAGACACGAGCTGGTTTTAACGAAGAAAACAGATAAGACTCCCCGACCTTATGTGCTGAAAAACCTTCAAAATAAAAATATCGACCAGGGTTGTAATAAAAATTATTTTCTCGTATTGACTGATTCACGAGCACAGGTTTGGACTGTCTTTGTCCTAGCCTGGGTAAATTGGGCGACATATTGTTTTGGAACACAAATGTGCCATTAGGGGAAAAAATCCAAACGCATTAATGGAATAATCTCATTCAGTGACCTTTGTCATTGGGCACAACGCTGCTGAACATGTGGGATTTATCCAATGGGGTGGGGGGGGGGGGCTTTTATCCATTTGCTCAATTATATACCAGTTTGTGTCTTTCGGGGCAGGCAGTGCAATTCATTTTTTTACCCCCACGTCCCCAGGAGTTACATTTGTGTATGAGCTAAGGCCATTAAACGGACAATCCCTTTTTTTGAACACACCGGCTCATAATGCGCCAGTTTTAATGCTGTCTCTGTTGCGGCCTTCTGCATCTGCTCTTTTTCCATACTGCAGTCCTCGCAATGGAAAACCAAGACGATACCCACGTCGCGTTACGTCGAGACCAGGAAGCCACCTTTGCACTTAGCACTGGGCCGCCATTTTGAACTTCTGACCTTAAGATGGTCCCACCTTGGATACGACTTGCCTTCAAGATCAGTACAGTCTCCTAATGGATCTGATTGGTGGTTTAAGGGAAAAGGCCAGGGTTACCGCTAGGACTGTTCCTTTGTGGTTTAGTTATGTATAAACATGTATACTATGCTAACCCTTAGCTCAGACTAGCACCAACAAGTGTTTTAGTTTTGCAGTTCACCGTTTTCTCTCATACGTGTTAAAAACGTCAACATTGAGCAATTTTGTACAGCCGAGCCGTGGTTAAAACCATCCTTAAAAAACAAAACAAACATTTCGTAGAATTGAACTTTTGAAATAATTAGCCGCACTAAAATTGGCCACACTCTGAAAGCCCTGCCTTTGAGACAGTCGCTGCTCCTCGTCGGTGAGTTCAATGCAAATGTACACAGCGCATAAAAGGCAGCGGCGTACAGTAGCAGTAGCTTGAAGAGGAGTCGTCGTTGCCAGAGTTGTTCTCCGGTGGCTCGTTAGGGAGGATAAATTAACAGTCAGGAGACAATCGGCCCTAAAGCTACACCATAAAAAGCCCTAAGCCAAGTCTTTTAGTCAATACGACCTCCCGATGCCACTGCAACTTCAGACGTCTCCCGATCAATTTACTACCTTTAATAACAGCCGCTAATGGAAAGAAATGTAACGGGTGGTCATTGCAAAATCTATCTCTCTCCCTTTCCCAGTGGTGGTCAAGGAACAAAGCCATTACATTATCAATCGGGGGGGGGGGGGGGGGGGTCCATTTCGTGGCATTTCTCAAGTGACAAAGCTGGCCGTGAGATGGGCATGTCCTCTGCAGGTGCACTGGAATAGAGTAAGTGGGCTTTTTGACACATGGGGAGCGGTAAAATACTCCGGCGCACCTCCGTAGCCATGACCCGGCACACTGGCCTGATAAATCACTACCCGTGGCCATAACCGCTCGAGTATTGGGGGGGGGGACCGGGAGAAAGGGAGGGAAGAGAGAGCGGGAGATGTGATAGAAGGATTGGAGGAACAGCCACGTCATGAAGGATAAGTGGTGGCAATCTGTTGGTCCTGGCTAAGCGAGCGGCTTCACGGCTCATTACCAATCAAGCTCCTCCTGTCAGTGGCGGTGTGAACAGACAGCCCTGAGCAGGGAGAGGAGGAGAGGCGTCATCCTTTACCGAGCGTGGAAAAAACATCTTCCGATTTTGAGAATTGCTACGAAAAGTTCAGACTCTTTGAGGTGCAAGAAGTTCCTTTTTTTTTTATACACAGACTTGATTATGTGGATATGTCGCGCCTTTCTTTCTACCCTGGCCAACTAAACTACACACTTGTCCTATACCCTGATCAGGGAAATCACAAACATACCAAAGTACAAAGGCATGAAACCACCACTAAACTCTGCTAGTTACAAAAGGAGAGAAGTTATGTAGTTTGTCCTGAATGGAGGATTTGAGAGAGTCTAAGGTGAAACTAATCGGATCAATGATGTCCCAGGCGCTTCTGTTATTGAACGGGAAGTAGGAATGGCCCGTCATGCCTAATCCTTTATTCCTTCCGAGCACCTACCTTCCTTTTGGTTTTGGTCTCGACGCTGCGGTGTCACCTTCACCTTATTCATCTCGCTTCATAAAAACTTTAGGCCCGCACCAACGTCCGCCTGCACTCAAAAATCGCTTGACTTTATGTCATCATTATAAATCCCGTTTCAACCATTCTCACACAACTCCGTGACAGTTTGCAGGGCGGGATTTTTTGAAGCTCGAGACAGAGCCGACAGAATCTGTACTTTGTGGAGAAGACGCGTTCAAATTGAGTGTCCTCGTTCCGAATTCACTTGATGCTGAAACTTTTGTATTTTTTTGTGTGTGTTTTGTTTCGTAGCAAACTGACAGAACAATTGCTAGCTAACACAAAGGGTTTCCCATTGGAGGACTGCGCACCACGACACTCTTGACAACACAAATACATCCATTGTTCAAGCAAAGATGCAGAGAGACAGTCATTCCGCGTGACCTCGCTTGCATGTTGTATCGCGACGCAATTCTCCTCCTTCGATGCGCTTTTTGTCCGCCATTCATGTTCAAGGCCCCCCGTCACAGCAAGACAAGTTTGCCACTGTTCAATAAGCATTCCTTTTTTTGTTTTTCTTTTAAGGGACAAGATTTAAAACCAAGATTCGATAAAACATCCCGCCTCACTCCAGTCCTTTCCAGTCCATAATGTGATGATTAATTATAGACCATTTGAAATTAATTGTAAAAATAAAAGTGGTTACATTTCTCTTTTCTCCCTCTCAGGAACCATAAATCCCCACGAGGACCTCTCCCGCTCCACTTCTTTATACGTAGACAGCAGTCCGCGATATGACCGAGCCATCCCGCTGAGACTCCATGTCGTCATCCAGGTAGTCTCCCATGATGTGGTCCTGGTCGTGGGGGCGCAGCTGCAGGATTGGGGCCCCTCCGCCGAAATGGTCGTACCGCTCGTCCTCCTCGAGCTCATCGAACTTTCTCCTCTCCGCGTCATCCAGCTCTTGGCTCAGAAGGATGTCCTGCGCCGAGTGAGTGGTGGGCCCCCCTTCGGGACGGCCCCCAATGTTGAGCGATGGGTTGTGGTTATTCTTATCTCCGAGTCCCTGGTGAGAGGAGCTCTCGTTGTACACGTAAATGGGCCCGTTGTTGTTGGCGCCGGTGCCCGCTCCCCCGCTCGTGCCGTTCTTGCTGGCCTTCTTCCCGCCGCCGAATATGCGCGTCTTCATGTCGCTGCCTCCGTTGGCGCGGTAACCCTGCTGCTGCCGGCGGCTACGGGTCACGAGCACCGCGATTAGAGCGGCGACCAAAAGGAGGGCCAGCAGGGACCCGATCACCGCACCCGCCACCACGCCGGCATTGGACGGGTCCACTTTAGGTTCTGTAGGGAGCAGGACAGAGGAAGGACAAGAGGAGAAATAGTTTTAGAAAAAGAAAGAAAAGTGTAAAGAGACATGATAAAAGTCAGACGGCGAGACAGAAGGGAGGAGTGTGTGTGTCAGTGGTTGCAAATGGTCAGACATTGAAACCCAGTGAGGCGAAAATCCCAGTCAATGTTTCTATACTTTTTGATTTTGATTGATTGTTGATTTTAATTTTAAGATCAAGAGTTTCATGACATGAGAGACCTTTGTGGTAACTGACCATAGTGTAATCATGAAATTGAAAGAAAATACTTGGAAAAACGCTTTGGATAAATAATTGTGTGTAAATAGTTGTGTGTTTTAGGATCACGAGTTACCACAAACGTACTTTGCTTCACTCACTCTTAAAATTTCCAATACTATGTTTATTTATCTCATCCAAAAAAAAAATCTATAGGATAATTGAATGGGAAACCGTTTCTGGAAACCTGCAGGTTTCAATGTGAGCAAGACTATTGAGCTCGATACCCAACAGAACATAAATGCACCTTTGTTTGTGACATACATCATTTTCATGTGGCATTACACCTAGATGTCAACAATCTCTTGAGGGGGAATTTTTTTTTTTTATTGTTGGAGAAGGGCAAGCACTAGAATGGAAAATTAATGATTACATTATTGGTCATTAGGTACAACAAGCCTCGTTTGTCTCTCAATGAAAGGTTATTACATACATCAGATATCACTGAAAACTAGCACAAGTAAGAGACATAACCCTACAGTATTTCTGCCACATTAAGATTTGTGTCTGACATTATTGGGTGTTTAAAGCAATTGACAAATACTCACTGTAATCTGGAACAATACATGTTGTTGACATTTAGGAAATAATTCACGTCACATTCATGCAGAGGTCAGACAAATCTTTAAAAGATGCAATTACGCTTCTGTTGGATACACTGTGTGTGTGTGTTTCTTGTATGACATTTCTCCTTTCCCTTAGAGCTGCTCATGTCCCCATTCCCATTGTCAAAATTGAGACTTCGCTGTGCTCCCCTTCCAAGTCAAGCTCTCTTTCTCTCTTCTCTCTCTTTCCACACCACAAATCACACACCAGCAGCCAATATGCGGGGGGTAACTAGTGCAGGCGGCATGTACTTTCTTTCTAGGCGGAGGAGAGTGAGGTGATGTGTGCACGGGGCCAGAACAGGTGGAGGCCATGCACAGCGAGATAAATGATGGATCGTCGGAAAGCGAGGGAATGAGATGCGATGCGAGGAGATGAAGCGGGGAGGAGAAAGAAGGGCAGAGGAGGAAGGAAGGATGAAGGCGGAGGTGTGGGCATCGAGTGAGTGAGTGACAGGGGTGACACAGCAGACTGACAACTCCTCCTGCAAGCGCCGCGCACGGAGCAGGGATAGAGGGTGAGAGTTTGGCACCCCTATCTGCTTTGGTTAGCCGCAAACATCGCTCCAGTGAATTCCCAGGCCCATAAACTTGCCACTGTGTAGGTCCAAGCTGTTCCGAGCGCAAACGGCAGATTGCACAAGCAGGGAAGCGATGCAACCCACCTCGACAACAGTATAGTCAGTGGTTCAAACAATATTGCCATACATAAATGAAAAGAGTTTTATCGGAGCAGAAGGAATGAGTTTCAAATGCTTATAGATTTGCAGTTTCTCTTCACAGTGCATGCATTAATGCTTTAAAGAACTGCCACAAGAATCACATGCATTTCAGAACATGTCAGTAGAGACTTAAACTACAGGGTTAGCAGGTGTTACACACAAGACGACACATAGAGATGAAATATTTTGCTGTTTAGAAGTGGACATTACTTTGCTGAAATATTTGTAGAGATTTGTCGTGCGTGAAATTAAACAGTGATTTCCATTCAATTGCGATCAACCTTCAGGGCCTAATTTCAATCCACTGATAATGATTTTATGTAGCCGTTTCTGTGGTATCTGCAGTACGCGGAGATAATATGCTACAATAAATAATTAGAAGGATAATGGCAATCTCAAGGATATAATCGCTTTGCAGAAAGGTCACCCTATTTTGGACAGCCACTTCTAATAAAGAGCAGTAGTAGAATTCTTTTCCCAGAGTGGCTCTGCACCTATATATATATATACTGTATATCATTTTAAAAATTAGTATGAGTGGCTGGACAGGCCAATATCTGCCGTCCCCCCCTTTGCCAAAGTTTATTACTCAATATCAGGTCACCTGAAGTACATTTTCCAGGAGCACAGATCGACTGGAGAAAGTACAAGCAAAACCCAGCTTGCGCCTGTGTTTCTCTGTAATGCTGTAATGTTTGAAAGACCCAGGGAGGGATACAGATATCTAAAGCAGTGTTGTAAAGGCGTCCCCTATGACTTGTCAATGATACAATGTTCCACACTCTGAACTGCACTTCTTCTCCCCCTGGCATCCCGCTGCAGAGCCTCATGTTTGAACAGTGCTCTTTCTGCAAGCACCACAAGACTGCATACTTAAATATTGGCAGGCACACACCCGGTTTCTGTACCAAACAGCATTGTATTCTTACTTTTATGGCGCAAAAATCCCTAGTATCCTTTTCCCTTATAATACTGCATAATCAAGTGTAAACGCCTATACAAACACCAAAGGAAGCCTCGCCACTAAAAGATCTTACGCTTTTCACTCTAATCCCCCAAAATGCATAACAAAACAATCGTGTTCGCTGCAGTGGCCAAGGTATATTTGCTAGAAAACTGTATTCAGACCGCCTTTTAAAGCAGCCCAAAGATTTTCTCTTTGCAATTCCACCTGGCTTAAAATCAGAATATTATATATCTCAGAATGTAGTCTGTAAAAGCTAGCAGGCCCAGCTAATACAACATTGTGTAGCCACCCATCCTGCTGTTGATCCATTACGTCTATGACATATTGACAAAAACAGCCGTTTTTAGACCAAATGCGGCAAAGTGCTGCCGTTTTGCTGACAAGCTCGCTGAATGGTAGCACTCTCGCCCACTGAAAGAAGGTCCTGGCTTCAATATACTTGTTCTCTCCTTCATGGCATGTTTCCTTTGAGCACTCTGGTTCCCCCCATCAATCCAAAAGTTGAACACTATAGGCCAATTCTTCTGTAGGTAATTCTGACCAAGATCCTGGCTACAGAACTGCAGATGAATCTCTGAGCGCTACACTGCGGCCACTCACTAACCCTGGCAGGCTGCCCTGAAGCATTGGTTGAAAAATGGCTCAAATGCAGAGGACACCATACGGGAATAATAATATCTACAGATGTACAATAGTTGAGTCTACATAAAGTCAGTTTGAGGTACAGCAAAAAACTGATTATTATTAAGAATTGTGTCAAATAGCCTCCCAGAGAAACTGCATAAAAAGAACATAAAAATAACTCAAACCTGTTCCAAATTCTTATGTTTACTTTATGCAGATGAATCAGATAAGCTTGTCTCTTGCCAACTCTTACCAAAGTAAAAGTTTAACTCGTATTTATTATCATAATCAGTAAAATATATTCAATACTACCAAAGCATCCGTGGTGACCTCCTTGCTAAACCTCCCAATGCCAAGAATGTCCCTTTAACCAAGATCAACAATTTTAAAAATGACTATTACTTTACTTCCCAATGTCCAACAAACAAACCAAAGTTACACATTTCTTTTCTCAGTTTCACCTCAACTTTAGTTAAATTGTTGACACTTAACATCCGGCCCGTTGCACTTTCACTCCCATCACCGCGCACAGAGGGGAAAAAAAGCAGCGGTGAAGCGACCGGGTGGCTGCTGCGCTCAGGCTTTCTGGGGTCAGGAGCGTGGGGCTCTAAGTGCTTTGTGACACCATGATCGCTCCCCACAGACCACGCCACTGACAACTTCCCTCCCAACAGGTCGCCCAGTTAATGTTAAGGCCAGGGAGGACAGATGAGCATTGGCTTGGCTATAAGGAGTCACATGTATATACCTGAATTTACTGCATTTATACCTTTAAACTGGAGTTACGGATGCCGGACTGTGATGTTTTACTTTGCCTTCATCTAACCTTAGTCTAGTGAGGAAAAAAAGAAAGGTTGTAATATCTTTCACAGGGGAGTTACGGCAGCACTGTAAACGTATTTAGGAAAAAGGTAGAAGGTTAAGTGTTTGCTTTGTCAATAATACAATTGTACAGCGAAACTGCACTATGGGCCAAAATCTGAAGTTCGATATATTGAGGCAGGAAACTATCGCGATAAACCATATGATTGAAGACCTTATAATGACACAGAAACCAACTCTAAAGTGTAAAAATTCTGTTCAAAAGTACTTCACCTTAAAGCAGAACTAAGTAACTCATGCCCTAGAGGCCATAAGCGCCACTGCATGTGTCGTAGCATGTTGCGTTTTTTTACTCATTAACTGTCCGTGAGAGTAAATACTACGCTGACAGAAAAGACAAAGGGAGAGAGGGATATTGTACATCCAATTACACAATGGAGATAATTTTTTCACTCAAACTTGGCTATAAATACTGTTTAAGTAGCGCTAGCCCGCAGTTAGCTTTGCCCGTTAGCCTGTTAGCTTCTTCTTCGTGATTCCATTAGTGCGTATTGGTGACACCTACTCCGTGGCAGGCAAGTTGCTATTGTGGTTTTCTGACCAGAGACACCAGGGGAGAGGAGAGACCCCCCAATCATCCCATTAACACTTCTATTACCCTCAGAAGGACTACGGAAAGGATTTGTTACGATAAACAAGTTACTTAGTACTGCTTTAAGTATCCTACAATGAACATGAAAAACAACCACTTACTTTGGATAAAAAATTATAATTACATTAGAAGAATTGGGGGAAAGGCAAATAAATGGACTGACAATATTTATTGAGCACAAAAATGCATTGATTATCGGTCATTTATTGAACGATATAGTCATTTTCAGCATGTTGTTAGTGGTAGAGAAGAGGAAACCAATGCAGACGCAGGGAGAACATGCAAAACTCTACAAGCCCCATTTGGAACGGGGTTCATACGACAACTTTCCTTACAAGGAACAATACAGTCTCTCCTCTCCAAACCTCAAGAGTGAAATGTTATAACGACATCTCAAGCCTCATTTCCTACAACTGAGAAATTTGAGGAACAAGCCCAAATACTTGTGACTCAAAGTGTGTGCATACATCAAAACCGCAATTACAGTTAATGACTGGATTTACCAAGCACGGCTAAACGTCTTCCCCGTTACATTTGTTGCTGAAATTGGCCCGCCCACTCTCCCCTCGCGCTCGACAGGTGAGCAAATGACTTTTTAATTTGTGCCCCGCTTTGAAAGTGATCAAGCAGCCTTGGCTAAGCTTTGTGCTGCGCGAGCCTCGCCTCTTCCCGCTCGCTGAGAGTTCTCCCTGTCCCCACACTCCGCTTCGGGGGATTAACTTGGTGGAGCCGGCAGCCGAAAATCCCTGTCGAAAATTTGAAAGTGGCGAATCAGCCCTGTTCTTATTGTCGTTTCCCATTTAAAAATCCAGCGCGAGCCGTCCCCTCTTGTTAGGCGCGCACAGAGCTGACAGAATTACTCTTTTTAACACCGATTCTTGTCAAGCGGCGGAGAGGGGAAGTAGTCAGGGCTGTCTACACCTGTGCACATCCACACTTTCGCTTGTTCCACCGGCTCTTCCTCCAGCTGTCTCCTGCTGCAACACACTCATCCCATCTGCCTAGACCAATTCGCAACCAATCCCTCCAATTTGACATGTATATTTTCATTACGGGCGACTAGCTTAGAAAGGAAATTCAAGTGGTTCGTTCAGATTCCTGTGATAATCAGAACGAACAACTTCAATTCGTTCAGATTGATCGATAAACAATTTAGATAAAGATACGTGCGGAAAAAATTATCAGGTTGCAATTTTTCAAACATGTATTGGCATTGTGATTGTTCAAGATTCTGTTCACAGTCCACGTCCAGGAGGATTCAAGAAAGGGCCCATCTCCCTGGAGAGAGTTGCGGAGACTGCAACTGTCTGCAACTCTGATCGCGCACATACAAAGGGCCCATCTCCCCAGCCTGGAGACTAGTTGGAGACTAGAGTCACCGCTAATTACAGAGATATCTCCAATACCGTCTCCAGGTAGTCTCTGTGAAAACGAAAACAGGTTTGATTTCACCCGCGCTGCCACATGGTCTCCTGAGAGGTCTGAGCTCTGGCAATGCTGCGAACACGATTTGTTGTTTTCAACCTGTGACACGTTTCTTTGACGTCCCTGCAATGTCTCAGAGACCTGTCGGATACCAAAGAGTTCTATGGAGTCTCCAGTTATCCATGGTATCCAACAGGTCTTGAAGACATTGCAGGGACGTCAAAGAAACGTTTCACAGGTTGAGGACGAACAAATAGTGTTCGGGACACAACGGCTTGAGACCACGTAGACCTCTCAGAGACCATGCAGAGACTTGACGCAGTTTCCGATGAAATCCACCCTGTTCATTTTCACCGAGACCTCCTGAGGACTCTCCTTATCTCCAGGGGACGTCTTAGAGACATCTCCGTAACCAGCGGCAACTCGAGTCTCCAACAAGTCACCAGGCCGATGAGACGGGCCCTTAAACCAATAAGAAAAACATCCATTTCTTCTCTAATCTACATGAAAACTGAAAACTTTTGCTGTTTGTAGGACCATTACATTAGTACTGCATTTGACATTTGCAGCCTGTTGCAACACACTGCTTATACCTATCCCTTATCAAATCTCTCAAATTTACGGTATTTTTAGTCTATGACGTGCTGGGGGAGGAAATTGACTTTACCCTGTTGATTCTTTTTAATGGTTGGGTTTATCCCTTCACGCCGTTGTACAATGTAAACCCAAACAGAACAAGCCACCACAATGTTGAATCTGTACATTTTTTGTTAGCAACTGAGACAACAACTTTTCTATATTGATCTTGCGGCAACTGTGGAAAAATACACCTTTATGTTTGATCAAGATCAATGGTATCTGGCCATGAGAGAAGAAATAGTACTCATTTTAATCCAACATCCAACTATTATCGGTCCCTCCAGAATTTTGATATGGTCAGAGATTGGAGTGAAAATATAGTATAGAGACTTTTCACTGACAAAGAGGCCAAACTGCCCAAAATTGTTGCCCATCTTAAGACACAATTCTAAACAATAGGTCTTAATAATAGTCATCTCCAGCTCCATTTATTTTTGGCTTACGATAACATTTAGCATTTTCCGCCACATCCTTATTAGAACAATCACATTCGTTCAAGGGGATTCTTAAGAAAACATGATACTAAATAATTGCAGATTCGGACTATATCTCGAGGAGCAACTTTGTGCAATTTATTCAGCTCTATCAATTTCTTCCCACCTGCCTCCCAAAGGTCCAAGCCTCTCCTCGCACCTCATTTTTTACAGCAAAGCACTGTTAAACATTGCCGTTCGCGCACACAGCAGCCAGAGTTTGCCCTCGGCGTCCACTAGTAACAGGAACACGAGAAATGCATTAGCGCTCGCAGCTCCGAGGCGCTGGGACACGTCATGGCAGCAATCTGTGCACACAAAGTCAGAGACGGCCACCCATTGTCCTCTCACCAAAACGAAAGCCGCTAAAAGAGTCACTCATCTAACAATTTATAATGCACTTCTTGAAGTTCTTGCATAATTCAGGCATTTTAAAATACTTTTCTTTGGAATTTCAGGCCATCATTTACGGCGTACGATTTCAGCCCGTAAACAAAATAAAATGAATGTATGAGAAGTCAGAACGCATCTTTGAGTGATGGCCTTGCGCATATTTTTTTAATCTTTCATTAAAATGCTTTTTACCTATGGGGTATTTCATTGCCCTGTGAGTGAAGGCGCACAATGAAATGACTGAAAAGTATTAATTTATTCGTCTGCATGTGAATGCTTTTGTGGATGAGAGAGCACAGTTTTTTGCAAGACCCAAGTTCGCAAACATAAAGCGTTTCATGAAAAGTTATGATTAGATATTTAAGCTGGACGATACTCTACTCGCGACCTGTGTTAAGACTTTTTGGGGAGGATCTGGTCAGGGTCTATTCGATCGGCTTTCCAGCAGCGACAGAGTGAATAGGGTTATCTCAGACGGAAGTACTATGCCCCTCCAACAGCCTCTTCAACATTTTGAGCTTTTGAGGAAACAACTGATTCAATATCAGTGTTAAAGAACACAGCTAGGTGTGTTTCTGATGAAGGAACACATTTGGTTAAAAGTTAAGCCAATATGGTCTCTTCACATTTTCATTGTTCCTGCTTGAAGTGCGCCGGATCCTTTAAAGTCATCTCTCTTTTTTCTATCCCTTGGGTGATAAAACATTTAGGATTCAGACATAAGAGCAACCGCAGGCTCCCACCGCGGGCCCATAGGAGCAGGCGCATCCAAACACTGTCTGATGGTAATTCACAGGGAGAGGGTGAAAGCAGGACAGCTGTTGGGGGGAAAGCCAGTAGATAAAATATAATATGCATGCTGTTTTTTTTTTTCATAACAGAGGTAATGCAACACAAAAACAAACATGCATAGATAAGAACTCGCGGCCATAGACTCCGAGAATGGAGAAGAATCAGTTTACGCAGCTAAGAGCGAATTAAAGGAGCGAGAATGTTCACCATTGCCTCCATGTTGCTACAGGGGGTCCAGAAAAAGGTTGCAAAATTCCCCATAGGAATTAATGGGAATATATGGGAATGAATGGGTATAAATCCATCACAGCAGAGATGAAGAGTCTCAGAAATCATATTTGCAATCTCCAAGCAAAAACAGTGTTTTAGGTTGTGGCCGATACAAAGAAGAACTTTAGGAAATGGAATTATAGAGTCATTCCATATTTGTACCCATCTTATTCATCTTTGTAATACAGCGGTGCAGTATTACAATATCATAGTTTTAAAAGTCCATAAGTTAGGTCTGTTCTGTTTAATGCAGCTCAGACACAGGCCCCGCCCACTCCTCTTACAGTAATGATCACAATTTGTCATTATCGGAGTTAGAGAGCGGTGAATTTAACCCATCACAGTGAGATGAAACAAAATTATATAAAACTTTGCCGTTTGTCCCACCGCGTATTATGAAGAGTATTAAGCAGAATGTAGGTTGAGGAAAGTCTTGTACATCCATGGTTCAAAAACATAATCAATGGGTAGCTAATAGTTCAATTGTTTATTCAAAAGATTATTCTTAAATATTGTGTTTTTAACTCATGAAAATTCCCCGAATTTCCAAACTAAAGTTCCCATTGAAAGTTTCCGTAAATTTCTCTGGGAATTTTCTGCCTTTTTGCAACCCTAGTGCAGAAGAATTCAGACTCCTTTATGCCAACTATGTTCTGATACTAAAATACCTTTAATTCCTTGTTATTGGTAAACATTATACGCAGATCAGGAAAAAGTAGACTGCGACCACAATGCAATACATACTTCTTCTGCCAACACTTTCTCCTTTCTCCAAACAGTTGAAGACTCGCGCAGCAGTGGTGTGGCGGCGGCTGCGTGTCCGGACTGACCGTACGCTCCAAGTGACCGCGAGTAATGAGAGAGATGGAGTGGAAGTAACATGCGCTGTGGCCTCTCAGCAACAAAAAAAGGAATTCAACTCACAGAAGGCACTACACCACACAATTTTGTTTACACACACACACAGAAACAAAAAAAAACACGTGGCGGTCATTTCTTAAAGCGAGTGACTCGGGAAGCACCTAGAGGAATGCTGGGCCGTGCGGTTTTGTGAAGCGTGCGTATGACTGTGTACTAATGAGAGGACGGCAAGAGGCCAGTGTCTGAGCTGGAGGGGGGTCTGACATAGCGAAAGCCAAGCCAAAGACGGAGAAGAAACTGGCCGAGTCCCGTAACCTTGGACCGTCCCCGTCCCGTCCCCCCCCCCACCCGCTTCGATGGAAATAGCAGCAGTTTAGAATTCAAATGGAGTTCGCTTCAGAAGACGAGAGCGTGCATTTAACTTCTTGAGGTTCACGGCAGGAAGAGAAAATAAATCTAGGTTAGCCACACAAGTGCTCTCTTCCCCCCCCCCCCCTGAGAGGAGCCAAGGATGGAGGGATGGAGGGAAGGATAGAGAGCACTAAGCTGTGATTAAGGAAGAGCTCCTGGTATTTAAGAGTTAAGCCAGAGGAAGGAGAGAGCGGAGGAGGTAGGGAGGAGACAGAAAGAGAGAGCAGGGAGAATGGCTCAGGGCACCGGCGTCTTTTTCCGAGCGTGGAGATCAGCGGCAGACTCGCGGCCGGCTGAAAGACAACCTGGGACAGATAAGGGGGATGAGGAGGCAGCATATGCTAACGGAGAGGATGAGAGATGCAGGCAAAAAAAAAAAAGAGCTGAGACAGAGATGGTGAGGGCTAGATAAAACGTAAGAGCGAGAGAGAGAGAGAGAGAGCGAGAGAGCTAAAGGGTATTTGTGAGTGACTAAGCAAAGGATCGAAGAGGAGAGCGGGGGGACATGAGGACACCCTTGTGACCGTCTGTGCCTTCAGGTGCAAGGACAAATGTAAGGGCAACGGAGCAGACGAACACAAAACAGGATTCAGAACACGGAGGGGGGCATGTTGAGACCCGACCTAAACGCGCCCCGTCATCGAGCGGTCGCCGATGCCGTTAAGTGCAGCGCAATTTCATTAGAAGTCTGCCATTTTCAATACTATCTCTAATCTTTGGAAAATTAGTATTGATTAAAGCTCCATTGTTGGGTTCAGATATAGGGACACCAGAGCCGCACAATTCACTGCAATGGAGTTGAAATCGATATTTGCCAAATGAAAAAGATGACACTTTTTAGGAAGTTCAATATCCCTTCCAAACAACAATACGATGGTCCCTCGTTTATCGCGGGGGTCACGTTCTAAAAATAACCCGCAACAGACGAAATCCGTGAAGTAGTCAGCTTGATTTTTTACAATTATATATGTTTTAAGGCTGTAAAACCCCTCACCACACACTTTATACACTTTTCTCACTAGTCCACGGATTCTCCTTATGCCTGGTGTACACTATGTGATTTTTTCCAAACATAGCTACGACCGAAGTTTCATCGTGGCAGTTATCGAGCGCCACATGCTAGCGGTGTTTATTTCCACGGAAAAGTTTAGAGAAAGTCCACTAAAACGTGAAGTCAGACCGGCTCATGCCCGGCCTCTGTTGCTTGGACTGTGGCGGCGTGTACTGATGCTTGACGGGACACTGAAGGACTCTGCAGCGAGAGGATGGCTCACTCTATAACAGCCAATCACGACGACGAACACAATGGCCAATGTCTAAAAATAATCAGCAGCGAAAGGTGAACCGGTTATAGCGAGGGACACTGTATATGCAAAAGCTCTTTATTATCTGCTAAACCTGTAGTAGTCACATGTAACGGAACATGTAACTTTTGTATTAGCTTTAGATCATCTTCTCTCAAATATTAACACTCCTGCGCATTACGCAACTCTTTAAGCATTGATATTTGCGAGTATTTGACCTTGTACTGGCCCAGTGCTTCTGTCCGCAGAGAAAACCTTCCAAACAATTGATCCTGGAAGCGTCTGTCCTTTCCTGTGATGGAAAGTAAAGGCGCCATGCTGACCATTCATACAGCTACTGGGTCACTACAAGGTAAAATACACACAAATGTCAACAATTTTTTCACATAAAAAGTTACAAAATGCAGCTTTAAAATGTCCACAGTGAATGGAGTCTAATCGCAGTTACAATACCTGCTTAAATCGCAATCAGATTTTTATTTTTTCATTTGTAATAAAGTGGGTCACGGAACCATATTCAGCCTATTCCAGAGAACTTTACTTTCTTTCAATATTTTCCATCTGAAGTGCAAACACTACCGGAGTCTGGTAAATTTAATGTTATTGGGTTGTTTTGATCATAAATTCTGTCTCAAAGGCACATCTGCTGCTTGTTCAATAAAGCTCGTGTGGAAAATACAATATTTTATAGGATATGTGACAGATTACATTTTATTTGGGTCGTGGCTTCTCATCCTACCCAGTACCACTTGAGATCCACCGCCCTGGAGGACACATCTGTTGCATCTATATAAAATCATGGCTTTTTTTTTTTTTCAAACAGAGAAGCCTGAAACAGAAACTCAAAGCTTATCCAAGTGATGAAATTCTTACAAAAGACATTGATTTTTGATGAATGAGGGTGTAGTATCATCTACATTAGATCTGCTTTCAGGCTCATCAGAAACACCATGGCTCATAAAACTATCATCAATAGCAAGACCCCCGCATGCAGTGAAATCCTGATTATTCTGAATGCGGCCAACACTTCACGCATTACGTAACCAACCATGACACTGTGACAAGCTGCAACACATGATAATAAGTATGGAAACTTTAATAGACTGAGGCGCTCTCAGCTCGGAAAGCCCGATCACCACTTGTGAATGCAAAGTGTGAACGCGGCCTGTGTGCCTGAATGCAGCTGTACGGAGAGAGAGAGAAAGGAGGGGAGAGTCGGGGACATGCTACGGAGCAGGTGCTGGCCATTTCACGCCTGTCGCCCCCTCTTAGCCGCGTTTGTCTACACGCGCTGGCTTCAGTCAGGACTGGCCCGGCGTCACGCGAATCTTACCTTCATAACTTGTGTTCCATTGTTATTACTTGTGCCTTGTTTTTCTTCTCTGCACCTCACTGTGTGTTTAAACAAGGGACTTTCTCCACAGTGAGCTCAATAACGTCAAATTGTATCCATCTCTCCTGCTCCTCTCGCATCGCGAACTCCCCCACAAACATAAAAAGGAGCGTCTCTGAATGAGTTGAGCTTTGTTGTAGGAGTTAAAAGTATTTCTAGGGTAAGGTAATGTTTGCAGGATGGGCTCTTATTGGTTTACAACTACAATAGAACCTGGGTCGCTGTATATGAAGAAGCAACAAGCACAAGTTTCTCTATACAGCATATGAACATGCCTTTCCTCATTTGAAAGTCAAGGACCTCCAGAGTTCAGTCACCGAGCTTTAACTTCTGGAAGCCTGTACTAGGCTTGATAACCAAAAGGGAAAATGTAAACAAACAAACCATAATATCATGAGAAATAGGGCTGGGACGATACACTTTTGTCACGATCCGATGCGTATTGCGACAAAGTAAATAATTATGAAAAGTAATATGTTTGCTAAACATGTAAAAAGTCATGTGCCCAAAGTTTATAAACAAAATGCCATTTGACATTTTTTGGGGTGTTAAAGGGACAAAATGGAAGTTGTAATTTTTATACTCGCTATTGCCACCTCAGGTCTTGCACGTAACTGCAGTTTCTCTATTAAGCTTGTGCATGACGGAGCTTTGGACCCGAATTAACACCTTTTTGAGTGACAGTGCAGGATTATAGAGGCAGTTGTGGTGAATGGGTCTGGGCTCAATTCTAACATTTTTAAACTCCGTCTAGTCCCTTTAAGATTAACACAACATGTAACAAAGTGTTGTGTTTGGGGGCATTTTTATCCTGCACTCCTTTCTTTTCCTGTAACAAGTATTGAAAAAAAGTATTGTAATCCGATCCGATATTTTGTCCCAGCCCTAATGGAAAATGATTTTGTCAATGTGAATAAATTGACATTATAGTCGTTAATGAGAGTCCATTATTTAATTTGGACATAATTACCTCATATCAAGGGTTGCAGATAGAGGCCATGCCAAAAGTTATATATAACTTTCTAATTTTGATCAAGAACATTAATGAAACCTGTAAAAATATGTTTAAAAAAGGTGCGTGCAATGTTTATGTAAAATAACTGATATTGGTGCGTATTTGATGCAGCAGATGCTTGGGTGGTTAGCATAGCGCCTTTACTTACCCTCCCGACGGCCCGCAGGACGCGCCGGGATTCATTGTTTTTTGGGTTTTCACTGCAGATTGAACCGTATCCATGGTTACATATGCATTCTACCAGAAACCCTGAAAAACCTGAACAACAATTGATCCTGACGCATTATAGGAGCCGAGATGGAACGTAAAGGCGCTAAGCTAACCACCTATACACCACTGGGGTCACTGAAAAGTCAAATACGCACTTATATCAACTTATTTTTTACATACAATTTCATAGTGCACCTTTAAATGAACTGAAAGTACAAAGTCAAAACTACTCCAAAGAACACAAAATGAAACTATTATTTTACGATATAGCTGCTCCTTCATGCAGAGCACACTAACTGTTAGCAAACGTAACTTTCACTTCATTCTTATGACTAAGATTTGAGTGGGAAGGAGGTTGTTCGAAAACAACGTGGGAGATTTCAGCAGTGAAGAGGCCGAGCGGGAACAGAACATGGGAAGAACAGAGAGGAGGGGGGGGGGGGTTTAAAATGGATATAAAAAGCCAAAAGCGGCTGGTGGAAGGGAAGCGGGCTGCAGCTGAAGCAGCAAAGGGTGACTGATCCACTCTGAGGAGCTTGAGACACACGCACACACACGGGCACAGATAGCTGGGTCCAGCAGCGGTGGAAATGGCACACAACGGCTGCAAGTCTCCACTGGGATTTTTAAATGGCCTTCTCCCTCGCTCCCACTTTCTCTACCTCTCTCTTCTCCTGCCTCCCTATCTCTCTACCTCCATCCTTCTGCTGCTGCTAGACATGCTACTGATTCACACAGCACTGGGAAGAAATGTCTGAAACAGGTTTTTAGGAAGGATAAGGAAGTAAGAGCTGTATCGGTGTTAAAAAAAAAAAAAATGGATAGGTACACCTTGTTTGCACGAAACAGATTAGAGCCTATGCCAAGACACTGGTCATGAAGTCGGTGTTAAAATATAGCGCCTACGTGGGCTGAATTATGCCTTCTACAGTGACAAATGGGAGCGGTGATGGGCGGATCGATACCAAAATGTTGATATTTTTGCTTTGTTGAGTACATAGAAAGTGCTTTTTCTATGTCACAGTGTTAGAAAAGGAATACAGTTGGCTCTTTATACACAATGATCTCAAAGAAAACGTAAAGAGTACCACACAAAAAAAGAAGTCCCAACACGTCAGCATTGTCTAAGCTGCAGTTTTGAAAACCTTTAGCCTTAAAAAAAAGCCCAGATCCGCAAGTGTTCCGCAAAAGTTCTGCTACTTTTGTCCCCGGCCTTTCACTGACCTTTTCTGAAGCACTTCTACCGAAACCGAATTTTCACACCTGCCAGCAACTTTTTCTTGGTATCGATCCATTCAGTTTTTTTTTTCTTCTTCTTCTTTTAGTCCAAAATGTTTTCATTATCTTTTGCGCTTGTTGCCATGTTCCCACCGGGTGATAGCGGCACGTTCTGAGACATTTTCGCCGCCATCCGTACCACATTCCCTCGGGAATATTGACGCACGCTTTGGCACCTCATGGGACTTTGAAGAAGGATGGTGCATGCACAGAGTGAAGGGGGGATATGTAGGAAATTGGGGCGTGTGGGAGTTGGATGGCTCTTCTTAAAGAACCAATATCATGCATTATATTGAAGGCTTTGGAAAACACTTTGTGGACACCTTAGTATTTAATAACTTTAAAGAGGGGGTATTATGCTTTTTTCAATCACATAGCACCAGTCTATAGCATACTACAATGATGACGTAACCTTCTGTTGGTCTGTATATGCAGTAAATTAAAATAACTGCCTTGAATAAAATTGCTCTCTCAAAATGGCTGTACTGAACGTCTTGAAATAGGCCTCTGTCTCTTTAAGAAGCTTTCCGACACGCCCCCTTCAGCACACTGCTGTGGCATTTAAACAACACTACTGTGCGGGGAGGGGGCTCTGCTGAGCTGAGGAGCAGTGGTTGGTGGCTTGGCTGGTGACAAAAGGTCCAGAGGCGTCTCCAGGAGGTGGGGGCGTTCCTAGGAGGACTGAGGCATAGCTACACCTAAAATGGCTGCCGTCTAAGTTTTTACTGATTACTCCAAAATATGTGAATGAGCAAGGCAACACTCCAGGCATGTGTTTAATGAGGGAATGACATAATAACATGATATAAAGCTTGAAAAAGTCGATTTTACATAATACCCCCCCTTTAAAAAAAGGTGATGTATATGGAAAAATGTAATTCTGCAAAACAACAATGAAAACGCAGGTGGCACAAAGGGGATTTTGGGGTAAAGGTTTCTTCTCTTTTCAAGCCATCACTTGGAGGCCAATTTTTCATGCCGTCAGCAAAAATAACTTCCGGTTAAGTGCAAGCAGGCAACCCAGGAGTGAAGGCGGGATGTATTTTGTATGAGGCTAAAACCAGCTAGGGAGTCTTCGCTATTCAGGGTGCTTCACTTCGAGACCGATGCTGCAGCGCCGAGGCTGTGATAAAGTCAGGCATTTGGAAGATACTGCGGCTTTCGCTTTCAAGCAAACACCACCGACGAGAGAATAAGGGGCTTTTTGTTTGAGATCAAATCCACTCACGACTAATACAAGCAATGGCACAGAAGAGTTTTTGTTTCATTTCTTAAGAGGAATTTTAGTTCCTTTTTTTAGTAATGTGTAGTTCCCTTTTGAGAGCACACAGTCGGGCATAAGCACGCAGATCAGATGGTGTGAATGCTCGCTTTGTTTAGGCTTTTTGGCCGGGTAATTATTAAGATTTGTCAATGAGTGAAATGCAGAGACTAATTAAATAGTCTTTGAAGATTATGATAAATGACAGCACTGTAGCCACTAGATACGCTTCACGTCTACAGTCACATTGGTGTCACATTACACCTAATCAATGTTCAATTATAAAACGCAATGGCCAAAATATAAATTGTTCAATTAACATTAGAGAATGCAATTCATTACGGTTTATGGCAACATTAAGAAAATGTATAGGGATTAAACAAAACAGCCATGTCTCAAAGAACAAGCAAAAACAGCAATGCATTTCCATGGAACAAATTCATAAAGTAGATTCTTCTTTGTTCTTATACAATTTTACAACTATGTATCGGATCAAACACAAACAGCAGAACACGCAAAGCAAGTCGACGCTTTACGGCACCAAAGGAAAAAAAGTTTATAATCACTATTGTATAATTGAAGCACAAAACCATATTCAAATGGTACTAGTCTCACCAGTTTGATAGGCTGGCATCTTTAAATAACGTATGCAATAATGAGCAAGTCTTATGAACAGCTTTTTGGCTTTTTCCAATTGATCCCGCACCCATAAAAGACTCCTACATGCAAAATTCAGCACTGAAGATGACACGCGTAGTCACATACTGCCTAACAATTTGGACTATACTGTTGCCATCAGTACAAAAACATGCTCCTAATGAGCAGCTCAACACAGAACATGCTGTTACTGCATTGGGTCAAAGAATGGATTTGGATGAGAACCTATAACCTGTTTAAATTTCAAATACTGCTGATTTTAGTCGACATCTCCATGGAGACGAGCTGTAGACGCACCCACTCCAGGTAAAGTTACAGTCATGTCTTAGGAGAGCGAGCCGCTCAGTTTGTTTATACATGTATGAGGTATTATTCAATTATGAAAATATCTGTCATAAAATAAATGCTTGTATTTAAATTTTATTTATTGGGCAAATTCAACACGGTGTGGCTTTAAACAAAGCATTGTCAGGTTAAATCTGCTGGACAATCGTTCAGAGACTAAGCCTTCCAGTCCCTTCAACAGCAGCCGAAAACAGTCCCCGAATGCTTAAAATCCTCCTTCCTCCTTAAAACCCCAGACGTATTTGAACGTGTCACTTGTGGTTCAGCATCAGTCGCGGCAGTATCACATTTCCATTTCTTGACTCCCGCGAACCCCTCAGAAGAGAGAAGGGAAATCTAAAGATAGCATGAGAAAGTCCATGCCAACACATCCAGCGCGTCACTCCTGTCAGAGCTAATTACAAGGCACGGGCGCGATCCACTTCATTTCAAAGTCAACTGTGTCACTTTAGCGTATCATTATTAGCCGCTACCGCCTTATCTTCCACTAATGAACATGGCTCATTTTCTCGTCCCCGCTCCCGTCTCCTCTGCTTTTCACTGTGAGCGCAGGACAGCCCGAGAATTTCGCTATCTGTGACTTGAGGAATGACCCGCTTTCACATATTTCAGTTAAGCGAAATGAAGAACGTTACAGAAAAAAAAAAAAAAAAAGGAAAATAAAACTACGTGAAAGGTTGCCTCTATACAATGGCGGCGCGGACCTTGGATGAGTTGTCGCGGTAAAAAGCCACCTCTCGCACAAAGCAGACGGAGAGGCCTTGGCCGCACTCAGAGGCAAATGGCAACTTTCATAACACTGTATTCTTTGAGTGCATGCAAAGAGGAGGAAAAAGAAAAGAAATCATGCATTAGGGAAAAAGAGGGAGATAGAGCCGAGACTAAAAGTGCAGCCAAAGTGCGGGGTGGGCAATAAAGCAAATGATATCCAATGATGATATGACCCTGTGACAAAGCTGCAACACATTCACATCATGTCTTCCTTTTCTTTTCCCACCCACGGCTGCTATTCATGGGTTTCAATCGCTTGCAATTCGTCTGACTTTTTCCCTGTTATGGGCATAGGAATCAAAGAAGCGGATCATGAAGGCTACAAATGCGCACTTTTGGGTCCCAGAGTTGTCAGCATGTTAAGTTATTAGGTTTCCCCATCTGAAATGTTTCCTTAAGAAGCTGGCTTGCATTAAGACGCCTTAAAAGTCATTAAATCAACTGTTTTCATTTTGTTTATATTTATTCAATCGGGACAGTGCATATTAATTGACATCTGCCACATTTGCAGTGTAAATATGACAGATTATAGCAAAGGATTGTGCCAAAATTAACACAGTAAAAAGCATTAAATCGGATTCTGACAACCATTACATCTAGAGGTCGACTGATATGGGTTTTGCTAAGGCTGATGCCAATTTTTGGGTATTTTTATTGGCCAATGCCGATAAGCTCGGCCCATATTTTGGAGTAGGGTCTGCAGCCTGCAAGACAGAGACAGTAGACGACACTACACGAAACGCATAGGGGAACGTATAAGCTTGTAGTCAGAAGTAGTGACAGACATTCAACCCAATTTTTAAGCAAATTTGCCATTGACCAAGTTTGGTCATGCATTATTTTAATTCAATTTGATTTCTGTCTATTAATTTCTTCATAAACCAATTTGTGTTACGATCATGCAAGCCTTAATCTACCATGGCCCTAATCTTAAAATACTTTTATTTCTAATGCCTAAGCTTATGGATCACAGTTTCCAGCCTCATTGTTGGAGTGGACATTTTGAGTCATGCATATAATCATCTCTTGACTTTGCATAAATGTTAGTTTGTTATTTTAGTGTCTAAAGCTCAGTTCAGGATAAACCGGTTACGCCGTGGAGCGTGCATTGCTCGGCTCCTTGTGGTGTCGGGTTACGCGACGTCACTTCACGACACGCCCCGGTCTGCAAGCCGCAGACAGATACACTTGATATTTTTTCTAAATGTCTGGTCTATAATCCTGTAAAAACTTGACTCGACTCCAGCATTTCTTTACATGATCCAATCATAGTTTTTGTCCCAGCTCTGATTAGTTGCCGTTAGCATTAGCACGCTTCCGTTAGCATTAGCATGTTGTTGCTAGTTGCGATATTTTGCGGCCATAAAAAAATATATATACATTTGCAGAGTTTAAAACTAACTCACTGATTGAATTCTCCAGTTTCTTGGCTTCAAAATGAGCTGTAGCATTGTCCATATTCACTGAAACTTGTATTTAACAAACTTTAAGCTAACCAATTTTCATGGCGATGTTTCTCAGTTCCCCTGAGGCCTAAGTAGTTGTGGGAAGACGCGTTTTAAAAGCCCTGACTTCACTCTTTATTGCAAAAAAACTGTCCCGATCCTAAACTTCTTGAAAAATAATGACATTCTCGACTATTAACTCATTAGTTTGACGGAAAAACAAAATGTATGGTCTAAAACCGATTTCTTTCATTAAGACTCAATCCTATGTTTGCTGGCATGTTTGCAAAAGCATGCGCATTCTTATTCATTTTGTGCTTTGTAGCATTAAAAAAAAACATTCAGCAACTGCGTATGTTCAAATTGTACTTGAAACCCATGGATTGGTCAGCCTCTGTCATTCTGAGTGAGTGACAGGCAGATTCAACCAGTCAGAGAGAAGTGAGAACAGCTTTAGCCACCTCCTAAAGCCAGTATTCAGCTCACAGGACTCCAGTCTTTTTTTTTTGCCGTATCACCCACACCTCCAACCACCGAATTCACCACAGACACCCACTCCCCACCACGGACAGAGCAGCTCAACAGCCCTACACTCGCCCCCAACGAGACACCACCGTGAAGTGTTTGTGCGTGTGTAGCTTTGTAAGGCGCACGCGTCCCTAGGGAGGACGCGTAGTAGCGTTGTTACACCAGTGTGGCCAAAGTGTGACAAGAGCGCGCTCCGTTTCGTTCTGGCCGGGCAGCTCAGAGCACAACTTTTAAATAATCCATTCACGGGGAAAAGGCCCGTCCTCCGGGGAAAGTGAGTCCATACCCGAGGAACACTGACGGACATGTTTACTGTGAGCTGTAGGCCAATTATGCCGCATTAGTTATTTATGTGGGAACAGAGACCAGGGATTTCTGATCCTATATAGAATTGAAAAAAAAAACCAGCTAAACATATTAAGTAAGCCAATTTAAGAGCTCACTTTGCCAAGCTAAATTGTGAAGGTTTAACATTTTGCATTGTATTTTAATAAGCTAAATTGCGTTTTTTGTAGGGTTGCAGAATACCCAGAATTTCATAGGAATTAACAGGAATTTATGAGAATTAATGGGAATCAGTCAGAACAAACAGGGAGTTAACACTGAATGTTGATATAAATGCAGCAAATTATACACATATCAAAGGAGGGATAAAAAGTGTCTAAATCATCATTGCTATGGCTGATCATCACGGTTTGAAAAAGGACAGTCTTTAAGGTGTGCGGACAACACAAAAAAGGGCTTTTGGAAATATTTTATCCATCTTGCGTATTAAGTGTATGCAGTGTAATTATTGTTTTAATCTGTGCCGCTGTGTCACGAGTCTGTGGAGATTGTTGCAAATTCATCTAATGCAGCTCTGTGCTCAGACACAAGCCCTATGCACTCCTCATACAGTATTGGTCACCGTTGGTTATGATCCGAGTTAGAGACCGGTGATTTTGACCAGTCCCAGCGGGATACAACAAAAATCATGATTACAATGTTTGTTTTCTCCCACTGGCAAGTTGATGTTTGTTTTGACATGACTACATGGCGCCTCACACTGTTTTATGGTTCAAAAACGTATTGAATGGGTAGCCCACAAAGTGTTTAAGCATTTTGATGGTTTTTAAGTTCCCACTGCAAATTTTCAGAAATGTATGGTAATTTTCTGCCCCTTTGCAACCTAGTTTTGAGTAAATTTGAACAGGCAGTAAGACTTCAGTGCAAACAATCAAGTATAAATAAGGACATGATATAATCTTATCATTAAAAAAATAAGTTAAAAAGCACAATTTTGGCTTACATCGACTATCATATTAGACAAAACTTTTAGTCTATGCATCCCACAAAAAGATTCTGCAGCAGCTTCGATGTCAAAACTTTTTCAGCCTCTGTTGTTGTCTGGCTCGTTTGGCGAGTCAGATATCTATTATTTCCGGAGCTTGACCTTGCCACAACTTTGTATCGGTTTCATCGTTTTTTGTGTGTGATATGACGGCAGTGTGGGCCGATGGTTTGATGGGATTCTGCGCGGCCGGCGCGTTTTGTGTCGCCTCGCTCACCTCTGACGAACACCGTGACCTGGTCCTTCCCCACTCCGATGCGGCTCTTCACCTCGCAGACAAAAGTGGTGTTGACCGCGTCGTCCACTTTGAGCACCTTCAGCGTATTATCTTTGACCTGCACGGTGTCCGGCATCTCTCCCGACATCCTGCGAGAACAAAGAGGAAAACACATGTGAGCATTATGGCTTCACAGACAATACAGCCTGATGACATTCAATAGAGACTGTTAATTGTTATGAGCGCCATTTTGAGGACCATTTTACAATTGAAAAGATACAATGAGGACGGTTTCACATTGGGAGAGAGATGCACAGAAGGGACTTTTTTGCAAACATTTAGGGATTTCCCAACAAAGTCCAAAGGTGTTGAGTCATCAAAAAGTGAAACAATAGACTTTGACATTAAAACCAAGATGATGAGGGACACGTCAAACCAAAAGTCTTAAAATTAACCACTGCATGAAAAATCAATGCTTTCACCTGCCATGTCTCGTCTTAGCAGTCATGCATAAACCTGGCCACTATCTCTGCGTAAAATACAGTATCTCTGTATGTATTAGCCAATGTTTTCTCCTGCAGAAGATTACAAGGTCCCATACTACTTTAAGCCACATTCTTTATTACCTTGCACAGGTACATACAGTCAGACTCCAGGTCTGACTGAAGTAGTGTTAACTGTACGTTTCTTTACACAGCTCATCATGTGCCGATAAAGTTCACAGCCAAATGGCATTGCAAAGCAAACAAACATCGCAAGTTCAAGCACCGTCTCCTATAACACAAAATTCTACGTTCAAAAGAGTCAGGTCTCAACAGTGAAGAATAATGTGTACGCAGCCGTGCACTGCTGACACACCCACTCTACCTCGCCATTTCTCTCACTCCCAGAGCGTCATAAAGCCTCATTTGCTCACAACAGTGAGCGCACAATGTTTAGTTAAGAATAGGACACTGCTCAGTATGTTTCTACTCGGTCACACTGACTAGTGTGGAGGAGGAAATATTTAAATAACCTGAACCTAAAGCAGAAGCACATGAGCCACAGTTACAGTAACCAAGGGAACTGATGCCGGTCACTGTCATCATTTATTATAATGACATTAGTCATGCATGAATTATTAGCCAACATGAGCTTATTCCAAAAACACAAATCGTCTCAACTTTGTGGCCTTTGAGTTGCCATTTCTGAATTACAGTACAACTAATAGTAGTCTGGTGTAAACGCCTGGAAGCTTTTAAGTAGACTGTAAATAACCAATCCACATTTTTAAAGTATTCAAATGAATATTTATCGAAAATTGGCCCCAGATCAACACTACGTTTACATTTTTGGCCCCTGCTCCAAATGAGTTTGACACCCCTGCTCTAGTGCCATTTTTCCCTCACTGTCATTGTGTCTATTAGCACAACAGATGTTTTATTTTTATTTACAAAATACACAATTCCTTCCATTGTAACATCAAAAATCTGTCTCACAGACGTCATTACGGTCAGTTGCCACAACATTAATATGAGACATCGTGGTCAAAACGATTCCCAAAAGGCATCAGCATTTGTGGATTTCTTTCTAAACGTAGAGCAACATTAGCCCCTGCCCTCAATCTGAAATTCCAACGTCAAATTCAGAAAGTGAACCGATTGTGCAATGTCATCATAATGCACTAATCTTGATGGGCAGTCCCAAAACCACTGAGCCCCTTTGCTTTCTAAAAATACAATCTATTATCACTGAGGAAAACACAGCGTGGGGACTTGTGTGAAATCTCAACAACCAGATCCCGAAATCTCATCTCCGCCAATTTAAGAAGTGCAGCTCCTCATTTTTCTAAATTTTGTCACAGTTATGTTAATAAGTGATAATGCCGGAAAAATGGAGAGCAGGGAGTCGAATTGTGTTTCTCATTATGCGAGGGTTAAATCTCAAGTCACAGAGTCCATTATGAGAAATTATACGGCTATCTCCATAATCAGAGCGCAGAAGCTGTAGGGGCAATAATAAAAGCGCTGATTGCAGCTCTGCGAGGATTGGGACCCGGTGAGAGGACGCGGGGCGAGGAGGCGAAAGAAAAAACAGAGATGGAGCAGAGCGAGTCGAAGAGTGCAGAGGTCAGACATACTTTTTCCTTTCCGGGCAGCATAATCCACAATATTTGTGTTTGACGACTTTTATTGACTTTTCAGTTTTGTTTGGAAAATGGCTCTCTGCAGCCTTCAATGTTGCCGAGAAACCAGAGCCATGAGCGCAGGGTGAGCGCAGCGCTGTGCTTGAGGCCTGATATATTGAGCCAGAGTCGAGGTCAACAGTAGCCTAGCTAGCACGAGGATTAGAGATATTGAGTTTTGTCTTAGTATCAAAACAGATTTTTTAAACTCTAAAAGAAAGAAAGAGGAAGTGTCCTGAGCATTTTTAAAACTCAAACAGTCCGTTCAGTGTCGTTGTCACTCTGCTTATTCCAGTGCTATTGATTTGTTAGCATGCCGATGGCTATAAATTGTGGATTCAGTTTTTTTTTTCCTTTTCTATTTTGTTGTCATTCCCCCTCGGGCTGGACGTTATGGCAAATAACATTTTACTCAATTTAATCAATTGATGATTTTTTTTTTTTTTTTTCCCAAAACAAAATAAATTCATGAAGCCGTTTCATGAATTTGGACCTTTTAAACAAACCACATCTCAAGCGAAAACAAAAGCTTTCCTCCAGCATCATTTAACACACAAAAGCTTCTATCATCTCGTCCAAACTAGGAGCCGTTTTTGCCAAATACAATGGCTCTAACCCAGACAATAGTAAAGTCCCATGGTGATTATTTCAATTCATTTCAGCGGTTAATTATGTCCGATATGTGTACTTTGGCAAAATTTCATACTGTATGTTGCCAGTAATAATATTGATAATAAAAATAAATACTGGCTTACACTTGTATGCGCTTTACAAGCCTGTATTACGAAGTTTCTCAAAGCGCTAAAATAATTATAACAGTAATAATAGTGTAAACAAATAACAGTGGTACTTACGCTCTCCATAGGATCGAGGCGGGTAACGGGTTCCCTTTGGCCTCGCAGGTCAGGACCACATTGGTGCGACCCACGTACCAGTTATTGTCATAGCCAACTATCGACACTTCGGGCGGATCTGAAGAGGAGGAAATGGAGATTTACGGTTAAAGTCGAGCACTGTTGTTTCAGTACAAACTAGGGGTGTCACGATTTACATTTTTTCAGTCACGATTATTGTGAGAAAATATTGCAATTTTACGATTATTCACGATTATCGACCGAATGAAAGGAAAGAACTGATATTAGTTTTTGTCTTTAAAAAGCTTTCACTTTCCTTTCTGTTACGCTGAAGCAGAGCGGAGCGCGTTAGCTTTTTGTTTACATCCTGAGTCAGTTGTGGCGGCTATTTCCGAACATTTGGAGTTTTTTGGGAATTATGCAGTTCGTTACCTTGACCTGGACATTTACAGCGAAGGATTATCTCCAAGATGTTGTTTCATATTCGACGTAGCCGATATCAGCGCCTTTGCCTTTCTGACGACAGAGTTTGCATAACTGATGTCCATCGACACAACAACAACAACAACGCCTTGGTCATCTTTTGGATCCTAAAGACGTCCCACTCTGCTGACTTCAATCATTTTTGGGTGGATACAACACTGGAGGAGAGCGTCCTTCTGCCTTGCTCAACTACAGGTGAGTTTACGCGCCGTTTATGTGCCACGGCTCATACATCAGCGTAAAAATTTCCGCGGTAAACCGTGGCTCTGAAATCTTACGGATAACCTACCGCGGCCTTTTTTAATCGTGGTAATCGTAAAACCGGTTAATCTTGACATCCCTAGTACAAACATAACACAATATACAATTTATAAGCTACATTTATCATTCGTTGTGTGGATAGAGAGGAGGCCTAGCAGGCAGATAGATGCAACATTGACACTGACACACATAGTGGTTTAATTGTGACACTTTCCCATGTATCGTAAATGTGTATGTAATGATGGGTAGAAACATCAGTATTCGCACACACACACACCTGAAAAGCGGAAGGACATGCAGACTGTTTGTTGAAACAGAAGAGCTATTCATGTCACTGTGCACCACCTTTAAAGTTACCACGCATTTGCAGAGACAAGGACAAGATTAGAAGAGAAACATTAGTTACTGCCATTTCGAGTATACAGTTCATATCATCAGTGAAGGTCATTACCGTGGGCCGTTTACTCCTGCGGCATTTACAGTGGAAAACACAATGCTCGCATCAAAGTTCCTAACTCCTCATAGACCACGTCAGTCAATTTTGTACAATTTTGAAAAATATCAAAGTCAAATGTTCTGTCAAATATTGCATTACTTTCCCCCCCTGAAGTATATGGTAAATCTAATCGTAAAGTTATTTCTAAAAGTTACTAGTTATTACACTTACTTGAGTGAAACATTTGGTTGCTATTTTAACTGAGAAAATCTTCAAAAGCTTCACGTTGAATTATGTAAATAAATGCAAGTTTAATAAATGTAACTAATTTCCTTACATTTTATCTCAACTTTTTTTTTTATCTAATCTAAGGATGTGTCTCTGTTTAAATGTAAAATTATTGTTTGTGTTTGACAAATAATACAGTTATTTGGCACTTTAGACATGTAGAGTTAAAAGTACTTGTTGAAAATGGTACTAATCAGTTGGGTCACTACTTCCTACTTGATTAAAATAATTTTGAATGAATAGGCCACCGTTTTTACATACTGAGATATGTTCTTACCTTAGACGAGTTCATTTGTACCTGTCTGGTCTTCATGTGTGCCTTCCGTAACGTAAACACAGCACAGACGGCGTTAGCACCAGGAATACTTCGGCATCCGCACAGTAAAGTGGATATTACTCCTGGTATTATTACGCCTTACAATATAGTTCCCCTTTTTATCCGCTTAGAAAATCCACATTGTTTAATTTTGTGTAATTATACTTTATAGTGTAACACTTCACGTAACCATATTTAAATAGGGAAAACGTGGAAGAGTTTGGTAGCTTCTACTGTATCTTCACCTCATTTGGAGCTATAGAGGAGAAGAGAGAAGCTAAATGCTAACGCCGTCTGTGCTCTGTTTACGTTACAGAAGGCACACGTGAAGACCAGACAGGTACAAATTAACGTCTTAAGTCTAAGCTAAGGTAAGAACATATCTCAGTATGTAAAAACGGTGGCCTATTCCTTTAAAGTATCAAAGTCTTGATTAAATATGTTAGTACTAGGAGACAGGAAATGTTTCCAAAGGACATTGTACTGGCTGAATAATTGCATTCTCTGTGGTTTTCTAATGGCAGCCGTTGAAATGGTGTTTGATTATAGCCTTTGTGTGTGCACAAAAGGAGTGAGACTTACACTGGATGACCAGTTTCATGGCCAAGCTCTCTGGTTTGTCCTGCGTCCGGTGCTGGACCACACAGCTGATGTCTTTGCCGTTGTCCGCCGCGGTGGGCACGAGTACGTATTCGCTGGTGACGGAGACGGTGTTGTCTGCCCCGGCTTTGGACACGACGGTGGCGTTCCCTTTGGCCGTGGTCACCCAGGAGATCTCAGCGGCCGGTCTCCCGTTCAGCGACTCGCAGCGGGCCACCACCTGCTTCGTGGGCCCGGCTTCAACAGTCACCGTGGAGGCAGCGTTCTGGGGCTTAGCTGGAGGAGAGCGAGGGAGAGAGGTGGGTGAGTGGCGGCGCGATTAAGGGCTGGACAGATAAAATGCAAAAACGGCAGCTGAGGAGAGAGATAATGGACGCCATTATTGACAAACCATTTAAGTCGAGATAAATGAAATCCCCAAACTACAATCTCAAAACATTCTCCTTTGTATATACGTGTTCAAACTGTCATCTTTTTATAACTGTAATTATGAGAGACGGAAGAATATTTTGACGTTCTAAGTGCCTTGTTGTTGACCAAATGAATACATTTTACAAAGTCTCAATCAACTAATGTCGTATATACTTCATTTGACGCCAGTAAATGTTGAAATAGTGCTTCAATCTGAACGCATGTCCAGATTATCTTGTTTTTAAACCTCACAGGACTTTAGCCGCCACATTCCCCGCACAAAGCCTACTGGAATTTGCCGTCATTTAGAAATTTGACATAACAGTTATTAATCCTGAGGCACATAAACTACATGTAAATGGTCAAATAATTATGTTACAAAAGACGACCAAATGACACGTTTTGCTCAAATCCCTCAATCCCACTTCGTCCATTTGACTATTGCCAATTATCGACTTCCTGCTTGCGCCGTTTCTGTCACAGCGGGCCCTGCTCTAGCCCACTTCCTCCTCAGCCCCCCCCCTCCCTCCGCGCGATCACTGCCGCGCGGGATGACAGCAGTGGACAGCGGGCATGACAAGCGGCCAGATCAATACTACGCCCGAGTGGAGGCGAGGAAGCAGGGAGGCATTGTGCAAGGAGGGGGGGAGACAGACGGGAGAGGAAGAGACGAAAGGTGAAAGGGGGAGGCAGAGAAAAAGGATAGAAGAATGCATGAAGGCGTACAGGCTAGGGCCAAGGTTAGACCAACGGTTCCATAACATTAACGAGAAAACAATTGATCTGACAATGCTACTTAAAATGGCAATTAAGCCCCGCTGGACATGCTTTTAACCTGCATGCTACCTTTGGGGGAGGTAGTAAACCAGATGGAGAGGGGGTGGAGGAGAGTGGTTTGCATATAGATGGTTACAATAAGAGCGCCACTGGTGGTTAAAAGCATTAAGATCCAGAGACCGATTGCCTGTGAACATTTCCAGGCTTGCGGCCGATTCAGCTTTTGCCATAATCTCAATCTTTTGTCATAGAAAATACTGACAAGTGACGTGAAATTAGGAGCTGCTGATTTTCTCCAAAACCAAAGACAATTATGTTTCAAGGGGGAAAGCCACAGTAACAAAGTTCTGACAATAAAAGGCACTACAAAACAAACTGTGAAAGTAATTTGAGGTTACACACAGCTGCAGTGGATGGGACAAAGACGTCGGCAAACATCAAAAATGATTTTCGCTGGTTTTCCGAAGCAAGTGACTCACTGTTTACTAAAAGCTCTAAATCAGATTAAATGTTTTAATAGGCGCCCATCTCGCCCATGTTTATTTGAAAATTAGCTGCATTTGACTTTTTAAATCAAACACATAATGTTATGTGAGGACACGCTTGGCTTAATGAATATTTACTCACTGAACAGTTCAATATTCTGTTGGGAGATTTTAACCCGTAACAAAGTTGTTCCTTAAGGCGAGACACTGCAGGTGAACAGGGGAAAAAAATTAATAATTTGAAAGTTTTACTGAACATTACTGATTAAAAAATGTATTACACGTTTTCTGTCATTTTATGTTTCCATATAAAAATTAGGCATTTTGTGGATTAAAAAAAGTGGCCAAAATTGCCTATATTTTTAGCAACAAAATCTAAATAATGGATAGATCCAGATTTAAATGTATGGTTTTATTTTGCTGACATATCAGTAACAAAGATTTTCCTTCAGAGGGGATTTTGGATCTTGTTTAGTTTTGAATAAGCTAATCAGAAGTGAAAAAGTTCTGTAAAAACTCAAATTTTGCCCTGTTTTTTTGGGTTCAAACCTTAGTAAATCAGGCTGGGAATTAGATATAAAAAACGCCCTCTGAAAAAAAACGTTAAAATCCAAGATGTAGTAGCTACTTCCGGGATATCTCCGCCTCGCTAGCAAACGAAACGTCATACAATAAAGCAAGGGTAAGTTTTGTCAGTTTTATACTCTGACATGAAACTAAGATGTTAAAGCATTACTAAGTCGTTTACCTTAATAAATCCTTTTCGTAGTCCCTCTGGGGGTAATACAAGTATTAATGGGACGATTGGGGGGTCTTTCATCTCCTTCTGGTGTCTCTGGCCAGAAAACCACAATTGCAACTTCGCTGCCTATGGGTAGGAGGCCCCAATACACACTAATAGAATCACGAAGAAGAAGTTAACAGGCTAACAGGCAAAGCTAACTGCGGGCTAGCGCCACTTAAACACCAAGTTTGAGTGAAAAAAAATGTAATTGTGTAATTGGATGTACAATATCCCTCTCTCCCTTTGTCTTTTCTGTCAGTGTAGCGTTTACTCTCACGGACAATTAATGAGTAAAAAAACGGAACATGCTACGACACCTGCAGTGGCGCTTATGGGCACGAGTTACTTAGTACTGCTTTAAGGGAGGAAACTAGCTAAAAACCTCCA
Source organism: Neogobius melanostomus (assembly GCA_007210695.1). Taxonomy (NCBI): domain Eukaryota; kingdom Metazoa; phylum Chordata; class Actinopteri; order Gobiiformes; family Gobiidae; genus Neogobius; species Neogobius melanostomus. The sequence continues at coordinate 808,162 of VHKM01000213.1, read as the reverse complement.
CTTCGGACACTGTGTGAAAATCAATACTTTCACCTGCCGTGTGACATGTCTCGCCTTAACGAAAAACAAACCTGGAGGTGGGATCAATTTCATATTCAGCAGTGCGTTGGTCAGGCTGCTGAGCGCGTCCAAATGTACGTTATCCAACTCTGACTTTTAAGGCGATAAAGAACCTTACCGAGCATGACCAGGTAAGTGATGCCCTGCTCGTTTCCGCTGGGGTAGGTGGCGTACTCGCAGATGTACTTCCCCTCGTCGGTCATGCGGACGTTCGTGATCTGGATGGAGGGGCTTGTCAGGGTGGGGGGGTTGTCGGAGAAGCTGACACGGCCCTTCATGGGCGACTCGGGGTAGTTGGGCTCAAAGTTCGGGTGAAAGACGGCGATGTTCATCCTCTCTCCATCTTTGGGCTCGTATATCCACGTAACCTGGAAACACAGGCGTTTATCTTCAGTGGTTAGAATCACTAAAGACTAAAAACTCCAACCGATATGATTTAGGAAAGAATAATCCAATTAGACGCTTCTCAGAGCTGTGAAACAAAGTAAATGCATAACTAAGTTCGCTCAAATGCAAGTCCTAAAATATAGTAAAACATTAGCGATTACTCCAAATTATGCACTTAATTGCAGTCATTTTTGAGCAGAACTCGCTGCCAGTGGTGGTTACCGAGACTTGGTACAGGCTCATTCATCTTGGCCCAGCTAAGTGACACTTGAGAGCATTTGAACATAATATTGTGCACTTTGGGCCGGTGTACACGGCATCATAATCACCAGAGGCGCAGGTATGAATATGGAACAGGGGTTTTAGGATCTCAGCGGCTTTTAGTGGAGCCAAGCAGAGCCGAGCGCGTCCCCACTTCATTGAGATGCTGCTAAGAAGTGCGCCATTACCATATTCAATCCCCTACAGCAAAATGAAGCAGCTTAGTATTGTTTGTTTGCAGTAATAAAACATTAAGCCCGATGTGATAAAACATATTACTGGCCTTAGGGCTCTCTTCTGTGGGGCAATAATTCGCTCAATAAGAGTTTAATTTGAAAGGTAAACAATGAGCAAAAGTCAGCTCGTTTTAGCTCGGATTAGAATAGTTTACGCTTTTCATACTATGAGAAGATTATACATTCATGTGAACATAGATAATTAAGTTATTCTAATATTGCATTTAGATTTGTTTTCGCTTGCATTACAGGAATAGATGTCACTCGCATAAGGTTTGCACACATTCAGCTCTCAAATGGCAGTACAAAAATAAACACGCTCTGGGTTGACTTGAATTGTCAAGTTTAGGTTCACTGGCAACTGATTGGCCAAAGGACTGGCAACCCAAAGGCAGGCGGCGTGGCTCCCCAAGTGGCTTTCTGAATGGACATTGGCAGAAAGTGGGGTTTAGGGACCAAAATAAGAAATATGCAAAAATAAACAATCTGCACATCCTGTATAACGTGTTAAGAGTGAATGTTCCAATTGCAATATCACCAAATTAACATTGATGAAAAAAAAGATCTATCTACAATTAAATTGTTCAGTAAAATATCTCAAAGTTATTGAATATCGCATTTCTTCCCTTCATATTTTAACAGACATTACGAGTTATAATTCAGCATGTTTGATATTAAAGGGTTTACTCATACATAGAAAAGATAACCGGTGTTCCATTCAGCCCAATAAACAGTACGGTAAAAAAATATGACACATAGCCCAGTGTTGTCACATGGGTCATAGCGATTTTAGAAAAAAATAAAACTCTTTGGAGCCAGGCTTTTAAGCAGTTTAGGGAGGTGTAAAGTCACCATTGGAATCCTGTTTACCAAGTTCCTTCTGGAGTCACCCCTGGCCACCAGGGGGTGGTATTACAGCAATGTCAGCTCCCCGCCATGAGGACCAAAGACAAGGGCTTTTCTCACCCATTGGGTTTACTTCATATCAGAGGACACGGATAGGTAAAATTTAAGGAAAATCCAACCTACTCTGTATTAAGTATTATAGAACTTGACAATATGACATTTAAAAGGCAATAGTGCATGCATAATTACCATTGTGAGCTGGACTCCAGCGGCATCTCTGAACTCACACCGCAGGTTGACCGTCTGTCCGGGATAGGATGAGACCTCTGGCTCCACCTTCACCTTCTGCCCTGAGGCTCCTACAAGGAGAAAAGAGACAAGGTTAGAGTTATCCCCCTTCTTTCTTCTGTACTGCCGACATGAAAGGGAGCAGCGAAATAGTCTGAGGACAGAGCCCGGGGTGATGAATGAGGACAGAGTGGACGTATCGGGTCCAACAGAGGGAGGCATTGGTGAACTGGAGTAGGCCAGCGGTCTGGGACATGTCCACGGCGTTCGCGTGGACAGAGTGGATGCCATCAGGGGACAGGAGGAGAAGGGGAGAGCCAGTCCTCGGCAAACACACGCCTCATAAATCATGCGGATGGTTGTGTTTTTTCTGCAGCCTGCCATTTGCGGTGCCGACACATTCCCCGTGTAGCAGCTAAGAGTCTAAATAAATACGCCTTTCTGGGTATGTTGTGTCAGTGGGTGCGCGAAAAAAACAGGAGGCTTAAGACACCGCAATCTGCCCATGTGTGGAAGTGTGCGTAATCCAGCTCTGTGGAAATGTAATTACGTGTATGAATAAGCACCATTACTGTGTGTCAGCAGTGATGGCACCAGGTCTAAGCGAGACCGGATTACCTGCGGCTACATAACTTCGAAACGCCAAACTGCCGGGGCTAAACCCGCGCTCGCCACCTCTCCACTGTGTTTCCAAAGACACAATTACCGGCACAACTCGTTCCACCGGTTTGTGCCGCGCCGAAGCACTTGTGTTGAAACTAATATCAGGTGGAGGGGGCTGACGGAAAACAAACTACGAGATAAGAGCAAAGGCTGCCCGATGTTCTGATGTGCAATGAGCAGCCCACCGCGCTCCTCTGAGGACCCAGATCCAATATCAATACGAGAGTGGGTGCAGCTACACACGGAGAATGTAAGGGGGAAGGAGAGGGGGGAAAAAAGGCTGTTCCTAGAATAACAGCGGCTCTCCCAGGACCAGCCCAATTTACAACCACAAAACAACCCCCTGGAATCCACAGAGGAACCTCCGGACAACCGCTAACAGCCCGTGGGAGCGGCGCGGCCTTATTGGGCTGAAGTGGAGCGCTGCTTTTCTGCCTCTGACACACCATCTACAGCAGAGGCACAGCACCATCACAGGGCTGCAACCACTGTACTGATTACTGTACCTTTGAGATTTTTTCCCATATAATAGAATGTAAAAGTATACTACAGTAGGGCTGGGTACCATTACATTTTTTATCTATACCTGTACTTTAACAATACTTTGTTTACGATACCAATACTTTACCGATAATGCACATTTACAATATGAGGTTCATCTCTAATGTCAAGAAATTTGTGAAAAATTGGGAATGTTTTGGGGGGGAAATGGGGGGGGGGAATAGAGAAACTATTGAAACAAAATTAGCAAGATTAGGAGAAACAATGGGGCAAAAATTAGGAATAAATGGGTCAAACATTGGGCAAAAAATACATTGGAAAAATAGGGGGGGGGAATTATTTATTTGAGCTAAAACAACCAAGTCCCGTCCTTTAATACTGTCCCTGGACCAACAGCATCAAAACTTGACTCTAAAGATATATATTTTTTCCGATACCATACTGGCATCAATTAACAGTACCCAGCCCTATGCTACAGTAGTCTCAAAACTGTTGAAAATCCTAAATACTCATCATGAACAGAAAATACAAAATCTAGGATGGCCCATAGTCTCAGCCGATGTCTCGATGAAACACTGCAACGCATCACAACGTCGCCCATTATGAACGCTTCTGACCAGTGAGCCTTAAATTGTCCAGAGCATTTAATAAAGCGCCAGCTACAAGCCCTGTCAATCCGTGCGAACCGTGTGATTAAGCCCGAGATTAGCTGTGGGACGGGGAGCTCGACTCGTGTTACCAAATGATGGAGGAGGCTGTTGAAATCCTTGATTACCTGATTTAGTATAGAACCAGAACTCTTCACATGTGGGACATAATTACGCAATGTGGCGGCACTCCTCCGCCGCCACACATTTGACTGGCCTGACTCCTTGTATGCAAATATACAGACAAACATGTGACTGCGTATAGTAAAAGAAAGGAGTGTGCACATGCAGAGGCAGGGGGGACGGGGGGGGGGACGGGGGGTCTGGTGTCTGTCAGTCACAGGCAATAAGGCGAGAGGCAACACAGGTCACTCCCTGCCACCACTCAGATGAAAGACAGGCCAGTCTTATGAGACGGCAGCAGCACCACAGGGAGATGAATATCACACACCACGAGAAAGAAAGACACTGAACCAGAACTAGAGCTATATTTGGCCAGGTCAGGGCTAATTTTGTTGTAATTTCGGTTCAATCCTTTGTACCGTATATTCCGTACTATAAGTCGCTCCAGCCATCCTGGTACACCGTTGACAAGCCTCTCCCGGCAGCACGTGTTCAACCACCCAGTCGCAAACTCATTCTTCCAGCTGTGGCCATCTAGCTTTTAGCCCACGATTAGCTTTTTTTTGTTTTCTTCATTGCAGTAAGAGTAACCCCCACATGTTTCTCACTCACTCCAATTACAGTTTTCAGCTTCATATTTCACTACTTGCAGCTTGTAATCTGCAGAATATGATTTTCTTTTTGGGGGCATTTGTGTTCAGTCTTAGCAGATACTGGTACACAAGCCTAGCATGGCTTCTAGCGGCCGTGACAACAACAAACATGTGAAATTATATATTTTGATATACAAGTCGCACTCAAGTATAAGTCGCACCCCCAGCCAAACTACTGGGCTTATAGACTGGAAAATACGGTAAGCAGAAAATAATGCAGGGAGTTTAGCTGGTTTAAGACGTCTATTCAGAAATCAATTTGAAATAAAAGAATAGGTTCCAAAAGGTAAAAACTGCATCTGTGTTTACTCCAACTCAAGCAAGACCCAGACCACAAGGCGAGCTTTTTTAAGCCACTTTTCGGGAACGGGCCAACACAGGCTACTCCTGTCACTGCTCAGAAGAGAGACAGGCAGGTCTTATCGGACAGTACTGCCACAGCGAGATGAATATTACACACAAGAGAAAGAAAGGAGAGTCCCCCACTCTAATCTTGCATAAAGCAGCACAGAGCACACTTGCTCCAACAAAATGTCCCTGGATACTGTGCAGTTCCCGAAAAAAGGGAAACATCTGCTTTGTAACACACCCATTTAGGGGATTCGGTTTTCCAGTTTCCTATTGTTTAGATGTGTCAGACTTCTGTGCATGTTCGTGGAGAAATTTACAGCCCTATTGTGCCACAAGAATGAAAAAAAGAAAAATGGGGATTACACACTTGATCAGCCCGACCACAAAAGGATCAGACTGTTTTGGAAACACTAGGACGTTTCAATATAACCCAAAAAACTTGACTTTTCTTAGATGTGGTTTGGGTTTTATTGAGATTCTAACATATTCCGGGCCCGCATCGCCACGTCTCTGGGTGGAAATAGTAATTGTCGGCATAAATATTTAGAGAGCAGTGGTCATATTAGAAACCAGAGCAGCAGGAAGGAGGAGACAGGAGACAGGAACTATGGGAATTTGAGAACAAAAGGCATTTCAAGGATACAACTCCAAAACCAGACAGAGGGAGGGGGGGGGAAAGCGCACTGGTTGTGGGGAGAGGAGGGAGCCCTGTGTCACTGCTGCCCCACTTTTTCTGTATATATACACACACACTATAGCTCCACCCGCCTGCAGGTGACATGCCATCAAAAAACACACACATTAGGGCTGCAAATGAATCACAATTGAAATGCTCCACATTACAACTGTATATCAAAAGGCTACAATTATATATCATCTGATGAGAAGAAAAAGAAAAACTAGATCTCCTTGGAGTCTTATAAGTGTAAAACCAGCTAACCTCTGCAAACATGTTCTGAAATGTATAATATTCTTGTATTAGTTTACTAGTTCCCATTTGCCTCGTCTCAAATGTTAATACCCTTGGACAATGTGCAAAGCGAACTAGTGTTGTCAAACTCCATTTCGATACTAAGAAACAAACAAGTATAGAAGAGCAAAAGCTGACTCTCGGTAGACAATAAAATCTAATTTCTCCCGATAAAAAATGTAAAGGGGGGTATTATGTAAAATCGACTTTTTCAAGCTTTATATCATGTTATTATGTCATTCCCTCATTAAACACATGCCTGGAGTGTTGCCTTGGCTCATTCACATATTTTTGAGTAATCAGTAAAAACTTAGACGGCAGCCATTTTAGGTGTAGCTATGCCTCAGTCCTCCTGGGAACGCCCCCACCTCCTGGAGACGCCTCTGGACCTTTTGTCACCAGCTAAGCCACCAACCACTGCTCCTCAGCTCAGCAGGGCCCCCTCCCCGCACAGTGTTGTTGTTTAGATGCCACAGCAGTGTGCTGAAGGGGGCGTGTCGGAAAGCTTCTTAAAGAGACAGAGGCCTATTTCAAGACGTTCAGTACAGCCATTTTGAGAGAGCAATTTTATTCAAGGCAGTTATTTTAATTTACTGCATATACAGACCAACAGAAGGTTACGTCATCATTGTAGTATGCTATAGACTGGTGCTATGTGATTGAAAAAAAGCATAATACCCCCTCTTTAACAAATTCAGACCTATTTAACAAGTCTAATTTTGCTACTGCATTTAATTTCTTATACTTGCGCAATACCTAGTTTAATCTAATCTTGTGGAATATCTAGATTACATATTTGCTCTGGTATCAATTGGTATGACTTTTTCTGGTTTGTTTTTTTGGACACCCGTGATGTGAACTAGACTGCTATTCTTATCACAATTGCAGAAGATTTTCATCAGCACACACAGCAAACGACCCCCGTAACATCCTGAAGTCATCTGGTGTTTCCATGCTCAGTACTGTCACCTATCATTACGTCTCACACACACACACATATGCATTATGCTGATGGCATCACGTCAGCCATATTAAAGCAACCCGTGATGAGCCTTGCCTGGTCAAGCTGACATTTTCAGGTTTCGCCAGCGTTTAATTTTTCATACAAATATTGCAATTATAAAGATGTGTGTGGGTTTTATTTTTATTTTTTTTTAAATCAAGTCAGTTATGATTCATATGTCCAGGAGCAATATTACCGGAGAAGACAGAAATATGAACAGAAAATGATACAAAATAAATCCCAGAATCATGTTTGCCGAGGTCTAAACTGAAGGGTTAGTTGGTTTTGTACATAAGACGACGCCACGGCGAGACAGGGATATTTTGTTCTACACGGAGGATACTCTTCAACCAAAATAACTTGAACTGAAGTTGTGTTTCGACCCATTACTGATTGATCTCACAAGACCAAAAGGAGGAGGATTAGGAAGTTTGGGGATGTCGACATAACGGAAGGAGAGAACAGTGGGCGCAAAAGAAAGAGGAGCGAAAATCTGTGAAGGAGAAACCACAGTGTTAGGAACAGATAGTTTGTGTGAGGAGAGAGAGCGAGCAACACCACAAGGTTAATAAGAGGAACCAAGAGAGAGTGCAGACGCAGGAGAAATGGGACGAAATAATAAGTGCAAAGTGGCGCTAAGTATGCAGTGGCTGGGACATGAAGAGCCAGTGGAGACTCAGTACCTGGCCTTGTGGGAGAACACTTCACCAGAAAGAAATGCAGGCCCATTTGAAAAGGTTTATGAGGCTGAAGATACTGTATGTGCACAAGATCTATGTAAAAGTGCTGGGGTTCAAGGGTAATCGCAATAAAATGAAAAACAGCAAATCAAAAAAAGGCTGCATTCTTTTAATTATTGTCCATCAGTTAACTACTTTACATATTCTAAAATGCAACTGATTCTTGTATTAGTGTAGCAGGCTTCATCAGTAACATACAATTTTTGGCAGTAGGCTGAATATAAACCACTCGACTAATTTAATCTTGTTATTGACTCATTTTTATTTTCGTAAGCTACTCCAAATCTTCCAATAGACTCGATCCTTTCGAGTGTTTGAATCAACAACTCTATTGACACTGACCTGGTATCTGCGCGTTAACCGTCTATTGTTAGAACCTGGACTGTGTCCCAGACTCATTAGCATGATAGTGCCCTTGTACTTGGGACAGAAGACAAATGCAATCTAAGGCCCTCATGACAATTCAGCCAAGGTTTCACTTTCTTCACAAATCTGGCCTCTTTTCACACCACAAATCATCTCTTCCCTTGAAAAGTGTGGCTTGGAGATCAAAAGTACTGATGACTGTGGCGCACTAGAGTAATCTCTGCATTGTTGGTAAATCCTCTTGTGCAGTTGCTGTTTAGTTTAGTGTATATTCAGCCTGCTACTAAAAGATTACTTGCTGACAAAGAAGCGGTCTACATTTTTAGTTCTCGAAAATGTTGATTATCAATAAATAAAATCATTGAAGTTGCAATGCTTACACAGTTCTACAGTTGTCATGGCGATGTCAAAACCGGAAGCGACCTCCCTCTCTCCTTGTGCAGCTGAGTTTTTTTGCCTTTTTCTGCGAACTGCATTTGTGGTTTATGTGTTCCACATTGTTTTTCTGGATACTTTTGTACATTTTTGCCGTGTTTTGTGGAGGTTTGGTGGATTTGTTTACTTTGAGAGTCTAAATTGGTCCTGAAGAAAGCAGCTTTTTAAAAAGGTAAACAAAATGCTAGCTTTTCAGCTAAACCCATTTGAGACCTACAAAATTATTCTTCTGAGACACTGAAGAGGCACCAAGAGTCCCCACAGCTGCAGCACAGTGGAGGCGTCACAAGAGGTGCTACAGGAAACAAAAAAGGACAAACGAGAGATGGTGAAAGACTGTTGTGAAGGGGAGGGAGCGGAGGGAGGAAGGAGGTGGTGGAGCTGACCAGTGCAGGATACCACGCTCTGAAACGGGGACAAACCCAGGAGGCGCGGAACCATTTCAGAGGATCAGAGGAGACAGACGGCAGCCAGCCAGGTTTCTTCCGAGTGCTACAGTTTCCACGACCTCCAAGGTCATGCAGGTCAGGTTGACACACAGTGGCAGTGCGGCTCAGCAGCAGCAGCTCAGGACTAACACCTGAACACTATTTCATTGTACGCTTGTACAATGACAATAAAGCACTTACTTGCATACACAAATTGCAATTAGATCCAGTGCATTTCAAAATCCATTCATCCCTGGTCCGTACTGCTCAAAGGGAGGTAGAACCAGAGGTCAGCTGGTCCAGTGTAAACAGCTGCTCACGTGGGCGTGGCGCTAATGGGCTCAAAACAATGTCAGCATGTCCAATTCATCTTATTGGCCTTAATTACACGTATTGATTTTTAGTAAATTAGCCATGTGGAGTTAGGTTTCAATTTAGCAAGCGCCACTGATGCTGTTTATTCCATTAGCAAAGACCATTGCAGGCACGTGATTCGTCATGCATAATGAACACAGTGCAAAAGACTTCTGGAAACGCCAGGCTGTTTGCTGCAGTAATTGTGTTTACCAAGAGCCTGCAGCAGATTTAAAACTATTACATTTTTGTTTCCATTTGTGTTTTTTTCCACTAGGGCTGCACAATATAATGCAAAACTAGTCATAAGTAATATCCATATTGCAAGCAGCCCAATATATCAGGTGTTCCATTTGACTGCAATTGGCTTTTATTGCCAACACAGGCTGAAACAAATGGCCGTTTTGGTTCCGTTTTAGGTAGAAGCATGGTCCGGATTTTGTTTAGTTTTTTTAAGCCCCGACTATAAATTAGTTGACAAGAAAGCTGCTAACTTTATTTTTAATTTCATGTAAATCATACATTGCAACTTGCCTGACCAACCAGACACTTCTCCGTTCAGCTCAAAAAAAAAAAAAACACCGTCTGGGCAGCTGCTCAGGCCACAATTGGTCCACTCACGGACTGAGAGGCGGGAGTGGATCGCACCAAGAAAATGGAAGTGGTCACTGCACTTCCAAAACATTTAAGATGTTCTTTTGCTCTTTCATCCATTTTCAATAAGAAACAGACGTACCATCTCTTTCCTTGTTTAATGTTTAGTGAAAAGGCTTCCTGCCGCTTCTTCCTGCGTTATATCCGGCGTTCCTCTAATTGGAAGCGAGTGTGATTGATAGACTGCATCGACCAGACAATTATCTTGGAAAAAAACATTTAGTTTGGCTGGCCAGGCAACATTTTAACATGGTATGTGGAATATACACTGTTGAAATGGCAGTATCATAGAATACCACGGTTGCATGAATTGTATTGTTCAGCTCTTATTTCCTCCAAGGAAATTGAAGCTTTTAAGGATATTAAATTGAAATTAAATTGGTGCCAGCTCTCTTGACATTACACCAATTTAATTAGTTTTTCCAGCTGGTATTAAAGCTTCCCCTCGATCACACAAGTCAATAAGAGTCCAGTATAAATCTGGCCTTAGGTTTATTATTTTCACCATTGTTTTTAGTGCAAGGTCAGTATCGTCTTTTAGCAGCAGCTTAAAATGGAAAAGCAGCAACTCCATAAACATTCAAGGCCCAACGTGTACAGTCCAAACTAGTGATTAATGGAGGCTTGAAAAGGCTAATATCGTCATCGAAGCATTCACTCCGCAAGTGCACTTCTATCTTAGGCTCTCTTGTACATCAGAGTAAAAGCAACACAGCAAGCGAGGCTTTATTGATGGCTCAAATTAGCCACTGTGATTGTACAACCACAAGTGTACCTTTTATCATAAAATGTACTCTGGTTATTACAGTAAGAAGTCTAAAATGATCCCAGCAGCCGTTGTGAGCGTGCACTTATCCTGTGCGTATGGCTGGCTTTGTATCCTGTTTATAGCAGCGCACTCTCCGTTTTGCCGACTTCATTCTGTTATAAAGTATCGATAAATGTGCTGGTTGTTCTGCAAAATAATAAGTATAAATATTGAGCTACCGAAGCACATTAACCTGATTGACTTAATTGTTTATATAAAAAAAAAAAAAAAAAAAGATCAGTGATAATCATGACAGTACCCATGATACAATGGGAAGATAGGGAAAATACACTGAATAAGATTTAACAGCTGGCCGTCTCCTGGCCACTTCATCAAACCAGTGGCTCGTGGGGCGTCAGGTGACACCCCCCCTTTCTCAATGTCCCTGCAAGATTGCAGGCATCCACGCCATTTCTCTGTGTGACTGCTTTATGCTTTTATTTGGGCCTCTTTTTCACATGTCTCAATAAGCAGCGCGCAGTTCCATTATAGCGGTGGCAGCGGCCTGTGCAAATTTCTCCATTTCGGCTATTTCGGAGTTGTTGTTGTTGCGGACACTTTTCCAACTCTTGGGGGGGGAAAATATATATAATAGTTGTTGAGTTTGGAGGCAAGCGGTGTGTGGAGAATGGAAGTGTGACTGTCTGGGGCCTGCTGCCAAATCTCGCTGGGACCTTTTGTGTTTGAACAAAATCATTTGGGGACAATTTCCGTGCAAATTTGCATCAGGAACTGCAGCCGGTTGGAGCAAAAAACTTCGGGATGGGAAAAGTCAGAAAAGAAAAGAAATGAAAATAGCACAGTATTCCATTTTCCTTTTCCATTTTTGTTACGTAGCCCGTTTTATGCATTAATCAGGCTTTTTTAAACTGCTTTAGGGCACCTTACTGTTGATATATTGTAGTTAATTTTGTAGTTTTAGCCTTAAAATAGTTCAATATCGCTAGTATAAGCCCGATAAATCGAGTCCGCAGAATTTTTCTGACTCATATAATCAGACACTTCATCCAGTTGAATGAATGAAAAAGTAGATACCATTTGAGGATTCCTACCTTTTTCATTCTCTGCGGCTTTGGTTAAAAAAAGAAAGAAAAGGAGCCGGCAAACGTGCTAATCTGCAGAAAGCCAGGACAAGTTTGGTGAATGCATTTGGTCTCTAAAACATGGAATATGGTATGAACAACTGTGCGCCCCAGATGCCTTGTTGGTACACTTCGTTTGACATCTATCGAAGTGTGGGCTAGGGCAGGGGGGGAAAAAATCTATTTAATTTAAAAATCGAGTTGGTAGGTCAAATCGATTCATATTTTCAAAAAAATATTTTTTTTTTGGTTAGACATTTTATTTTTAGCTATCTGCCCTCTGCTTAGAGGAATAAGGTCCTGCTGTACAAATGTGCCTAAGTTACTTCAGGATTTTTGTTGTTTTATTAACTTAATCCAAATACAGTATAAATAATTTGGATGTTTAACAAATCTTTGTTGCACACTGCATAGTGACTTTTTAGTTAGAGAAAGGGTTTGCCTTTGCAATTTTGTTTGTTGGTTCACTTTAATTAAATACAATATATATTTTTAAAAATATATTTAGTTCGCAGTCGTTTTAAATGGGGGTGGGGGGAATCGAAACAAATCAAGTTTTTTATTTGGGGGGGGGGAATAAATACATAAATCACCCAGCTCTAGTGTGGGCTGCCGTTTTGAAAGCAGAAGAGAGAGGAAGACTGAACACGCAGGATTACTGAACCACCACAACAGGTATGTTTCTGATGTGGATACGACATCAGCTTTAACATGGTTGAAATCTCAGAAAGCATTGTCCGTTCATCATTAACTGGTGGTGGTTTAATTAACGCACATCTTAGAAATCATACATCTGACCCATTTCTCTATTTTGCCCTTTAAAAAAAGAAACAGGCCACCGTTTTTGCATACTGAGATATGTTCTTACCTGAGCTTAGATGAGTTGATGCGTACCCGTCTGGTCTTTAGCTTGTTACAAATGGTTTCACTTATCGCAGAGTTTCCCCAAAGTATACACTAGTGCCTCGCCTTACAAAAACGACTTTTCAAAGCAATCGGAGTTTCTACATCTTAGTCATTTATGTTATTGTACAGTTTTGCAGAGAAGACGAATTCAAAGTTGTCCAAAGTAGTTTAAAAAGCTCTTGCAAGGTGAAATAATGTAAGCTTTTAGTCTTTAAACCCATTACAGTCTATGCCTTTAGCTCAGGGAAGTTCTAAAGCATGCTAGCTGCGCCTTGGCTGCCGAACAATCCTTCAAATGTCGCAAAAATCGCACTTTATGCAGTCAATGTCATTATCCACCAGCCTGTTCTCAGCTTGACAACCTCCAACTGACCTCGAATTGCTCAAAAGAAAGTGCCAGTTTTGTAGTTTTGTCGACCAGGGATGTTCAATTCGGAAGCTTATCTGAAGCCAGAAGCCAAGCGAGCGCCAATCCAACAGCGCCTTTTATTATTATTACTGTAGTTTTGGTTTTAGTTCAAGAGGGAGGACAATGACACGTCTTGTGGTGTTTTGGCTCCGTTCTCCGGCAAATGGATGTGAAATTAGACAATAACTGGAATCAGAGTTTTCGACTTTGAGTTTGCGGAATAGCGTGTGTGTGTGTGGGGGGGGTATAAGCTTCAATGCTGCGCCCGCATTTCTGTGCTTGGCAAAAGTCCAGCTTACGGTGATAAAGCAGAAACAGAAACTGTGGGTTGTAGCACTGATCCTTTCTTAAAATCTATTGTATTGCAAGCTATAAAATAAAGGTTTTTTTTTTCACAGTTCTATTGCAATACAGTGCACAAGTCTTTTTAGTGATAACTGGATTAAAAAGGGGATTAGAAAGTAATAGCAATGTACACAGAAAGCAATGCAGGAACAGAAAGAAATGTGTATCGAGTTAAAAGCATGCAACGTAGCAATGTTTCTCCTGCACTTTCTTTTATAGTAGCCCAAGTCTTACAGAACTATGCGCACTTAAAAACACTTGTCTCACTGTGTCACAAAACCTTTATCTCACATGATAAGAATCTACATAGACTTTTGGCTTGTATTTACAAAGTGCAGTGAGAGAAGGAGTGCAATCCCTTAAACCCACCGGGATCCAAGCGGCGATCTGGATCCACACCAAAATCCACATTCGGCCCCTGCACGACCTCTGCTAAAAGGTTTCTAAAAACGCAGCCGCCGCCATTATTCCTCGGTAAAACCTTTCCACGGGACGACACGAGCCTTACAATCATGTCCTTGTGCTCATAACTACTGAAAGTTTATTGTGTAGAAAAACATCTTAGAGTACATGGAAAAAAGCAGCAAAGTGACCAAAAAATTCTGTAACATCTTTTTATAATGTGATGTCGGCAGTGTTTCAGTTTGTTTGGTCAATTTCCTTTTTGAGCAACATACAGTATTAACCTGAATTGAGACATTTTTAAAACACAAAAAAATATAGCTCAGGGGTAAAACCAAGTTCACAAGATGTCATGTAACGAGGGATGCACCGATCCGATAAGGTATCAGATATCGGAACCGATACTGGAAAAATATATATATATATATCAGGTACCGGCCACAAATATCCGATCCTGAACAGTTTTGGCTGTTACTGTTTTAAAAACACAACTTTCACAAACTAAACCTCAGTCAGTATGGGCATGCTGTATGTCATTTTGAAGTTAAGAACCTGGAGAATTCAATCGCAGAGTTAGTTTAAACCTCCCAAACGTATTTTTGATCGATGCGCAAAATGCCGCGGCTAGCAACAGCATGCTATAGCTAGCGGAGCATGCTATTGCTAGTGGGAGCATGCTATTGCTGGCAGCAACTAATAACTAGGTCAGAAACTGATTTAAAAATACCTTAAAGCAGCCTAATAAAATAAAATGGGACATGGCCAAGTGTTTGTATTTTAGTTTATGAAATGCACATGTTACAATGATCAGGTAACGTCATGTGAGCTGTTTGAAATTAATATAAAATAGCCTGTACCAAGGATAGTGTCAAAAATCCAGTGATACATGCTAAATGTTTTTCATTAGTTTATTAATAGATATAATTGATCTGTAACATCAAGAAAAGATGAGACTTAAATTGGTCTGACTCTGGAGACAAGAGGACCATTACTTTTTCACTCAAGAAAAGAGAAAGACACTTTTACGTCCGTTGGTATCGATTAGTATCGATATCGGCAGATACTCAAACCCCCAGTATTGGTATCGGAAGCAAAAAAGCTAGATCGGTGCATCTCTACAGGTAACAGACACATTAGCTCATTTCGATCACTGGTCCACAACAGCAGCATAAAGAGTTGCTGACGAGAAGTGAACTTGACAGAGCTATGCGTTGAAACCACTTGGGCACATTTCAGAGCAAACAGGCGCGCGCATTACCGAATCATCCAAGTGTCAGACGCTAATGCTTTGAGCCACTGCGGCCCAAAGTATACATTTCAACTTGTCTCTCACAAACCATTTAGACGCCTTATGCGATGTCTCTAAAGTGCAACAAACTGGATATGTAACATCTATCACTCCACTAAAAGATTGCTTCTCTATCTGTTGTTTGTGAGTTTTCTCTTTTTTTCTTCCGTGTCCGGAAGCCAAGAGTGATAGCACGGCTGTAAACTGCTGCAGCTCTTGGCTAATAGCTGTTATCTTTTAGAGACTGGAGCAGCACCAAGCACACTTCGCTGTTGCACTGTCTGCCACACTGCCTCCATACAGTGCAGCGCACCTCCTGACCTTCACACACAAACGCACAAATCACAAACATCACAAACACAGTGCAGTGGGTGGAACAGTGGTACCACCAGTTTGGGCGAATGCAGTAGTAATGGCTGTAAGAGCAGTAAAGTAGCAAACAGTAGAGGGAGAAGGAGTAGTAGCTGGAGGCCTATCAGGAAGATGGCTTGTTAAGTGAAAATAATGAAGACAAAACTTGCAAGCAGCAGGGTGGAAAAAAAAAGTTAAAAGCTCTAATTGAGAATGGTGGTAGTAGCAGCAGTAGACTGAACTGGAATAGTGGTATTTTAGGATTTTTAATTTTCCAAAGTGGGGCAGTGCAATATGTTCACAGTGATTGTAATTCCATATAATTTGGAGACCTACACTACAGATATAAAAAATATTGCTAACAAAAGCATGTAGACACCAATATGGAAAGGCTTCACACAGCGGTGACATCTTGACACGCCAAGAGTTCTTTTTTTTTTTTCGTGACGTCTCTGGTCTCCTAATGGACCGTTCGGCCAAATTCTATATGTGGCTGATCGATGGCGCGCGGCAGACGCTACATTTAGACCAGCGGCTCATGGACTTCTCAGATGACAACCTATCCTAATCTATTTTTTTGCAAGTGGAGCGGGCAAAGCAGATCAAAAACAGCCCGCTCTGAGAAACAAAGCAACTTCAGACAAGGCTTAGAGGCCATCACAGGAGGAGATCTAGGCTCCAAAGAGTCGACAGTTGATCAATTGGAAAAGGAAAGGAGAGATAAAAGGGGTGTCAATGGGGTTGAATTTGAGACGGAAAATGGTTGCAGTGGCACGAATGGCAGTGGTAATATTGTGATTCATGAAACACAAGGCGATTTACATGAATTCCACCCTTGGTCATGCACGGCGGTGATGCTTCTACAGCCACGAGCCACTGCAACCCTCGGGCGGCGTGACCACAATCTCCGACCACCCTCTTGGATAAAGGCACCGCTCTACACGGAGCCACCGCGTACTTCAATGGAGGCTTTGAGGCCATCACAACAGATAACGCCTCCCCAAAAATCTATAGATGTTCAATTGGCAAAGAAAAGGAGAAATAAAAGATTTGATGTTTCAGGGAGGTTGCATGTGAGGAGACGGGCGGTAAAAAAAAAAGAAAAAAAAAAAGTGATGCAACAAGCGCCTTGGAAAAAGGATCCAGGAGAAGGGAGCAGCAGCGTTCACTTTGTTCCCTGTGACATGATGAAATATTTGATAACTCCAGATACCGCGGGAGAAGCCAACAGGCAGCCGAAATGAGGAGACTGGAGCGGGAAGAGGGGTTCGAAGGGCGGGACTTGAGCGCGCTTCAAAGTCGGAGCAGCCAACTGAACATCTGGAGGAAGGTGGAAGCGTGTGCGTGCGTGAAGCGCGTGTGAAGACGCAGCTGATTATTTATTTGGCGTGGTTTTATCAAGCGTGCTGTACGACTTGAGCAAAAATCTTTCGCAAATATAGGCTCCTGCCAATTCAATTAACTGTGCCGTCTTAATGAAAACAAACCATCGGGGATGAGCCGAGCATGTTCAGAAAATATCTTCCTCCTGCACAGAATAACAAACATCTGATAAATGTTGCATGTGAAGATTACAGTATGAGGGGAGCAAAGATTTGGAGACTAAAGCTACAAGACTTTGCATTTCACCCCAATACCGAGGCTACTGTCATAATTACAAGTAGCTCCACCTCCTCTTCTGCTTACTATTTTGAGCACACCACACGTATATCCTCATAGCGTGCAGTGGCTCACATATTGATCCGGTATCGGTTTTAGATGTCAGATGCCCTTTCCTCATGCAACCTTCACCGCTGATCCAAACTTGGGACCCCTCTTTATGGATTTGCTTTCCAAATATTTCCCGCACTCTCATATTCACCGCCGGCCGGGCCACCTCTCCCTCATCCATACGGGAGACAAACCGCGACCTTAGCGCCGTCGTGGCACCGTCTATACATTATGCATGCTGCGGAGTGTAAGTGGAAACTGGCAAAGCCCAAGAATTCACAATGGGATACGCTAGTCGTATAACTGCAGGCCCCGTGATATGAAATTACATACACAATAGTCTCCGTGGACCGTTTCTCCTCTCTCGTCTCCCACCACAACCCAGCGGCTATTCATTTGCAATAGGCGTAATAATTATTGCTGGTTTGGCTGGTCAGACTGGTCTTCCAATAAAGAGGTTCTGAAAGAATGGGAGTGACTGAACGAGAGTGTTGGTTTCACTGCAGCGCATTGTACAGTAGTAACGGTGACTAATGCAATAATGGTAAAAGGATACCACTACATATTATTCTAGTTCAGGGGTCTGCAACCTTCAACATGAAAAAGCCACTTTGATCAGTTTTTCTTTTTAAAGTCTCAAAGGGCCACAATAGTATTTTTATCTGCAAACAAAGCATACAAACAGCTTTTTATTTATAGTAAAAACGAACAACTACATTTAAAGTACAAATGATGGAAATCTTTGATACTGTACAAGCAGCTCTGGAGTCTCCTTCCCTGCAAAATTTCGACAAATCTGTCACAGCTGATCTTGTCTCATACTATTGCAGAATGTCACTCATAAATACACATCATGGGTTTACCTTTTCCTCAAAGCTCAAAAGAGCTGCTCGAGGTAGTGGTTCTAGATAGAGTAACAAATCGTTCCATACAGACATTTTTGATGATCCTCCCGTCAATTTTTGAAAGATGTGTAGCTTTTGCTTCTGCCTCTTTTGTCCTTTCATAGATTGTTTCTATGTAACATGGAAACTGAACTGAACCACAACTTTACTGGCTCCAGCGAGGCCTGTCGCAATAAATGCTACATCACTTATTGTTCAATAAATGACAGCTAAACAACACATTTTTGGGCTCAATATCAATTTTCTCCCCTTTTATCTAATGTAATACTTTTTTTTTTTTACCCAAAGTATGTTGTGTCTCATTACATTTCATGTTCATTGTGGGATTTTTTTTAATACGAATTTTCAAACAGTTTAACATCATTTTTTATGCTTTACAGTTAGTTTCCGTAGCATTACAAGACCTTCAATAATGTATTGCTATAGTTTCTTGTCTACTTTAGTTTCCTTTCCTACTTTAGCTTTTGTCATCTTGACAGGCCAACCTCCAGCACTGTTTTTGGTGCGGGATGGAAATGGTTAAGCCTGCTGTCTTTCGCCAATGCAGGGAGAAAACAGCAGATGCACAGAGGCTTCAGCAGCTGCTATATTCTTACAGACAGGACCTTCTACCTTGGAGCCACTTTTTATTCCAAGAAAAAATACAAAAACGTATGCTCTTAAATGCTCGGTTACAGATTTGCATGCAATGTAAAAATAAGTCACCCGCGAGTTGTTTTACTGTTGCGACTCTTGACTTCCAGTAACTTGGTGTCAGCACTTTTCTGTGGACTGGAGTCAAGAGGAGACGGCAGTATCACTAACAGTGCATTCCTAATAGAAACTGTATCCGAGGCTGAAATGTGCAAAGATTGTCATTTTGTTTGTTACGAAAATAAAATAAGCTGTGATATCAAGCCGTATAGTACTAATAGTAGTAGAGGTAGCACCATGCAAACTCAACCTTGTCAGTCTTTTAGCGTCTCCCACAGATGGAACACCTCATGTGGGGAAATGGACTTGTTAGCCGGGCAAAATAACAGCAAGCCAAAACACATTCCTCGACCTCACCACATCCCGGACACAGAGAGGTGCCGTTCTCCGCTGGCTAAATTATTCATTTCAGGCCCGAACGACAGGCGAGCGCACACTCTCCTCCTGCTCTTATCTTTTCATTATTGATAAACACCAACCATCTACACTGCACCTGACCCAGGAGAGAGGGGGAGCGGGAAGGCCTCTAACGGAGAGAGACTGCAGTGAAGGGAAGAACTACGAGAGCGGAGCTGTATGAAATTGGAAGGCTGTAAGGTATATGTACAGTTTAATGACATTGCATGTTTTTTATAAAGCACAAGGCCCATTTAAAGTCAGGCTTTTAAGAGGGGGTTTTATGGCGGACGGGGAGGACACAGCTCTCCGGAGTCAAACAAAACAAGCGCCCGCTTTACTGCCGTGCGTGTGCGGCGGTGGCAACTCGGCGCATAAGTGACTGAGTAAGTTAGAGGGAGTTCGGATGATGGGCATCCAATTTCCCAGCGGACTCTACCTCCCCTGTCGCCTCCCTGCATCGCTTACTTTCGCCCTGCGCGCTTTATGGACGTCAAGATTAATCAGTTTTCCAATTAATCGTAGTCATGGATGTCACAGTGCGATCATTTTTAGAATTTAAAAAAAGCAAAGAATACCTGATTTATGTGCAGTTCGTACTCTTAACATGCAAATCAGTGACTTCATTGGCTAATAGATCACTGGGCATCCAGGGCATAATTGAAAATGAATGAAAAACAGCTTGATAATATAGAGGGTATGTATGAAGGGTATGAAATCACAGCATAGCAACAGAAGCCAAATAACTTTATCTGGGGGGATTAATTTTGTATGAAGATTGACGCCAAGCTGATCGTAAATGGTATTCATTAATTGACTTTCATTTGACCACTGCGGTACAGAGGTTTCTTTTAAAGTGCTTGAGTTAAAACGTTTAAAAGCCGATTTTGAGCAGGTACCGACTGTCTTGAAATAAGACTGCCAACAGATTGAGCATTTACTCAATTAAAATCAAAGAAATTAACTCGACCACTTACAATCAGACAAAAATACTTGAAATTAGTAAGAAAAATCATTCTTGTTCCATTGGTAATAAGACCGTCCAAAAACAGTCTCAATGACCATGAATTCCAATAATTCAAGCGCCTTTTAAGTCATTTCTATCCAAGATAAGATTGTGTTTTTTTGTTTTTCTTCCAGTGTAGTTGCACTAGTTTTTAGAAATTGGAGAAACTAAAGCACCCAGAACAACCTATACAGGGAGAACGGGCAAAAGACGACTCTACCCAGTCATGAATCGAATTTGGGATTTCCCTGCCGTCGTGTTAACCAGTGTGCCCCCATTGTAAACAATTGTTGATTCACCAAATGGCAACATTTAAAATAAATCATGAAAGTTAATAATCTATAATAAAACTTGGTCACACTGATCACTAAAATTGTAGAAACATTCAGCCTGCTCCCAATCTCAGTCCATGTTATCCCCTTTTTGCCCTTCAGGAGTCCGGTTCATCCAACTCCTTCAATGACAGAGTGTCATAGTAATTGTACTGGGCATTGGTGAGCCGCTTGGTGGACCGGTCAGAGCAGACTGATCTGCAGTCTGTGCGAGGAGCAAACTTGTAAATCGGGTGGATTTTAGCATTTGCAGACAGGTCCTGGGTCAGCATCCAAAAGACCATCTTCATCGTGTGCTTTCATTATGCATGCAGACACCCTTCCTTGCCGCTCTCGATCGGGCTCTGCCGCAAAATCCTCCGTCTTCTGCCGGCGAACCGACTTCAGAGAGACACCGATCAGTATAAAGCCCCTTTCATACGTGACCCACAGAGGGATGAAGGAGGGATCTCCCAGGACATCCCCGACCTGTGTGTCCAAACATGTAGCACATGTATCTTAAATCACACAGATTCACATGTTAAGAGCACTGCAGCTTACGCTCAGAGGGAACAGGAAACTGCAATGCATCATGAAGATAAAATGCCACAAAACTTCTTATTCAGTACAGATTTGATCAGCAGTGCATGAAATCACTTATGCAGGTTCAATCTAGTATTTCCTAAACCTGGACAGCTAACGCTTTTCCATTAAGACTTGGGGACCTTGTCTTACGATTGTTACAAATTAAACATTGTCACACAAAAAATCATGATTTTAGAGGGAACTAGCAAGCATTATTCACAGACAAAAAATAAAAGGTACATTTCTAAAACATTGGGCTTTAGCATCAACTCTTTCAATCTGTTATATCCGGGGTTTCTTCCGGATGAGCTGACTGGAGATGTTTATCTTTTGAAAATCTTATTTGGCATCAGCCAAGAATGTTGGTGAAAGAAACAGCCTCCTAGACTGAATCTTTTTACATCTATTGTTGAAATATAAAACTTATGGAACTGTGATTTATGGCTTACGTCTCCAAGAGGAGATTGGAAGACGACTTTGGAAAAAGTGGCTTGACTTCACAAACTGTGACCGTGCTCATTAATGAGTTGAATTGTGTATTTTTCTTTCTGTCATTTATAACATATCATCCTGTGACCTCCTAGGTTTGTGTTTTATAAATAAATACAAAGTTAAATACAAAGTTTCAGAAAACTATATAGGCAGAAGAGCCGTGGAAAAACTCACTAATGGAAATACATCTAATGCATGCTTTTATGTGTGAACAATAACTTCCAAGTTAAATCTCCATTGGTTTATTTTAATGGACTACACCCCTTTACCTTGGATCAGAGTTCTAAGGAGAGAGAACAACAAGCAGATTAACCAAAGAAAAAAACGTAAGACCAGTCGGTATCAGAACAATGAAAGTACAAAGAAATGATTAAATCACAAGAAAACCAAAGAAACAGCGCAGATTCTACAGCACTTTCACGAGTAAAAATAAAAATTGGACTGCAAAACCTTTTTTATTGGAGTAATTTTTCACCTGTTTTATCTTTACTTTCCATCCTGATGGCTCTTATCGTGCTTCAGGATCAATTTTATTTCAGGTTTATTTTTTTTGCATGGTGCACCTTTATATATTGAAAAAAAATAACTTTTAGCAAATATGCACCATAGTATTTGTGGTCAATCATTGCAACATTTTACTAGACCATTTCACCACGGTATGGGACTTTAAATCTAAAAAAAAAAAATCATAATCTGTTTTCATCACATTGACAAAGCTAAAAAGAAACAGATTATGAATTGACCCTGCACTTTTTAGGCTGTTAAAACATATCTCAGACAGATGGGAAATGTTTGCCATTTTGCGGCTTCTTTGTAATCTTTAATAGCCGTCAAGGTCAGCTTCTTTGTCCCACTTCCATCCTTTAATTTGTCATGCCATTGTGTAAACTAATAGCTGCATTCTAGCACCAACCATTCATACAGTACAGGTCACGGCATTTACAGCTTCCCATTACGCGTCCGTAGGCAAAAAGGTCTCGAGCTGCTCTTTCATTATGGTTTTCTTTATTTTAATGCGCGGAATTTAGAGACTGTATGACACGGTTTACTGATGCATAGATTCCACTCTCTACGAGTCGCCTGATAAAATACACACAAAACAAAGTGTCGAAAGTAAGAAAAATGCAAAGCAGCAGTTCTACAGTTGCGCTAAAGTATCATCAAACTTATCTTTTGTCATATTTCACGACATGTGGCGCCTCTTGATATGGCGCTTGCCAACATAATGTGATTAAGCGTCCTATTTTCACCTCCCTCACGACGCACGGATGTGGGAGTCAAGCCGAGGTGTCAGAAAGAGGATATTTTTAGGCCCTAGTGTGATCGCATCCCTGAATTAAAACCAAGCGCGAGGAAATCCACGTCACCTGACCCAAAACAGCTGAAGTGCCAAATGTATCCCTTTTTCCAACTTCACCTTAACTTTACCTTCATACATCCACTGGCTCATAGCATTTGGAGTTTAAGCGTCTATATTATTAGCTTTTGGAGTTTTTGTCATTTTTTAATTCACCTCAATATTACGTAGGTTTCCTTCATGAAACCACACCTAGAGTTTTATTTCATTCATAAATATGACTAATTCTACATACTAGGCTGCATGGTGTTCGATGACTGAACTTAAATATTGTCAATTATTGCAATACTTTCTCTTTTCATCAAATTGTGTCAAAACAAGACAAAACCTGAACAAGGGAGCAAAATAAGGAAAATCTTAACTAAAACTTAACTTCTGCACATGTTTGAGTTGCCAGTGAATGCAAAAATATATAAATCTCTTCAGCTGGAAAAGCCCAAGTGATTTTGCAGTGTGGATATTAGGTTACCAAATATTAAAGCAGAACTAAGTAACTCGTGCCCCTAGAGGCCATAAGCGCCACTACAGGTGTCGTAGCATGTTACGGTTTTGTTTACTCATTAATTGTCCGTGAGAGTAAATACTACGCTGACAGAAAAGACAAAGGGAGAGAGGGATATTGTAGATCCATGGAGTATTTTTTCACTCAAACGTGGCTGTAAATACTGTTTAAGTGGCGCTAGCCCGCAGCTAGCTTTGCCCGTTAGCTTCTTTGAGATTCCATTAGTGTGTATTGGTGGCTCCGACCCCCAGTGGTATTACCCCCAGAGGGACTAAGAAAAGGATTTATTAAGGTCAACAAGTTACTTAGTACTGCTTTAAATATTCTTGGGTATATGACAGGCAACTCACATAAAGTTATCCGATCATTACAACTTTGTGCATTACAACATGTTATACATCTGTTCATCTTTAACAGCATTTCATAAACTAAACTTTTATAATTTGTTTGTTGCTTTACTTTTTCCCCTTGCTTTGACATGCATTTTTGTAGTGTTCTCGTCATGGTTTAGTCAATTTATGGTCATGTTTTTATAGCTTTTTAGTTGCATTTTCATCACTTTTTAGTTGTTTTTTTGTCGCTTTAAAAAAAAAATTGTGCTACTGTTGCTTTTCCGACACGTTTTTGTTGCTCTTTTTTTGTCTTGATGACGTTGTTTTCATCACCGTTTTGACGCTTTGTTCAAGGAGCTTTTAGATTCGGGTAATGCCAAACTGAAGACAATGTGCTCAGATCAGGTGTGGGTTATAATCCCCCAGAATGTCGTCGCCTTCTCTATGCAAGAGTCTCACACGGCGAATACGGGGTTTAACGGCACTGCCCTGGGTCACCACAGACCGGACTCATTCACAGGGACGGCGCGCAATCCAATCCGCTTCTCAGTGTACATTACCGGATGATGAGCGGCGACGGCTATTAGCTCGGTCAATCTGTCACAGAGGGTGACGCGGCGTGCTGCCTAATCACTAATCAGCGGCTGCCATACGGAAGACAGGAGGCCCGGGCGCCACATGCAAATAACACAAGGGACTGTTGCTGAGGCCGCGTTATGGTAAAGCCGCGAGAGTTCTGCGACAACAACAGACACCTCCGGACGAGCAGCTGGCTCCAATCTGAGGCGCAGTCAGACCAACGCAGGGGAGAAATTGAGTTGTGTGACAGCCACCACGTGTCAGCAGTGGGGGGTGGGGACACAATGGATTATATTGAGGTTTATTTTCTCCTCGCACCTGAGCCAAACTGTTGCGTGACTGAAAAGGTACGGCAAAAGTTGTAGCGCAGTCATTCTCAACTGGTGCAGTGCTGGGACCGAATCACCGAATGACGACATTTATTTCAGTTCATATGAGGGTGAATACTGCATTTCCACAACGATTACAGTTGGTTTAGACATTGACTAAGCCATAAGCTGAAAACGTGATTTCTAAAACTCAAAGTAGCAAAAATTTCAAATATCGTTGACTTGACAGGATAAATAAAACATTTCGTTTCCATCGCAACCAATCCAGTCAAGTCAACCATACTGGCGGATTCTGTAATACAATGGAAAATTCTGACTGAGCACCCCATACACACAAATTGTTGTAAAGAATAAGTTACATAGAGTGTAATTCAAAGCACTAAAACTACCACTTCTGTTATTCAACTTAAACTGTGAAACTAATATATGATAGACTCATTACATGCAAAGTGAGATATAGCCTTTATTTGTTATAATTTTGACTGTAAGCCATAATCAAAATTATAACAAAGGCTTGACATATGTCTCTTTGCAAATGAGTCTATATCATATATTCTTTCGCATTTCATAAGTGAACTTTTGAACGATATTTTCCGAGTTTCACCCGTATATATTAAAAATAACGCACTACACAACATGACCTATCCTGTAAGATTCCCAGAAGACAGAAAAAAATTATGTTGCTACATACTTACAAAAGACGCTTTGTTGACATTTTCAGTTTTTCACAACTGAAAATGTCATGGATTTGCGGTTGATCTAATGAGCAGCAAATGCAGCTCCAAAAGTGCGTCCTCTCCCAGAACAATTTAAGCCGGAGTGATCCCAGATTGATAGTGCTAATGTTAATGACACTGTAATATCTAGCTCTTGTCAGGTTAAATAAAACAAAGAATGAAGTGTGAATAACAGAGTTCCATCAGTCTACCCCAAGGCAGTGAATGAATAATGTGAAGCGTCTTTAACAGAAAGGCGCTATATTATATTTTTATATATGGTATGATTTTATTTAGACAGGGACAGAGCACAATTTAACATTGACCAAAAAGATGCATTGTACCAGGTTATAGCAAAAATGCTAATTTCCACCTGTAGTCCCTGTTTGTAGTCCCTGTTATATATATATAACCAATGCATTATTAAATAAAGACAGATTTGTCAGATGCATAGCTGAACAGAACCGTTTTGAATCCGGATTTGGACATTTATTAGAGTAGAAGCTAGTCTCACAAAATCCTTGTCTTTTAGCAAGTTGAATAATGAAACAAGATTGTAACGGCCTGAAAAAGTGCAAAAGCGACATGTCCTTGTTAGCCAAACAAGCAATGGCTTCATTTCCCACTTGTCACAGCAAGGCAACTAAATTATGTTTGTGTGTCAAAGCAAACTCATGAAAACATCCAAGCAGGGGGCACTAAATACTTTCTTGTAAGTCAGGATTTATCTCAATCAAAAGAAATGTTTACAAAAAACAATTTGTTTAATAGCAAAGAGAAAATACCTGCAACCTGAATGATCTTATTTACCCCTCGTCAGTGAACCGTTGTATCGCAGTTGTGCCGGCAACACTTCCTTTTCAGTTCGAATAAAGCATCCCTGTAAGCACTGCTAATGAAGCAGAAGAATGGTCGCTATTAGTAAACATCAGGCAGGTAGCAAGAGAGAAACCAGTAGGGAGCGCATAGGAGCAGAGACAAAAGATAAGTGAAGCAATTAAAACCTACAAAGGGGGGGGGAAGTACATTGTTTCAAACAGTTGTATCGTGAATGTGCGAGTTTCTATCTTTCCCGCAGGTCTGAGCCCTCGCAGCCACAATTGGGTGGAGGTGCTGCCATTGTGTCAGGCCTCAATAGAAGCTGGGTAAGACGAAACGGCTTCAACGCTGGCCCCACCTTTGCAAAGAGAGCAAAAGTCGACACCGAGGATGTGAGGGAAAAGAGTGAGGATTTCCAGGTTTAAATATGCAAAACAAAGTCGTCGAGTCTTAACGTCGAGCTGCAAAATTTGTTGGACTTACCAATTCGATTTTAAATCAGATCTTTTTGTTGCCCAGCCCTAATCTCGGTAAGAAAATGTCTGTTTGAGGGATTGTTCGGTTTCTAGTTAGTAGAGGACGTTAATAGACAAACGTATTTTGTTTTCTTTTTGAGGTGCCACTGTATGCAACGCTGTACCGGTTTGATTATTTTTATTCCATTATGCAGCAGCCTGACACTTGAATATAAAACTATTTTCCATCCATATAACAAGAAGAATGTAAAAGTTTTGAAAATATGAAAAGAAAATGCTAAAATAACACAATGACATAATGCCGACTCGCAAAATCGCAGCAGACCTATTCCATTTCAATCATATGCCATTTCTGAACACTTATAAAAGTTGATCTCTTTAATGAATTCCACTCATTGACCTAGACACAGAAAGGTTAATGCTCTATACATGGCTGAGTGAAAGGAAAGTAGAGAAAAAATACTATATATATCTGTGCGCTTTCAGAATCAGCCTTTCAACATACAGTAACATAGGGATAAATGGAGGGTATGAATGCTGAACCCATTGTGTACCGTGTCTGAAGTATATGAAAGGATGCAAGGACGCAACAGTCGTTCGTACAGCATCAAATAGGAAAGCTTTTGCCTCAAACGAAGACAAACTATTTCACTCTACAAGTTCAAACTTTCAGAATTTGAAATTTTATAAATTGTGTTAAATGTTTTCTACGTGGAGGGTTATTTCAAAGATCATCTAGTGTTTGAATAAAAGCCAAATTCATGTTTAACAAAAAAATGAAATTGAATTAAAAAAAAAAAAAAAACATGGTCCAGCTCAACTTTTTTTCTTTACATTCCTTTGGGGGGTTTCACACAATGTAGGGAGTGCGTAGATACAGACGGCATCTATAGAAAACGTGCTCAAAGCAGCCAGAGGGAGAAAACAAAACAAAACTAAGCTTCCTCCCATTTCTCCACCATAACTTTAACAAATACTGAATTATGAATATATTATCTATATCTATCTAGTCTATTATATAAAATACAGAGACATGGAGAGGAGAAAGTGATTCAAGAGCCCATAAATACTTAAAAAACGGACAATGCTAACCAGGGAGCTACATTAGCTTCATATGCTAACATTAGCAACAAGTTGTTTTTTTGCTTCTGCTGAACAACTTGCTGTGAAAAAACATCCATATGGAACAGTTGTGTAGTTGTGTGTGATAAATATGTTTATAGCCCCCAGAAAACTACAAAATAATAAAAATAAAAACACGTAAAAAGATATTACCATGAGAGGTTTATTTACCCCTTTGCTAGGCCACGCCCCCTTGTATTACACGTTCCCGTCTGTCTATACACATTAGACATTATAACACATTTCTGGCATCCGAATTCTCCACAAAGATGAGTTTTAAAAGCAAGTCTGCTTTTATACAATACCAATAGACATGCAAATAAAAGTCAGGTTAAGGGCCTTTATTGTCACTGTCCTCAATGTACCACTCAGCGCAAAATTTAAAACACTTCAAATCCATACAAAAGGTTCTGGTGCAGCTCAGCCGTGGCCTCCACCCTTCCCCTTTGCACATGGTTTGATTCAACTTTGATTATTCCCTGAAGGACAGTCGCTATGACAACCTGCCATGGGAACACAGCACATTGTTTTGCGGCTGATGGATGGATGGATGGATGAGATATTAGACAGACAGAACGGCGCACGGCTCAAGGAGACAGTTTAGTGGGAGACGCAGGGGCGGGCCGAGGGACTTGTTTAATGCCGTGCTTCCGCGACTTGTTAAAACAAATGAAACCAATGCGCCGTCCGAGTGCGGGGCAGAATCGCGCACGCTCAAGTCCAGACAAAAGCAAAGCAAAAATGCAAAACAAACAAAAAGTACAGAAAAGGATCATTTGTGTTTGTAGACTTCATTATGAAAAAGTCCTCCCCTTTATTTGATCCTTTCCTCAACAAAATGCCACCATACAAATTAGGCCAGGATGAATGAGTCTTTACATAAGGGTGACCAGATGTCCCAGTTTCGCTCCCTCTGTCCCATGTCCCTGTGAATTCATGCAGAGCCATTATTATCTCAGTTTTACATCTGCTCCGTCTCAGGTGTCCTGTCCTTTCACCAATTCAATGCCCAATGTTGTTTCTTTAGCTGAAAGAATAATGTTTTTGGCCATGTGTGCGTCAAAGAAAAAGTTTCCATAGCAACTGAATCAATAAAAGGCTCAAAAGTCCATCACTTCAATGCTGATTGGTCCCTTTAATTGACTTTTACCTACATGACTCACATCTGTATTCATCGATGTGCCCCGTTCCGGCCAAATAAACAGATAAATAAAGCAGAGGGGAAACCAACACAGGCACAGGAAAGACCATGCATAACTATTCATAAGAAATATCTATGTGGGAATTAAACCCAGGACCTAAGGCGAGACTGCAACCCATTCATACAAAACATCATAAAAATCCACAAAACATAAATAACCATTTTGGCATTGTAGATGAAATACTTTGTTGTCAAATGCACTGTTCAAAGTTTTCAGCTCGGTCGGATTTGAACACTGTCCGAGTTCTAGCCCCGTCTTCACCGTTCAACACGCACAAACAAAAAACAACAAAATAGTTCAAAGAAAACAGAAGCGTGGATTATCAGAGGCAAGGTGACGACGCCAGCAGAAATCCAACACACAAACTTCTCGAAACGCTCTTGAAAATGATTCCCATTTTTCACACTCGGCGCACCACAAAAGGCATCTGAGCCCATGTTTTAGTCCATTAAACTTCAAAAAGGTCTTCTACCGCGCTATCCATGCTGCGTCTGCCCTTTAGCAATGCGCTACAAAAACCAGTCGGCGAAGGGGGGGGGGGGGGAAAGTTAGCCAAAGAGGGGAATTTTTTTTTACCGTTTTCAGGAAACCTCAAACTTTCTCCCTCAGCGTGCAGTACTGAACCCTCTCTTCACAGATTCACAGATGCCCGACAGTGGAGCGATGCCTTTGTAGACTTTCAGATTATTCTGGCCATTAAAAAGGTTCAGAGAGAAGCCAACAAGCTGGTAACTGGGAGCTCTAAACACATCTTTTTCACCACATTTGTTTGTTAGAAAACGCTATATTGATCTCAAGCGGCTCTATTCAAAAATTCCCTTTGTTGTCCTCTGGAACGACACTTCACAAATTGCATCCGTCCCATAGGTCTCTATGAAATAGACCCCCCCCTGTCTCTCCAACTCATCACATGTAGCTACTGTCAGGCGTCGCCGCTATGGTATCAATAGATGTAGCGAGGCTCCTGTGGATATTTTTGCCAATTGTTGCACCGCAGAGGTTTCCTGGCCAGGCAGAATACACGCTTTTCCTACTCTTTACAAAGTCTGGGATCGGGGGGGGGATTTCTTTAACTTCCCAATGGGCGTGACTGTCAAGGATATTAGCCGATCAGAAAAACGGATATGACGCAGGCAGCGTATTTTGTAAACAAGGAAGTAAATAGTTTTACGATCCAGAAGAGCAGAGAGAAACGCGAATGATCTACATATGTAGTTTTTGCCAAGGATTTTGCCAAGGATTTTGTAAGGAAACAAGGAGTCATTAGTAACTCTGTTCAGATTTTAAACGTAGCAGAATTCAGCACAAATGTGCAACGGCTGTTTGAATTAATGTACGTTTGGAACCCAACAAAAATACTTTCAATAGATTTCGGGAAATTCCAGTTACCATGGAGATCTGCCATCTGTGCAGCTGTTGGCATACATTTCCATTGACTAACATTAGCTAAAAACTGTATAAAAGTGGAGAAAAAAAGCCGTGGAATAACTGTACATCTAACAATAACTCCAGTATTTAAACTTTTAAAATCTCCAGTAGTTTACAATTGCTGCTAATCCCATAATGCTTAGCGATATGACATCATATTCCCGAACTCTATAGAGCTCCACAGTCCCGCCTCCTCTCCGGTCCGGAAGTCAAATTCCCCTTGCTTTGGGGCCGTATGGATTTCAAAAAAAGTCTTTAACTCCGTAACTACGTCAGCTTGGGCTGAAACCAGCTATGTGGTTATAAAGCGACCTCAAAGTCAGATGTAGGTGAAAAAAACACGTATGAGATCGATCTAGTTTAGGAAAAAATACAGTTTAACAGCGAGCCTTCGTCCTAGAACTACGTTACCCAGTATGCTCGGTAGTCACGTGATCTACGCCAAGGCTTTTGATTGGTTGAGCTCCACGTTCCCCACGTATTTTATTTATCGTAATGCAGGCTACATATATATTTTTAGCGGCAATTATTTATTATTTATTAAAACATCACGTAGGTAGATAACTGACGTTTTATCCATATAAAACACTGACGGTAAGAAAAATCGTAAGATGGCAATCAAGAAAATGTCCCTAAAGATCCCATTAAACGAGCCACAGATATGTTTTCATCCACTTAGCTTAAATCAGATTGTTAAATAGGAAAATTACGTTGAAACCCTTGTCTTAAAACTCACCGAACCCGCTAAAAAACCACCGTTGCCACTTACCAGCGCCGTGTCGCAATGGTTTATGGGATACGGAGTTTCTAATGTCAGGAAGTAAAATATGTACACAGGCTTGTACCTTTGCCTTTTCTTTAACATTATGTCTTCTTTTTGGATTGAAATGAAACATTTTATGGTCACAAATTGCTACATAGCTGATTAGCTTTTGCGGTGTTGTTAAACTCTTAATATTTGAATTTTTGGAAAATCGACGGTCTCGTAGAAAGGGATTTTTTGCTTCCGGACCGGAGCAGCAGGACCGGAAGGGGTGGGACTGTGGAGCTCTATAGACCCTTTAACTGCTGACATCAGTGACATCAGCTGGAGGCAGGAAGTGAGAAATAAGATTAAAAAGAGAAATAAGATTAAACTAAAACTAGCGATTTTAAGTGTAAAACTACAACAAAAAAATGTAGTCCTGTTGTGGCTTAAGGTGCAACAACAAGAGGAATGACATTTGAGATGATAAAATAAGGTTTATCTGATATTTCCAACAACAGTTAGACATTTGTTTATCGTTACTATGACAACAGCTACAATGGAAATAGATAGGAATTGAGCTTCCCGCCTCCAGCTAAGCCCGGAATGTTTACAAAACAATTAAAGGGTCTATAGAAACAACAAGAAGATAATCCTCTCAAAGAGTAGATGAAAATCAACATCGACGCAGGTATATTCTTGTTAAAGTAAATATGACACATTAGACAGTTTTTGCTAAAACATAGTTAAACACAATTATATTTGAGATTTTGCATTTTACCCAGCTTTCTTTAGTTTGACCACTTATGTGATGTTTATCGTTTCACTTTCTTGTTGGGCACTGACAGGAAGTGACATCGATAGAGGAAAACTATTTTAAACTGTTGCCGTCCATGTTATGTTGATGGGAAACTGCTATGGAACTGTACCTCTAGGTCACTTCCTGTCAGTAGCTTAAATATTCTAGCAAAAATAACTTTTCTGCCCAACATTTCTTCATTAATTTGCTGCTTCACTGAAATAAACAGCAGATGTTATCCATCTAAATAAGTTGTATTTTCAAAAGCATTAAAACCTGTACATCTAAGAAAATATGTTACTTGAGGTTGTGGTTAATTTGATTGCGGTCGTGACCACATGAAAATGTTTCAAGATTTGACTGGCTGTTGGCAAAGTTCCAGACGGTCATGGTTTTGAACAGATACAAAAAGGCAGGAGTGGATGGCTGGCCAGGCGACTGCAGGAGGAGTAAACTGTGCTAGGGATCGCTTGTACGGGAGATGAGGACAAAGCTTCCTGGTTACATAGGGAGGGGCCATGGATAAACCGAGTGGCTACTAATATCAAAGCAAACGTCACAACACGTCGAATAGTCTCCTCGAGAGCTTCAAAAAAAAATACTCAAACCTGCAGCAACACAACTATACAAATCCCTTAAAGTTGATTTTTTTTGCCCCCCAAATCATATCATATCAAAGCGCCATTTGTTTTTCACATCTAGAAGCTTTAAGTAGCATCATCGGGTAATTAAAATCTGCTTTTTTCGAAAGTCTGGGATTGGGGGGGTCCTTCCAAATTAGGGCTTTTCAATTCAACGTGTTATATATATTGTCCTATCACCCATCCCCTAAACTAAAATGACAGACAAGATGGCCGACTTCAGGTGAACAGAAGAGACGGATCATGTTACTGCTGTATCCGCTCAGCTCTGCGGTCTCAATAATGACCAGCCAGTCACAATGAGGCGCTGCTGATGTGAGCGAGCAGACACTTGACAGAGCGCATGATCACACCTGCAGACACAGCCCCAGCCCCGTCAGCTCGTCTGGAGAACCGAGCCTTTGTTTACCCGCTGCCCTTAAGGCACTGTGACAGATATGGGTCCAGGAAGTGTGGGCTGATAGATGTGGGGGTCTGAGCAGCAGAGATGGCCTTGCTATGCTCCAGCGGCGGCTTCAAGGACACACACGCGCACGCACAAAAGCACGCGCGCGCAGGCCTCTCCATATCGCAGCTCTGTGTAATTAGACAGTGCTCCGTCACGCGCCGCCAACTGCTCTTATTTGTGTCATGTTACAGCGGCCGCGCACATCCACACTGCTAGTGAGCCCTCATGCAAATGCAGAGCAAAGGGGGATTTGTATAAATTTAATTACATTCATAATTCTCCCATCTTCCGCTGTAATCACCCGGGGTTAAGTTAAGTAAATCCAATTGTGCGCTATGGCCGCCCACTCCCCCCATGTTCCTTTTATAAGTGCGATGTAACATTTTCCGGGGGAATTTCATTGACAGAAACCCCTCCAAGTGAAAGTAAACACACTTCCTGGTGAAATATTAACAGCTGTGCTCTTTCTGCCCGAGAAGTGCGTGCCTCTGAGCGCAGCAGCCCGTGCGCCGTGTGCGTCTGCGAGATACTGTGTCTCCGAGGCCACCTGCAGCGTAGCCCAAACCTGCCGCGGTCGCTGTGCGCGCGTCTACGCCCGCGTATGTGAGAGAGATGTGCGGCGCGCAGCTCACAGCCAAATCACGGTGCCGGCAGGCAGTCTTTCCACGCAGAGAGGGGGAAGAGAGTGAAGCAGATCAAACACAAGCCAGCTAATCACAGACGCGGGCTAATTAGCTCAGCCCTCAAAGGGAAACCAGGAAGGACTGATGATTCCCCCTTCTGAATTTCCCTAATTTAACACCCTGCCACCGTGAATAGGCAGTCTGAGTGGAGAGCGCGGAGGGTAAAGTGCAAATAGGCACTACATGGCTCTGGCCTTGTTGCAATCTTATCACCAGGGAGCACAGGGCCAAAGCGGGAATCAATATCTGTTATCGCCGTTTCGGTCATGTGCTGCAGAATTCCCCCCACAAACACAATCAGCCGCAGCAGCTCCAGACCACATTGTTTCTCTCCACATCCATAAATTAGGCTGCACCCAACGTTTCCCATTAAGGGATTTCTGGATATCCCAAACGTGCAGACGCTTTGGCCTGTGGAGCGGTGCGAGCTTCGGGAGGGGGGGCTGATTAGCGGGGGTCACTCTGCCTCGCTGATCTCAGATTTCCAGCGGATCAGGGGCGCGAGCCGCAGCAACCAATTACAGATGTGACACACGGCAAACCCACGCCTGCCCAATAAAATCTACTCAGGCCTACGGCATCAAAGTCCTTCATCTGCCGCCTAATTTCAGTCAAGACGGAACCTGTCACATGAAGCCCAGTTCAACAGGTTGAGTTGTTGGCTTATAGTATCTATAATGGCATTGGTTCATGTCTGAAGATAAACTAACATGCCTGCAGCCGCCGTGCCATCACTTCAACTACAGCTGGAGAGTTTGTTGAGGCATTCATGAACTCCAGTTTAAATACTCAAGATGAACTGCCTTCTCCTCTGTATCTGGAGGGGTTCATCTCCTCATTCTATTCACCTGCTCTGGCATTTTAGATACCATTGCCCCTGTCAAGCAAAGGTCCATCAAACCCAAACCAGACCCCTGGTTAAATGACACCACTCATGCCCTGAGGAGGCGCTGTAGGCAGGCAGAACGCAGGTGGAAAAAGGATAAGCTGCATGTATCTCTTGGGATCCTTAGAGCCAGCTTTTCAGACTATCAAAATGCAGTCAAAGAGGCAAAATGTAAATATCTGTCAAATGTCATCTCTACTACCTGCAATCGTCCCCGTGTGTTGTTCAGTACAATACAATCAGTTACTAATCCTACCGACAGTGTTTTTAAAATGTGACCAATTCAACCTGTGAAGACTTCCTCAATTTCTTTGTTGATAAAGTGGCTGCAGTAAGACAAAGTATAAGCAGTGCTGTGTCTAGTGTAGCCAACATGTTTCCTCCGGTTGTCCATAAGTCTGCTGTCTTTAATGTGTTTGAGCCAGTGTCACTCTCTCAGCTTTCTGAGGTTGTCCAAAAGTTGAGACCCACCACCTGTCCTCTCGATATTATTCCATCCAAAATGCTTAAACAGGTTTTCGACACAGTAGGGCCAGTTCTACTTCCATTCTTCAACAGCTGCCTAAGGTCCGGGTTTGTTCCAACTGTTTTAAGCAGGCTGTGGTCAGGCCACTGCTTAAAAAACCCAACCTTGACCCAGCAGTTTTGTCCAATTTTAGACCTGTGTCCCATCTGTCTTTTCTCTCTAAAATCCTGGAGAAACTTGTATTCAATCAGTTACATTCATTTCTAGACCAGAACAGCATCTTTGAGAAATTCCAGTCGGGCTTCAGAACACGCCACAGCACTGAGTCTGCACTATTAAAAGTGCAGAATGACATCCTGTTGTCTCTGGACTCTAAAAAAACAGTGTTGTTGGTGATGCTAGACCTCACTGCAGCATTCGATACAGTGGACCACTCCATCCTCCTGACCTGCCTGGCCCAGCAGGTGGGCCTTCAGGGACCCGTGCTGCAGTGGTTCATGTCCTACCTAACAAACAGGTCTTTTTCCGTGGTCATCAATGACTTTTCCTCCTCTACAGCCTCTCTGTCCTCTGGAGTACCACAGGGTTCCATTTTAGGTCCGGTTTTGTTTTCACTTTACATGTTGCCCCTGGGTTCAATCATCTCTCGCCATAACGTTTCCTTTCACATGTATGCAGACGATCTACAAATCTACCTCCCGGTTTCGCCAAACTCCCCAGACACACCTCAGTCCATTCACAGGTGTCTGGATGACATTAAGCTCTGGCTCTCACAGAACTTTCTGTGTTTAAACGAGGGCAAATCTGAACTCATTCTTTTTGGCGCTCAAAATCCACTCAGCTCAACTGTTCCTGGTCTTCAGTCTCTCGTCCCCCACACTGTCATCAAAAACCTAGGTGTTAATCTGGATGCAAACCTGGACTTTCACAAGCAAATTAACTCTGTAGTAAAGGCAAGTTTTTTCCAGCTTCGCCTTCTGGCTAAAGTGAAGCCTTTCCTCAGCCGCTCCGACCTGGAAAAAACTATTCACGCATTCATCAGCTCACGATTGGATTACTGCAATGCACTGTATATTGGACTCAGTCAAACCCTCATTCACAGATTACAGCTTGTGCAAAATGCTGCTGCCCGGCTCCTCACCAACTCTCGCAAACATGACCATATCACACCTGTCCTTTACTCCCTGCATTGGCTCCCGGTCCTTTTCAGAATCCAGTACAAACTTTTGCTTTTTGTTTTCAGTTCCATCCATGGCCTTGCACCTGTGTATTTATGTGAGACTCTGACCCCTCACCAGCCCAGCAGAGCTCTACGTTCTGCCCAACACCACCTGCTGGAGGTGCCCAGGTCACATTACAAAAAGTGGGGTGATCGGGCTTTTGCTGTGGCAGGTCCGAAACTCTGGAACTCGTTGCCGCTTGAGTTGCGTGCCGTTTCAGACCTGCCCCTGTTCAAAACAAAACTAAAGACTCATCTGTTTAAAAAGGCATTTGACACATAGTTCTGTGGCAACTGTTGTGAATGTGATAATGGTCTGTTTTTAATGAAATTGTACTCCTTTTTAAATTGCTTTTTTTTATTGTGTGCAGCGCTTTGGTCAACTTTGGTTGTTGTAAGGCGCTTTAGAAATAAAACTTGATTGATTGATTGATTGAACATCATGAGGCTAACCTTTGGATAATTCAATATTGTAGAGCTGCACTATCGAAAATGTATTAGGCTTACATAAGTCCTACAAACATCATATTTTAATTTTTACCTAAATGGATTGTGATTTAATTTAAAGAAAAGGCATAAAGGCACAATATGGACCAGTTCCCTAGTAAAAATCACAGTTTCATATAATGTTATATTATGTTCCAGCCCAACACAACTGCTCTTAAAATTACCTTTTACGTTAACTTTCGATCCTAGTATTGAATATACAACTTTGATTTGTACGCGAGCGCATATAATCCCACGGCTGTCATGAAATTGCACTGTTTTTGTAATGCTGCGCCTTGGAAATTTATGAGCGGGCCTTGCAATGATTCTTCAAATCCAGCTTTCAGAGCTCAATTATAGCAGTGGACAGGTCTTTGAACAATGTGCCGTCAGATGATGACGGATAAACACAGCAGCCGCGCAGATATTACACAAATACATTTCCCCACAGCCGCTTTGTTTAGTCAGATTTATGTTGAAACAGTATCCTCCCACTGCAAAAAAGTGCCAGCAATTGTTTTAGATGATTAGAGTGTGGCGGTTGCCATTAGGACGACGCATGAACGCAGACTTATTATTACTCCAAAAACCCCTAATATGCTTTGAATGTTATCAGCTGCACTCGGCTCGCTGAGATAAAAACAAAGCCGCGGTTAAATTAAACTCGCTAATTTAAAGTGGGACAATGGAGTTTGCCGTGACAAAAGAAGCGCCCAGGGGAATGTATAGGGAGGGGAAAAACTGCAGGATAGAGGTGGCTGGGAAGTGCATCTTTGAGCAACAGCTGCCGAGCATCAGCATCTGCTCCGGAGTGGAGTCATCAGGCAAAAACAGACAGACTGGAACCGACCCAGCGAGGCAAGCCCCGGGGAGGGCAGGGAGAGGACAGAGGCAGC
The DNA here is from genome assembly GCA_007210695.1 of Neogobius melanostomus. Classification (NCBI taxonomy): domain Eukaryota; kingdom Metazoa; phylum Chordata; class Actinopteri; order Gobiiformes; family Gobiidae; genus Neogobius; species Neogobius melanostomus. Next base: position 770,376 of record VHKM01000213.1, on the reverse strand, counting down.
CTGGTGCAGCGGGAGCTGGAAATGAGGAGACAATTAACGAGACGAAGGAGGAGATGGCACATGTAAGCAACCTGTTACTCGGGCTCTACAGGACGGGACGATAATGCAAGAATTCATGTTTTCTTCCCCTTTGTATTGGATCCATCTCAATTCGTGATTCAGTTTTATTTTTGGTATAAATGACACATATGGCGTTTGACAGATGACGCGACATTTCCAGAACAAATGCTTTCCAGCCCAGTACAGTTTTATCACAAAATACTTTCTAGTTTCTTCCATTCCTCTAAGTTTAAACTCCACTCCAAACAATGAGTGCCACCGGATTGTCTGCACCTGTCGATTATAAAGCACCATGCTGATAATTGAGATTGAACACAGATTTAATTATGATTCTAGTAATTGGAGAGCCTGAGTTGAAGATACGCAGAATTAAAGCGTGTTGTATCTTTGGTAATTTTACAAAAGGAATGAAGGGGTCTCGGGGTCTGCAACCTTCTGAATACAAAGATACTTAATTCATATCTATACCGCCTTTGCTCTGCCCAATCCCGTCAGACCTTGGAAGCTAAGCAGGGAAGGGCCTGGTCAGTACTTGGATGGGAGACCGTTTGGGAACACCAGGAAGCCTAGCGAATGTAGTGTGTGAGTGAGTGGTTGGTGGTGGATCGGAGGGGCCTATGCCGCAGACTGGTTGCCTCGCCTTCACTAGTAGCTTACCACCACCAAGTATGGAGTGAATGAATAGTGCAATGTAAAGCGTCTTTGAGTGTCCAAAAAGCGCTATATAAAACCGATGCATCATTATCATCATCATTTATTATCATTATTGACTTTTTTTAATCAGTATATTTATACAAATTCAAGGGCAAACGACCAGTACTAACCTAAGGCTAAATTGGGTCCAAGTTAAGACTGGCTGTGATTTCACTATGACTAAAAACATTTCAAAATCATGCTAAGGGCTTTTGTCTATAGTCTTCGGTTTTATTGTCCCCCTATGAAAATCCTTACCCACTACCCCTTCACCAGAGACACATCAAAAGAAGTTCAAAAGTCATCATCTGTCCCCGTCTCGTCTCCTCCTTTGACATCCTTCCCCCGTCTTCTGCCTCTCCAGCTACACTGGCTGAACAAGAGGAGCCTGTGAGAGTACGAGATGAAAGGGCCTAGAGCGGAGCTGAGAGTCCGTGTGTGTGCGCGCGCCCCATATGAATGAAGACACTTCACATCCCACATCCCCCGCTGAAGCCGCTGTACCCTTAAAACAATAGCCAAAAAAATTGAACATACGAAGTACGGGAGCTGCCAAGGGTCACGCTGCAGAAGGCGTGCTGCGATTGGCGCTGACGTCCAAGTTCCCTTTCGCAATGTTGCCGCGCTAACACAGTCAGAGGGACATCAAACATATCGGTAACAAGGCTTCTCCGGCATGACTATCATCTTCTGCCTCGTTTGTGGACCTACGGCCTGTGGAGAGGCACCCCCGAGGAGAGCCCGGGACCTTGAGAGCGCACGCATTGTTCATTCATGATAGCGGCCAACTCCCGGGGCAGAGTGAAGCAATGTCATTTGGCAGGAAATGAAGGGGAAAGCGCAAAGTGGTTGAACGCTAGCGTCTCCGAGCCTGTCCAAGCTACCTCTAACATAGACAGACTCGGTGCCCGGGCGCGGGACAAAGCGCAGATTGTGTTCACATCTCGGCGTGGTGGAAACAAACATGGCCCCCGCTTCAGTCTCCTTCCTCTCTGCCTCTTATCTCGGTCACCCCCGCTGCCTAAAAGAACAATCCCCAGACGCAGCATGGCCTTCCAAAATATTTACACGCTCGCTGCTGGTAGGATTCAAAGCCCATTCTCCGGCGCTCTATGATGTACAACATTCAAAAACAAAAGCAAGCGCACACACGCACTTGTTGACTGCACCTGCTCCTGATCCCTCCCTCCATCTCCTTCTCCTGCTTGTGGCATGCTTTTGTTTACTGTGGGAATGCCTGCCTTCCTAGAAAAAGTTAAAGAATATATAAAAACTCTCCATCTGCTCAGTGCCTGTGACTTGAATTTTCAATCTTTGCTGTGGACACATAAACAGCAGTCGCCCCCCCACTCGTCGCCTGCGGCTGGATCTTCCGAGTCCAATCCACAACAGCGTCCTCGATGCTCCCCGACGCCATCTAAAAACACCTTCCCCGCCACACTTTCACTCCCGCATCTCCCATCTCAGTCTGTCACCTTCCCTTTCTCCCATCAGCTTCCCTTAATCTTGCTCCCCTCACCGCTAAACGACTTTAACAGCCGTTTTTTCCCCCCCAGTAATCCAAAACATTTACAAAAGGGAGTTGTTGGGGGGTTTTTTTTGCGAGCGAGCGCAAACATAAAAGTTCATTAACAATCAAGCCGTGAAATCAAGTTGCAAAGCGGTGATCTGTTCCCCGAGCCGGCTTGTTCATTAGCATATGTTTGGTAACGCGGCCTAAATGAGGCGATCACAGTCGATAATGGAGACCGACAAAAACGCGCCGAATTATTTCTGCGATGAGGATGTGCGTCTCGCCTTTTTAGGGGCTCCGTAAACCGGATCCGCCAGAGCACACACAAACAACAAGGGAGTCAAAAAAAAACGCAGCAGCAAAGCGTGACGGGTAACTTCTCAGCAACTAAGCGGGGCTCGGTGCTAATAACTAATCATGTTGTGTTAAATTGGAAGTTATTTTCTCATAAAGGCGACTGATTGCTTTTCCTGCTCCCTTCAAACTTAAGTCTCTGTGAGGGCTAGAACAGTCGCAGGATAGTTATGGCCCACTTGTCCCCCGCTTTAATAACAGGCAAAATTCAATTAAAGAAAACCACACCTATAATCTTCTCTTGTTCGCGCTTTCCCTCGACGTGTTATTCAGCCCCGTCGAGTCCATCATAACTAAAAACATGAAATAACAATCTGGGACAATTATACTTTGAATATTTCCATGATGCGACTCCCGCAGCAGGTGATCCGGAGTGTTGGTGAATGTGTCAAAGTGAATGAGTAAATTTGTCTCAACAAAAACAAGGCTGAAATTGGATTAAATCATGACGATATCTGAACTTTTGCACATTTTTAAGTTGTGTTTTTGCTTCAGGCCGTGTTTACAAAAAAAAAAACACTCAACAGGGGGTCCTTGGAATTATTTCAGATAGAAAAACAACGATGAAGAAAAAATCTTAATGATTATTGCTGCAAAAGGTTTGAAATCTGTAATGTTTAAAGTGCATATGAGAGGGTTTAATGAAAATAAGACTTCGGTGGAGAACATTGCAAGTTCAACAGTTGCATAATTATCATTTTATTTCATTGAAGCAGCAACTTTAATGAAGAAATGTTGGGCAGAAAAGTTATTTTCGTTTGAATTTTTAAACCACTGACAGGAAGTGACATAGAAGAAGGTAAAGTTCCATAGCAGTTTGACTCACTCAACATGGTCGGCACGGCAACAGCTTAAAATTGTTTACCTTCCTCTATGTTATTGCCGGTCAGTGTCCAATAAGGAAGTGAAACTATGATCATCACAAAAATGGCCAAACTAAAGAAAGCTGGGTACAATCTTAAATATAATTGTGTTAACCATGTTTTAGCAAAAAATTGTGTAATGTGCACTTTAAGCTTCATTTTGAATACAACTCACTACTACATACTAAGAAAACTGGAGTTTAGTTGATAATTTTCTAAATAATTGGCTGCAAAGGGGTCCTTCGAAAAAGAAAATAAAGGTACGTTAGATTAAAAAAAAAAGTTTTGGGAACCACTGGAGATGGGTACCATAAACACCACCAGTATGGTACCAGGAAAAAAGGTATCGAAAAAAATATTTTTCTTTAGGAGTTTTGATGCTGATGGTCCAGGGACAGCACCAAAGAAAGTTACTTGGTTGTTCCAGCTGAAATAAAAGGATACACATGTAAGTGTCTTTTATGGAATATATTAACATTGTTGTCTGTTTTATGGTTCTAAACGACAAATATTTGAGTATAGGCATCGGTATCGTAAACCACGAATCGTTAAAACCAGTAAAAAATAAACAGTACCCAGCCCAAGTCAGATGGAAGACCTCAGTGACTTTGCGAAATATTGCAGCCTCTTTTGATATCGATCATGCATCATCGAATATCATGACGGCAATTTAGTGATAAATCCAGCCTTAATAGCCCTGTGGCTCAAGCATCTCCTCACCATCGGACAGAGTAAAGGACTAATGTAAAGCGTTTGAAGTCTTGAAAGGTGCTTTATAAGGCAGTATTACACCAAGCTGGTAAACAGCCAAGGATCAATGCAAGGATGGTCTCAGCTCATCAAGAAAATATGACAAAAAGAAAGAACCTGTTGCTTTTCTTAAAACGATCTCCTTTCCATGAGTCAGATAATGACTCAATGATTACTCAATTCCTCAGTAAGATCCATCACGGCAGCAGAGCGGCGAGTGTGGTCTATAACATGAAGCCTTTAGCACCTATTATGATGGATCGCTTATCGACGCACAGACATAAAACTCAATATTTGCATTCATCATTTTTGAAAGATAAATCACTGACGATGTGTAAAGCTTTGGACAAAGGTGGCTGTACAGGTTTCATTTGCAATTCATCCGCAGTGAGATATTTAAAGATATCCATTCGAAGATACTTAATGGAGGGACATAATCAGCGGATATGAATGAGAAAAGCACAAACGCTACACTGGTGGAAATACATTTAGTTCAATCTAGAGCCGCTGCGGAATCAATCTGGATGATGTCTTATAAAGCATAATTGAATTACAATTCGGGAAATTGAATCATAGTCCAAATGTCTACTCTAAGTGGTCTAACTATAATATCATACCCCATATTAGCATTAAATGTCAAGGGAATAACTCATTGTGCTTGACAAATGCAAGCCATAGCGGACTGGATTACATCACTAAATGCCCGGGAATGAGACGGGCCCACATTAGCTTTGATGGCTTCAGAGATCACTGCTCCTAAATCTGATGGTTTCGGAGATGAGCGCGGGGAACAGAGTGGATACCAGGGCTGTATAGGAGATCACGGACAAGCCATCCTCCTACGCTTGCGCATATTAATTCTCCCAAAGCAGACGAGCTCGCCTTGTCACGCGCTGAAACTGCATAATTATGTCATCTGTGCAAGAGAGAGGAGCTTCTTTTTTTTTTTTTTTTTTTTTTTTTACTTTCTGTGCGGCCTGGTCTAAAAAGCAAAACGGAGCAAGCTATTCTTTTAGCGGGACCTCGAGTGCCAAGAGGTGTCTATCAAAATGACCAACTCCCCCCACTCCGGTGCCGTGAATCAATCCGTCCTGACAGAGGCGTCGCCACCTCTCAATGTAAACAAACAACAGGGGCACTGGGAGGAGCGGCGGCGCAGGAGGAAGGAACAAAGTAGGACAACAAAATGATGATGAGAAGAAAAACAGCGCAAGAAAGCATCTAGCGGAAAGGGAGGGGGGAGTATCTGGCAAAAGGTGCATTGTTTAGGAAGAATGCGCAGTTTTAACACAACTGGAAGATTTGACATGTTAGCTAGTGCAAGTCCATATGAGGCAGCACCATTACATCACATTCAGCGTGGTTAATCTATACGGAATTGACATCGCGATTTTAATTACCGTTTACCTAACCACAAAATACCAACGGATGGCACTTCAATCATTTCTGACATATTTTGGTTTGAGAAAAGCGGCATGGTGGAACTGAAGAGCGTCAACTGCAAAGTATGTCGTGCATTCAGCTTGAGCCTGCTCTCTCAAAGCACGGTCTGTGAAGGTAGCCTCTCCCACTCACAGCAAACAACAAGCAGCTTTCATTACGAACGATAGAAAGATTAGCAGCGTCTTTCAGGTTCTATTACAAAGACAAAGAACAAAAGGAAATTGCCTGGAAAATTAGTACCAGACATGAATTTGGAGAAGGTTTGTACTAGTGATGTTCAACTTTCAAGCTTCATTCCCCTGTAGATGTACGTGCTTCTGCATGAGTAAAGGTTTACTGGAGTGGTTACCAAAATAGGGGCTAGGGTAGGGCTGGGTACCGCTAAACGATAAAATAAATAAAATAAAAAGTACTACCGGGATCGGAAAAAAATCTAAAGAAAAAAAAAACTATTTTTTGTAAGTTTTGATGCCTGTTGGTCCAGGGACAGCATTAAAAAGGAAGTTGTGGTCGTTTCAGGTCAAATAAATGATACAAATTTTAAAGAACAAGAATTTATGGAATAAATTAAATGGTCACATCTATATAGCGCCTTTCTACCTGCTCTAGGCCAGGGGTCACCAACCTTTTTTCAGCCGAGGGCTACTTCAAGAGCATTGAGTTGTTCGAGAGCTACCAGTTAAAACAAATCCTAAAGACTTAAACGTATACTGTTTACTTATAGGATATTGACCCCATATTATATCAATAGCTTTATTTTAAAGTCGTACTGAGTCACAAGAACAGAAATATTTGTATTTTTAAGAATCAGATGCAAGAAAATGAAGTGTTTTACACCTTAGAAAAGTCTCAAGGGCTACTGGGCATGCCCCAAAGGGCACCTGGGTGCCCGCGGGCACCACGTTGGTGACCCCTGCTCTAGGCACTCAAAGCGCTTTACATCAATGAACCCATCAGTGGTCGAAAGTAACAAAGTAAAAGTACAAGTAAAGTAAATTTTATGAATACTTTTCTTCACTACATTATAGAGCCTGTATCTGTACTTTCTACTCCACTACATTTTTAAATTGGGTTAAAAGTAAAAATATTTTATTCTGAAAGTGACCTCTTTACAATGAACTGGTTTAGTCCCAGTTTAGACTTTGTTTAGTAGTTTACACCTTTAGACCTTGTTTAGACCCAACCTAGTTTAGACCTAGTTTAGACCTAACCTAGTTTAGACCTAGTTTACTTCCTGTTTTGACCTAGCTTAGTGGTTTACTCGTTTAGACCTGGTTTGATTCAAATGATTTTGAAAAATCCTGCACATTAAACTCTTAAATACTTTTTACTTCTAAAGTACATTTTACAATGCATACTTTTGTACTTTAACTTAAGTAAAAGTATCTGATAAAATGTTTACTTTAGTAAATTTTTGGTCCTGTATCTGCGCTAACTTAAAGAGTACCTAAACGGACGTGCCAAATCCTTTCCCCACCCACAAACAAAAGTCAAAAATTGCCGCGAAAGAGGCGGTCTCTGAGGTTTGGGGGTGACATGCTGGGGGTGAGTGTGTGGGCCTTGATTGACCTCGACATTTGCATTGGCACAATCACAGCAGACAGATAACATGGGAGGGACTTGATCACTTGGTCACTTATACCACAGGTACAGGAGCAGGATAATGGGCAGCACCTGATGACGATGTGTGGAGCTGGTGCGGCTTATGACGTTCTGTGGAGGCCGTGGACACGTCTCCAGTCAATCAGGAAATTCTAATTTAGTAGCAGAGTTTACCCTGAAGGGGGCGCAACCCATTCGTTTTCAGGCCAAAGTTAGTATTTGACACATGTTTGCGCTATAATGTCAGAATAATGTCAGGGACCAGTAGACAACACTATGAGACACACATTGAGACAGTTTATCAGTAAAAAAAAAAAACTTGATTTGGTGTTTAGTTGCTCTTTAAGAATATTGAGTAGTTCTTCAACCACTGGAACCACTCACCCATTCACACTCTCATTCATACACCAGTGTAGGCAGACACTGGAGGCAAGGTGGGTGAAGTGTCTTGCCCAAGGACACAACGACTGTCGCCCCAAATTAACATTGTTCCTTTTTCTGGTTCTAGTTGATGAATATTTTAGTATAGGTATCGAAAAATATGTAATGGTATCCAGCCCTAATCTTTTCTACAAACATAAAAGTGGCCGGTGGCTAATTTGAAAAGAAACTGATATGCATTAAAATGTACTACTTTTAATCAGTATTTGGCTACAGTCATTGTCATTTTATGTTATTTAAGGCTTTTAAAAGATTACAAATACTTTTGAAAAGAGTGAAGCATAGTTATTGGGGGTGCCCCGAGGAATGTTGGGATCAATAAAAGTGCACAAATCAATGCAAAACAAAACTACAGGCCATACGCACGTGAGCATCAGGTGACTCCGAGCAGATTCTCACTGCGCTTCCTGTCTCGTTATTTCCCAGTGTGTTAGTAGTGGTGTTTTGACCAAATACAGGAATAGCTCAAGATTAGACGGCAGGCAGTGAGTTACTAATGGACAGTCGCAGCATCATGTTAAAAACATCGCGCCAGGATCAAAGACTTTACTGAAGGAAACTTCCGTGCGCATCACAGGAGGGGTTTGCCTTGAAGCCGCCAACTCTAAATCAAAATCAAAATAGCACCTAGATTTTGAAAGAGCCGTCTTTACAATAAATACTTTAGTTGATCAAGTTGTGTGATGTTTTTCAATACAAGCCGTTCGCTCTGACTTCAATGGAGTCAAGTATTTACTGTATATCCAACGTAATGTTTTAACGCATAGCAGTGACTCGATGTCCGTGATGTTTTCTTGAACTATCCGTTGATTTGTGCAAGACATCGCTATAATCCTTATTGGGAAAATAGCGAGAGGAAGGACCGCGACCCCCGGAGATCACGCACACGTGTCACTCGAGTGCAAAGAGCCTATTGCAGCACTCCCAGACATACGCCTCCAAGAAGTTTTTACTTTGATGTATTTTGCTGCCCTTTAGCTGTAGTTCTTTTTCAGTGAAGAAATTGTGGGCTACCTTTAGCGCGGACTGTCAGAGGCACTATAAGGTGAAGTCATATGGGTCTTGAGCTGTGTGGAGTGACTGGAGGGGAGGAAACGCTGACTTGTTGTGCGTGTGTGCAGGGGGGGGCGGCGTGGACTCGTATGGAAGGAATGAAGGGGGGGGGTTGAGATAAATTAGATGAGAGGACAGGATCTGACTGGTACGGGGGATGACAGCCAAATGAGGCGGCTCACGACCCCCCGGCAGAGGAGCAAATGTAACAGAAAGCAGAGGGGAGAGAAGAATGGAGCAAATGAAAACAACCGCGGAGGACATCAATAATCGATGTTAGATAAAGCGGTCGTGCAGAGGAACAAAACAGCGGGGAACACGGGTTGGGGGGGGGGGTTTGAGAAAGAACAGCGCGACTTTAGAAAACTTGAGAAGAAGAAGGAAGGTAGCGCCTGAGGGATTTTCTATTTAAAAACCGGAACAATTGGGAACACTTGTGTTACGTTTACACAGCAGAGCAAACCGCATCCTCGCGCTTAGCTCTTCCCCAGGCGGCGTCTTTCTAATCATGCCTGGCACCGCGCCGCATCTCCTGGCCTCCACTAGGACGGCGCGACTTTGGAATTGCACACAATCGCGATTTTTTTTCATGACAAGTAGTTAGATCAGATGTTAATAAAGATTCAGTTCATGGTGCATATTTAAATACGGCCAGGAGCTAGAGGTTCTTCAGTCATCATGAGAGCATTAACCTTTGAGAGAAGCCTGGAATAAGAAATGCTGAGAATCTCATCCTTTGAAAAAAGCATAATACCCCCCTTTTAATCACATAGCACCAGTCTATAGCATACTACAATGATGACGTAACCTTCTGTTGGTCTGTATATGCAGTAAATTAAAATAACTGCCTTGAATAAAATTGCTCTCTCAAAATGGCTGTACTGAACGTCTTGAAATAGGCCTCTGTCTCTTTAAGAAGCTTTCCGACACGCCCCCTTCAGCACACTGCTGTGGCATCTAAACAACACTACTGTGCGGGGAGGGGGCTCTGCTGAGCTGAGGAGCAGTAGTTGGTGGCTTGGCTGGTGACGAAAGGTCCAGAGGCGTCTCCAGGAGGTGGGGGCGTTCCTAGGAGGACTGAGGCATAGCTACACCTAAAATGGCTGCCGTCTAAGTTTTTACTGATTACTCAAAATATGTGAATGAGCCAAGGCAACACTCCAGGCATGTGTTTAATGAGGAATGACATAACATGATATAAAGCTTGAAAAAGATTTTACATAATACCCCTCCTTTAAAGACATGTTTGTAGAGGTCTAGACCACACTCAATGAAATCTCGACCTTATTTCAAGAATATGCCACCTTTTTCCATCGAATTTATGTTAAATAACACTTTGAAACCGATTAAGCTTGTACTACTAAAGGTAGCACAGACAATATATGCCTTTAATTAACCTTGACTTTAAAAAACATAATTGAATGCTTCCCACTCCTACAGCATTTGACGCAAAACTTATTTCATTCCTCCAACTTCTAAACCAGGTGTGGTTACTCCCAAAGAACTGGCTGTAGACCGAAAGATTGAAAAAGCCCCGGGACGATCATTGAGATTTACCAAGTTGAGCGTCCTCATTTCGATTAATTGCGCAGCCCTGCCTCATCTCCACCTCTCCCTCTCGCACCCACCCACACGAGCGAGCAGTCTCCCCTTTAACGTCACTCACAAAAAAAAAGAGAAAAAAACACACAAACACCGCCTGAGCGCAGACACTCGAGCGTGGAAGCGGCGTGATTGTGCCGGCGCGCTCAAAATTCATGAATCATTGGCGCACGATTCAGCCGTGAGCTTGTTTTGGGAAGGAGAGTGGAAAGAGGGTAAGAAATCAAGGGCTTATAGCGGTTTTCCTTTTAAACGCTTTTATAGAAGAAGAAGAAGAAGAAGGGGGAGGGAAAAAATGTCAGGAAATAGCTCACAGCCAGTTGACTCGAGAGATAGTGCGCACCCATGGGGCCCTAGATGACAAGTGTTTGTCACCTTCCCCTGACTCCTAACCCCGCCCTCGCAGTTCGCAGACACATGCAGTGCTGGGAAAACATAAGAGCGCTCCGTTATCTACTCTCTAAATCAGTCTCCCTCTGAATCTGACTGTTCCAGCCCAGAGCCACTTTGTATGAGCTCACAGATCATCAAGCAAAACTGACAAAAGTGGGATGAAGTTTTCAGAATGATAATGCCACATCTATGCCTTTACAGACACCCAAAGCACACTGTATTATTCATTCTCACCTCAGTCAAAGTCAATGGTGTGACTGAGCTTCTTTCTTAGCCACACCTGCCCTGGGACTGGTGTGAATCCTCTCTAAACATTTAATTTCAGCCCTTTTTTTCCAAGCTGCGCACACAATTTAAATCAGAATGCCTCCTGGCACATTTCTGATGGTTCGTCCTTTTAATGTATCCTTTTTCCAGGCTGTAATATTCATGAGTCGAGTCATGTACGACAAATGTTTTGTAATAAGCCCGTGTCTGTAATGAACAGAGATGAACGGTAATGGTTTGGACGAGTTATTGCTGCTGCGTTCTGGGAAAATGAAGCCGCTTCATCCACTTTGCCAACACTAATGTCTGACAACTCTTTGCTGAGTCAGAGTTTGACACTCAAAGCGGTAGATGAACCGGGGTCTGCGCTGGGAGTTTTCAGACCCCGGTACCAGATGGAGGAAAAGACAGAAAGCACTGCTCACTTTGCAACGCTACAATCTATACATAAACGCAAGGTGTGCGACATGTCTGGTCCGAGGAGCGAGTTTGGAGCTGCTTGCCGACTCTCCCACTTTAGCACATTTCTAAATGGCAGCAGTGTTCGCATCAGGAGCGCAGGGGGAGACATTTTTACCAGGTGCAAAAGAGGGGAGGGAAATTGAAAACGTTGCCAATGAATAGGAGGGAACAAATTGTTATTACACGGTTAAGGTTGGGGACATCTTGGCTTAACAGTGTCTTATGTCTAATAGGAAAGCATCCATCAGGTCTGTGTGAGTGTGGTTTACCTCTGGAAACTGTAGAGCGTGTTATCTTCCTTGTAGTGAAGTATAGCCTCAACACAGAAGTGGAAACGAGGACCGAGAGGGCAGGGGATTGATTCTTTCCATTTAAATTGTGTTAGTTAGTTAGTGATAGTTCCGTGGAAGAATATAAGGAGCTCCTGGTGTTTTTAAAAGAGACGGGATAGGATTCCGGTAAATGAAATGAGGGGGGAGGGGGGGGGAGGATAGATACTCTGGCCTGCACTCCAGGATAGTGGGTGGCGGTAATTCACCCAAATGATGAGTGCCGTCCGCCATAAAGCAACAAGAAGAAGAAGAGCGAGAGCAACAAGAAGAAGAAGATTTACCAGATGGGCTTAATAATAATAATAATAAAAGACATTTCGCCGCAGCATCATCTTTTCCCCATAACCATACCCTCAATCTTTGTTTGCATATGACTAGAGCTGGGTAGGGGGGGCGGTATTGAACAACTTTCTTTTTTTTTTCTGTGCCAATTTTTGGGTCTGTCAATAAATGATCTGCAGGGAGTCTGAAAAAAAAAAAAGCAACCTGAATTCATGAGCAGCTTCAGCAGCAAATGCAGACGTTTTTTTCTTAAATGCAAAACAAGCTATAACTTACCAACACTTTAGTTATTATGGCAGAGTCGCAGTCTGAGCCAGGACTAAACTACTAAACAGGTTAAAAACCAGGACTGAATAAGAAACTAGAGCTCTTGACAAAGGGAAAAGCAGTGACAACAAGAAACACATCGGCTTTTTACCTTCAGCGAAAGACCCGCAGATCCTGAAGTTACGAGCTGCTTTTACTCAACCTCATGCTGCACGAGATCAAAGATTGTTTGTGGAAAAGTCAGCGCTCACTCTGTATTAGCCATTTTGGAACAGTTTGGTAAAAATCATTAGTGACAGAGTGAGCGCTCTCACTATGCAACAGATCTTTGAAGTGTGAAGTGCTTTCACTTTAACAGCGCAGTATGTTCAGAAAAGTTTTGCTGAAAGAAAATCTTGTCGCCTGTGTTCTTTCTGTTGTGCGGTTTATGTTGTATATACATTATCTTAATTCAATAACATAGGTATCGGGAAAAGTACCGTTAAGGCATTGGTACCAAAAGGTATCGTTAAAGTAGTAGTATCAAAAAAAACACCAACGGTACCCAGCCCTACATATGACTGGCCCCGGTTGTGTGAGTGGTAGTTATTCCTCGCGCGCCCAGGCGGATCAGAACCCTTCAGCGTCTCCCTGCGCACAACAAAGCAAAAGGCCATTCCATCAAGGCCTCCATTTGAAGAGACGCTCCCCAATCATCTCTAGTTACGGAGCACTCTCCCTCCAGGGGCTCCCGCTCAAAGGCAGGTCTGTCCACGGATACAGGTGTGGCGGCGCAGCACAAAGCATGGCCTTTTTCCGCGCTCTACCCCTGCTTCACCTGGATTACACGGAGGGGAGGGGGAGTTTTGGGGAACGGGGCGGGAGGGGGGGGTCCCTGAGCTGGGGAACAATGGTGTCTCTGTTTTTCCGGTAGCGCCAAGTGTATCATTGTGTCTAGCAGCTGTGCGCTCACTGTCTGCGCGGACTCTGAATAACAGCTCGAGGTTGCAGTAACAAAACATTTTGACGCGACTTCTCAAGGCTGGCATTGTACAGCGGCGAGGAACAGGCGCTTTTACACTGGTGGCCATGGTGACAGAGGAATGCAAATTACAGGCAACCGGTGTCATGTTTTGTGATCGTTGGTCAATCACTGAATACATTCTTAGCTTAAATTATACATGCCGCACAGAAAATACCAGAGGGCGAGCTACAGAATTGGGATGCTACAACTTTGTTAGGACAGGGTTTCTACAGGTGGCAGCAAGTCAAATGAATGCCCAATTACTACATTTTTAATGCCACAAATACAAAAAAAATCTTGCCATATTAGATTTGTCAACATTCAAACAGGGGAATGAGGGAAGATTTTGACAAAACAAAATTTGACACAACGGAAAATATATGTAAAATCTCAGACAAAACTTCAGCTGAATTTGTTTTAGACCATAGTTCTGTGTTTTTGACAAATTGCTGTGGGTTCTGTCTCTAAGAAATGTAAATGTTATGCCAGTTTGAATCCAATCTAATGCTTTTTAATGACTTTTAAAAGACCTTAATTGGGAATAATTCTTTAAATGACTTTCAGTGCATTGTAATGCCCCACGGAAACCTTGTAGGAATGAGTTTGGACCACAACTGACTTTTTAATTTAGCGTAAGGGTGGGCGATATGACAAGAAATAGAATATTACGATTCTTAAATGATAAACTCCCGATTTCGATTTTACAAAAATAACTTAAATTACACACTGAAGAAGAAAAGATTGAATACACCAATTTATTCAACTTTGTGATAACAACACAGCAAAAATAGACTTAGAACTAACTCTATACATTAAAAAACACAAAAACTCCAGACAATAAAAGTAAAAGAGTAACACCAAGTTTGGTAAAGGCTTGATGTTCGTGTCTGTTCTGTTTGGCATTTTTCTGAGACGTCTCCATGACGTCAAGCTGCTTTGATGTGACGCTCTGTCGCTGTCTGACCCTTTCACAATAAGAGTCTTACTAAAGTGAAAACACAGTGACCTTTATTGTGTAAAAGGCAAACCGGAAGCAGATAGTTACTTGACAAGAAACAGAGTCACGGTGTTATTTGGAGAACCTTTATATTTTCACAGACATGGAGGTTTAACAGGCGTATTGACCGGTTGAACACTCGTGCTAGCCCGGTGCAGTTTCCCCAAACTCACGCTACATCAGTTTCATCACTCGCTTTACAAACACATCCAAACTGATGTTCCTTGCCTTAACGTTACTGGTCAGGCCCTTTGTACCGATGAAGACAGGGAAACACGCTGTCCACCTGCCGAGGACCGCGAAAAGTCCTGCTCCTCCATGTGAGAATCCGTGAAAAACTCCCAAGACACGATGCACGAGTGTCCTTGTGCTTTGGTAAAAATCTGTCAGTCCGTCCAACGATAAGCCTCCAGTATTCTCACTTTAGCTGTTTTTCAGCGGTTTACAGAGCCATGTTTACATTTCAGCCGCTCTGAGGTGATGGTGGCGGAGCCGCATAAACACAGCTACGCAAAGCGGAGCGTATGCACCGCAGAGCGACTCGATACTGGCGCGGATAATGCCAAAAAATACTGTTTTTTATGGAAAATAAGGCGCGGGTCAGATTTAATTGTTTGCCCTCGGGCCGCCTATTGAAAAGGTCCAGTCTAAACTAGTAAATGTAAAGTCAATGAAAATTCACTTTGGGAAAGTGGAGGGGACCAAACAACCACTTTTAAAAGTGGGGGGGGACATGTCCCCCTCACAATGAATGGTTCCGACGCCCATGTAAATACTGCTGAAAGAGACAGAACACACTTAAAAGCTCAGGATGGAGTCTGGTCATAAACATGCACTGTAGAGGAGCGGCTCGCTGCTAAATGCTCGCATTAGCGTCTGACATTGCGTAACAGAAAGTTTGTGGCTTTGCTTCACTGACAATGAAGAGTCAACTGCGCAGAAGGGCTTAGAACCGTGATTAAACGATCCCACAAAAATGACAGATCGTCAGCTCTGGAGATCGCAAGACGGTCTAATATCATATCGCCCAGCCCTAATTTAGCAGATTCCTCTTTCATTGTTTGTTTGGTAAAAAAAAATGCAGGTATAGGGCCTTTAAGCCGGGTTCATGGACAGGACTACAAAACCTGAGCCAACAATGTGTGCGTGTCTTTAAGTTGTTGGTGGAAACCGATTATCCAGAGGAAACCCACGCAGCTGCTGCTCCTCCTTCCTTGTGATTCAAAACCAGAAGTGTCTGGGATCCCGCTCGTAGC
Organism: Neogobius melanostomus; assembly: GCA_007210695.1. Lineage (NCBI taxonomy): Eukaryota > Metazoa > Chordata > Actinopteri > Gobiiformes > Gobiidae > Neogobius > Neogobius melanostomus. The sequence goes on along the minus strand of VHKM01000213.1, from coordinate 754,743 downwards.
TAATCACTTCTCGCTACGTTTTAATCGCTTCAATCACAGATGCTAATTTGCAAAGCGTCACTCAAATGCAGAACAAACTCCGCAACCTTATCTCGACGGTAATTAAAAGAGGTCAGTGACATTTTTATTTTCACTATGCTTAAGAGCCACTGACACCAAGCCAATATGGAAATTATAAAGTCACATGATTCCAACTTTAGCCAAACACATCCCAAAAACAACCCCCCAGAGTCTTTGGTCCGACCGTCGCTGTCTCACTCTTTAACAGCCTCCTCACAAATCCACCACTTCACAAATACAATTTTCTCCTCGAGCTTGTGAATTCTATCCCCCCCCCCCTCCTCTCCCCTCTCTCCGCTCAGAATTAACCCTTCAGAATGTAATCCCGCTTCGAGTCGGCCGCGAGATCCCTGTTAGATGAGTCAAGCTACATTACCGGCCCCCAGTGGGAGAGCCGAGTGTGACAGCGACTAGCAACAAGGGGGAGCGGGCACTGTCGGGCCCAATCTAGGCATCCAAGGCTCCGAACGCGCTAGATGAAACACACACACAAAACGAGCATCTGGTTCCATTTCGGTGCCTTATAATAACCATCAACCCCTATAGCTTGGCTCTTCTCTCTATTTGTTCTGTCACTGCCCCTTCCTGTACAGTAATCAAGTGATTCAACCATCAAATCAGAATTGGAGGAAAGGGGGGAGTACCGCGCACACATGTGTCCGAGACAATATAGCGCGAGAGCCGGCGCCGCTTGATGCGTGTCATTCTAAAAAAGGCGAGGACCGGGGAGTATGGTGACACACGGGGCTTGAGAGAAATAAGGAGGGAAAAAAAAAAAGTGTCACTAAGACTTAACCTTCAAGAAATGCCCACCGGCTATGAGTGGGAGGTGTTGTTCTTGGCCATTAGAAGGACTACGAGGGGGAGTGGAGAGAGAATGATTGATGCGCGGTTGCGAAAAAGGAAAACGCAGCGGCTCGTTAGGAGGAGTAGGAGGGACCGTTGCAATACAAATGTCTGCTGGGGAAGAAAGAAAGAAAGAAAGAGGGGAGGTTGTTAAGGCATGAGGCAAAAGGAGGACCACGGGCTGTTTACGCAAGTCCAACTAGGAGAGAAGTTGTTCTTTTAGAAAATGGAAACGTATCCCTGTAGATTGCATGCTGCGATAAAAAAAGCTGTAGCCATTCTCATGCAGGTCAGTATCAGTGTTGGCTAAATCTGGTGGGACGTACAAGAGTTGGGAGTCTTTGGGGAGGTCTTGAGACTGGATCAATCGAGAGGGAGGGCGTCCGATATAAAACCCATGTTAGATTTTGTATCGCAAATCAAGAGGAAAAGCAGTGAGTGGTTTGTTCACGCTCCATAACGTTAGCGGGTGTATTTACTACTCCTCTTAACAAATAACGTTGTCGTGTCCTTGGGCACAAATAGAATTTATCTACTGTGGTCATTACAAGATTGTTTCAAAGTTTCTATTGCACAACGTTCCAGGCCACAAGAGCAACTAAAACTGTGGTGAAACTTTGAACACTCCTGATATCTGATTAGAATGAGTTTATTATCTTATTCTTTGCAGCAGTGACCCGGCCATACATACACACAGAACAAACATTTGAAGTATGTGCCACAGCAGTTCAAAGGTCGGACACCAATGATTACTGTGTTTTTGTAAAGTTCCAACCTCAGCGTTAGGGTTAGAGTCCTGCGTTCGACCGTTTGCTGAATGTCTCTCTCCGCTCATCTGTCTAATAAAGTCTCCGGGACAAAAAGCCTCTTGGAAAAAAGTGTATCAAAACCTTATGTTATGTTAACATCTCCATGGAGACGTCCCACTCTAGGGCTGAAACAAATTCGATTTATCGATTAATCGCTTGGCTGTAAAAGGGCAAGGCACATGGAAGTTGTATTTTTGGAAACCTTTAGCCGCATTAAAAAAAAGGACATGTTGATGGAGTAAACTTAAAGTGAATGTTTGTAAGAAGCTCTTAGTGCTTTAAAAGGTCATTACAGCTGAACATGTGCTTGTTTTCATGTGCATCTTTAAGCAAGCCAAGTTTCTGTGGACAGGCCATTCTTCATTTGGAAACTAAGAACCTCCAGAGTTCAACCACTGGAGGAACTGGCAACAAAAAGAGTGGAGCCAATTCTTCTGATTGGACAATTGTCCTGAGACACAGACGAATCCCATTTTATCTACAAAGTATAAAACTCTCTACAGACCCACTTTAAAACCAAAGTATCAAAAATAAAAGTAAATTCTGCTCTTTCTGAGTCTGTAAACCAGAAAACGATCATCCCGCTCCAAGCAAAGTTACGAGTCAGCGATGAGGAGGTGAACCCGCTCCCAGAAAAGACTTACTTTTTGTTTAGGTATTTTTTTAACCAATACCAAACGCCCATAGTGAAATAAATGCACGTATAGTATAATATTCCATTTTCCCGCTGAAATGTTACGCAGTTTGGCTTCAGATACTGCGTTGAAAGATTAATGAGATGTCAAAATACATGTCTTACGAAAAAGACGGAAGCACAATGAACACAAAAGAATGGCATTTGAGGAGACAAAGGGCATTTCTGCGAGACCCTTTGGAGTGTACGCCGACAGCCAGACGGTGCGATTAAACGAGAATTGGAAAGAGTGAAGACCGGTGAGAAGGTAGTTTGGGGAGATGCCTTCTGGAGAGGAAAGTCTGGGAGGTTGACATAGGTGGAAGAGACAACTGGGGAATTGGGCAGTGGTACCGCCGGGGACGAGCGCACCCCGGGGAGAGGAGAGGAGATTAGGAGCGAATAAGAGGACGGCGGAAAGCAAAGACACAGCCCAATTACAGACAGAGAAGGGGAGGGATTGATGAGAAAAAGAAAGACGAATGGGGAGAGCATGTGTGCGACTGAAAGGATACAGTAACAGACAGCCCCTTTACAGAGCAGATGGATCAATTATGCAGGCTGAATTACAGGCAGTCAGAGCATTAGAACAAGGCATTACATCAAAACAGGGAAACAGGAGGGGAGGCAGTGGACCAGATCATGGCGCGCCGGTGGAAGAGGCTAAACTTGACATCCCAAGAGGGAAAAGTCGGGGATAGGGATTCTGCAAATGAATCGAAATGGCAATTCGATTTGTCGTAGTCGGACGTCCTTGTAGTTTCAGATCTCTTCAAAACATGTTACAAAATGTAGAGGATTACCTAACAAGCAATCAGGGGAAAGTATTGAGCCGCATTGGACCAGCCTGTTGACGAAACACCAGCCCGATAACCACATTTGCCTCCCTTTTGACCTTAATGTGCATTTGCTCCAGGGGAGGATTTAAAAGCCATTCTCAAGGCTCGGGGAGTAATGACGGCGGCGGGCGCTGTTGTTTATCAGCAGGGCAATGTGCCATATTTACGGAACAAGAAGAAATAAATGATAGATCGCATTAGGCGTCTGAGGCAGGCGCCGAGAGTGAGCTGTAGCACAACATACCGCTCTTAAAAGAATCGCTCGCTGCACACTCCGGGGATGAAAAATAAACCTGCTGTGCATTATCTGGGAAGAGGCGTGTTCCCCTCGCTTATCTTACACATCCGAAACTATATCTGCGAAAGGATAGGACATTTTCGCACCGTTTCAAAGTGTAATTTTAAACGGGCGGTGCTTAGATAAGTCCGCGAAAGCCGGCTGAATTGAAAGCAGTTGGGGGGTTTCTCGAGCAGAACAAGGCGCCGCGCGGATGTCGCAGACCCCTGTCTCACCAAATTCAATTTCCTCCTCTAGCTGGCTGTTGATAAGTGTGAATTTGACACGACCTTGTCAAAGTCGGGTATAATGCAGATGCAGTCGGGTCCAGGCCTGAGAGCGTTATTAAGGGTATGAAAAAGGTGCCCGGAAAGCAACCAAATGGACAAACTGGCATGAGGGATTACTGGAGAAAAGGCAGCGCTGTGTCATACCATTCATGATATAACCAGTGTTTTTCAGACATTGTTTACAATACTGCAAAACACTAAAGACTGATGCATTTGCACCACTGTTGATTTGACTCAAGTTAAGGGCTGTTTATATTTGTCACAATAATTACTATACAGACTTATCGTTTAAAAAAAAAAAAAAAAAAAAAGTACATTTGCATTTTTTCCACATTTTTCTAATGTAATACGTTATTTATTGTCAATGTAAGCTGTGTCTCATTGTAATTAAATGTTCATTGTGGGATATTTCAAGGTTAAAGCTACAAGTTTTCGCGTTTCTGTGGAATTATAATATTCAGATTTTGCCATCAGGACCAGGTCGACCGATTTCATTTTCATTTAGTTTTATTTATAAGGCTGGAAAGATTTAAGACAAAAATCGGGCCTGGCTCAGTACAAACTGATTTTCAGCAGGTTCAGGCTCTGCAGAGCACACAAACACAGCATTCAACATCAGTTCAACACTCTACACAAAACACACGGTCACACACAAACACAGCATTCAACATCAGTTCAACACTCTACGCAAAAATAGAGAATCACTGGCTTACAGCCACGAAGCTGATGCTGCTAAAATATAAGTTATTTTAAATGCAAAATTAAAATTATTTATCGACAGACATTTATATGGTTAGTCTGGTGTTATAAGTGATTTACCTCAGGTGCACTGTGGAGTGGGTCAGACTTTTTTTAATGCAGGCTAACTGATACCATAGAAATGCTTACGCTTGCCCTAGCCTAGCGCCACTAGACTCTTCAAATATAAGAACTGCATGAATTAAAGAAAAAAATATCTCCAGACATCAACAACACTCTGGATAACTAGGAAATCAGGCCCAATGTCAAAATCCTGAAATATCCCTTTAAGTAAATTGTTGGTCCTGTAACTGCGCTTTTACTTAAGAATATAAAGTACTTCTTCCACCACTGGCAGTTGTTCAGTGGAGCAGATGGAAGTAGAGCTTAATCCCAAGGCTCAGGGCATAGTCCTGGAAAGTCAAGGCGCCAGACTGTGATAGAGCAGTGCATTATGGGTGCTACCAGGAGCCTGTGGTGGATCTCGTATGCTCTGTTGTAGAGTCTAGCTACAGGTTTAAGTACTTCCTTAGTTGTGAGCGTTCAAACTGGGAGACAGTGGAACAAGGTGGAAAGTTTGAAGACATGCAAGTAGTACATCCAAACACAAACCGATGTTCCGCAGGAGCATTGGGGAACAAAGATGCCATTCGCGTAACTCGTGTCATTGCAGTTTTCTCCTTGGATTTCAATAGTTTGGGTGAGACTACAATTGGGGCCGAGATTGGAAGCTACCAAGCTGCCATTGTAAGTAAAGTAAATACATGAATGCCTCTATATCACTGCTGTTCTCCAAATGTTCAGTAAAAAACAAACAGGCAGATACTGTATATATTAGATTAAACACAGTCTTGGCAAGGCAGGTGTGTTTTTTTTAAAAATAATTATCCACAAATTCAAGTTAATTTATAGTTATGAAAGGAATAAATCAGCTTATGGTCTTGATTTTTAAGTTTTTTCATCTGCTGTCATTTATATCATCCCCTCCCCTTTTGTTTTACTCGAAAAGGGAAAAAGAGCCGGGGAGAAGAGAGGCGATGATACTGGGGGGCTTAGCGAAGGAAGAAGAGGAGGAGGGAAGAGAGATGTTTCATAGCGCTGTCAATGTCAACTGTGCGACAGACCGGGGCGCCTAAATGTTTTCAATATCGCATGAGGGCACTGCATCATCCACTGTTCGATAGCGGATCGATGTGGCAAACCACCTTCCACCTCGCAAACTACATTTAGACACATTAAAAAGGTGACTGCTAATGAGCGTCGCCTCGTGTGCGAAAGGGACGGGCTAAGGACACCAGCTCCGCGGATATATTTGCTGAGCTGAGCACAGATCTGGACCAAGGCAGAGGAATCTAGGAGAGAGAGATGACAAGGAGAGGCGGGAGGTTACGCAGCAATAATGAAGAAGCTTGGGGTGCGGAGCAGGAGTGAGTGATTGCAAAAAGGAGGATCACGTGCATTTCAGACGATATTTGTAGAGGCCGAAACTAAGGCTGCACAATATATCTCAAATAATATGTAAATCGCAATATTAGGTGATGGAATATCCGCATCGCAAGAAGCCACAAATTATCTTATAAAGTCTTCATTTACTGTATCCGAGATCGACACATTCTTTGCAAACTTAACCAAAAAAACAATGCACTGTACTCAAGTGTAAAAGTTCAGTTTTAGTTCAACATTATCCAACCTAGTTCAATTATAGTCTTTAGTCCTGATTTAATCTTTTTCAAAGTCTTCTTTCGACACAATTTGCTGAAAGACTAGTTATTTATGATTTGTGTTAAAGCAGTACTAAGTAACTCTGGCCCCTAGAGGCCATAAGCGCAACTGCAGGTGTCTTAGCAAGTTACGATTTTTTTAACTTATTAAATGTCTTGGAGAGTAAATACTACGCTGACAGAAAAGGTGAAGGGAGAGGGGGTGTTGTACATCCAGTTATACAATGGAAATAATTTTTTTCACTCAAACTTGGCTGTAAATACTGTTGACAGTGGCGCTAGCCCGCAGTTAGCTTTGCCCGTTAGCATGTTAGCTTCTTCTCCGTGATTCCATTAGTGTGTATTGCTTGCTCCGCCCCGGTGGCAGTCAAGTTGCAAGCATGGTTTTCTGGCCAGAGACTCCAGGAGGAGATGAAAGACCCTCCAATCATCCCATTAACACTTGTATTACCCCCAGAGAGACTACGGAAAGGATTTATTAAGGTAAACACGTTACTTAGTATCGCTTTAAAGTAGAATGGAACATATCCTGTTGAAATGGTTTAGTGAAATATCGCAATACCACAGTCATCGCATATTGCAAGTTACTTCAGTATCGCTCAGACCTAGTCTAAACTATGACAACACAATTTTAGTTTATTACAGGTGCTCGTCATATCATTAGAATATCATGAAAAAGTGCGTTCACTTCTGTTATTCAACTTAAACTTTGAAACTAATATATGATAGACTCATTACATGCAAAGTGAGATATGTCAAGCCCTCATTTGTTTTAATTTTGATTATGGCTCAGCTTGTAAAAAACCCAAATTAAATATTTCATATAATTAGAATATTTTGAAAATGGAATGCAATTATCAAAATTATAACAAAATGTTACTTTGCATGTAATGAGTCTACATCATATATTAGTTTCACATTTTAAGTTGAACAACAGAAATACATGAACTTTTTCATGATACGAGCACCTGTAGTTCTGATTTTCCTATTTTTGATCCTTTTTAGCCTGGTTTTCGAGTCGGACACAAAGAGATGAAAAAAACAAAATGCTTACGAATATCACTAAAACTAAAAGTGCAATATTGTATAATGTAACGTAGACTTTTGTATTAAAGCTGGGGTACCTGATTTTTCCAGTTAAAAATGTGAAATGTTTAGTTTTGGCCCATTCTCTAAATCTCAGACCTCAGTGATTTTGTAACCGAGCTGCGAGGATTAATACATAAGACCTTATCATTGTTTCAAGTGCAGTCTCAGACCATAGTCTTCAATGTGCTTGATGATTTCCGGAGGAGAGGCCAAGTTACAAAAGAGTTCGTCATTCTTGGTTCACTCCCGCGCCGGGGTGGAATTTGAAAATGTCGACACAGTCAGCCTCCCACGCGCCCCGCTCCTCCCGGGTGCTTTTGCTACGGCAGGGTCGCCGGAAGACATACCACCTAAGTCTATAGTTAATTAAGAGTAGCTGCTTAATTGGAATTGCCGCTCATTCTCCAAGCAAGAGTTTGACCCGAGTGTCCCCAAATTCCGCCTGCATTTTGGACCGACAATGAGAAACGCAGATTTGGCACTCGGCTTAATACAGCGGAGATGCGTGTCTGTGTGAGGGAGACGGGTAAAATAAACCACATGCCGCGTAGCATTTTTATACGAGATAAGCTGCTGGCATGTTACTCCGGGAAAATTGCACAATCTGAAAAAGTCTCAATTATGGGGAAGCATATGGGTAGTTAGGGATCATAATGAAGTGGTCCCTTACATGCAATTTCCAAGCAATTTTCAGCAAGTTAAGGCAAACACGAGGGTTTGCAGGTCGGTAATTTCCAAATGTACAGTATTCACAGCAATATTGTCGAGACGTTACTACCTTTAAACATGTCATGAAAGGCCAGTAGTGCCTCCAGTCTGTCATTATTCTAAAAGACTTGAAAGATTTGAAAAGTGTAGCTATTCAGGCAAAGGTGGCACGGTGATTGAGTGGTTAGCACTTTCGCCGCGCAGCATGAACGTTCAGAGTTTGGTTCATTTTCTGCGTGGGGTTTGGTTGCTTCATCGACACGCGGCAATAAAACAATAAAGCACATTTCCACAGAACCTTAAAGGGGGCATGCAAATTCAGTCATCTGACATATATCAAACACTTTTACTTGCAATAGCTGACGATTTGTGCCACAAGCATTAATAACAAAAAGGGGAATGCAATCACCGCACACTATAGGAGTCAGATGATCCACTGTAGCGCCAGCAAAGTGTCAAAAGAAAAAGAGTAGAGATTTGTTCAAGACAGCTACAAATCCACTGCCAAAAAAGCTATTGACTTCACTATACACTCCTTTGGATCCCCTCTGCTGCCCCCTATTCAAACTAATGGCATTTGGCATGCCTTCCGAGACGAGAATTTCTGCTCATTTAATTCACAGGATCAAGATGGGATCGACTCCAGTCGTCTGGCAGCCCACAGAGCCAAACACAAACATCCCGATAGGGGTGCTACTCCTCAGGGTGACCTCCACGCTGTCCTGCAATCTCTTATTTCCCCCTCAGTGAGTCTATAGTGCGGGCGGGAGGCAGGAAATGAGGAGACAAGTGCCATCACTGTCTGATTTAGGCTTACTTATCCTGGAAAGCCACCATCATTAGTTTACAAGTGCGGCAGACAGTTAAAATGAGCAGGGTGAGAAGGAAAAAGGAAGAAAAAAGAGAGAGAAAAAGGACAACACTTTCATCAGGCATGTGGAGGGGGAGGATAGGAGGGTTGCTGAAGAGGACTTCCAGAAGGGAGACAAATACATGCACACTCTAGGGCTGCAAAACGAGCGCAGTCAAAACAAAATATTACAATTAACAAAAAAGCAACACAAGGTTGGGAAAAACATCCAATTTGCAGATTGCCTGACCGATATTTCCACTGTGATTTGGTTTGTTGGTGCGTATTAAAATTAGGATTCAGTTCACAGTGCACAGTTTAAAGCCTGTTCAGGTGCATCAGCAGAAGACGGAGATCAAAAGTACATTATAGAACTCCATGGAGACAGGATATTTTGCTGGCAGATATGGAAATAGATGATATATTTTTAGTTTTTGCGATTCGTCAATTGCTAATACACTTAATTGTCTATAGCCGTACTTAAGAAGTCTCTAAAGCTGCAGTTTTTTGGGGTAGTACAGAAGAATGTCCTCTGTAGACAACTCGTCTCCATGGGGTCTTATGAATAAAACCTACCAACTCTCTACTATATACATGTACTGAAGAGATTCTTCCATTTGCTTAGCTGTTCTTATTTCAGTCTTCATACAAACCTTAATGTGTAAAAAGACACTCAAATCAAATTCACCATTCAATATTCTGCCATAAATTGCGCAACCCTGCTTCACCATCATTAGTCTTCAAGTGCACCAGGCAGTTAAAAGAGCAGAGACTTGGAAAAAAAAAGAAAGCAAGGCCAACTATTAAAGTTCGACACGCGGCAGATAAGAGGGTATAGCTCGGCGCTTCTTGAAGGAGACAAACGCACGCGCACACTTCATCCGGCAATGTGACAGCGCCTCCCTATTATTGGAATGTCATGGCACTGGCAGCGCGGCCCGGGGTTATGGCCCGCATTCGTCACCAGCTGCGTGCCGTGCTTGGCGTGTGTGTGTGTGTGTGTGAGTCTATGAGCGCGGATTGTATACGCCGGTCCACTTCAATCCACAGTAAGGCCGCAGTAAGATATGAATCGACCCCTCTTGGTCCTCAAAGCTGTGATTTTTCTCATAATTGCAAAAGAGATAAGTGTTGTGTTGACATGACATAGTTCACGGTTTATTCATTTTCATTTATACAAGGGAAGGCTCAATGACGTCTCTTTTTCATGAGAACCCTTTTGTAAACACATTCAGATCATTAATTGATGGATGTTTGCCTAAGCCCTCATTTGTCCGAGCATGTTCCATGGTTACGAAGTTTTCAAAATGGAAACCCAGTCCGGTTTTGAATGAGACATTGCGCCTCTCATCTCAGAAGCCTTAAAACTTAGAGGACCAACCATGGAGACATTTTGTTTTTTGTTTGCAAAGGGAAATACATTACCTAATTAACTGCCGCCTTTGTGGTTTGCCAAACACGACCCTATAAATTGCGACCCCTATTGGCGTGCGCGTCTTTGGTCCAACTGTGTATGGTCGGTCCACAGCGAAGCCTTAAAAAGCAACATGGTTCAGTGACTCGTGTTCATCGACCCCTCTCTCCTCCTTCAGAGCCATCCATCCTGTCTAATAATATTTGCCAAGTCAACAATACAGCTGATGGATCTTTTGTGCGTCTCCTCCTGGGTCATGGAAAAGGAATTTAACCAAAAGCTATTTATTAGGAGGCCAGCGCAGTGAGTCAAGAGGGTATTGTCATCGGGATTTCAACAGGCCCTCGCCGTTTGTATAATATATTGTGTGTCTTCTGAAATTTGTCAGACTGCGCAAGTAAAAGGGAATTTAAAAAAGGGTGGGATTTGCAATTCCATTTGCTCACGTATTCAATCGTTTGCCATCAGAAACCATGGAACAGTGGAAGCTCAGATAGTCTCACATCAAAGCAAGAAGGTCCCGGGTTTGATTCCCTCGGGGAGTCGAGTTTCCCCTGTTCTTCTCGTGTATGGCTGCATTTGTTTTTTGAGCTGAAGTTTGTATAAAAAGGTATGTCCGAGTTCAAGTATCAGCTATGTGTACTTAAAATCACATCGTTCAGCCCTACTAGATAGTCATCGATACTTTGGGGATCATTTACCAAGCGTGTGCTCATGTGTAAAATGAGCAGCGTCATGTAAAAGTGGCTCAGCAGCAGATCACTTACGTCATCAGACTTCATTCTACAGTATTGTAATACAGGCGATTTCAAAAAGGTACATTTGGTGAAACATAACAAAAATCACAATACGCCATTTCCCCGCTCGCACTCGCCATTTAGTGCCTGCCTTTACAAAGCCACCCTTTGTCTTTTCTAAATTACACCTTTCAAAGAATGGTCTGTGCAAAAAGTCAAGTAGCAATCTATACTGTAGATAAGGGATCTCCAAACAGCTCGCCAAAGACTTTCTACATTTCTACACACTTCTATACCAATGCGTAGAGTATTGAGTCATTTCTGCATAGAGTTTAAAGCAGTATTAAGTAACTCTTGCCCCTAGCGGCCATAAGCGCAACTGCAGGTCGTAGCAAGTTACGATTTTTTTAACTTATTAAATGTCATTCAGAGTAAATACTACACTGACAGAAAAGGTGAAGGGAGAGAGGGGTGTTGTACATCCAGTTATACAATGGAAATATTTTTTTTCACTCAAACTTGGCTGTAAATACTGTTTAAAGTGGCGCTAGCCCGCACTTAGCTTTGCCCGTTAGCCTGTTAGCTTCTTCTCAATGATTCTATTAGTGTGTATTGGTGGCAAGCATGGTTTTCTGGCCAGAGACCCCAGGGGGAGATGAAAGACCCCCCAATCATCTCATTAACACTTGTATTACCCCAGAGGGACTACGGAAAGGATTTATTAAAGGTAAACACGTTACTTAGTACTGCTTTAAAGTTGTATTACTGTGACATCAGTGCACACAAATAGACCATTTTCTTGTTATGGGATTGCAACAAGCAAAGCTCAAATCAAGAAGGCAAATTCCTTGTCTTTTTATCTAGTAACTCACCACTAAAGGCATAATTGTAATTTCACCATTTACACCGTTTGAATTACATTGTCAAACGTCAAACACATTTTAGTCGCTTTTCTGACAACTTTACCTGTAAATGTTTTGCAGATTTACCCGGCTGTGCGACTGAAACGTTCGGCGTCTAGACTTAATGCTAAGAGCGGCAATAATAGCTCTCCAGTTTTAAGAGCCCTGCGTTTATGACTCAGGTAAGAGGAAATAATAGCAAGAAAAGAACGACGTCGGGATCATTAGGCCGGTGTTGGGAAAATGCCAAATATTAGCTTCAGTCACAGCGCAATTTGGTTATTAACGACTGCATTTGCCACAACCGCGTCCATTTAGTGTCTCCTTCGCTCTCCGCATCACACTCGCATTAGCATTAGGCAGTAAATTCAAGCGCACTTTTATGTCTCTTAGTGGTGATTAGAGAAAAAGGGGATGGGGGGGGGGTTGTGATGTGTCATTTCAACGGACCGGCCAATGAATTACTGCATCCCCGTGTCCTGGCTCTTGTCAAAAGCTCGGCCCGGAGTTCTTTACACACGTATCGACACGCGCACGCACCTGACCTTTTCAAAATCCTCGTGACATTTACACAGGCCCGGCGAAAGGGTCCAGCGCTCGCTCATTTACATAATGATGGGACCCGACCGCGACTCCGCCGTTATCGCAAAAAACTAAACCCATAACCGGACGACGGCTCCACCGGGACTAACGAGCCACTAACGGACTTACTTTCGCCTCTTTTATTGGGGAGGGCAGAGGAATAACACCTCGCATGAGCCATCAGTTATAATGGGCAGAGAGAGAGAGGAGTGCTCCCTCTCCGCTCCGGTGATGAATAGGCCCGGCATATTTGGCAGGGCTGCAGTGTTTGGTGTTTCTCAATATGGCAGGCACTGGTTGAAACAATTGCACAAAGGGATTGCCAAAGGACATCACTGTAGTGTTAGGGGGATGCTGAGACGTCTGTAAGTTAGGGAGGGAACAGCGCTTTGGGAAAATGGTGATGCAACAAGTTACATTAGTGCACCATACTATAAATTCAATATTGGATCCCTGTGATGATCAGTTATTTAAAGATAGTTATACTGAGATTCAGTGCGTTCTGTAAAATGTACGACTTTTCCCCATCGTCTCTTTCCATTGGCGAGTCTGCATCCTGCTTTGAGTGATGGGGGTTTAATCACAGGGATGTGTGAACTTTCAGAAGCAGCAAATGGTTTTAGATAACATAAATGCCCATAGAGTAGAGGCAAGATACTAACTGTACATGAGCCGCTTTAGCCTAGAAACTAGAGTGTGGAACAGTTACCTTCAGTGCAGGTTGTTTGTTCAATCCTCACTTGAGACACATACAGTATGTCCAATGATGAGACCCTTCGTACACTTCCTACCCCTTCCTACTGTCAGGATTCAAGTTGTGAAAGAGTGATTTAATGAGACATGATTTTCCACGGTCTTGATAAAAAGATCTATTAAAATAAAGCCACGCTGTACGAGAATAAATCTTGTGACTTTGCAGAACCTCATTGAAGCAATGCCACAGTGAAAGCGTGCCCTACTCAATGCTAAAGCCGCTCCAACAAAATATATTAGAGTGTGTGATTTCTATTTCATGAAGGCAGGCACTGCATCACCTTAATTGAAAATACAACTCAATTAAAAGTACTACGCTTAATGAGAATAGAGTATAAAGCATTATGACACATTACACACAATGCTGATGTACAGTCACAAATTGGCCACGAGTCCAACAGTCAGTGCAGCCTCTACAGACTGTGCCTATGGTGAGGTCACATGTGCCCTTTTCCTGTCCGTCTCCATGCTGTTCCTGTCATAAACAGCATGGCCTTGAGTCCTGCAGAGGGAGTTGGGGACAGGGCTGGAGCCGAGCGCGCTTTGAGCAAACCCATGGCTACCTCCTGCCACTCAAACAAAAGGACTGGACTGGGAGAAAAGAGACAAATAATACAAGCACGGCCAAACCAGGGCACTGTATGTTTTGAGGGGGGGAGTGGGGGATGGGGCGGGACGGACGCGGGAGCGCTCCGGAGATGAGTGGGAACCAGGGGAGGTGGGCTGTCCTAATCTGCAACTGACAATTTAGGATGCAACAATGCAGATCAGCATCAAATCCCACATGCAATTCAGGGTTCATTTCAGACAATCTATTAATTTATTACATTTCTACAAGAGGGTTTACAGCTATGGTTGACTTTCAATAAAAGGCTGCGTACTTTTTTTTACTATTGTAGAATTTTATCTGTGCAGTGCCAGGAATCCAATCTCTATTTAAATTACTTTAGTACCAGACAGAAAGGGTTTATGGCTTCATTGAAAAAGCTTTTACCTATGAACCGCAGATAGTTGATATGAAGCGCATGTTAAGGCAATATATCTTCACGATTGCGGGATTATTTCAGTGCCTTGCAGAGGAGTTCAGGTTTGGGTTCAATATCTTATAAAAAGGCTGTGACCGTGTGTCTAGGTGGAGGTTGGATTGCTCCTTCATTAAACTTTGACGAAACTTCTTTTATGCAACAGTTGTGCAGTAGCTGAACAAACTGCCCAAGAACTGATGGGTTGTCGTTTGGCCTGTCACAATAATCACTATAGCGACTCATTGTTCAATAAATTACGAATAACAGTATATTTTTGGGCTCCATGTTGTGTACAAGTGTGTTTCTACATTTTATTTTCATCTAGTTTGGTAATACTTGAAGAATTCTACCAAAGAAAATTGTGTTTCATAGTGTTGCTTGTTTATTGCAATTCATGTGTTATTGACAAGACTTTTAGAACAATTTTTCAGTTCGTTTCCGTGGCATAAACTGTCTTCAATAACATTATTTATTGTCGGACTGTCATGATATTTACTATATCAACTTATAATTCAACAAATGATAGAACAACAATACATTATGGGCTCAAAGCTTAAATTTTAGTTTTGTTTATTCAACTAAGACTGCATGTACATTTAGTCAACTAGATCCAAGATTGATTTAGTCTTAGCATTTATAATATAACCATATTTAATCAAGGTAATCTGCTTCATGTTTGTTCTCCACATGAACAAAGCACAGACCAACAATGAGGCTCTTTCAAACTGTCATTGGAAGTTTAGATGATTTTAGTCTCTTTTCATTTTAATCAAGTCATATTCTAGTCGACGTAAATATCTGGACATTATAGTCTTAGTTTGAATCTCATAAACAACTTTTAATTTAGCATTAGTCTCATTCAATATTAAGAACTTCCAATTTTGTTATCATGAGAGGCCTAGTTTAATGCACTATAATCTTGCCTCAATATTCATCAAATCTACAATGTAGTTATTCTGACAGACTTGGTCGTTTTGAAATAAATCTATTCGCCGGTAAAGATTATGCGTAATCAGTGAGCGACAGGTTTGCCATGGTAACAACTTTAGGTCCACAGGTTTTCTTTAGAACCTATAAGCCTTTGCACAGTACTTAAAACCCGCTGCATATGCTTAAAGGTCAACTCTAGATCTGCGCTTCACTGGCATTTATAACTCATTAGTCACTGTGGACAGTAAACGTGTGGGAAACTTGGTAATCTGTTCGTCGAGTGGTGATTCATGCAGAAAGCAGCAGGCTTGTTTTTTTTTACTTATTAAAATACAGTGAACAGTTCATGAGGAGGGAGCTGGCTGGCTGTCTGTCTGTCCTCCCCCGGCTCTGACCCAGCATGGCATCCACCCCCCCCACGAGCATGCTGCTTACTCAGCCATAAAGACAATAGTACCATAGCCCCGTAACCCCTTTAGTCCAACCTCCTGTCCCGAAAGCCCTCCCCTTCTAATAAAAACATCTCCACAGCAACGGGACAAGCCTTCCTGACCCTCATCATGAGCCACTACAACCAACTTTGATTTTGGGGAGGGGGTTGGGGCCCGGCCGACATTATAGTTTCATTACAGAAAAACAACCCCCCCCCCCTTCCAACCTCACTACCGCCACTTGACAACTTCAAGTAGAAAGAAACTCAAGCAGGCAGCCGGTAATTTAAAACTATCAGGACTGTATTAAAAGACGACATTACACTTGTCACATTTTAAAAGAAGAAAAGTTCGAGGAGAGTTAAATTTTTACTTTTCATATAATGCATAAAAGGTGGGAGTAAGTACTTGCTGTCAAAGGCTTGGAACAAAAAGTGGAGGGAAAAAATGCAAAGCAGACAAGTAAAAAGAAGATGAGCTCTTACAGCACTTAAATTGTCCAACTTAACCATTACCCAAAAGAAGGTTAGAGTTCACCGAGAATAAAAATAAATTCTTGTGTTGTACAATTACAGCAAATCCCTGCCTCATAAATATGTAAAAACCTTTTGTTTTGTTTCACCCACTTTCCGTCCCTCCCTTAAGAGCATTTCACGTTCGATAAAATGGGAATGAGGGGAGAGAAGGGGGTGGTGGGAAAAAAAAAAAAAAAAATCCAACGCAAGAGTCCAACGCATGAATAAGTCAAGAGAAAGACTTCTTATGAGTCGTGATTAAAAAAGGCGAGCCACAATCAACTATACCCCCGTGAAAACGTGTGCCGTGGCGGAGCCAGGCAGGGGAGCTAGTGCAAGTCCTACATACTTGCCCCAATTACGACACAAAACAAATGGCTTAGCCTGGTGGGGAAGCGCAGAAATGTTGCACGGCCTCTTACGCCGCACGCATTCATATGTTAATGAGTTAAACGCATGCCAGGCATATCTGTTTTTGCACTTTCGGTATCTGCAGTGACGTGTGCACCTGCTGGCAACACCTGAGCAAAGGTACGCAGGAAAACACCTAAGAATCCACCTGTTCATAGTTGCCGGGATGGTGACAGGACACAGCCACCTTGTTTGGAGTTAAATGTTATTTTGAAAACATTCGCCTAAGTGGGAGTGGTTAAGGAGGCACTTGTCTTTGGATGAAATGTATTAGTAGTATTAGTATTCAGTTGTTTTGGAGCTAGTACTTTAAATGGCACCAGAACCTTCCCGGTAACGCTGATTCACAAAGGGCCTGTATGGTTTGTTTGTTTGTTTACCAATAAGAGCATGTACATTCAAGGTTGTTTGTTGTGGATCAAACTCAATCCGAACTTTCCGAACACATTTCCAACATCATCACAGGGATGAGTTTATGAGCATCTTTCACGTCAATCCTTCCAGGAAACAGTACCATCACGGCTATATAAACAGCAGCAGATTGCTTTCTAATTCACAGTAAACATGCTTTACAATTAAATGCACAGCACACAAAGTCCATCTTTACAAAATACCAAAAGGACAGAACACGTTTCATTTCACGACAGAAGAAAATCTGGGATTTTATTTATAATAAAACTAAAACATTGCACATAGCAGATAGTGTTTATATGCAGCCCATAACAGACTAGTGTTGAGCAAAACCAGTCATTTTTATTATTGTGTCCAGGTGGTTTCCAAGTAATGTCCTTCAGAGCTGCTTTTGGACCATCAGGCATCAAAAGAAACTCATTATTTTCATACCAGTTTTGGTAGCAATAATTTTTGGCATCATAAAGTGCCACTTTAAGTTTTAACAAATGGGAGGACTAAATTAAACTTTTTTTTGTTTTTCTTCACCTGTGGATACAGCAATAAACACAAATCTAAGCTGACAGTTTTAATAAGTCTTCCCAGACAAAAAATAAAAAATAAATAAAACCCTTATTGGAGCAGGGCTCATGTCGTTCCTGTGATGAGGCTCACAGTGTGACAACAAATCATATTTTTCAAAGTCATATTGAGCCTTCCTTTGTAAAAGATGCCGAAAAGAGCAGTGTTTGAACTAGTCTAAATGTCCTATTGCGCACTGTTGGTGGATAACATTGAGGGGGAAATAACCTCAATTTAATTTCTGTACATTAAGGACGGTCTCGCGGAGCAATTTTGGTCAAGTGAAGTGCAACTAATCAAAGATGACGTGAGGACAGAAGGAAGCGCGCGCTGCTGCTGCTGCTGTAGCCTTACGGGAAATATAGGACCAAGGACATTGGCTAAATGGGGCAGAGAGTGAGTGAAATGAAACCAACAGCGTTTGTAAGATAAAACCAGAGCCGCCGCTGCGCACAGGAACAGAACAGGTAGGACGACGGTACCTTTGCTACAATGCAAGCCACACCTTAAAAGCTCAAAACATGGCGTTGAGTCAGCAGCATCGACCGAAACTCGGGTCAAAGAACGAAACGAGTCCAGCAAACTCAAAGCAAATGCGAAAGGGCGAAGTTAGAAAGCCTTAAAGACAATAAAAAACTGATTTCGAAACTCCAGAGCGCCGTTGATACTCCCAGAGGACAAGTGCACCTGTCTCCCCCCCAGTCCAAACAGGTGCCGCTGAGTGTCCCCTGAACGCAACACACTATTAAAGCTTGACAAACGACTTACCGTGAGCAAGTAGGCACACCGTCACCACCAGGCACAGCAGCCCCGTCATTTTAGTGCAGGCGAGCCGATTTCGGGCGTCAGGACTCCTCTCCATGAGCTCCGCGATGTCCTCGTCGAAATTCACTCGGAAGCCAGTACAGTTTTCAAAAAAAAAAAAAAACACCGCGGTGTGTTACAAGTCACTTTTGGATTAGAATCTCCCCGCTCCGTCGGCGATCGAAACTTGCCGCTGCGTGTGGGACAAACAAACAAGGCAAAGTGAGGCGGACGACTGCTGCTGCTGCTGCGTGTGTGTCCCCCCGCCGCTCACAGCGTCTTCTCGTGCGGGTCGGGAAAAAACGAGTGAGAAAATCCCGGTGGCTCCTTCCTTTCTAGAGGCAGAGCGCGCGCGCACAGGTGAGTACAGTATCTCCACCAGCAGTTGGCGTAATGAACTGCCGCTCCAACTAGTTCCTGCCTGGACGAGGTGTGTGTGTGAGTGTGAGCGCGCATTCGTCCTACAGCGAGACTGACTGACTGGTGATGTCATCAGTCTGGGAGCGTCACAGAGCACGGACCTGCTTCTTTCCCAAAGCCTATTAAGGACCAGCCACAGCACGGGAGGAGAGGGAGAGGGAGGGAGAGGGGAGACGGTCTGGAGGGGAAAACTACTTGTTGAAAAGCAAATTTGTCTAGAAAACACGAGTTGCATCCAAATTACGCACGTCTCCAAAGGGCAGACTTAACATCCATAGTGCGTGGCGCTTATCCGTGGATTATATAGAGGCAGGGGGGAATAAATAATGGTCTGAGTCTTCTTGTTTTCACCCAAATTGAATGTTCTGGAGGCTGGATCAAACTTTGTTCAATGCGTCAGAACTACGGTTTAAATGTTACCCGCTGTCTAAAAAGAGAATAAAGAAAAGAAAAGAAAAAAAAACACTGTAACTATCCAAGAAGTTTCAACTATATGTCTTCAAAGTTGTGGCTGCCGGAGTTCTGCGCTGAAAAGGATGCTCGTTGCGCCCCCTGCTGTTCCAAGTAATTCACAACCCGCACCTACTCCTCCGCAACACATGCCAAAATCAATAAACATTCATTAATGAACGCCAAATCCGAACCCAGTGGCAGTCAGCGAAATCAAATCACAAGGAAACAGCTTCTCGTGTATCTATTTGCATTTCCGAGCGCGCTGTCTCCGTGATGAAGAGTGCCCCCTCTCTCTCCCTCATAATGATAACTTCCAATTCATTTTTGGCCTATTTTCGTGTGATGCGAGCTGCATACTGGCATAGCAAAAAGCATTATCTGCTTTAGGTCTAATCCCTACGCTCAAGTGTTTTACCGCCAATGTAATTACGTCTGCATGAGTCGCAGAGTTTAAATAGCGCTTCCTCGGCACTGACAGCCTTTTGTCTTTGTGTTATTGACCTTCTTTTTTTTATCGCTGGAGGTCTTGGTGATGATCAGAGGTCGGACAATAACGCGGTACAAAACTGCGCCTTTGTGTCGGTCCAGAGGCAATTTGCAGAAACAATGTGGAATTTCCAGTGGAGGGGGATGAGGGGGCAGTTCCTTAAATCTAGGGAAAACTATGGGGGCATTACTAGAACATTTTTCAGTCCAAACCTTAAAGACAAAAGAGATGATCGGGAAAATCTTCTATTTAGATTAGACAAATTTAGTGACAAAAGTCTGTTTGGGTTCAGGTCTCTCAAGGAGGTGGAGCTGAACAGTGCAGGACACCACGCTCTGAAACAGGGACAAACCCAGGAGGCGGTGCACCGTTTCAGAGGATCACTGAAGACAGCCAGCCAGGTTTCCTCCAGGTGCTACGGTTTCCCCGACCTCTAAAAACATGTGGCTCAGGACTAACACCTGAACACTATTTCGTTGTACGCTTGCACAATGAGAAGAATGTCCGGCCCGGATATGACTCGGACTCCCTCAAAATTCTACTTTCCCTAACCTATGTGCACCTATGTTACCATGTAAGTGCTGTGTAACTGTTACTGGAAAACAAAGGAGTGCAGGATAAAAATGCCTCCAAACACAAGTATTGAAAGTATTGCAATACTTGATAAATACGATCCATATACGATGTTTTATCCCAGCCCTCGTGAATATACTAGGCTTTACACTGTCTGTATTTATTACTTTGTATGTTGATGATTATTTTTTCCTGTGTTCACAATACCTCTGGTAGTTAGACTTAACCAGAAATCCTGCACAGCTCAGATCTGAAGAACGGTCCCGACTGCCTTTGACGGGTTGACCCAGTGGCCTGGATGACGGGCCAGACGCCATGGACAAT
Source organism: Neogobius melanostomus (assembly GCA_007210695.1). NCBI lineage: Eukaryota > Metazoa > Chordata > Actinopteri > Gobiiformes > Gobiidae > Neogobius > Neogobius melanostomus. Next base: position 734,110 of record VHKM01000213.1, on the reverse strand, counting down.
TTTCTCATGGGGTCAAATTACACATTAACCTAAATTTAGTCCCTATTTGGCCTAAGGCTGGAGTCCTGATTTAGTTTTGATTTGAACTAATTTTTGACAAGTGATAAATAGAGTAGCCTAAAGTGCATTTGACAAGTTTTCCACTTAGTTTAATGGAATAATGCAGGTAAGAAGTGTTTAGCGTGACAAGTGGCGTGGCAAATTTATGAAGAAACATACCAAGGAAGAGGGAGATTTCATCACCAAGAAATAGAAAAGGGACTCACCCATTAGTAGTATATGGTGGAAAAGAGACGGTAGTATAAAGTTTACCCTTTTACCTTCCTCATCCTCTGATACTTGGTTAGCTGGGTTAATTTTTGTATTTGTTTATTTGCCCAATCATATGTGTCATATGTGCTTGGTTTTTTGCTCGAGCTTATCAAACTACGAATTTTAAATATCTGTTACTGCAATTATGTTGGACAATTATATTTGCACATCCTTATACTTCTACATATTTCTTGAAACCTTTTCTTTTTCTTTTTCTCTCAGGATTTCTCTGGCGATAATGAGGTTTGTCGGAATCTCAAGATGGATGTTCTTCCTCCTGCAGCCTACTGCATTGCTGCCAGTAGAGTAGGCAGGGTGAGTGAAAAGTATGTGAGTGCGAGACGGGAATCTAACTGGCCACTTTTACGTTTATACACGAATGCTTGAAGTGCAATAAGAGAAGTTAGGCTACAGATTTCACCAGAACTCTGTACAAGCTTCTGCTTCTCAAAGCGCTACACTGTATCATCATTCATTGGCCCTCATTTATCAACATTGCGTATATTACAACCCGCTCTGCTAGGTTAAAGGAAGTAACAAAACCAAGATGTAAAATGGATAAATAAAGTTGTAATTTAATAAAAGCATGTAAAGGGAAGTTTAACAATGGGTAACACAAATAACCAAACAAAGGCTATTTACAATATACAAATTTACAAGTTAACAGATGTTAATAAACCTAAAGAACCAAAATGTGCACAAACCAAGGTTACTGAAGTAGGCTAAAACGAGTGTCTCAAAACAAGTGTCACATATAGGCCTAAACGAAAACGAGTGACACAGAAATGCACAAACAGGAGACACAACTTAAGACAATCAAAAACGAGTGTTCCTGGAAAAACAAACAAAGGAACACAGACGAAAGTGGCATACTGGTGTAAAAATGGTGTATGCGTGAGGGGGATTTGCGATATACGCCAGAGTGCGCGTGACATTTATGAACCTGTGCTTTCCGCTCAGATCTTATCGTACGTAAGAGCAGCTGATGGTAAATGCCACGGAGAAATCCTAGCATCATTTGAATGAAATGCCCAAAATATTCATGTATGAGGAGGCCTCACCTACAGGTTTTACGCACGCACGAAACATGGCAAAAAGAACATTTCTCCAACCAGGAAATGATGAATAGTTGTTTTTTACGCACAAATATGATATTTTTGCGCATGAGGAAGATTTAAAAATCTGTCAGTAACCCACATTAATATAGCCAATCCATTTACTATATTAAAAAAAGAGGGGAAAAATAAATAGGCTAATAATAAAATGTGACATTTATTAAATAAGCTGTAGGACTAAATATCCTATATAAAAAAGGGTATAAAATTAGACCACGTTAAAAAAAACGCTGGACCATGATCTGAACCAGCGAAAAGCAGCTGTCAGCTCTGGGGACTCAGCGCTGGAGCCGGGCAGGACTACGCGTCTTTCGGCCTAAAGCAGAGCTTTCCTCCGGGAGGAGGTGCTACTCTAATGGCCCTTTCCCTCATCTCAATTCTAGAGGGTGGCCACAGTCAACAGTCCCAGTACCTTTGTAGGATCATCTCAATGGTAGAGGCCGGCCACAGTAAGGAAGGATCAGCAGTGTCCTGAGACGATCTGATCAGTGTTTACAGTTCGCTCATGATGCTCCTCTTGGATCCACTGTAGATGTGTAAGTGAAGGTCTCACAGTTGGTTTGAGTTCACAGGGTCACCCTGTAAAACAAAGCGGAACAAAAAAGTTTAGAAGGTGTAATAAACTAAAAGAAAACAAAAACCGTTATTCATCAATACATCAGTAAAAATTGCCCTATTCAGTGTTTTATGTGTGTATAAAATATGAAACCTTTCCAGCGCGGGTTTCTCCCGTATCCCGGCCCGAGCGCTGCTCACCTAATGTTTACTCTGCTCAGACCGGGCAACTATCTTGTTGTTTCGAGTACTGTAGAGTATCAGGCCAGTAGTTTGGTGAATATATTGGTTTCTCAAGAAAGACAGCACACAAAGTGTTTTTCCATAAAATGCATGCAACTGTAAGTTTCTGAAAACTGCACTTTTTATAATTCACCCACAGATGTGCGGTGTACAGAGGTGAGCAGTAGGCTTGAAACAGAGCTAGTTTCACCTGTACAGAGCAGGAGGAGAATTTCCGAGACAGAATGTTCGCTTGTGCATAAAACATCCGGCACTGACGGTAAATGTCTCATCTGTTAAACGATCAGTTATGATGTGGCCAAGGTACTTGACAACATCACATACATTCAAGATGTTTCCCGAGAGCTTAAAGTGATCTGTCCTCCTTTGTCCGACATATCATAATGACACTTTTAATTTGTATTTCACATCCTGCAGTTCCTGCAGTGAACAGAGGAGAGAAAAAAGCCAAAAAGCATTTTTGTCTCAAATGGGAGTTGAATCCCCACTCGCAGTTAGTTTCAGTAACTCTAGTTCTCAGAAAGTGCACGGTCTAAAACAAATAACTGTCAGGCTGATTCTCAGTGGTAAGATACAAATATAACCATCAGGTGCAGGTTTCAGTTGGTTTCAAAGTCAGTGGTTCCCAAACTGGGTCAGTGACCTTTTACCATTTTAAAAAGTGGGGGGAAATAGACTAGTGGTTTCCTAAACTCCAGTCTGACATTGGCTTAGTGGTTAGTGGTTCTCACACAGAGGGGCAGGGCTCAAATTGAGGTTATGTTCCACTTCTGCCCTGCACTACTGCACAGTGTAACTGTTTTTCACCATAAATGCATTTGCTCTTCATCGAATAGCCATGGGATGTGTACTGTAGGGCCCCCGAGTGATTTTTACTTAGGGCCCCAGAAGGGCCAGCACCGGCTCTGAAATACAGCATTGTATTAGCTTAAATATACTGCTTATTTGCACTGGTTTGGACGTTACAGAGATGTACCTGGTGCAGGCTCAGTGGGACCCTCTTGTCATCTATGCACTGATGAACATTACAGACAAAAAACACATAAAGAGCATTAATAGATTATACAACACTGTGTGATTATGTCCTTGGTGTATTACTCCAGTATTACTTACATTTGACTTTAGTGTCTCCAGATCAGGATCGTTGGCAGCTGAAGTTAGGGATACCTTTACTGACCAGATGACCAAATACAATACTGTTGTGGAATTTGAATGTCTGTGATAAATGGACTGTTCATCTTATTATAGTGTGAAAGGGTCCGGTCCGGATAAGACTCAGACCTCTCCAAAATTTACTTTCCCTAACCTATGCGTTTCTTTGTTACCGATAAAAAAATATCCAGTACACCTTATTGCCACTCACCTGGGCTTACTCATGAATCAGTACCCGCTTAAAATTCCCCAATTTAGAAAGAATAGAAAAGAGTCTTACCTCAGGTTGTGCCTTTTTGCAATTTTTTATTTGTATTTTTTTTTTTTATAGATCTTGCAGACAGAAATGAAACTCTTGGATGTTTACCAACTCATCACCAAGCAATGAGATGCGGATATTCAATGACTGGGCAGAGTCAGCCTTGTCTCTCTTACGAGTGGCAGGCGCATAGACTTCTGAACAATGAATCATTATCTCACGCTCAGATCGGGCATTGCATAAACAAGGGGGAGTCTGATCATTATGAAGTTTTGAGCAGAAAGACAGGAAAGAGTATCAAACAATTACAGCGTTCACACAAGCCCAATCTCAGTGTCCGCAAGCAATTGCTTGAAGGAAAATGATCTCAAGGCAGCAGGCACCTCGGGGCGAGATCTCGACACTCCGCGAGGTTCACAATTTCTACACATCAATGCAGACATACATGCGTCATTCAATGTCTCGCGCCATCCTGCTCAGCAGCGGACACTACTCTGAGCCGTCTGTGGTTTCATGTTCCTCTTTTTTCAGTGCTTCAGCAGCCTTCGCTCCACATATCACCTCTTACTCAATCTCTATATTTGATCGTTGCTGTGACAATCAGATCTTATCTACTATTGTGCAAGGTCAACTCATTCTAATTACAGCATATTGTTGCTGGGGAGGTTTCGCATACGTCCAGATTTCTTAACATATAGAAAATACAAACCTCCCAAAAGGTGACAGCTGTTTACAGAGGGCTTTGAGGCGACACCACCAGCTCCACGGCTACAATTTATCAACAAAAGGAAGGAAATGTTTGCCATTTAAAACAGTGGTCAGAACAAATTATTAATATATCCTACTAAGAGACACATTTGAAACACAGAATAAATACTTTTTTTACATGTTTTTATGCTCTACTTCCCACTTCAGGCTCTCTCCAGGGACCAGATTTGTGTTCCCATTAGATCATGCAATTATTATATGGTATGTACAATTCAAATTTAGACTAAAATGTAAAATAATGAGAGCCACAGCCTGTTGTCTCCACGTCGTCACTCAGATTCTGTCCAGACGGTCAAGAGCGAGCACCCGTGTGCGCCACTGTGTGAGCACGTTCAGGCCGCCCGTGAGTCGTTTTTTGTCGGAAAACAAAAAGACTTGTCTGTCCAATACATAGAAGGGCAGTTCTAGTTTTGCAGATTCACTTACTAAAACTGTATCAGGTTAGCAGTAGCAGCTCAGTTCCTCATGTATTTATACCCTATGTTTCCCTTCGCTTTTGTCAGTTCATTGTCACCGTCAGTCCTAGTTTCTTTGAGTTTTTGTTTCTTCAGTACTTTGTTTCAGGCTTTTGTTGTCATTTTGGATTTTTTTCAGTTATTAAACATCACCAGTTTTTGTTGCAGACCTGCCTTTTGAGTTTTATTTTCCCCGTTTAGCCTTCAAACTATGACAATGAAATTCTATATTTTTCACTTTCTTTAAAGAGGGGGTATTATGCTTTTTTCAATCACATAGCACCAGTCTATAGCATACTACAATGATGACGTAACCTTCTGTTGGTCTGTATATGCAGTAAATTAAAATAACTGCCTTGAATAAAATTGCTCTCTCAAAATGGCTGTACTGAACGTCTTGAAATAGGCCTCTGTCTCTTTAAGAAGCTTTCCGACACGCCCCTTCAGCACACTGCTGTGGCATCTAAACAACACTACTGTGCGGGGAGGGGGCTCTGCTGAGCTGAGGAGCAGTGGTTGGTGGCTTGGCTGGTGACGAAAGGTCCAGAGGCGTCTCCAGGAGGTGGGGGCGTTCCTAGGAGGACTGAGGCAAGTTTTTACTGATTACTCAAAAATATGTGAATGAGCCAAGGCAACACTCCAGGCATGTGTTTTAATGAGGGAATGACATAATAACATGATATAAAGCTTGAAAAAGTCGATTTTACATAATACCCCCCTTTAATAAAATTGGTGTAAAACTATGATAAATACTCATCAATGACTATCCAATCAAACATTCTTACAAGTTGCCCCTGTGGCATTTAAGGACGGGTCAAATGCAGAGGGTACATGTCCCTACGGGTACAACACATTTACACCTTATCCTTAAACGCAGCAATAGTTTAAAAACAAAACATGAAAACCCATCATATGCACTCTGACTGCCTGCACCAGCGCCTATTCTTCTACCCGGTCCTCCATCACCGACACCCCTCCACTTTACCGCCCCTCACGCTGCTGCTCTGTCTGTCTGCACGTCCCTCATCCCCCGCTGGTTCCCTGCGCTGTATTGTCATGTCATATCCTTTTGTCCACTTGTCCTTCTACTACGCTCGCTATTTTAGCCCTGTCCTCCTGCTGCAGCTCTCCAGGGGGCAGCGCGCTGGCAGCACTAATGAAGCACACAGTTAACAGATATTAGCTCAGTGGCAGCGGCTTCATTAAAACTCAGGCCAAGTCTCAGATTTCTGGAGATGAGGAGCTTTGTGCCGTCTTGTTCAAGGTTTTCCTTTTTTCCCCCGGTTCCCTTCTCGTTCTGTCTTTGCCTATCATTACTCCCACAATACATATACTCTCTCTCGCTCTCGTCGCCCCCGTTCACCCAGTGGTAATTATGGAAAATCTGTAATCGTGCTCAGAGGAGCTGATAATACCTTTAGTTTAATTAAAGACATTTACGGGATGTAAGACATGTAGCCCTGGGGTGGCTTTGCTGCACCCACACCGACCCAAACTCATCCTGTCCTCTTCTGTCAGAGCCAATGTCGCTTTCTCATTTTGTCAATCACCTTGTTCTCCTCGGTTGCCGATGCATTTGACAAGGAGTGACAGTTCTTCATCCCGGTTTATAAATATGATTTTACAGTGTACCGGTTCGCAAGAGTAAAGTTGTATTTTAACACTTTTTGTGAAGCTGTGGCAGAGTGGAAAATGGCTTTCTCCCTTCACCTCACAGAAGTTCTCAGCTCCAAATCCTAGATCAGTGGTTTTCCAACTTTTTCACATCAAACACCACCCCGTAATAGGCCATCATTGACCTTCCAAGTACCTCCTCATAAATGTGTATCTGGTTCAGTCCGACTAAACCAGGTCTAAATTTGCAAATAACCCTGAAGTGCCACCACCTGAAGGTCCTTTTTTAAGGCCAGCGCTCATGCTTTCACAGTGGGACACTCGCATTTGAGAGCCTTCACACGCTCTCACGCTGCACTTCTCACATCTCACGCTTGATTTAAAAAAAATTAGCCAATTACTGAGTTTCAGCAACCAGCCGCAGCGGACACTTGATTATGTTTCTGCCCGACGCTCCTCTCGCACTATTGGTCAGTCTGTCCTCCAGAAATCTCCATTTATTGACAAGAGAAGAAGAAGAAGAAGAAGAAGAAGAAGAAGAAGAAGAAGAAGAAGAAGAAGAAGAAGAAGAAGAGAAGAAGAAGAAGAAGAAGAAGAAGAAGAAGAAGAAGAAGAAGAAGAAGAAGAAGAAGAAGAAGAAGAAGAAGAAGAAGAAGAAGAAGAAGAAGAAGAAGAAGAAGAAGAAGAAGAAGAAGAAGAAGAAGAAGAAGAAGAAGAAGAAGAAGAAGAAGAAGAAATGTTAAATGTATTTATGAAAACTTGCCACTTTAAATTAGTATTTTTCTGATATACTGTCATATCTTTTTATTAAAGGAATAGGCCACCGTTTTTACATACTGAGATATGTTCTTACCTTAGCTTAGACGAGTTCATGTGTACCTGTCTGGTCTCCACGTGTGCCTTCAGTAACGTAAACACAGCACAGACGGCGTTAGCATTTAGCCTCTCTCTTCTCCTCTATAGCTCGAGGTGAAGATCGAAGCTACCAAACTCTTCCACGTTTTCCCTATTTAAATATGGTTACGTGAGGTGTTACACCATAAAGTATAATTACACAAAATTAAACAATGTGGATTTTCTAAGCGGATAAAAGGGGAACTATATTGTAAGGCGTAATAATACCAGGAATACTTCGGCATCCGTGCAGTAAAGTGAAGATATCACTGCGCGGATATCGAATTATTCCTGGTATTATTACGCCTTACAATATAGTTCCCCTTTTTATCCGCTTAGAAAATCCACATTGTTTAATTTTGTGTAATTATACTTTATAGTGTAACACTTCACGTAACCATATTTAAATAGGGGAAACATGGAAGAGTTTGGTAGCTTCTATCTTCACTTCGTTTGGAGCTATAGAGGAGAAGAGAGAGGCTAAATGCTAACGCCGTCTGTGCTGTGTTTACGTTACAGAAGGCACACGTGAAGACCAGACAGGTACAAATGAACTCGTCTAAGCTCAGGTAAGAACATATCTCAGTATGTAAAAACGGTGTTTTGTCACTTTTTTGTCATAAGTAGAGTTTATTCATAAACGGCTCTTCGCAGGTAAAATCACATATTTTCGTCACGTTTTTGTCGCTTCGTTGTTGCGTTTTCATCCTCATTTTTGTCGCTTTTTTGATACGCTTTTTTCCCCTCAAGCTTTTAGATTTGGGTGAAGCCAAACTGGAGAAAATGTGCTCGGCATGGGCATTAACAGGTGAAGTTTATTTTGTATCCAGGGACTAAAGATGCAGACCATTTAGCTAGCGCAGTACATCTTTGTCTCTGAGCCTAATGTCTCTGTCCCTTAAATAAAGATTACATATATCCTTTCTCATACCTCTGGCAGCCCGAGGCCTTTCGAGGTTATGTCATTGTCTGTACCCAAGTCCCCGTATATTATCAGCCTGACAGTGCAGCGCAGCCTCAAAACGACAGTCTTTTCCTGCTGATTATTCCAATAGCGGCGTTATCACATCCTGTCGGTTGCGGAGATGCTGGGCTCTGCGGCGCTGCCATGTCAGTCACGGACCGCTCCAATGTCGATGAAAAGTGGAAAATACTCGCTGTTCTGGGGCGTACTTAGAAAGGTCACAGTGTTTGAAAGACGCCTGCTGCAGTCAGAATATTTTAGCCCTAAACGTGCCATGGAGACTACTCTTCTCGCCCTGTTTATGCTGTCGTCCTGTGCTGTTTATCCAGCAGCTTGTCTGTCTATGGGTATGTATTGGTGTATTTTCAAATTTGAAGAAGCAAACAGAGGAATATCTATAACATTTCTGGATATCTTTTGAGTTGCGTGACTAGTTAAGATTTGTGTGCATTTTAAAAATATTTGTGATGATCAGCTATGGTGGACGATTTTCTATAAAGGAACTAACAGGCCACCGTTTTTCCATACTGAGATATGTTCTTACCTTAGCTTAGACGAGTTGATGCGCACCTGTCTGGTCTTTTGTGCGTGCGCTCAGTCACGCTAATGTTATTAGTATTTAGCCTCTCCCAGCAAAGGTATAGTGCCCAACTGGGGTGAAGTTAGAAGCGACCAAGCTTAGAGAATCGACATGTTGTGTGACTATACTTGGATCGTGTAAAGACTCACATAACTGTATTTAAATAGGGAAAACATGGAACAGCTTGGTAGCTTCTAACTTCACCCCAGTTTGGAGCTATACCTTTGCTGGGAGAGGCTAAATACTAACAATATTTGCGTGACTGAGGACACGCACAAAGACCAGACAGTTACGCATCAACTCGTCTAAGCTCAGGTAAGAACATATCTCAGTATGGAAAAACGGTGGCCTGTTCCTTTAAGTTGAAGGTTATTTGATCCATCCTTCAATGTCACTGATGGCAGTTTTGTCATGGCTATCTATCTGGCAGATTGGCCTATTGTGCATGTTTTGGGTTTCTAGAGGTAAACTAATTTAAACTCAGAGAGAACACTGGTGTCTGGGATTCACATGTAGGTCTCTTGACATATAAACATTCATCTAGATAAAAACAAAACAAGAATCTTCACAATAACATGTTTATTTTTTGCACTGGTTCAATGTTATGCTATAGATTTATTTGGGAAATTGTAATTTCAAGAGCTATTTTCTCAAAATGCATTTTTCTCATATGGCACAGTTGGTTGAGCGGGTTGTCTCTTGATCGTAAGGTTGGGGGTTCGAATCCCATCCCAGTGGTGGTAAGCTACAATTGTGCTACAATTGTGCGTGTGCTCAGTCATGCTCAGTCATGCAAAACGACCAGAGATGTTGTTAGCATTTGGCCTCTCCCAATGTATTCCTATGGTTCCAAACGGGGTGAAGTTAGAAGCGACCAAGCTCTTCCACGGGCGCGCATAAAGACCAGACAGGTACGCATCAACTCGTCTAAGCTCAGGTAAGAACATATCTCAGTACGGAAAAACGGTGGCCTGTTCCTTTCAGTAAGAGAAAAGTAGGATTGAGTGTGCACATTTAAATATAGTTGTGCTCCAAACTCATTCCTAACTTTCTTAACACGTTTCCAACATCCCCATTCCTCACAGGGACAGTAGCCTCTTAGTTCACCATTGATAAAAGGCTTTATATGTTCAGCGCTCAAAGTTTTGTTTCGTTTTCCCCCCCCCACAAATGTCCGCTTTTGCAATATAGGATAAAACTTATTTTATTCCACTGCTAGAAACAAATTGCGTGCTTTTGTTGTTTTATTCCACTGGGCTTATTCAGTCAATAAATGTAAGACTGCATGGCCAAAATATTCTGAAATCAAGTCACGTTATGTAGATATTACAGTTCAGCGTGTACTTTTTTTGATCTGACTCGAGAGACCTGCATGCTTTTCTCTGACAAATGTTCAAAGCTTTTCCCCCAGGCCCGTGTGAGACTTGGAGCAACAAAGAAGCCATGGTCCCTGTAATGATTTCCTCCTGACCAAAGACATTGAGAATAAATAGTTTGTTTTGTGTTTTCCTCAGAGTGGAATGATGTAACAGTGGTGAGGGAGGGCACCGTGGCCACATTAGTCTGTATTGACGAAACCGCGACAGGCGCAGTGTCCGTGAACTGGATGGCCAAGCCGCTCGGTACAGCTCGATTCAAGCTGGTTCTGTCGGCCAACGAGAGGAAGGAACTCTCCACTGGAGCGTCTAAGCACTCTGTACAGCTCACCGACCACAACTTCCAGGTAGAGGGGGTTGGGCGACGTTGACAAAAAACATTGCAGTGGCTTTGCAAGATCTTCATGGCGAAAATTAGACAATGTTTGTTTGCAATCTTGCAGGAAAGTGATCAAATATGCGAGTAAAAGTCCTGATTTATTACAAAAAAGTTAACTTCCTAACACCCGCCTTAACCGAGCACATTTTCTCCAGTTCTAAAAGCTTCTTGACGGGAGAGTTCACCAGTGTAACGCCTCATTTGAAAGCTAAGACCTACAAAACTTTTTTGCGATTTGTAATTTTTTATTAAGTCACATAGAAAAACAAACAAAACAAATTCCTACATAGAACAAACAAACACATTAGTATAAATTAAGAGACAAAGACAACAATAGAAACAAACAACAACAAAACACACACACACACAAATAATAATAATAATAATAATAGTAAAACACACACAAAAAGATGTTATATGTTACATTCACTCATGCAAGCCAATAGATAATTAATAACTCACACCCACTTTTCTATATGATATAATATACACACATACAGTCATATACATATACAATCATAATGCCTCTCAAGCTTAAGGTTGCTACTATAAGCATACTCCTCTGTAATTGTAGTTATGTAGATTATAGATTAATTTTATTTGTTTACATTTTTTATTCCTTTGTGGCGAGAAAGACATGGACACATGCGAGCTGCAGGTGAGTTCTTTATTCTTTCAGAGCTACAGTAATAAAGAACTCACCTGCAGCTCGCATGTGTCCATGTCTTTCTCGCCACATTGGTGACCCCGACGTGATCTGAACACGCAACCTTATTATTATTTTTGTTTGTCATTAGTCTTTTCTTACCAGTGACAAATTAGATGACAGTCAGAAGACGACCACAACAGTCATCCTCTGCACATGACCTACAAAACTGATCTGAATGATGAAGATTATTCCTGGCATTGTTGCAGCGTCGTCGTCACTTTTTCGGCGTATTGTGTGCGATTTTGCTGTGTCTTTGTTCCTTTTTTGTTGCGTTTTTGTTCCTTTTTGTTTTCATTCATTCATTCAAACTTTTATTTAACCAGGAAAAAACTAACTGAGATCAAAAATCTCTTTTACATGATGCATTTTTGTCACCTGGGCCAGGGTTAAGCTCAGAAATTGATGCTGAAATGTAAATGTATTCCCTTTCTGTGACCAAATCAAAGCAAAGCAGCTTAAAGTCCAAATGCAAGACAGATGTTTTATTATATTACATTTTCATTCGTTCGTTGTTGTCTCTCGTTCAGGACACGGGCGTGTTTTCCCTCCGGTTTCGACCGGAGCGGGATGACGGGGGGCTCTACATGTGTCTGGTCAAACGGAGGCTGAAGGTCCTGAAGGAGAGGTTCATTCTGCTGGCCGTCCTCACTGGTAAGATCAACACGTGTTATCACAAGATTTATTTATTTGGACTGTTATTATTTATGAGAGTGGTTAGTAATGAGGTTGAGCCAGTCGTGTTTCCTTTCTAAGACTACTCATAGTACTTCAGTGTCATCCCAGCATGTGTTTTGTGAATTGGTAAATTGATCCGTGTAACTAAAAGAAAAAATAAGTGATAGATAGATAGATAGATAGATAGATAGATAGATAGATAGATAGATATCACAATACAGAGGGCCCGACACGATTAAAGTATTAAATGTATATTATTTCATCATAACAAATTGCAATATTTTATTTTCAGTGAAATTTCCAAAATGTATAAATGTGTTATAAATCAGTCTGATATTGATTAAAAAAAAATTAAATGAGCAAAAGCCAGAAGCATTTTAAAGTGTTCAAAAGTATTGTGATACATAGTTTCCAATACGATATGTATCACAACAAAGACTTATTGAGATATATTGCAAAACGATATTTTGTCCAAGCCCTGATAGATAGATAGATAGATAGAAAGATAGATAGATAGATAGATAGATAGATAGATAGATAGGATTTATTCTGGAAGTTGCAAAACGAAATCCATAAATAGATCATCTGTAAAAGTGCAGGAACTGATAAAGTGGTGTTGAATATTTTTGTACAAAGCAAAAGAACAATGAGTGATATGGCCTTCATATCTTTAATTGAGCACCAATTTTGATCCTCAAATTTGTGGAATTTAGTTGTCGTTTCCCTTTTTATTTTTTATTTTATCCAATTATCATTATTCTTGAAGCTTTCAAACCATTTCTTGTAAACCCAATGCCCTTAACAGCCCTAGCTCCTCTGCCGTCACAGTGGTAACGAGCCCACCTCCAAGCAGCTTCACACTTCCATGCCAATACTTTCATTCACTCTTGTTCATGTGGCGTTACATCGGTGGAAGTCTATACCTTTTGTGGATAAGGCACTGTAGCGTAAAGTGGTGCCAATTTAAAAAGACTCACATCGGGATTTCATTAAAATACAATTAATCGCCCGACTCTGCTCTCCAGTCAGGGTGGTCCCGCTTTTTCCTGTCCCACAGAACAGCACCCTCCGCCTCATCGCCAGTGTCCACCCCGAATTAGGCATCAGCCAAATCATCTGGGTCACGCCGGGGGCCATTTCCTTGAAGACAGAAAAGATCACAAACTTCGGGACCATTTCGAAACTTCCCCTAGTCCAGAGCAGCGATGATGGCGCGTACGTGTGCATGGTGTACCCAAAAGGAAACAGCTCCAGTGCTTTCTTCGCTTTCAACGTGGATGTGAAGGTTGATGGTAGGTTCACGTGACATCATTATTAAGAGGCTATAGCTAAATAGAGCAGTGGTGGCCAGATCATTGTACCATAGCGTTTGCCTTTTACAGATCCTATTGCAGATTAATCTATGTTTATTTGACTTTGGCCAGAAATTTAACCCAGGACCTTGTGAGGTGAGAACTAAATGATATTTAGAATAGTGTATTAAGAACTATAATACACAGGGTTTCTGTGGAGCATTAAAAGGCATTTAAAGTCATTACATCAATTATGGTAAAATTAAGGCTTTAAAGCTGGAGTACCTGACTTTTTGTTGTTGTAGAGTAAATGTATTTCTGTCACCTAAGAGTATGTTGTAAACACAGCAAAAAACAGACCTTGGTGCAATTCAATTCTTCACCTAAATGTTTATAGAGCGATGGAAAATAAAAGATGAACCTAAATTTGTGTAATTTGTTTTGGAGGTGGCCCCCTGCTTCGCTTTTCCTCTGCTCAAAGCTAAACACAGGCATGAAATGTGCATATAATTAATTTGCTTGAACAATTTGGATATACGGGAGGGATTGTTAGAGCTAGAAATGAGTTTGGGCCAAAATTAAACATTTCAAAGATTGAACAGAAAAAATTAGGTACCCTAGCTTTAAAAGTAATTAAAAAGCATTCAGTTGGATTCAAATTGGCATTAAATCTAAATTTCTCGTCCCGTTTGGATCCATAGAGGAGAGGCTATTTGCTGACGGCATCTGTGCTCTGTTTACGTAATCTAAGAACATATCTCAGTATTTAAAAACGGTGGCCTATTCTTTTAAGGACCACAAATAGAGTCTGCGACGTCGAATAATAGTGACCACGACTTTTCAAGTCTCAATCAGTCTTCCCTGAAATCAAACTTTTTTCATTTTCACTGTAACTCCCTGGCGACTCGCCTTATCTTCAGGGGTCAGTGTAGACACATTGTGACCAGCGGCGACTTAAGTTGCCAACAGGTTGCCAACTTGTCTCCAGGCCGTTGAAATAGGCCCTTTAGGACCCACCTGGCAGGAGCGTCTGGGGGTCTACAGATAGCTTGGTCACTCAGCTTTGTGTTAGGTATATTCAAACAATTTATGACATGGGGTTATTTTTACTGTACATTCAGCTATAGAGCCCTAAGTGGCTTGTGGGACTCTGGAGGTATAAAACTGATTTCTTGTTACTTTTTTGTCGATGTTGCTGAGTGGGCATTGTGACAGAAATCTCAAGCGGCGGTATCATTTATTTAGGCATCCTGTCACTTGGTCTTTAAAGCATTCTTCATTTAAAAAGAAGTTATAAGTTTCAGATGTCGGCTCTGGAACTTGCAAAAGGAAATCCATCCACTTTTATCCGTGAATACTACACCCAGTATGATCGTGTATTATTCATGACTTGAGTTTTTCCCCCTTTTCTGCAGCTGACAAAGTGGCCTCCTTCACCAATATTTCGCACGGTGAGTGACTTTGTAGCACAAGTCTCGAAAGTCCTGTGTCAGCGCTAATAACTAATCATGGGCAGCAGAACGTACCAAGTGCGAGCTCTGAAGAAACTAATCCGTATTGTTGTCAGGACTCACTGCTATCTGCTCCTCCACACACTCTCTCCCCTCTACTCCACCCGGCTCTCTCCTCTTATCCCTCCTCGCTCTCTCTGCACTCTGTTGATACTATGGCCTCATTACTTTGATATCTGTGGTCGGGAGTAACTCAGTACTTTTGCTCTGTCGGTTAATTTTGGGTGAATTACTAGCTCGATTGTCAACGTTAAAAAGTATGTTGTTTTGAATGTTATGGTTTTTACCTTTTTTGACCTTTATTTATCAGGGAAATCACAGTAGCCAAATTCACAAACGCGACATCAGCAGGACATTCTCCTGCAGGATAATTGGAAGATAATCCAGACTTTACCCTGACATTGTCCTGAAGAAAGTGCATGTGTGTGAAATCCTTTTATTCATTTTTTTTTTCTTCCAGAAAAAAGGGTTCTTTGGGGTAACAGGTAACAGAGTTGTAGTGAATGTCACAATTAGTGTTTTAGTGTTTACCTCAATAAATCCTTTTCGTAGTCCCTCTGGGGGTAATACAAGTGTTAATGGGATGATTGGGGGTCTTTCATCTCCCCCTGGTGTCTCTGGCCAGAAAACTACAATTGCAACTTTCTCTTTGCCTCGCTCTGCCATACTATTTCCCTGTCCATTCCACGCAGGGAAGTTAGTCTGGTAACGGAGTAATTGAAGCATTTGAACGGGCGGGCGGGCCAGTGAAATAAACCAATTAGCAATTAGCGGACGTGACGACAGCTGTAGTCCAACTCACAAAATATGAACTGAATATAAACTCACGAGCACGCGGAGGCAAAATCCTCGACTACTTCATCCATGATTAGTTATGGCTAATGTTAATGTTGTTAATTGAACTAACAACATAGCAGCGCAGCGAGTGACGTAACCTTGTCAATTCTCTGTGACGGTCGTGATTGGTTCGGCCTCAGCCGCCAATCAGCAACTTGTTTACCGTGTGTGTCCAGACCCACCTTCTTTCACGCAGAAAAGAAGTGGGTGTGGTTTATCAGGCTAACTTTCTCTGCCAACGGGCAAAGCTAACTGTGGGCTAGCACCACTTAAACAGTATTTACAGCCAAGTTTGAGTGAAAAAAATATCTTCATTGTGTAATTGAATGTACAATATCCCTCTCTCCCTTTGTCTTTTCTATCAGTGTAGTATTTACTCTCACGGACAATTAATGAGTAAAAAACGCAACATGCTACGACACCTGCAGTGGCGCTTATGGCCTCTAGGGGCATGAGTTACTTAGCACTGCTTTAAAATATTAATTTCTTCAAATCTCACACTTTAAATAAGTTATTTCCGAAACAGTATACACTTCCAGACCAAAAATGTCACCACAAAATAAAGGTCTCATAGTCTAATATTAGAGCGCCTTTAGCTTTGATTACAGCACGCATTCGCTCTGGCATCGTCTCAACAAGCTTCTGCAACGTCAAAAGATCCAGTGTTTCATTCAGTTTCACAAAGCTCTTGTACTGATGACGGGAGAGTGTGACCACTGCGCAAAGCCTGCTCCAGCACATCCAAAAGATTCTCAATG
Source organism: Neogobius melanostomus (assembly GCA_007210695.1). Classification (NCBI taxonomy): domain Eukaryota; kingdom Metazoa; phylum Chordata; class Actinopteri; order Gobiiformes; family Gobiidae; genus Neogobius; species Neogobius melanostomus. The sequence goes on along the minus strand of VHKM01000213.1, from coordinate 717,662 downwards.
GGGTTAAGATTTGGACTCTGTGGTGACCAATCCATGTGTAAAAATGATGTCTCATGCTCCCTGAACCACTCTTTCACAATGTTGAAACCTGGCATTGTAATTTTTGAATATGCCCGTGCCATCAGGGAAGAAGAAAACCCTGGATGGAATAACCTGGTCATTCAAGATGTTCAGGTGATCTCATTCTTTGGGCGGATAGTGTTGCTAAACCAAGACCTGAACAACGGCAGCGACCCCAGATCAGAACAGTTAGTTTTTTTGGTCAGGCAGTGTATTTCTCATTTGCTTGATTTTTTTTTTGGCCAACAGGCGACCAGATCTCCACTGCTGCCCTGGCCGACACCGTCTTCCCCCTCACCTGCCCCAATGTCCTGGGGACTATGTGCAACTGTACTGGAGACCTCCGGATGTTAACAGGAAGAGCACCCCAAACTGGTGCATCAGTATGACCGGTGGAGGGGGTTTATGAGGGAGGGGCACGGTAAGCGGCTGCAGCTGGCCGGACCCCCTACAACGCTGAGGCGGGGAGCTTCTCCTTCCTCCTCACTCCTGGGACCAAAGACGGCGGTCTGTACAAGTGCGAAGTTTACAAAAATGACAACACATTCAGCCTACTCACCCTTCTCACTGTGGTCAAAGGTAAGGATTAAGTTGATTTTTTTTTAATCTAATATTGTTGTTATTGGTTGTTGTTTTTTTGCATGCCTTATTATTAATTTGTTAGGTCTTCCAAGGTAGCAAGAATATAAGCTGACAAGAATTAGTGCATTTTTGAACAAATCGCGTAAGGAAACAATCTTACCAAATAAATATACAGCTGTAGCAAAGTACTGATAGAAGAATAAAACTGTTCATTTCATGTGAAGTTAATTCCTTTGGTGTGTGATAAATGTGTTTCTTCTGTTTTGTAGAGGTTATTTGTGAGTCAGTCCAGCTGTTGTTGCTGTGGTAATAATGGAAATAACACATCAGGAGTGTTAGTGGGTGAATAATGTACTTGTGTTAAAGTTTGCTGAATGCATTCATCATTAATCGCTAAAACATGTACAGTGGAATATGACATCTCAGTATTTCTTTTCAGGTTAAATAGAGTTATACAAAAATATTCTGGTTGAACAGGTTAACTGTATAGGATAACTGTATTGTGTGGTTTTAGTCTGACATTTGACAAGAACAAGAAGCTCCTGAAGATAGCAGAGAAACATCCTCACCTTTTCAACCCAGTCCAGTAATGAAATTTAAAAGGGGAAGGATATCTTAATTGGATACAGCTTTTCACATGACGCAAATCATACAAAGCTCTTCATACAAGGGAAGGGATCTTTCATTACTCTCTAGCCCAGGGGTGGGCAATTCATTTTTATAAATGAGTAACCTGAATTGCGTTTGAGGGCCGCGCCAACAACTTGAACTTAATTCTGCCCAAGTTTCTCCCATTGCAAAATGTACTGAATTATATCTGGAACTTGCCTGATGGTAATTGTAAATATTGTATTGTAAAGAAACAAAAAACAAAAACGTTAACAAAGGGGCCGATATCATATGATCCTCCTTTTCATTCAAACTGTATTTTTATGACACTTTTGGATAAAAATATATAAAATATATAGAGAGCCAATTGAGCCCACTCGGGGTGGTAATGGTGCCCCTGATATAAATTACGCAATTTGGCGTGGAACAAGCAGAAAAGATTACAGATTATGGAAATAAAGCAAATTGCTTTTGTGCTGGCTCCCAGTTTGCCCATCTCTGCTCTAGACGGTGGTGGTAAGATAGATACAGTCACAGTCCCCCTGGGGTAGACTTATGTCAGTGGACATCCTGGTATTCCCTGAGCTTCCGAGATCAAACGAGTTAGGGTAATCACAAGACGGTGTGACCCCATATTTATATCTCTATCTAAACAATATGAATCTTACAAGTTTATTATGGTATATTAATTCAGCTCTTTCAAATTTGCTTTGAAACCTTTTATTTCCACAATTACAGTTTACAGTTGCTTTTAGTGTTGTTGTGTTGCTTTCACAATCCCCATTTATCCGACTTGATGAATGGTATGAGTTCATGTACCACGTCCTGTGAAAAAGTATTTAAAGAAAAATGCATCATATAAACCAATAGGTTATTTTATTAATGAGCTATCAGTGGAGGCGTCACAAGAGGCGCAACAGGAAATAAAAATACGAGGAGGTATTCGGGCAAGACTCACAGCCAAGCCACACATGCCTTCTATTATTCTTGCTAATGGACATTCACTGGAGAATAAAACAGATTAACTGCTAAGCCCTTCCCAGAAGATGGTGAAAGACCAGTGCAGGACACCACGCTCTGAAACAGGGACAAACCCAGGGGGCGGGGCACGGTTTCAGAGGATCAGAGGAGACTGAAGGCAGCCAGCCAGGTTTCCTCCAGGTGCTACAGTTTCCCCGACCTCCAAACATGCTGGTCAGGTTGACCACAAGTGGACTAACACCTGAACACGCTAGTACAATGACAAATAAAGCACTTGATTACTACATAGGATTTGGTAAAAGTAAACTTATCTGTCATATGTGTAAAATGTACCTTTTAAAATGCGTGCATATGTAACTGAAACTGTGCACTTGCATATATTTTTGAACAATTGGGACGAATTAATGTCATGCAGGCCCTTTTTGTCCAGTAAGTGCCTTGCAAAGAAAGATTTAACTCAACAAATAGGTCAGATGCTTTCACTGGATAATTCTGCATGTTCAACAAAAAGGAAAATACTGAATGCCCCGGTTATTCCATCATTCAATTTATTTATCTTCCTTCTTTGTTGCTTGGGCGTATTACAAGATGACAATGCCAGGATTCATCAAGCTCACTTTGGGAGACTGTGGCCGGGCACTATTTGCAGTACAGCGAGATTGACCCTATCTCTCAAAGACTCAAATGAGCCTTCGCCTTCAAAGCGTTTCTTCATAGGAGGTATTGTCCCTGTTTTATGTCAGGAGAACATCAAAGCAAACAACGGCTAAAGTAAACATCTTGGCTTTATTTGTATAGCTGGGGACTATCTTAAACCAACACAGTGCCATCCGTGATAATGGCTGGCCTTATCTCTCTCCTTATCTGGTTTAAAGGCAGGTAACATGCAGCCAGTCACAAGCAGCAGAGCACTGTTGTTGCAATTTCAATCTTTTATTATTGGCTGCGGGCTGAAAATAGTACCCAAAGGTAAATACATCTCACCCACATCAAATAAAACGAATGAGGGTCAGAGCTGCCAATAAAGTCATTAAACTAATATGAAACAGTAGGGGAAGAAATACGGAGACGTAAAGTGGAGCGCCATTTTCCCTCTGGCATTTGTCCGATTGATAATAATAAGTGGATTCCAGTCTTTGCTGTTTTACTTATCTCATGAAGTGCTGTTATACAAGGCACTCAAGACGAAAATGTTTTGTCAGTCATAGGCGGTGTATAACGAATAATCATTTTTAGACTTCCAATTAAGAGAGCCACTATATTTAACATTACATAGCTAACAATACAGTGTAGGCAATGAGTAGTGAGTGTTTTTGAACAAGGTGCCACATAAGCATATTTGCAGTAGGGGTGGTGACTACAGCAGCAGTAGGTCTGTTGCATGCACACTCACTGATTTACAATAGCTGTACAAATATGAAAGCAAGCTGGGCTGCCATGATACCAACTGGTTTGAGCAATTTAAAGCAGTGGTTCTCAACTGGTATGACGTCAGGACCCAACATCACCCCAAGATTGTGGTGCGGCCCAAAGAACAATGAGTGAGTGAGACAGAGCTAGCTTTAAGGTTCCAGGCCTAATAAAGGTGTGGGGAACATTTTAAACCGCTCTTAAATGCACCCAGTTGAATGTTTGACTGCACTGACCACCTGTCAAGGTAATTACTATATCGATTTATCGTTCAATAAATAACAGATAAACATATTTTTGGGCGTGATATTTATCGACTGTACATTTATTAGCATTTCCACCTATTTTTTCTTTGTCAAACTTCAATTTTTAACTGAAGCAAATTGAGTTACATTGTATTTCATGTTTATTGCAGCTTGTGTGGTATTTTAGGATATGATGATCCACTTTTGGAACAAAGGTTTACTGTCATTTTTATGCCTGAGAGTTGACAGTATCTAGTATCGTTAGAGTCAATAATATTGTTTATCGCGATACTTTCCTGCCTCAATATATCGAACTTCAAAAAATGTGTTATCGTGACAGGCCCATGACCACCGATCCGTTGCCCTCCATACCATATACACTTCAATATGCGGTATTTTATACTAAAATACAATAATTTTATTTTCCCCTAGAAATTATTGTTGAAAAAGCATTGAAAAGTTTAAACTGAAATCATGATTACCTTTTTGGGTCTTAGGGTCAGGGTTAGGATTAGAGTTATTTTCTCCAATTCTGTATATCCAAATCTCAAAGCGTATTGACTGGAGAACTTACAGCCTATATGCCAGTGTGATATGTGTGAAATCTGTGTGAGTGAAACACAACTTACATCACATTTGCCATAACCCCTGACCCTGACCCCATCACCCTGATCAGGAGGACGGCAAGTAACAAGTTAAAAGCACCTCTAAAACAGAGCTTTTGTCAGACACAGGTAGCGTTTCTATGATTTTTCAGTGGATAAATATAATGTTTTCTGCAAAAATCTTGTGACCCACTGAAAACAGTTCTGCGACCCACCAGTTGAGAACCACTTATCTAAAGCCTAGAGCTCTGTGATTTCTGATTGGGCAATTAGTGTTGTCCTGCTCCCGAACTTAAGATCATACACTTTTCTTCTGCAGTAATGTCTGCATTTGATTTGAACATGTTTACTTTATGGGGACACAAATAGATAATGTTTATGATTTTATAACACATTATACATACCTTCAATTAATTTTACATTCATCATTTGCTGTAGCCTGGCATCCAGACTAATCTCTGATGTTTATTAATTAATAAACAGAAGCGGGGTCTTGTTGGCGAGACTGCATTCGCTCTCGATTTGATTGAATGTTTTGCTTGATATATTTTTAACTTAAAAATTGATGCTGGTTAAAAAAGAAACTTTCCAATAATTAAAAGCGTAATCATTTCAAACCACTTACCAGACTATTGAAGGTTTTACCAAAACTAAAATTAATTTGGAGATGAAGGTCTGTGATTAAACTTTGTTCAGTCAGTAATGACACATTGTGACATTTCTATCCTCCTGAGACTATAGCTGTGTTTCTAATTTGAAGTGGATATTTTAATCATATTCCATCTGGCTGGTCAGGTTTTGGTCATGGGTTGCCAAGTAAACACTACAGGCACTGCTTTGTGTTGCAACCAGCTATGTATCTTTGAATGGAGTGGGCCTACGGCAGTGAAGTATCTCACCCAGGGACACAGTGACAATCTGCACTTGATCAGACTACTTCCCTGTTCATGGTCAAATGCTTACCCAATGTCCCATTACAGAATGGAGTTGGACTGATTACTCGAAGGAGACATATTCTGTTTTTTTGTTTTGTTATTATTATTATTATTTTTCTTGGGCTTTTGAACCTGTTATTACATTGTTCCCTTATCAAAACCAAACTTGGGGGGTCATTTATCATGATAGGTTCTAAATAGCAAGCTAAAAAATAAACATGCTTTTTTGGGGGTGTTGCAACTCCAGTAATTTACCATTTGAAATTGCCTGTGTTACATTATTAGGGCCCTTAATCTGATATGTATGTGTGTAATATGCAAGAGTCCTGTTGGCAGATTTCAGTTCTGCATTTGATACAGTGCAGCCCCACCTGCTGGTCAGGAATCTCACAGGTTTGAATGTCGACCCCTGCCATGGTTCGACTCTCCTAACAGATAGGCGGTCAGGCTAAATGGAACTCTCTCAATACAAGGGCTAAGACACTAGCCCGTTAGTACCACAGGGCGCAGTGAGCTCTCCCATGTTATTTAGACCAAGGTTTTCCAATCAGGGTACAGGGAAAATGAGCACTTAGCAGGGGGTACTTGGAATTATTTCAGATTTAAAAAAAAAAAGTATAACAGAGTCAAATTTCAATAATAATTTCAAAGGGAACGTTATTTTTAATGATGTTTTTCAGTATAATATTTGAATTTGGGAGTATATAGCTATAGACTCTTCTAAATTCTGGATAATCTGAGTTTAGTTGACCGTTGTGAAAATATTGGCAGAATTCTCGAGGTAGGGGTTACTCGGGGTACAAATTAACAACTCAAGGTTGGGAACCACTGATTTAGACTGTAACACCAATAAAACTGCAGTATCGAGTTTTCTAATAATACCATCATTGGAAGCCTATTAAGAGTTGGTGACAGTCCCTCCATTTATCATGAGGAAGTCAAATGTTTTAAGGCGTGGCGTGAGAAACATAAGTTCAAATTGAATGAGACGATGTTCGACCCCAAGAGGGTAACAGCGCATGACTCTGTTGAAATTGATGGCAGGCAAATAGAACAGATGAACTCCTTTAAGTATCTCGGTTTGGTCTTTGATAGTGATTTCAAGCGGAGTGGCTATGTGGAGTTTTTGTGCGGAAAACTAGCTCTAATGCTACACCTTTTGAGACGGTTGTTTGGATTCAGTGCTAGGATTATAACGATGTTCTACAGTGCCATCATTGAGACGTGTCTCAGATATGGCATCGCTGTCTGTAAAAGATAAATCCAAAAATACTGAAATCTGTGCAGGTAGCAATGAAAATAGTTGGTGTTCTGCAGAAATTCCAGCAGTCCATGTGATATATGACAAGACGGTTCTGGCACTGTGCACGAAAATCACCTGTGACCCACAACATGTCCTGCACAGAGAATATGAAGTGTAATACCAATCGCTTCAAGAACTTTTTCATCCCAACTTCTGTGGCACATCTCAATCGTGTGTAATTTTTAGGAGGATGCTCTTCACTGTTTTAAAGCGTACAGGCTTGTTGCACTGTCTGAGCTGTCTGGGAGACTTTAAAAAACAATATGGAGACACTGTAGATGTGGCACTTTTTGTTGCGTGCGGACATTCTAAACTGTGTGCACTGACAAGTGGAACTGTAGCCCTAGAAAAATTCCCCTTTTAATAAAGCTTATCTTATCTTATGCAAATGAGAGAATGCTACACTTTTGCACATGCTACTCATTTGGTAAATGACCCCCACAGGAGTAGTATTTTCACGCTGTTTTGATTCATCTTCAACTGCTGAAGGGGTCTACGTATTTCCTGGAATGTGTTGAATCATACAAGAAATACAGAATTGTCCTGTATTTTTAAAACCAATTATCCGTCACCAGAACCCTTCTGAGTCGCTCTGCCCTCAAAGTGTGCTCGCCACAGCGCCGTGGATTTACTTGCATGCCGTTTTACTAAGTCACTGTTTTATCACATGTCATTCCCACTGCTGCCTGAATAGGGCGCTCCAGGTCAATTCAAGTCCCTCATTTCTTTCTGTCTTTTTTTTTTTTTTTCATTGTAATAACATTATTTCAAAATGTAAAATACCAAGGCCGAGGCCCCCAAAAGAATATTTTTTTAAGCCTCAGTTATGCAGGATATTTCCCATTTAAGCTGGACATATGAGTTAGTTACGCTGTACTGAAAGCAATTTAAAAGTGAAGAATGGGAAAACAAAACACAACTCCAGGCATGATTTATTCATTTAGTTTTAAGTGGGACAATGTACATTAAAAAACATGAAGACAATGTAAACGTACCCGAATAGTTTTCACCCGTAGTCCCCCTGCGAGATCTCATCGCAACATGGCTAAAATGTGTAAAAGGTTCTCAAGATGGCAGCATAATAACTAGCTGGCATGTGAGCTCCGACAGACTTTACCAATTTATCACTTATTCATGCGGATGTACAAGGTAAGAGCGTGTTTAACATGAGCCTTGACAATTCTTTCTCAAAAGACGCAGAGAAAAGGGCAAAAAGAAGAGGAAAGAAGAGAACACAAATATAAGATAAGATAAGATAGGACTTTATTGAATTCACAGTGGAGAAATTCCCTTGTTACACCATCTCTGAAGAACCTCAAGGGATGCAATTAGACAGGAAAATGTAAATACAATCAAAGAAGGATAGAACAGGATAATGTGTAACAAGTTAATAACTTATACACAAAAAATATATTTAAGAACATAAAATATCAAAATGTCAACATTGGCAGTGCACAGTTTACAGTGACAGTGCAGGTGATTGATTAAAGTGACACACAGGTTCAGATACAGAGGTTATTGCCCGTGGTTTTGCATAGAAGTTATTGCACATTGGGCACTTTCACAGTAGGGTTGTAAAGTCTGACAGCAGTGGGGATGAAGGACCTGCGGTAGCGCTCCCTCTTGCACTGAGGTTGCATCTGTCACCATTGTGAACCTGGCCCCTCATCATACTCAAATTTATATGAACAAATATGTATATTGTTTGTGCTACATTTGTGCTGTTTTGTGCTGTCATCATTTTTGAGATATTATTAATGTTTGTTTCATCGGTCAGAGCTGAGGTCACCGTGCCCTTTAAAAAGCTGAACACCGTTTGTGCTGGTTCAGATTTTAAAATATTACAAATGTCGAAGCCTTAAAGAAGAACTAAGTAACTTTTCGTAATCCCTCTGGGGGTAATACAAGTGTTAATGGGATGGGGGGTCATTTCATCTCCCCCTGGTGTCTCTGGCTAGAAAATCACACTGGCAACTTTCCCTGCTCCGTGTCGGAGGCGCAATACACACATAGAATCACAAAGAAGAAGCTAACAGGCTAACGGGCAAAGCTAACTGTGGGCTAGCGCCACTTTAGCAGTATTTACAGCCAAGTAATTGGATTGTGGCACAATGTACAATATCCTTCTCTCCCTTTGTCTTTTCTGTCAGCATAGTATTTACTCTCACGGACAATTAATAAGTAAAAAAACGCAACATGCTACGACACCTGCAGTGGCGCTTATGGCCTCTAGGGGCATGAGTTACTTAGTACTGCTTTAAGGCGTCCACGCACATTCTCCTCTAAGGCGTGCGTGTCAGTGTCACACGGAAACACGCACTGCTTGCAAAATAGAATCATCAATATCAGTGCACAAACAATGTATTATTTTAAAACACATTTGCATTTAAAAGGGGGCCAGCTTCACTCAGGTGCCTTGGTCTTCCACTGAAGGAGCTGCTCAGCTACCCTACAGTCCCGTGGGTGAAAGGTGTTGTCCATGATGGATGTGAGTCCAGTGGGCAGCCCAGGGCCACACTGGGGAAGCGCTGACGATCGGCATGTTAAGCGTTGTGCTAAAATTTAAAAAACTTAGGTGTAATACGGACTCCTCACCTGTTGATTTTGAAGCAAAACCCATGGGCACAGACTGTTTTGGCTCCATGTGATGAAGCATGTATTTACCAAGCGGGCGCCCCAAGCTGACTCACAAGCAGCACCCTGCCATGCGAGGCCTTGGAAAGCTTTACTAATCACCGCGGCGCTGGCATCCATCACATCTGACGTGAGACCGGCTATCCCTCACTGTCACTGTCACCCCCGGCGCCATACATCTGCTGTTCCAACAACCCCTCCCGTCCCCCCCCCGCCTCCCTCCCTTTCTGCAATCATGTAAGGAATATATTTTTAACCCAGCCTCATTAAATGCACCATTATGTGTGATTACGCCTGCTCTGCTCCCACTTGGGCTGTAGGTGTCCCGCGCTGATCACAATAATCACGGAAGCACTTAGCTCGCGTTGCCCGGTGCATGTGTGCGGAGTGTGGAGTGTGAGAGACGGATTCTCATTTCATTCTGATGAGACACAAAGCATCAGTCACAGCCAGCCCATGTATTAGCCGTAAATCGCTCTAATGAATATATATTATTTTGACCTCTCCGTCTCTCCCTGTGTTGTTCCCTTTTTTGTTTGTTTGTTTTTTCATATCACCTCCGCTTCTACCCCATTACTCTTGATCTGTCCTTGGCCTTTTCTGCATTCACACTCTACCCTTTAAATTATGTCCCCTTCCGGCCCGGGCATATGTTTGGACTTAAGTGTTTTCACTTCACTTTCAGGCATTGATCAATATTTGTAATTAGAGATGTCACAACGTAATCGGGTTGAAAGTTAATTGTGCACATTTTTCTGCCCATATTACAGTGCAGGCATTGGAGGGCATTGAATGACTGTGGCGGGATTTGACAAACGCTTTTAACCTTTGGTGGGATGAGAGGAAAGCCACGGGTGCTCAATTCAGAGACTTTTTTTCCCCCCTTTTTTCCTTTTTATTCAAACTGGTAGTAATTGCTAAACCGACACTTTGTAATAAACCTTACAGGGTTACTGAATGAAATCTGCTAAGCTCAATCTTCTTCTAAGAGGATTAAGGTGAAGACATCCATTTTTACCTCGATAAGTGGAATTCATTTTACAAAATATCTCGTAAAAGGTGTCTTTTCGAAACACCCTGCAGTGATGTTCCGCCTGAGCTTATTTCTACATTGTCTGCATCTGTGCTCAACCACTGCAACACTGCCCAAAAACAACAACCCCAAATGCAAAATTGCTTTTCGAAACCAGAAAGCTTGATCGAATAAAGCTGGTCACATGCGGTTAAGTTGACTAAAATGTTTTCGGGGCAGGGGACAAATCGCCAGACCAAGCATGACGTAAAAAGTACTGGATAGACAGACACAGTTTGCATTAGGTAATCGTATATCTCCTAGATGACATGAGCTATTGAAGATTATCACAAGTTCATAAGAGAGGGAGGTATAGAGCTTGTCCAAACACCTATGAGTCTCTCACAGCAGTAATAATCTGCGAGGAGAATAAAGGAGAGCACTTTTAAAGCAATGTAACAAGAGTATTTATTTGTAGTCTTCAAGGTCTCAATAATGTTTTGCTTGCAAACATTGTTACATTCCTAAATACCATGCTCATCCATCAACCGTTTCATCTCATCCTTCACAGTGAAAACCAGGCAGAGGTCGTCAAAGCTGGAGCTGGACTGCAGGTACTCGGAGTTGTCGCAGGTTCAAAGCGCCGTGTGGACATTTCAGAACCAGAGCCACCGGCTTCCCAAGGAGAGCAGCCTGGGCTCCATCACCACCTCAGTGCCTTTACCTGTGAGAGCGGACCGAGCCGGGAACTACACCTGCGTCCTCCAGCTGAAGAACGGGCAGACAGTGAGGGCCACACACACAGTCACACTGCCCCCAAGAGGCGGCTCAAATGGTACGTTGGTTAAAACAGAAAGTAAGTAAATAGATGTGTTAAGTTGATTCCAATGAACTGAAAGTATTATTACATTTTTAACTGATATAACATGGAATAATAACAATAATACAGGTGCTTGTCATATAATTAGAATATCATGAAAAAGTTCATTTATTTATGTAATTCAACTTAAAATGTGAAACTAATATATGATATAGACTCATTTTTCCACTTCATTTCATTTACTAATTTATTTGAATGGGACAGTGCATATTAATGAACAAACAACTAGTGATGTAAATATGCCGGATTTAGCTCAAGGCTAATTTCCATCCGCAGTCCCAAAACTAAGACAAGAACATACAAAATATAAAACACATAAGCCAAAACACACAGACATTCATTAGACGTTCATTAGACAAAACAGGCAAGGACAACAACTACACAATTCATAAAGTGCATTTCTTTCATACGCCACTCTCCTCGTCCCTCCCACTCACACAACTGTACCTGCAAACATAAATAAAAATATGCTCCTGTCTAATGCCTCTTAATGGTCACACCTTTGTTGGCAAAGAAGCCATTCTTTCAGTTGTCTCTTAAATGAGACGTAGGTGCTGCTTTCTCTAACTGTCATAGGTAGAGTGTTCCAACTAGAACAAGCATTATATTTGCATTACATGCAAAGTGACATATGTCAAGCCTTTGTTTGTTATAATTTTGATGATTATGGCTTACAGTCCATTTTCAAAATATTCAAATTTTATGACATTTTTAATTTGGGGTTTTAACAAACTGAGCCATAATAATCAAAATGATAACAAATAAAGGCTATACATATCTCACTTTGCATGTAATGAGTCTATACCATATATTAGTTTCACAGTTTAAGTTGAATAACCGAGGTGAATGCACTTTTTCATGATATTCTAATTATATGACGAGCACCAGTACATCAAACTTGTATAGCGCTTTTTTTGGACACTCAAAGACACTTTACATGGGTGGCGGTGCGGGGTTATGGAAAAGCCAGTTTGAAGAGGTGGGGTTTTAGTACTGATTCGAAATTTGGTAGTGAGTCAGAGTTTCAGAGAATGTGGCTTAAAGGGGCTTTACAGAAAATGTACTTTTGGATGAATACCTCAGAGCATCTCCTCGTTGGCCAGGAACAAAGAGACAATAGATGATAATGGAACAGTATTTATGTGGTGCCACAAAAACAGCTTGTGCATTTTCGTCTGTGGAAAACGTTTAAATGTAACAAAAAAAACGTTTGTGTAGATTTGAAATTATTTGTCAAACTCAGTATTTTACATAAAGAGCAGATCCATAAAACCGGTTGATTCTTTGATACGTTCTGAAATTAGCATCAAGTGAAATATTCTTCAGTTCAGCAGCCACCATTTGAGTTTTGTATCACGGCTGCCCAATGTGTGAAAAAAACATCTTATTGCGATTCATGTTTTAAACCACAATTCATTTGAGAGAAGACTGGAATTCAAACCGCCCATCTGTTACAAAAAATAGACATATTTCACAACCTGTTTGTGGATGTCTAAGCCACAGTGCTAAACACAGTGAGACTCAGAGAAAGATATTTTATAGTTTGTCGAGGATATTGCACTGCCATTCATTTGATCAACTTTTATGTTCACATTCCACATCATTCACCAACTTGCTCAACATATGACTGGATACTGCGGTGAACATTTGCTACACGAGGAAATCATATCCTCTGAATGTCCGGATTCTGACACACTGTCGAATCTACCTTAGGTCTTTTAGCAAAGTACAGAAGAAGAGAAAACGATTGACAGATACAATGTGTTGCACCTCCATTAGTGGTTCAACATGTCAAAAGGTTAAGTCCTCTGGGTACCAAGGGTTCACTCCGAGGTAGAATTCATTAAAACAGACAGCTCATTTACATGCTATCTTTTCATACATTCCACATAAAAGTTGAGGCCTTACCCCTTATCGCTCTGGTGATATGCAGCAGGCATCTGAAGACAGAGGGACCGCGGGACGTCTCTGCCCAGTGAAGCTAAATTATTCAGGCTTTTTATTATGGGAGGCTGAGGGGGGAGCCGGAACATGTGACAACGGGACGTCTCCTGCAGCATAGATGAGCTCACAGACAGCGCAGACCCCAATACATCACTGTGTAAGCGACCACAGCTCATCATGAAGCAGGCTGGCAGAGCGGGGGGGGGGGAGGCGAGAGGATAGATGGTCAGAAATATAACAGTTGAAAGATTATCTATTTAGATGGTGCAGCGGGTTAAGTGTGTGCTCTGTGCATGGAGATCAGATGGTTTAGACTCCTGGAAGTAAGGATCTCTGGTTTCGAAGGGAACATTTCTGTTTATTTTTTTTACAATTGTTTTGGGAGAAATATACGCTATCGAACAACGACAAAAAAGACGCCATCGCCACAAACACAAGGTCACATGCGCTAATATTTCGTTGGACCATGTAGTCGTCATTACAGCACGCTTTTGCTGTGGCGTTGTTTCAGTCAGCTTCTGCAATGTCAAAAAATGTATTTCCATCCCTTTTAAATCGTTGCTTAAGACACATTTTTACTCAAAAGCTTTTAACAGCAACACATATCATGGCCAAAATCTGAACTGTTAGTGCTTTGCTGCTTGTTTATTGTTTATATTTTTCTTTTTGTACTGTAGACCTTTTTGTGAAGCACTTTGGTGTGTTGTTTTAAAATGTGCTATATAAATAAATTTGATTTGATTGTTGTTGTTGCTGACGGGAGAGTGTGGCCACTGTGCAAAGCTTTCTCCAGCACATCCCAAAGATTCTCAAGGGGTTAAGATCCATCTCATGCTCCCTGAACCACTCTTTCACAATGTGAGCCCGATGAATCCTGCCATCGTCATCTTGGAATATGCTGGTGTCATTAGGGAAAAAGAGATCCATGGATGGAATAACCAGTTAATTCAGTATGTTCAGCTGATCTCATTTACATAGTGTTGCTGAACTCAGACCTGACCAACTGCAGCAACCCCAGATCATAACACTGCCCCCACAGGGTGGCAATTTTTTGGTCAGGCAGGGTATTAAGAGTTTAACGAATGAAGAAGGTCAATCAGCTTTGTAAAAATCCTGCAAACTCTTGGGGAAAATGAATGAAAGTTTTACTTCCGAAACTGAAATGGATTTTCATACGAGTGTGACTGTTGAGCCCCATTAGCATTTGTTCCAGGGAAAGACACACTTTCTATTCACATGTTCGTGAGCTGGCAGGAGTTTTTTATGTTTTAAATATCTCTCTTTGGTCTGTTGCAGTCATGTGCCAAGTAGAAAGTGGAGATGTGCGCTAAATAGAATTAAGTTGAATTAAGAAACCATGTAGCCTAGACCTCAGCCAAGGCTCACTCATTGTCCCACAAAGAATCATTTTGTCAGTAAAACTCACTATCTTCAAAGCCATACTGCGTAACATTTCACCAAATACTTATAATAACATACAAGCATTTATTTCGCCTCACCTCAACCCTGATTGAATTTTGCTCGGCTCCATTCAAATGACGCTGCTTTGAAAACCGACTGTCAAACGTGAGATTCAAACACATAAGGTCCTCTACCAAATGCTTTATTTTGATAACCCTATGCACGGAAAAAGCCTTAACGGTGATTAGTTCATCATTAGGTGCATGGAGTTTAGTTTCTGGGATGGAAAAGCGGATGCACAATAAATGCATATCGATGAATCAATTACCACTCTAAAGCGGCTGAGCTTACAGGAACTAAAGCGCGGGCTACGTTTCAAGGAGTAGCCCTGTTGCTGTCTGCTGGCTTGCATGTTGGAACATCAGCACGGGCTCGAAAAAGATCAATATTGAGTTTGAAATTTGGGGGAATGTGGAAATCCCTGAACTCAATGTCTGAGGAGATGTGAAGCATATCAAAGCAACAAGAGACGATCTCTGACTTGATGAAGGAGGTGAAACTCCAGGCGGCTGAAACTCCAAAAGGAAGAAACAGAAAAGAGAATTCACGCACTTGGAGCCCAAATATTTGATGTGATCCCCATTCTGGAAAGCAAAGGGATCACAGTGGACTAGTGATGTGAATGAACCAGATCTTAATTGTGAAAAGAGACAGATCTTTTTTCAGTCAATTTTACTCATAACTCCCCCCAAACGAACACAAGAATCAGCCCAACAACGGAGCAGGCAACACAAGTGAAAGCCTTTTGCACTAAAGTAAAAGCTAAATGCACTAAAAATGATTTGTCAGACAGTTGCAGCCTCTTTGTATTAGTTATGGCGCAAGATTTTATTCTCAAACAGGTTTTTCAAAGCGAATATATCAGTCCCATTGTAATTTTAGATTATTTAAATAAATAAAAATGTGCCTTTTATTGATCGCGTCTTAGATATTGTGAGTAATCAGGCTGCCGTTATTCAAATTTCACATTAAAAGGAGCCCGTATTTTGAACGACTCTTTGAAATGAACGGCTCCCATGACTCTTAAATCTCGTCACCACAGTGGACAGCAGAGATACTGAGGCTGCCACCTTCTCCCACGGAAAAACACTCAATGCAAGACAGCCGTGATTGCGAGAGTTGTGAGTAGAAAACACAAAAAACGTAAACTCTTAAACCCTGCCTTAACCGAGTGCATTTAATACACCATCCATCCATCCATCCATCCATCCTCTTCCACTTGGCCATTGCCGGGTCAAGGGGACAGCTGTTGGAGCTGCCCAAAACACTTTGCACCAGCCCCTATGGCTCCTCCTGCAGGTGGTGGGTCCACAGAAGGACGGCCTCACGGTTCTAACCGGGCCTGTTGGTCTCTCATAAGGGGCTTCTGAACCGCTCTTTGTCTGACCCGTCACCTCTAGGACCTGTTTGCCATGGGAGACCCTACCAGGGGCACGAAGCCCCTGACAACAGAGCTCCTAAAATCATTCAGGTGCTCAAACCCCTCCATCACGTTAATGTGGCAGTTCCAGGAGGGGTTATTATTATTATCATTTAACATGAGGCAACTAAATGCGCCTTACAAAAGAAGATATGCGAAATTACAATCAGGTTAAGTTAAGGCAAAGCACATAGATAAAAACATCAAGACATGAGAAATACATAGTACACGAGGTCACGTGCGGAATCTTTTCTTGGGGACAGGAAGGACGACCGGCCATTGACCGGGGGGTGGGGCTGAGGAAACGTGTTGAGGCAGACGCAGAACGACGGGGGCGTGGTTAGGGAGGGGTATGTGTGTGCAGTTGTTTACAATCCTGAACGTCAGTGTTATGCAACATATGACCCAGAGAGCTCAGTCCATATCTGGTTCAGCTCCGTGGCTTTGCCTTGAAGGGAAAGTGTTGACTGCGTAGGAGAGATAAGCGGTCCAGCTGCTTCAAACCTCCTCTCTCAGGAGGAAGAGAATTATTCCAGAATAGTTCATGAATTTACAATTAATTAGCTTTTACTTGGTCTCAGCATTAGTTCTCCAGAGCAGGTAGTTCCCTTCACAGTTCATCCCTTTTCCTCCTAAAATAGTCCTCCTTTCGTCCGTCTCCACAGAGAGCTGCCAGGTCAAACACAACACTCCATCGTTGTTAGCTAAAATGTAGCTAAATGGTTTGCCTGAAGTAGCTCGATGTGGATTAAAGAAAGACGAGTTGGACAAGTATAAGTAAAATACCATACAGTATAACCTGGACTGTTCCGTGGGTAGTTTTAATCCTGATTTCTAATGCACTCCTGCTTTGATAAATGGATTTAATCAGTAATAGAAATCCCTACTAAAAGTCATCCATTTCTCCAAGGCCCACAGATTTTTTTTTCGTACCTCCCCGAAGTCTTGGCACAGTATTCTAAAACTGTCGACTTCTGTTGAACTCCAGGTAGTATCACAGTACATGACCCAAAGTGGCAATCCGTCAAACTGAGCGCAGTCACTGTCGCCGTGCAGAGCTGCAAAATCCAGGCGGTGCAGCGCTTAAATGTTCATAATTTGCCGGTGAGCAGTGACAGGTTAAGTCAATTAGAAAGCGTCGGTAGACAACCATCCAAACCAGAACAGCCCGTCCTCGGTAAGCTCACCAAATATTGTGCGTCGCTTAAGGTACCCCCGCATAATAAAAATGCTTTTCACAGTTCAGAGGGAAAAAAAAAACCTAACGGGAGCAATCATTGTGTTCCGCGGGGCTCTGAATACTTCAAATGTCAGGGAGGTTCTGCAATCATTTGCTATCCGGAGTTGGTCCATCATTTGCAAAAGCGTTGAAGCAGTTTCTTTGGTGTGCATCCTATCAGGCCCTCTCTTCCCCACAATTGCGCTGATATAAATCACCCCCTACCTCATTTGAGATGAAATAGACGAGCTATGAATGAGGTACCACCGGGGATTGGAAAAGGTGCAGGTAGAGGCAGACATCAGAGAAGAGAGAACAGACAGAGAGACAGGAAGTGTGTGGAAAAAAAATATCAATGCTTTTTCAGATTCACTTCACCGCTTCCCATTACCATAATTCACGCTCTAAAGCTGCCATCCAAAAAAATGAAAAAGAAAAATACTTTAGTGAAATTAGAACCAGTATTTAAGAAAAGGTAATATTCAAACTAGGAGGAAGTCTTTGCAACTTGTTCACAGATTTGATGGATCTGTGGACAAATAGGAAAGACTTCCAGTCAATCCCAGTTCCTTTTGTTTGTGAATCAATGTCAATAACACCAAGCTGCAAAAGTTAAAAATACACCCTCTGACAAAAATTGGATTTAACTAACTGTTCTGATCTTGCCGCAGTTGTTCAGGTCTCGGTTCAGAAACACTATGTGCCCGAAGAATGAGATCAGCTGAACATGCTGAATGACCAGGTTATTCCATCAACTTCTCCCTGATGGCACGGACATTTTCCAAGATTATGATGCCAGGCTTCATCGGGCTCACATTGTGAAAGAGTGGCTCAGGGAGCATGAGATGAATTGGCCGCCACAGAGTAGAGATCTTAACTCCTTTGAGAATCGTTGGGATGTGCTGGAGGAGGCTTTGCGCAGTGGTCACACTCTTCCATCATCAACACAAGATCTCGGTGAAAAATGAATGCAACTCTGGATCTTTTGACATTGCAGAAGTTTATTGATCATGTATGGTGTAATATTGAAAGTAGAAGTAACCCAGTTGAGAACCACTGATGAGGGATATGAAATGGTTAAAAACAACTTGGATAATCTGAAAAAACAGTTTCACAATTGCCAATAAATGAAATAAACGTGAGATATATAACAACAGTATAAATATCCAAATGAAAATGAATGACCCAATAACCAGTAAAGAGAAAGAAACAAAACACAAGCATTTGAAGAGTTGGTAAGCCCTAACGCACAAGAAATAAATCATAAACTGGGCCAAAAGACTTTGCCCCTCAACAAAACGTTACATGTATAGATGTCACGTGGTCGCAGCCTCTAACTTTAAAATATTATTGTATTGACACCATGAAACTTTTGTCTCGCTGATATCATCAAGGTAGAGCACTGATCCTTTATAATATTTGTATTGCTCATTGTGTTTTACATCAACCTGCTTAGAGGTAAGAATTGTAGCTATAAGGATAAATGGATACAGCCACTCGGGTAAAAGTACATTTTGTGCATAACTCAATACTACTCACATCTAGACAAAGTGGGTCGGCAGTAACATTGTAAGAAAATAAATGAATGTTGCCGAGAGTACAGAACAGACAGAAAAGGCAAGAAATTAGCTAAACAGAATGGTGATTTCTTTGGGGGGCTTCACATCACTGCACTCAATTTCCATAATTCCTGCACTAAAGCTGGCACAGAGAACAGCTCGGGTCAGGCTCAGGGTCAACACCAGTCAATGTAATTCATTAGCAGTCTCTACACAGACTTACAAATCAATTACACCTTACAAAGCACATAAGCATCGATTGTTGTAAGGCTTAAAACGATGTCTTTAGGGCTAAGGTGAAGCTTAAATGCCGGGTCTCAAGTCAACTCCGTCTGCAGAAAGTTTCACGGCGTTCAGGAAAAACATTATTCGCCATAATCTGTGTAACAGCCAAGTAGCGTCGCCAATTCTCTCTTTACATTTTCTCTAAAAAGCCATTGTTTCAAGGGACTAATTAATTTTAAAAGTCTTTCAAAATATAGCATGATTCTTTATCCCAGTCCCTGAAGAAGGCTGTTTGTTGGTCGCTCCACATAAGATAAAAACATGCATCACACAATGTTTTCAAAGATTGTTTAAAATAATGAGCCCCTTGAAAAAAGGCTCTTTAGAGACAAGTAAAGAGAGTGCCTCTTCCTGCTTCAAAAATAAGTGTTTTTTAATCTCCCTAAACACCAAAAAGCACCTTCACCACAGTACTATTTAGTAATAGTATTTGACAAAACTTCACAAGCACTTTTTGGACTATAGTTTTTGATCAATTTTTCTATTTGACAAATGACAGAAACCTGATTAAGTTGTAGTGTACATCATTTTAATCAAATCAACCCCAAATTGATTTGTTTTGTTGAAATTCACGAGACATGACGACACAGCGCCCGTGTTGACTTGAGCCAGGGTCTGCACTTCACAGACTAGTGTGTGGCTGCACCTCACAGTCAGAAATGGTGTTAAGAGCAGGGGCAGAGAAGCAGAGGGCTGGGGGTCTGGGCCCCCACTCACTCAGATTGATAAGCAGCAGTGTTTTGTCAAAATTTAAAAAATGTTTATTTAGAATTTAGAAGATAAGTTACCTTATGCCTCTTTATGCAAGCCATTATTTTCCCACTGTGTGCTGAAATGTTTGACTTGTTCATCTTTAATAGGCAACACCAGCCTTTATCGCATTAATAAAGTGAAGCCCTACAATAGAATTGTATAAACATTTAAATCCACAACTTGAACCATACTAGCCTGCTGGGCCAGCTCTAAAAGGCAAAAATTGCAGGAAATACATCTGTTCAGTTAAAAAATTCTGGTGGAGCCCCTCCCCCACACCCGTTACTGTATGAAAGTACTTTTAAAGTAGCCATTTGAGGTACATAAGTGATTTTTTATGTGTTTTTTTTATGTGGGGGGCCCAGAATTTTTTTTCTGTCATAGAGCCTAGAATATCTAGAGGCGCCCCTGCCCATAAGTTACTATTTTACATTAAAATGACTCTAAATCCATATGTTGTTGTTATAAGTTTGGCCCATGACCTGCCCTGACAGCAGCATTTCATCCCGTGACCCAAAGTGATTTTAGCGCCACTGATCTATACCTGATCTATAACAATAAAACACGTGTTTTGTCTGTACATGTGCCTGTCTTTAGCTAAGATCAAAGATTTTCGGCACACTGCTGATTTAGTTTTGATCTGCGCGCAGGGATGAGGCAGCGAGCACACTAAATTAACGGCACTCCCCTGTGCCTGTTGTCATGTCCCATGGCAGTGTTGTGCAAGGCCTCTGTCAGCCTCATTATGCAAACCAACCTGACGAGTTTGATCACATGCTCCGCGCTTCCTCTCACATCTGCTCCGCTCTGCGCTGGGCTAATGGCTTCCTTATGTCACGTCCGTTTCGATGTAGCCGTGCATTGTGTACCCACCTGTCTGACAAGTGCAGCGTTCTATCTGCATTCGAATCACTTGCACAAAGTAATTTGGGTCAGATGACATGCACAAGTAGCGAGAAAGAGATACAGTGCATAAAATGTCATATTTGTGGCGATAAAGTTGGAGTCTGCTGCCCACAACTTGATGTCGTGGAGTGTTTTTGTAAACCACGTGCTTTCACTTGACTCATTTTGACAATTGCAACGCTCAAATTGCCGTCACTACATAGTTAACTAACTTGGATGCTTGGTGCTGTTGTTTTTAGCCTCATCCAAACTATTTCACTCCTTCAGGTGGAGTCATTGCGCCATCTGCTGACAGTGACGTTATACAAAGACAATGCCTCGCTTTTTCTGGTTTTCCATGTATTATTTAAATGATCCCACATGAAATATCGATGTCACTAATGCTTCATTGTGACCAAGATTTTAAAATCAGAAAAAATGAGTTGAGCATCAAAAGTATTGCGATAGACAGTTTACGATACGATACACGTATCACAACAAAGACCTATTGCGATATATTGTGAAACGATATTTTTTCCCAGCCCTTGTATCAAACAAAGCATTGGGAAGAGGAGCTGATATATTCAAACCTTGTGGGTGGCAATTCTAGTCAAAGTAAAGCAGCGACATCTTCATGGAAATGAGCTGGTGATGACCTGCTGCCAGCAACGTTTCAAGTCAGATAGCGGAGGCGAGCACTAACACTAGAGAAGTATTTTGAAATGATTGTATTTGTTGGTTGAAATGTCACATAGTGTGCCTCTAACACATGCTAAAACAACAAAACACAACATTTATTAAATGAGTTGTCATACAGCTGATATCTGATATTTCTCTGTTGTATCATTCCTTTATAGCTATGGTCTAAAGACACAGCCCTGCCAGATTCCTGCCTCTTCAGCTGTCTACATGTTATTCACTGGGGCTGACAGCGCTTAGATTTCTCGGTTTTATTCCCCCTGAAACCATTTTCTCTGATTGACAGTGGCATGATGCAAATGCTTGTAACATTTCTAGCCAATCTCTAAGAAGCACCGTGTGTATTTTTATATATCTGTTGCCATATACTAGCTTTAAGTGTAAGGGGAAAAAACAGCAAAGAGGTCATCTCCTCTTGCCCCGATGAAAAGGAGCAATCTGAAGGACATAATGTCTCTCTATGGACTATACTCCTAATCCATCCGCAATTTCTTTCCACAAACACTTACAGATTTTTATTTCTCTTCCCTTGTAGAAAGTGCCGGGGTCAGTGACCCCTCCTTGCTCCCATCGCTCTCCGCTTTATTGCTCGTAGTGCCCCTGGTTGCTCTGGTTGTCGGTGCGTTTCTATGGAGACGGAGACATGGTTCAGATCGCGGTGAGTCTTTGGGCATTTTTACTCCTTCTCTTCTTTCTCTTTTCTTCCCATTTTTGACAGCTCTACGTGTTCTGTTCGTCTTGGGGCCCTTGTCGGTCGGCTGCCACAGAATGATGCTGAGCGTGATGTCCTCTGGGGCTTTTGTAATGAAGCCTGCTTTTTGTTCCCCTGGTTTTGGTGTGGAGGCCGATTGGTCGCCATAAGAGTCTGTTTGATGATGATGATGATGATGGTGACTCTCAGATATGACCAGGAGCCAGTATTTTTATGGCTTTGTGGTATTTTAAAAGAAGTTCTCACAAAAAAAAAAATCCCCATATGAGGAACCTTATTACTCTCAATTTTTTACCCCAACCACATCATATTACACTGGAACAGCAGAGACCATAAACTGAATGTCCACACTTTAGTTCCATGATTTTAGTCGAGTTTTCGTCATTAGCAGCAGCTATTTATAATCTAGAGACACATTTTATTCTCCCAGATAATCGAGTTCTCTCAGCAGAGCTAAAAACAAATGTAAAGGCAGCCGCATCAGACTTCGCACAGGCAGAAGACGTGAGAGATCCTTGATTGAAATGATCACTCACTCTGTATCCAGAGAACACAGGAAGCACAGATATCTGTAAAGTAAAATAGATGCCCTTACTTTATGAATAACATAATAGCTCCTATAACATTTTGCACTCCTTTAGAGCTGTTATCGAGCTTTAGAGATGTTGTCAATGTCAATGTCCCATTATATATAATATCCATCCATCCATCCATCCATCTTCTTCCACTTGTCCGTTATATATATATATTATATATATATTATTATCATTATGTAACATGTATGTATGACTATGGCAGATTAATTGAATGAGCAATACATATCAAATGAGAAAGTATTGTTGGAAACTTTGAGACAGTTCTAAAGTGGTTTGCCTTACGTCCAGGTGCATCTAAATGGAAACACTTGACCAGTGCAACCAGTCTGTAATGTTAGTCTGGAGTAGAGCTGAACGATAGACAAAATTTCCTATCTCGATATTAATGCCAGATATCTCGATATCGATACGATACGATATAACTATGGGTTCGGTGAAAACGAAGCATTTTTCAGAAAAATAAAAACAAACTAATACAAAAGAGTGCAGTCTTGAATGTTCATACCATCTCGATATCGATACAATAACAATATATCTTTCAGCCCTAGTCTGGAGCCCTGACTGCATCGATATTAATCACTGCACACATGATAAAACATGGGTTAAGGTGTACTTTATTATCTCAGTTATTATTCAGTTAATGACAACATTCTTTCTGACTTCATAAATATTTAAAAAATGTACAAAGTAGCAATACTCACTCATTATCGGTGTCTGTTGAAAGGAATTCCCTCCTTAAATCAAACACACACAAAATATTATTTTAGTGTTTGTGGACTTCAGTTTGGAGATTTCTTTCAAAAGTGCCTTTCCCACAGAGCTACATTGTACATTTTGGTTTAATTTAACTTAGAATTTCCACAAAAGTGTCTTAAAAAACATTGTTAAATGCCTGTACATGCTGTTTGCTATTTCAATCTGACATAAACTTAATAGAAAAAAGTAATAGGCCTGCATTATTGTTCATTACGCTGTTGTTGACTGTATCGGTAATCTCTATCTTTCTCCAGGTATTGAGCAGTCTCTCTCGGTCCGCTCGGGTGAAACTGAAAACATCTATGAAAATCCCGAGGACATGAGACAGGTGATGAAATCCCATATTCCTCACTGATGAAACTCACTTATTGTTTTTCAGTATTTTCTCCCTCTCTGCCGCACACTTCCCTCCTGTGATTTAGTCAGTGATTTCCACTCTTCCAACCCCTTCTGTCACTTGTTGTTCATTAAAACTGTTTTCTCCGCTCTGCTCCCTCTCCCCGCAGGCTCCTCCCCAGGGTTCAGTCTACATGGTAAGTTTCTGTGTAGTCCCTTATTATACACTGCATGGAGAATTTCTTTGTTTCAACTTTATTTATAGACTTTTGTAAACAGACCGTATACGGCATTAACAAGATACAGACTTTGAATAGACACAAACTACACAAGGTGATGAATGTACTCTTTGTATCAGTCCCAAGACCGATAAGGGGGGTTCCAAACAATGAAATTAAGTTTTAACTGTTAGCTGTGGTCCAAACTCATTCCTAACTTTCATATGCATTTTGTTATTCTTCACAAGGATGAGTTTATAAGGGGAGACACAACAGGCAAAATGTTCAGGTTTTGGGCCAAATTGGTCTATATAAACTGTCACCTGGAAACAAACAAAAAACAACTGATCTTCACGATTTAAATGTTTAATTATTGCACTGATTTAATGCTTCTCCATAGAGTTATTGGAGAAATTGTCATTTCAAGGGTGATTTCTTCAAATGCATTTTTATCATATTGCTTATTGCTGCGACAATATCTCCACACAAGTGGCACCTACAGACTTCAGACTTTTTAGCCTTGGACTGAACAATATTTTTTCAGAGGAATTTTTAAATATCTATAATAATAATAATAATAATAATTCTTTTTATTTGATGGCGCCTTTCATGTCACCCAAGGACACCTTACAATTAGGAACACAAAAATACAAAATGTAAAATCACTAATAAAATCACGGTGCATGAGCACATTTGAAAAGGTAGGTCTTGGGTTGTGATTTAAAAGTAACTAAAGATTCAAATTGACGTCTAATTCCTAGCCTGATTTATTGATTTTTGCATTTAAAAAACAAGGAGAAATTTTCTTTCTTTTTGTTACATATTTTTCCACTAATAAACAGCTTCTTTTTTTTTGTCTTAACAACTAATATGTCGACAAAATAAAATCATAAATCCATTATTCAGATTTCGTCAAAAATATGGGTATTTTTAGGCTTAAAATGCCTTAAGATTTGCAATGCATTTTTCTTCATATTTATGCCAATAATAAAAGTTTTAAACAGATATCTTTTGAAAACATTTCCCTATTCACCTGCAGTGTGTTTCACAGCTTATATGTGGAAAATGTGAACAAACACCAGCCTACTAGTAGTTCACGATTGACTAAATGGCTTTATAATTCTCTTCAGGTCTTTCATGCCACTACTAAAAATCAACTGAGACGTAAGGTGAAACTGTGCCTCCTCCTCTTGGTCCTCAAAAACTGTACTGTATTAATTTACTCACTGACCACCTCAGTTGACGGGTCCCTGGGTGCGGCACTGCTGTCGCCCACTTATCCTCCTGCCAGGTTGCCTGAGGCTATGGTTGAAGGATGGGTCAAATGTCGTATAGAAATTTTCCTATGAGAGACTACAAATAAAAATAGATCCTGATCTATTCTACACTAAGACCTCCCGTATCAGTGTTTAGAAAATCTATGCCCAATAATCAAGCAAATTCCTGGACTAATACAAAATAGTTTGCAGGCATATTCATATAAGTTGTAGCATATTGGGTCATGCAGACTCTGACTCCCCTCCTTTCCAATTGCAAGCTGTCAGGAAATATATCTTCCTCTCCGATTCGTCAATCCCCAATCTGCTAAGCCCACTGCCTATCAACTGCCCCCCTTACATTAGCGGTATTAACAAATCAATCTCATTACACACTGGAGAAACATAAATCTGGACTTAAACCATAGATCTTTGTGTTTGAAAACCCTCCCCCTTTTTTCTCTCTCTTTTTTCTTTTTATTAATGCCAGGATTTGAAGCCAAGGGAAGAGGACGACGTCTACAAGGAATTGGAGCGGTAAGAGGAAAGCATTGCATCATCTGTTTATTTCTGTGATGTGCACTGTCACTCAAGAGGTTCTCCAAATCTCGCATTTCGCTCCACGCACTCATGCTTGTACGCAATATTGTCTCAGCAGTGTGGCTCTCAGTATTGTTTGCATGCTGTGCAGGCGAGGACTAAGCCTGGACTAAAACAGAACTAAATCAGGACTAACACGAACCCATCACAGAACAAAACCAGGATTAGACAAGAACTAAACCGGGAATTAGGGCTAAACCAGAACTCATTTAGGTCAGAGTTAAACCTGAACTAGCCAAAATGATCCTAAACAAAGGATTAATCTTTGCCAATAGCCCCGTGAACCACAACCAATCACCCATTGAACCACTACAGAGGATTTAAGAGGGTTTTTCCTGTTTTTGTACTGCCCTGCACACATTGTGGCTCCAACATCACTTGTGAATATAATGCGCCATCCTGACAGGCATTGCACTTTTGCACCGTGTGTTGTTGTTGCGTGGGATGTCTGTGGGTTTTTGTATAAGAAGAAAGGAATATAAAGCGACTGGGACTGAACATTTTTGTCTTTATGCTGTGTTTCAGATATGAGCCGTGTCGGAGCTGATCACCTACCCACTTCTGATCCGCCACCAGCTGTCACATGCACTCTGGATGCCGCTGCAGCCGAAAACAAACATAAACCAAAATAAAGATACTTAGTGATTGGAAATAAATTACAGAAAAATCACTTTACTGTATTTGTTTTTGTTTGATACTGTATGGCCTACTATACTCCAGGCTTGACATGCTCACTGACCACTGCTGCTTATTTCTTAATAAAATAAAAGACAAATTCTAGATTGATGTTGATTCTTCTATAAAATACAACACACACGCACACACACGCACGCACACGCACGCACGCACGCACACACACACACACACGTGGCGTAGAATAGGTTTAACATAAATTAAAAGGTCTCAATTTATACAGCACTTTTTCACCTGCACTCAAAGTGCTTTCCATCAAGAAACCACTCACCCATTCACATTCCCATTCATACATCAGTATACACAGACCTGGAGGTATAGAGGGTAAAGTGACAGGACGGTGTGCACCTGTCACTTTACCCTGCTCGTAAGACGACACTCCATCTGAGCCACTGTTGCCCCACCATAAAATTCTCATATAAAACAAACAAGCAAGCAAGCAAACATAAGTATTATTAAGCATAACTGCCCAAAGGTAAGCTACTGTTGTAGCCACAGCTGCCCTGGGGTACACTGACGGAAGCGAGGCTATCAATCTCTGCCATCGGCCACTCCAACCACCACCACTCACTCTACTTTCACCCATTGTCCATGACAATTGTCACTGTCACTGTCATTGATTACATTCCAAATTAGTCAAAAAGCATTGTTAGTACTAACTTTGTTTTTTATTATAGTTCAGTTTAGTTTATTGAAAGGACAGCGTGCAGTTACATTAAAAAGATGGCTGCACGCACCAGATTTAGCACTATGCTAATTTCCATCTATGTAGGTGCTGCTCACAACATAGGCTTACGTATTAACATGAAAGATACATTTTCATGATATCACAATGTGGGGGATCAAAATCCATTTGAATACGCAAATAAAGAGTTTATGAGGTAAGTGTGGGTGCAAGACCTTTAACACATAATTAATTATACGTAATTATTACAAAGGGGCATGGACAATAAGACAATGTCTTCATCATGCTCCTTTTCACCATGTACTGTTCATATTAATGTATGACCTTGTAAAGAAAAACATGAACATGGATGAATAAATAAATAAATGAAATGAAATGACTTACTAATTTTAACACATTTTCTTTCTCTTTTGTGAATATAAATGTATTTCTACATTTTAATCTCTATTGTTAAACCACACTGAGCTGTTGTTGTTGTTTTATATTTAGACCTGCCTTGTTTTGCCTTGCCTAAAACCTATTCGCGCAAAAGCCTATGGATCACTTCGGGCTCCCGTAGTGATAGCATCGGGAGAATGGCTGGCTGGATGTGGCTCCGGTGTTTGCTCGGGCCTCATTTGCAGCGAATTCACCGCTCACCGGACCAGTCCCGACCCGAGGGCAGAGCGGGGAGAAAGGTACGACAATTGTCTCTGCTTTGCCTGCGTTTAGGACGAGCAGATTGTTATAATTTGCCCGAATTACACCTGTTATGATTCAGAGAGCTACCATAGCGGGCCCCGGAAGTGAGCACTGTTTTCATTGACAGATGGTTGTCATTGATGTTTTTTAACCGAGATACAAATCTGCTTTGCAGATCTTGTGCGTTGGTCGAAATGGTTTTCCAAGATTGTTTTTACCCTCTACTGCTTAGATACTCTTTAAAAACATACGTGTGACTTTATTTCGCCTGCTAATGCTAACGAGAAGGAAAGAGCAAAATTGCACATAATCTCAATTCGTTGGAGATATGTGTGGGCATCATGGTTAATTGACTGCCTAAAAAACTCTAAACTGTTGGGTCATGCAGTTACAGAAGTATTAAAGCTTTAAAACCACACTGCGGAGTAATCCAGGTTATAGAGTTCGGGAAAATCCACTGTTACCATGGAGATCCGCCATGTTTGCAGCTGTTAGCATACATTTTCCATAGACTAACATTAGCTCAAAACAGTATAAAAAGTGAAGAAAAAAGCCGTGGAACAACTCTGTTAGCTGCTGAGTCATGAATGGTAAATACATCTAACACAATGTGGTGTCCAAGTGTTTTAAGTTGAACAATAACTCCAGTATTTTATGTTGTAAAATCTCCATTAGTTTATCATTGCTGCTAATCCCATGATTCTTAGCGATATGACATACATTTCCTTGGAGCTGGTGATGTCGTGCTCCACACAAAGTTGAAAGAGGTAGCCTGTTTTCCCCAAACAAACCCGTAATGAAATTGTTGCAGAGTATTTTGTTTACTGAGTGAAAATGTTATGATATGTGGCTTTAAGAAGTACAGTATCAAACCCACTAACTGAGTCTACGAATATGTAAAAATTGCTAGTGGTTTTCCCAACTATTTCATTTGCAGTTTATCCCCTGCAACACACTACATCTTTTCTGACATTGCGATGCATATAATTGATGCATATATGTCAGATCAAGTTGTTTCATCAATGGGTAGAAAGGAGATGCTGATCTGAATTGTTGTGAGTTTTTTTTTTCCAATGTTTTGTCAGGGATGGAACTACCAATCTAGTGGTTTGGAGAAACATGCAGACAGCATCCTTGGCTGGGTGAGTACATTATCAGGGACTGAGAATTTAAATTACTGTATGTGACATTATGATAACTTTGTGCCAAAAAGGTCCATACTATAAGCTGATTCTTGCCCTAAAAGCAAAAGATTCCTTGACAAACATTGTATGTTGTAATGTAAACAAGTAATTTTTGGTCAAAGTTAGATTTTTTTCATTCAACTCTCCAAACACTGCTGCATCTTGGCTATGTCACAGAAGGCTCATACAACCAAAGTTATCTTCACAGGTGTTCTGAATAGTTTTTGTTTGTTTTTTCCTGGAAAATTTTAAAGCCACTACAAGCAAATCCATTTACCGGCCCAGAACTGTTGCATTCCCATGTACCAACTTCGAAACAGCGTGCTAACGTTGTACTTGCCTCACTATACTCCCCCGGCACCATGTAAACGTACAAATGTGCAGGGAAAAAAGGCTAACACAGCCAGGGATAAGCCTTAAGAAAGAAGTTTACAAAATTATTGTGAACTGATGAACCATCTGACCGACCTGTTCTGATGCAGTTGAAATTGTTGTGAAATGTCCATGTCCATTTGTTTAATAATCCATTATCTGTGCAACATCAACGCTATAAATGTAGTTCTAAAAGGACATGTTTTGTTCGAAGACTTGTTTGGAAGTTGTAGTTTAGCCAATAAATATAAGTATCCAAATATTTACATTGCATATCTCAGTTATTCTGCTGATGAATGTGTCTTGCACACAAGATAAATGAGATTTCCATTTCCCCTTGAATGAATCTTCAGGGCATCGTGTGGAGGAGAGTGAGGGCCGTAGGTAAGAGGGGGACGTCCGGTGAGGGGAGGGGGATGAAGAGCAGGGTTTACGACTGACACCTACTGATGAAAAAAAATCTTAGAGAATAGCTTATAGTGGCTTTAAAAGGTGACTTGGGACATTTTGTTAGGAAGGTCACGAGAACAAACTTTTCAAACAATGATGAACGATTTCAAACCATTTATGAGTTATCTTAAGAGATTGGTCCATATTTTATCAATAGCTAGAAGAATACTTGGTAACACTTTAGAATACGGCCCAGTAACTCCTAGGTAGTTACTATGGTACATCCCTGGTACTTACAGAGGTAATTACCAGGTACTTGCAGTGGTATGGCCTGGTAACTCCGGTGCCATGCCATTGGTCCGACAACCCATTAGTCCGACGTCTCATTATTACAAAAATATAACCCTAACCCTAATGGCACCCCTACTCAATGGGTGATTTTCAGAATAATGAGACGTCGGACTAATGGGCGACCTCGTAACTCCTAGGTACTTACCTAAACGTACCACTGTAAGTACTTGGTAATTATCTCTGTAAGTACCAGGGATGTACTACAGTAACTACCTAGGAGTTACCGGGCCGTATTCTAAAGTGTAACCGTTTGTAATATTTTGGCAGTGTATACATGATGAGTTCATAATCTTTCATTACTCAATTTTTTTCTCAAAAATGTCACTTTTGTCCTTTTGATTTTCCAAAGTCATGTTGTTTGCAAAACCAAAATGCTCATTACAGCTTTGTCATGTTTTTTTGTGCCTGTAGGCATCAGCTCTGTGGTCTCTGTCATACTACAGCTCTCCTCTCCTGCTTTGCTATTTGTACCGCAAAGGTAGGACTGCTGTTTGTTGTGACGGATTAATATTTAATGACAATTGTCTTATCAGCTCAATGCTAAATGCTCTTGTCTCGTGCACTTGAAATGCGAGGCGATTGTCAGCCATGTATTGAATAGGACAATCGATATGTATATTTCATTGGAAAGTTAATGTGAAAGAGGTCTTACTTAATATGCGATCTAAATTTTACATTTAAAGATTATCATTCGCCCCATGACTAATGTGTTTGACTTAGAAAGCTACTCTTTAATTAAACGCATAGCACAGAAGCAAAATTGTATTGTAATTGTATAGATCGTTTGTGTTTCGATTTGTCTTTTGTGTCAGTTTGAATGAAGTAAGTAGAATAGTGTTGGTGAATCTGAACAACTAATCTTAAGAAAACAGAAAATCAGAAATAGACAGATTTAATACCATTCTATTGCTAGCAGCAGGAGGATTATCGAAGAAATTAATATGAAGTTAATCAAGTGCATCATCCAATAAGGCCGCATCAATAGAAAATAATTACTTGTGGTAATACGCGACTCCTTAGTGTATAATTGAGCGTCTGATATTGATCGGTGCACGTGGTTTTAGGGCGGTATTGAGACCGTGCATCTCAGTATTGGTGCTGGTTAATGAGGCTTGTGCCCGACAGAAATGGTGGAGCAAATATCAATGGGGCTGTTGTTTTTGTGTTTCAGGCTACATCTGCAGCAGTAAGTTGGTCCCGGTCAGTCAATATGTGGGAACTGTGCTGGTGTGCCTGCTGGGAGTGGCCTGTCTCAGAGGTAACAATACGTACATTTTAACTGTGTTATAATGTTACTTAATGAAAAACATACCTGGAGATGTGTTATGTTTCATTCACGCATGTCTGGGTATTCATGCACGATAAGTCTCTCCTCAAGAGCTACAAACACTTGCAACCACCTGCTGGTTTCCCCAGGCTAAGACCAAGGTGTAATTTATGGATAAGAATGGGGAAAGCCATATTTTATAACTGTCTTGCATACTATGATAACAATATTATAGCAATATTTTACTAAACCAGTTCTCAACATTGCGATACTTTAGGCTTCCTCAGGTGGCGTTTGGGGTGAATGTTTAACTGTTTAGGCATAATATTATATATATATATAATTTAGACACGGCTGATATACCGGGCTGATATTTGGGTATATCTGCAATGTAAAGGGCTCAGTATGGGCTTCAAAATGAGACCCCCCCCACAACTGCTTAGCCCTCAGACGGGCGGAGAAACATTGCTTCGGTCACAAGTTTGTACAATTATTTTATTTTAGACTTCTGTGTATAATTTCGGAACCATGAGAGACTTACTGTTTTTGGTTTTGGAATCTACTGATTTTTGCCTTTCAAACAGGCTTTCTCTAAAGTACCTACTAATCATGAGTATACAGCGCCCCTGTGGTCGCAGTTCAACACTGACACGTTTAGAAGCTTCATACACGGGATTATAGACCAGACATTTTAAAAAATATTGGCCAAAAATATCAGCAATGAATATCAGCATCGGCCTCAGAAGAACCCACATCAGTCGACCTGTATTAGATATATTTCCATATATTTCTATGATTGAAACCTAAATGTATAAATAAATGAAACCTAAATAATAAATGTTTAACTATAGACTATTTGATAGATTAAAAAAAAAACATCAAATGAAATTCCCTAAAATATCTTGTAAATATCCAGACAAGAAGAGAACAAAGAAAGGGCTATTCTATCTGGCAATCTAATCCGGGACTTTATTACTGTGAGACAAGCGCTAACCACTCAGCTACCATTTTAAGTCAAACATAGAATATTGCTGTAGGGCTGGGTACCATTAAACAATAACACTATGGTATTGCGGGGAGAAAAAGTTCAGGTACTACTGTTATCAAAGAAGAAATGGTATCAAAAAGCAGGTACCAAAAATATGTATTTTTCTTTAGATACCAAGTTTTGATGCCTGCTGGGTCCAGGGACAGCACTACAGAAAGATACTTGGTTGTTTCAGCTCAAATAAAAGCTACATATAAAAGAAATAATCGTTTATGGAATTCTGCTTTATCGTTCTAGATGACAAATATTTTAGAGTAGGTATCAAAAAATGCTGATATCAGTATTGTAAAATAAGTATCGGAAAAAATTAACAGTACCCCGCCCTATTGCTAAGCACAGATTAAAGCATAATTAAAAAAATAAATTAAACACAGTCTCTGCAATGATGAACTGAAGTCATTCGTCTCTGCTTATCACAGCAGGCAGCATGTACACAGCTCAGACAGTGTCATTAACATTGATTTAGCTGCACAAGGGCCACCGCAAACACAGTGTGAATACTAAACACACCCTTGAGGCTCTGAAACAAGCTGAATATTTCTGTGTTTAATTTCTCTGTGTCACTTGAATTTATCTGTCCGCGTATTGCTTTTTCTGTTTCCCTCTGGTCCCAAGGCTGGGAGAGATGGAAGAACTCTGAATATCTGCAGTTTATGTCTATTCTTGAAGAGACCAAGAGCTCCAACACACCGGCAAACAAGGTGAGATTGTTAGTTTATTTCAGTGTTGCCATCAGCGGTCTACAGAGCAGTAAGTTAAACTCTTGTATGCTAGTTTATTTTGGCATTGTCATGTACTATTTATCTTTTGCAGAAGAAACTGAGGTGCTATGACTTTGACTTCTCATCCTGGCCTGCAGACTTTAGTTGGACTGAGGTTAACAATCCGTAAGTGTTCAAAGCAGTGTTCCTAAGTGTCTATATTTACACTTTAGTAACAAGAAGTTGCCATTGCTTATTCACAAAAAAACAAGAGATTATCTAAAGTAAGCAGAAAAAAGAAGGAAAGAAACTGCAATTTCAATTTGATCACAAATACTAAGTGTACAGCTTTATGCACCTATATAACTGTCCATGCGGTATATACAATGTTTTGAGTGTAAGCTTTATTTCATATTTCTTAAAGTTTTCAGCCTGAGAGGGATTGGAGTTTATTACATTAACAGTGATTACTGGAAAACTCAATAAACCGTTCTAATTTCTTTTCCCCTGTTATGGGTATACGATGTTTCAAAGCAATAAAAAATTGATTTGTTTACGATGGCTTGACAGAAAACTCTCAAAGGCTGGCGTTTCGCTGCTGAAGCCAGAGCCCAGACTCAGGGGAGCAGCTGATGGCATTCTCAACTCTGTGCGCACTCTGCCATGCCACATTATCAGGTAAGCCACGTACTCGGAGACAAGAAGTATCGTCAAAGAAATACTCATGATTACTGCGCAATATCGAGAGGTTTGCTCTAACAATCACTGAAATGTAATTTATTCATTATGTGTGCAGCTTTGACCTTTTCTCTGTGATTTTTTTTTTTTTTTTTTTTTTTTGCCATTTGTGCACGAAAATATCAAGCTATCCTTCGTGTCCGGGTGGCATTATACACAGGTGCCTTCTGTTTCAGCTTTTTAATCGTCCACTCGTTTGGGAGGAGGATGCTTTACCCCGGGTCTGTGGGTTTACTACAGAAAGCGATGAGGCCTATGCTGCAGCAAGGCCAAGCCAAGTTAATAGAAGAGGTGATTCTTCAGCCGTGCAACGCCACAATTGTTTTTGCTTTTAAAATGCTGATGCGCAATTTCTTTTCTCAACAGTACGACGGGCAAAGGAACAAACTGATTGCCTGCGATGGTAATGAAATCGACACTATGTTTGTGGATCGAAGGCAAGACGGGGAGGAGATCGGACAGACTCTGGTAAATGTCTGCAGTGACCAGTTTGTCTCTATTGATAAGGCTTTATGTAGCTGCAGCTTATATGGAGAGTTTCTCTTCCTAACGTCCACAGGTAATCTGCTGTGAAGGCAACGCTGGGTTTTACGAAGTTGGCTGCATGAACACTCCACTGGAAAGTAAGAAGAGAGAGATTTTTTTACAGGCATTTTGCCTTTTCATTAGTTTGGTTTAGTTTATTTGAGCAGCAAACACTCTGCTCAAAAGCAGTGAGCCGAAGCAAGAGCTTATAAGTGCCCACCCCCAAAATCAATACAATTAAAATCATCATTTCACAAGAACATAGTGGAACAACAAAGGAACAAAATGGCAACAAGAAAACAACAGCAAAACAAAATAGACCCTACACACCATCCGACCATACCCCAAAACGGAGCAATACTGATTATGTAACAACTAATTACAAAACAACTATGATAATGCTACATACTTACAAACTATTTACAAAGAACTATAACTTACAAAACACTGTTTGAAGTGTTCGTACAGCAACAGAAAAGCACAATTACAACAACGGTCTTGTTTCATGTACGGAGTCTAGTATAAAGCAAGTAACAAAAGGCGATCATTACATTTCTTTCAGATGGTTACCATGCCATTCTATTAAGGATATACACATTATTAATATGAATAATTGAAATGTAAATGCGTTATGAATGGGTTTGGACCAGAACTTAAAAATGTATTTTGGGGGTGGGCGCTCATAAGCTTCTTGCTTCAGCTCACTCCTTTTGAGCAGAATGTATACTGCTCAAATAAACAAATAAAATGAACTAAAAATTCCGTTCCTCTTTCATTGTTCACAAACCAAAACGCTTTTAAGCTCACGTACTACAAATTGTCGTATCAGACAGCCCAATGACATGTTTGTTCTTGTTGTGCCATTTTAAATCACATTTAATCAAAGAAAAATTCCCGCACCCAGTCTATCTTGCAAAATCTGAGATTTATTATTTACAGGTGCAATGTTTCTGGAACTTGGCCTTTCTCCAGCAAAAATATTTGTTCTTCAGTGTTTAACGAACATTACACACGACCTCTCCAATGCCCTGTTGTTTGTAAAAGACGTGCCGAGCACCTGCTTCCTAAATCTCTTTTTATCCACATTATGGACTTAACTGACAATGCTTTTGTGCAGAATAGCACAGAGCAGAGCATTAAAAAGCATTCAAAGTAATTGACAGAACTGTGCTAAAATTACGGCCTTGAATGTCATTAAAAGCATTCAATTTGACTCTAACAGACATTTATTGTGTGTGTGTATTTGCTTAGAGATTTTGCCTTTGGGGCATTAAAAGTCTGTTTAGGCTCAAAATGGCATTAAAAAGCGTTACATTGGACTTCCTGTATAAATCCATGTTGCAAAAATCTGAAAAGCTGCAGAATTTATGAACAAATAAACATAAAATGAACACATTCATTTAAGTGTTAATTATTAATTCATTATTATTATTAGTGTATGTTCAGGGCCAGTTGTTTGCAGTAAAATACAATACAAATATATTGATTTCAAGACTTTAATATATCAAATCTGATGCCAAAATGCCCCTTGTTTGTTTTTTGCCTTTCTTTAACTCTTGATCTGGTTTATAATAGGTGGCTACTCGGTGTTGGGATGGAACCACCCTGGCTTTGGAGGGAGCACAGTAAGCCCTTTGATTATACTGAATTTTGTCTTCCACTGAAACAGTCGCTTATGCCGTCCTCTTACACTTCTCTTCAGGGAGTACCTCTCCCACAGAACGAGGCCAACGCCATGGACGTAGTTATACAGTTTGCAATACACAAGCTGAAGTTCAAGATCAGCGACATTGTCATATACGCCTGGTCCATCGGCGGATTCACAGGTAGAAGGAAACGGGAGGTTGAAATGTCCAGTTATGATGAATAATACTGAAAATGTGTGTGTTGTGTATGCCAGCCACGTGGGCAGCTATGTCCTACCCTGAGATTCAGTCGGTGGTGCTCGACGCCTCCTTTGACGACGTGCTGCCCTTGGCCCTGAAGGTTATGCCCGACAGCTGGAGTGAGTTGTGTGAATTTACAGTGGATTCAAATGTTTAGATCATTTCTATTACGTTACGTTTGAAATCGTATAACTTTCTTTTCTGTCCGTATAAATGCACACAGGTTGCCTTACAATAATGCATTAAAAACACAAAAAGAAAGATCTAACGTTTCATTGGAGCGCCTTTAGCTTTGATCACTGCACATATTCGCTGTGGCATTGTTTCAATAAGCAAGAATTTGTATTGGTGATGGGAAAGTGAGCACATCCCAAAGATTCTCAATGGGGGTTAAGATCTGGACTCTGTGGCCAATCCATAATGTGAAAATAATGTCTTATGCTCCCTGGACCACTCTTTCACAATGTCAGCCCAATGAATCCTGGCATTGTCATCTTGGAATATCCACAAGTCATCAGGGAAGAATACATTTATTGGTGGAACAACCTGGTCACTCAGGATGTTAAAGTAAAAAAAAGAAAAAGTTCACATTTGAATAGCGCCTTTTTCTTTTCTTTACTCAAAGCACTTTACATCAAGGACGCACTCACCCATTCACGCGCTCATTCACACACCAGTGTACGCAGACACTGGAGGCGAGGTGGATAAAGTGTCTTGCCCAAGGACACGACGACAGTGTGCACCAGCGAGATTCGAATCTCTGACCATCCGATCACAAGACGACTCGCTTTACTATTTCTGCCACTGTCGCTCCAGGTCGTCAGCTGACCTCATTCTTTGGGCACATAGTGCTCCTGACCAACCGCAGCGACCTCAGATCAGAACAGTTGGTTAAAGCCAGGTGACGACTTTCTTTTTGGTCAGTAAATAAATTATGAAACATAAGAAACTGAAATGTTAGTGATTTTAGTATTCAGACCCTACAACAAATGCAGATCATTCTTCTAAGCTCAGTGTTAGAGTTTGGGATGGAATATTATAAATCTCACCATTACCATGGAAATCTGCCATGTTAGTGGGAACACGTAGACATCGTCCATAAAAAAAATAAGCGCAAAGAGCTGCGGAACAACTCCATTAGCGATCGGATCAGACATCTGACACACTATTGTCCGAATGCTTTTACGTGCACAATACATCCCGTATTTTACATTATAAATCTACATTGCTTTATTATTATAGAATGTGGCTGCAGGTTTCCCGAGCTCTATTCCATTAGTTTCTAACAATACAGAAAAGTACAGCCTCTGTGCCAGCCTAAGTGGAGATTTTTTAATAATTAAAAAATACTTTGAAGATTTTAGCATCCGTTTTCAACATAACAGCAGAATGAGGGATATAAAAGTACTTCCTGCATCCACTTGTGTTGTACCTTTTTCATGTCCATGCTTTTTTCCTCTTAGGGCCTCTGGTGCAGTACACAGTAAGAACTTACGTGAATCTGAATAATGTAGAGCAGCTTCTCAAGTGAGTGCTAATGGTGTAACACAATAAGTACATTTCTATTTAGGCAAAAATAGTTTTATTCATCTGCTGCTTGTGTGTGTGTTTGCAGATACCAAGGACCTGTTTTACTGATCAGGAGAACTCGAGATGAGATCATCACAACAAAGTAAGTCGAACATTGTTATTTTCACTTAAAATGCATCAGCGTGACCAATATAGTTTGGTAAAGGTTCTATTTCTAGGGTACACACGACTAGTTTTTACCTAGTTTATTGATGGGATGTTAACGTTTATGTCATATCCTGTGCTCATTTCCAATAAGGAAGTAAACTAAGTAAGTATACAAAAAAAAACTGTGAAACATGTAATTAACAGCGCCAACGTCCTAAACATTTAATCACAGGTGAGAGAAGTTTTAAAGTTTGTTCTGCATGAAACAAGATATCAGCGTCTTCCCCACACTGTAAACTAAAGTGAAACTGAAAGTTCTCGCAGCTGCCTACAGATGGAGCTCTATGAAAAGTCTTCCGCAGCCATAGCGCTCATATTTATTGTTACTGTCTAATTCTTAGAGACATAAAAAATCATATGGCCACATTGTGTTGCCTTGTTTATGAAATGCGCGGTATAAATAAAGTTGCCTTGCCTTTAGGCCTTTTAAATCTGCTATTATAATGAAAAACGTATGGAAAGAAATAGAGAGTTGTGTATTGTGCCGAGTTACTTTCAATTGTTTCAGTGCATACTTTAGGTCATAAAATAATGGAGTTTAAACTGTTAGCTGTTGCCCCCTGATACGTTTCTAGCCCTCACGCCTTCTGATTCTTCACATGCATGTATTTTATGGAAGCTCGGTGGACCGCCTTTGTCTCTTTAGAACACACTGACTCTTTTATGCTCGGTTTTCAATATATTAATGAATCATGTTTGGATCTTGTGATTTTCTTACGTACTTTGATATTTACTCAAAAATGTAGGTACTGCAGCTTTAAAACTCCAGTACCTACATTTCTAGTGCTAATTCTACTCTTCATCTACCAAGTAAAGAAAGCCTCCCTTGTCCAGTGTCTCAACTTTGATTTGTAAAGCACATTTTATCTTGTACCCTGTAATTGCTGTTTTGCTCATTTCAAACATATTCAGTGCATATTATTCATAATTAACACATGGGAACAACCACGACTCGCTATTTTACACAAATTACCACTTAATTTTTTGTCAGAAGTAATGTTTTCATGACCCGGCCGCACACCTCTTCTTTAAAGCTTCGTGTTGGTAAATCTGTTTGTTCGGAACGGTACCTTCTCGCCAATTTGGAGGTGAACCGAAATATTTGTATGCACCACGGCAACTGATTAAAATGTCACACCTGCACCATTTCGCAGGGACGCCTCTCGGTGCCCTGACAATGCAATGCTCTCTAATTACCGGTTGTCATGGCAGGAATTTCTCACTTCGTGCTGCCAAAGAGCACTGTTTGGATGGCAAAAGTCACCGTTGTGGATTGGTTTTATGAATGACATTCGCTCACTTGTCTGGGTCAGTCAATGTACAGTAAATACACTTTGGTGCTCTTTCTGTTGTAGTGGTCCGGAGGATATAATGTCCAACAGAGGCAATGACCTGCTGCTCAAACTTTTGCAGTTCAGGTGAGTTTTTACTAAGCAGGAACACATGATTGCAGCGTTTCCTCCATTTATTCTATTCATTAGATCAGGACACAACATTTAAACAAAGCAAAACATCACAAGGGGTTGAGAATAGAGGAAAGGAGGCCATTTTTTGTCAGAAATCTGCGCAAGAGACCTGAGAGATCTGTTTCCACTTTACAGATCACAGTAACAAGTTTGCTTATGCTGATCAGAGCTCAGAACAGCGAGCATTTTCATTAGTGAAACTATTTTAGTGTAAAGAAATGGGTGGTGTAATGCAGTGGTCCCCAACCACCGGGCCGGGGTCCGCATTTGCTACTGGGCCGCAGAGAACTAGGAAATCATTTATAAACGACCGCATTTTCTCCGATTTGATCCTGTCCACAAGCCAATAAGCTCGTCCATATATATGTAATGAAACTCCTGATAGGAAGTCGCCCTAGAAATCCTTTGGACTCGAGTTCATCTGGTTTTATTACAGACCGAATCAGCGCAGCCTCGTGCAGCTGTGTTTTTATATATTATGTGCTTTGCCTTAACTTAACCTGATTGTAATTTCGCATCATCATCTTTGTAAGGCGCATTGAGTTGCCTTGTGTACGAAATGTATAGATAAAGTTGCCTTGCCTTGCAGCTCTTTCTGTCACCACGTCTCTGTCCCTTTCGCCTACAAAACGTCCCCACGATGCAGTCTCACAACGTTTCCTCACAACCTTTCACGGTTTGACAGGACAGAGAGCTGTAGTTATCCCGCTGTGAAGTGAACAGCAGAGAGAGAGAGAGAATGTGTCGTGGTCCCGATGTAGCGCGCTGCGATCAAAGCGTTGCGCTCCATGCTGTAAAAATGTGACCCATAGTCTACGCACGTGTTTCTCAGCGCCTTCCCCCCATACCCCAAAAATTGTAATAAAAATTTTATCAGTAGTTACAGGAAGAGACACTGGAGAGATGGATTTGAAGAACAAAACAGTTACCAGAACACTCCAATTTTCCTTGCATCCGTTACCCACAAAAACCGACATGGGAGGAGTGCAGAATACGAATATTGAATCAGCCCTGGGGTTATGGTTGTCCTGACCCTTCTGTAAAGAGTGGCCAGAATATAAATTTGAACTATGTGTGAAACCAGTGTTACATTTTACTACAAGAGCGAGAAGAAGTTTCTGACGATGGAAGCAAAACATCCTCAAGTCATTCAACCCAGTACAGACGATTTAAAACAATTCCTCAGCTGTCATTTTGGTGATGAACCCACAAGAAATGGTCCCGCAGCCCACTTTGGGTTAACCTCCACCAGCTGAGCATTTCTCTTTAAAGTGATAGTCTGTAAGATTGCAAAATGAGAAAAGAGAAAGACACAGATTGAAAAAGTAAACAATCGAGTCACTCAACCCCCCCCCTCCTGATTGGACCTGACAGGCCGGTTCACAGGAAAGCTCGTCTAGTTTGTTAAATTGATGGCACTGGGGATTCTGATTAGTTGCTAAGATTCGCAGAGGGAGGGACTTAAAGTGTATCTGACAGGTTTTAATGCTTTTGAAAATATGACTTATTTAGATGGATAACATTTGTTGTAAGTAATAATTATCATTTTATTTGAGTGAAGCAGCAATATTAATGAAGAAATGTTGGGCAGAAAAGTTCTTTTATTTCAATTTTAAAGCTGCTGACTGGAAGTGACATAGATGAAGGTAACGTTCCATAGCAGTTTGACTCATTTCCCGTTGACATAACACGGTTGGCACGGCAACAGTTTAAAATGGTTTACCTTTATCTATGTCACTTCCTGTCGGTGTCCAATGAGGAAGTGAAACTAAAAGCGTCACAAAAAATATCAAAATAAAGAAAGCTGGGTAAAATGTTGAGCAAAATCTTAAATATAATTGTTTTAAAGGGATATTTCGGGATTTTTGACATAGGGCCTCATTTTATCCAGTGTGTTGTTGATGTCTGGACATATTTTTTGTTCTTAAATTCATGCAGTTCTTATATTTGAAGAGTCTAGTGGCGCTAGGCTAGGGCAAGGCTAAAGCATTTCTATGGTATCAGTTAGCCTGCATTAAAAACAGTCTGACCCACTCCACAGTGCACCTGAGGCAAATCACTTATAACACCAGACTAACAAAATGGTTAAAAACACAGACATTTATATCGTTAGTCTGGCGTTATTATAAGTGATTTACCTCAGGTGCACTGTGGAGTGCGCCAGACTGTTTTTAATGCAGGCTAACTGATACCATAGAAATGCTTTAGCCTTGCCCTAGCCTAGCGCTACTAGACTCTTCAAATATAAGAACTGCATGAATTTAAGAATAAAATATCTCCAGACATCAACAACACTCTGGATAACTAGGAAATGAGGCCCAATGTCAAAAATCCCGAAATATCCTTCTATGTTTTAGCAAGAATTGTGTCTCATGTGTCATATGCACTTTACGTTACCTAAATTGTGAAATATTTAAACTTACAGACCATCACTTTAAATAGTTCCTCGTGGTCTAAAAGCAAAGCTGCACAGTAAATTGGTTTAGCAAATGTTGTGTGT
Source organism: Neogobius melanostomus (assembly GCA_007210695.1). Taxonomy (NCBI): domain Eukaryota; kingdom Metazoa; phylum Chordata; class Actinopteri; order Gobiiformes; family Gobiidae; genus Neogobius; species Neogobius melanostomus. The sequence goes on along the minus strand of VHKM01000213.1, from coordinate 675,483 downwards.
TATGTGTTTTTTGCTTCCTGTGGTATCGTAAATAACACTAAAACAGCAAAACTATACTATATTGTACAGATGAAGAGAACTAATAGACAATAAGTGACATTTTTACTCCACAAAATTGTTTTAAAAATATCAATCTAACAATACTTTCTCTCGGCAGAAATCTGTGAGGAAACATACTAAATATTAACATTTTATGAAGTGTCATTTGTTTTTTATTTTTTAATGTCCAGATATCCTAAAATAATGACGGACGAAAGCCTCCGAGTAGTAAGGCACTGGCTGGCGTCCCATAATTACATCGAAGAAAGTAAGTGAAATGTAATCGGGCTGTATCTTTGGAGAACGTGGTGCTTGGAGTAACATGTCCTTGTTTTTGCAGTGTCTGTGTATAGTAGCTATGAAGTGGACGATGACTGGTGCCTGTCCGTGCTACAGTCCTACGAGGCAGACAGAGATGTTTTATTCCCTTGGAGTGTTGGTAAGCCCCATTAACATTGACCGCAGCAGTAAACCGCCACGTACTACAGTCCCACAGAGTATATAAAGCCTGTTGTTTATGTTTCCAGGGGAGGATATGACTCCCGAGGGCAGACGACAGCTCGCTCTTTACCTGGTAAGAATAAAGATTGTTCAAAGCACAATGGGGCGAGCGGTTATTGCAATTGAACGGAAATTACAACTTGAATGGTCCCAATTTGCATAACAGAACTAATTATTTATGAATGAACACAGTGTAACGTCTTCTGCAGAAACAAAATATGCCAGTATGTAGTATGGTTTGATTCTTGCATTGTATTAGATTGGAAGTTGGCATTTCAATCTTTAAAGATGGGGTATTATGATTTGTGCAGGTATTTGGTAATAATCTCAAACACATCTTATACTTTGTTGGTGCTAAAATACAATATTGATCTAAAACAAACTAAGTCGCTCCCACACCAACTCGTCTTGCTCCCCTTCGCTGTGGAGCTGTTTCAATAAAGAGAGATTAGAGGATTAAGCTTAGCAAGGGATCGAGAGGTGAGGAAAGCGTTTCCTGGAGGAGCTTAAAGGAGCGGGCCACCGTGTTTCCATACTGAGATATGTTCTTACCTGAGCTTAGACGAGTTTATACGTACCTGTCTGGTCTTTTTGCCCGTGGAAGAGCGTGGCAGCTTCCAACTTCATCCCTGTTCGGAGCTATAGGAATATGCTGGGATGCCAAATGCTAACAGCATCTTTGGTCGTTTTGCGTGACTGAGGGCACACACAAAGACCAGACAGGTACGTCTCAACTCGTCTAACCTCAGTTAAGAACATATCTCAGTATGTAAAAAGGTGGCCTATTCCTTTAAGAACTTGCCTGGAAACCAAAGTCACTGCTGTATCAGTGATTGAGTCTGGTGACAGTGGCATCAACTGCATTTCCACCGCGGTACATATGCAAGCAACAGGAAGAGGAGTAAACCAATCAGAGTTGATGCAGCATTGTAAGTTGTTCTGCGTTAATATTCGCACAGGATTATGAATCATGAAACTCGCCTTCTGTCTATGTATTTTTGGTCATTTACTGCCGATTGGAAAAAAAGGCTCTCACTCTCCCGTGCGCCGTTCGTTTGATTGCTCGCAAACAACACATGACCGTAAATAAACAAATCTGATTGGACTGGCTCATTTGAGTTTTCTGATGCCGCCAACGAGGGCGTGGGTCCCAGACTAATGTCCTCTGTATAAAAAATACCGAAGGATATCATTCTGGTCTCGCCAGGCTACTTAAGAACAGCCACTGGAGAAGATGACTCAAAATTGCGCGAATGAGTCGAAACACGGCTCTTTGGTGAGAAAACAACATTGTAACTGGTTGTAAAGCTCTAAAAAGTCAATCTTGCTTAATATTTTAATGTACTGTATGATGATTTTTCTTTTTAATGCAGTTCCCTTTCCCTCTGAAGTTTAAAATATGAACAGAATAATTTACATCTGCACATGTTAATTTTCTCACAAGACAGTTGCTTAAGCATGGAGATAACGTGTTAATAGGGTGGAAATGAAACACGAAGGGACTGTTTATTTGCAAATCAAGAAGATAAGTTTTCTTCTGATTGTCTTTGTACCGAATTAGTTTAGGTTATATTACCATCAGTGTTCGTTTTGACATGTCTCATAGTCTTAGTGTTTTGATGAAAATGTCCTTTTAAAGGGACTATACAGAGTTTGAAAATGTTACTATGAAGTATTTTCAATGTCCTAATGTCATTTGTCAATGAGCCCAGACCTATTCACCACAACTGCCTCTAAAATCCTGCGTCAGACTTAATATAGACACTGCAGTTGCACGAAAGACCTGAGGTGGCAGTAGTGAGTATAAAATGACCAACTTTAATTTTAGTCAAGATTTAGTCAAATGATTCTCTTCAATTTTAGTCGACTAAAATTGCGACTAAATCAATGATTAATTTAGTCAACTGTGCATTTGTAATATTGAGTATAATCAAGGTCCTCTGCTTCATGGAGCTCCCCCACATGAACAAAGCACAAAGCTGTTTCTTTGGCAGTGAATGTAAACGATATGAAGCTCTTTCAAGTCATTGGAAGTTTGGATGATTTTAGTCTCCTCTTTTCAATTTATTTAGTCACATTTTAGTCATAGTTTTAGTCTCAAACAGTCTAATTTTAGTCAGCAAAAAATTCACTTTGACTAAAATTATGACAAACTATTTTAGTCGACAAAATTAACTCTGATTACTGTGAACAAAAATTATTCTTGCACCATGTTTCCGTGTAATTCTCATAATTACCGTGTTATCCTCGTCCTATCAGCAAACTGGAGAACACACTTGGTTTTTCCTTACTCCATTCCTGAATATTAAATAAGTGGACTCTGTGACAGACGCTAAATGAGTTCTATTTGTTATTATGCTGCTCCCTTTTTTTAAACCATTTAGACTTTTTCTTCACTTCCTCCTCTCGCTCCAGGAGGGGGTTCGGGAGCGGAAAAGCAAAAAAAACACCTTCGCTATTCTTAGGCTGCATCATTATCACAGAGGAACACTTTCCCGGTCGCCATAGTAACCGCCCTCACCTGCGCTCTCAGGGTTGACTGCGGTAATATATTTCACCAAGCTCCCTCTTATTGAAGTCATTTAACACCAAACAAGTGGAGTGCCATCAATTACAGCTAAATCTATGAGTTTCCCTCTCCCGGTAATGCCTTCCGAATGGGGCTTTATTCCTTTTCCGTGTAAACCCTGAAGAGGTCGGTGTTCGGGGAGTGGAACCAAGAATTAATTGGACTTTTAGATATTTAAAGATTGTGGTATATAAGGTTAACCCCCAAATCTAAAAACGAGAAGAAAACGCAACAAACATGCAATGAAAGTGCAAGAAAAAAGTGACACAAAAGCGCAACAAAACATGACATGGAGAAGAAAGTGAAAAAAGTTATAACACAGAAACAACGCGAGGAAAAAGATCTGTTTTTGTAAGTCTTAGCTTTCAAATGAGGCGTTACACTGGCCCAAAGGCTCCAGTCCAAGTGACAAAACATGCTGGCTAATGCAATAATACAACTAAACAACAACAATCCTATTTTACATTTGTGGATTTTCTGTTTAGTAAGATACTGAAGACAGCTTTTTTTTTTGTCATGTTGTGTCGTCCGACTCATATCATTCATGCTTGAAATAGGAACATCTTGGAACAGCTACTACTGAAATATACTTTTATGAGTCAATATGTGATACTGAATAAATGAATCTAAACTAGTCAAGGCTGCTCAAAGGCATTTTTTACTCATCGAGCTACTGAAACGATGTTAATTCGCAGTCGTCCAGGTACTTAATTTAATCCAATAGTTTTAAAAACAAAACCAACTCTCCATTCGGACCGCTTCCTCAAGGCTGTTCAGAGGGGGAGCGAAACGTTGGCACACGTATTGGATCGATCTAGCCAGCTTTCTTTATAATTGTGAAATGCGCATTGAAAATTGATATAAACCCCTTTGAGCGATGATGTATCCTTTCCTAAACTTTATTTGTTTTCGTTTTCTCATTAAGGCGCACAAGTATCTGCATAACTTCGAGACGACACACTGCACTCCTCTGCCCGCCTCGGAGTTCCACTCTGCCTGGAGACTGTAAACAGAGGAAGGTGATAGACAAGGGAGACGAGGGAGAAAATCAACAGCACGAGCTAGAAAAAAGTGGAAGGTTTTTTTTTTTATCCTTATTTCATGAATATTCTGCCACATGGGGCTAAATGAAGAGTCTCTGATTTGGTAATTCCTGCAAGTTCAGCATCATTATGTGGCCACAGAATAAGGTCCGTTTCCTACCTGAACATACTGAACGATGTTTCTCCATCAGTGGATTGTTTTGCCTCCTCCCTGATGGTGTGGGCGTATACCAAGCTGACAGTGCCAGGATTTATTGGGCACAAAAGATGGAGAGTTTTGACTTGAATTTAAGTGAAAAAGACTCAAATGAAGGTTACTTTAATAAGTAAAAATCTAATGCGACACCAAACAATTCCAGAATATTCTAGCTATTCTATCACGGTTATTTCAAAGTGTACAGTAGCACTAGTTGTGGTTTTGATCTGAAAGTAAAAGTTGTGAAATGTTGGTCTTATTATGGAATACAATGCTGGTTTTAAAGATTATCTCTCCACCCTCTTCCCATGTCTGTAAAATAAGGTCAGTTTTAACATTGTACTGTACATTTTCAAAGTTCAACACTGACACATTTGGAGGAAATGAACAAGCCCTTTCTCACTTCCCCCCCCTCGATCCTTTTTTTTTTGGTATTATATTATATGTATTATAGTTTAAACAATGGGGATGCAACAACAGTGATATTGCAGTGTTAAGTCTGTTATGGTGGACATTTGTAGTTGTAGCATGTTACAAGGCACTACAAAGACCATGATCCTTTGCGCGATTGATGCTGTGTTATCAGGGTTTCTACAGGTGGCAGCAAGTCAAATTTAATGCCTAAATCTTTTTTTTTTTTTTTTATATTGGCTTATTTAATTGGGATTTGTGAACATTAAATCAATGAGGAATGAAGGGATATTTTGATATTCTAAACTGGGACAACAGGCAACTTTTGTGCAAAAGAGTAACAATTCTGTCAGAACTAGACATAACCCATAACAATAGCAATGCTGGACTATTTATACTGCATACAATGGTCAAAAACACATTATGGTCTAAGAAATTTTGATTTAATGCCTGTTTGGATCAGATGTAATGCCTTAATTTTGGCATAATTAATTGAATGACTTGATGCTCCACGGAAACCCTGGATATTGAAGGCGAAAAGGTGCAAAAAAAAAACTGGTACCGACTTTGTTTTTGTTTCATGTTATTGGTACTAAAAGCTTGGAAAAAGCATTTCTACAATCTCCCTACGTCAACAAAAGGCCGCTCTCATACAGTGATATGTGGATATTTGTTGCATCCCTATTCAACAATGCTGTATTTTATCTTGAGCAAATGTTACTTTCTGTTTGAGGGTTTCGGGCCAGTAGACTTCAAGACGGGACAGCTCGGGGGGGAAGGACATTCAGAAACTCAAACCCACCGTAGCACCCTGAACCACGCGACGGCCCCCAAAACAAATGCTATTTACGGATGACAAATGCAGCCAAAGATCTCAGTTCCTAATTTTGGCTCTTTTCCTGCTTGAATGCTCTTAACTGTTCTGTTCATTAAGCTGAATAAAATGTTTCACACAAGTATCCGAGCCCGTTTGTTCCAATGCTTATTGAAGTGTTCAACAATCATATGATGTAATAGACCAGAAACAAAACAGCATTGTCCGGACAATAGAGCACTGGTTACAAATTGCCCGACCTTTATTAGATTCTTTGGATAACATAATCACCTGGAGGGAAAAAACAATATGAACAATACAATGACATAAAAAGAACTTGATAAGTTGCATTCATGTGATAGATTAATACAGGTTGGATCAAATTAGCCTGTGAACCGGCCTATTGCAGATGTTTTTACCTAGTTTATTGTTCACACACCCCTTAGATTATCTGAAATACTTACAGAAAGTTTGAATTATTTTCTAAACAGTTTCAATCAGGAAGCCGTAAGATTAATATGGCACATTGTGCACCCCATCACAAGTGATAAAGGAAAACTTGTTAACCCCTGACATCTCTCATGCCTAAGTGAGAACTCGCTTTATTTTTCTTCACCGGTTTATAATGGGCAGTGTGAACAGAATCTGAGAAAATTAACATGCACAGATAAAAATGTAACTATTGTTGACTTTACTTTAGCATAGAGATAACATGTTAATATGATGGAAATGGAACAAGGGATCATGTGTTTTGGTAATCAATTTCAATCGAGAAGATACTAAGTTGTAATTGTATTTTCACTGAAATAAGTTAACAAAATTATACGTACGTCCTGTTTCCGTGTAATTGTCGTAATTACCATATTAGCCCCATCCTATTACCAAACTGAAGTGCGACTAATTTCGCACACTTGGTATTGCCTTAATATGTCTAAATAAGTCCATGCTGCCATACTTGTTTTGTGAAGGGACACAGATGACGTCATAACATAGCCACAGGGGGCAAAAGAGATATTATGGCACTCCTTTTTAAAGCAGTACTAAGTAACTCATGCCCTTGAGGCCATACGCGCCTGCAGGTGTCGTAGCATGCGCTTTTTTACTCATTAATTGTCCGTGAGAGTAAATACTACACTGACAGAAAAGACAAAAGGGAGAGAGGGATATTGTTCATCCAATTACACAAGATAATTTATTTCACTCAAACTTGGCTGTAAATACTGTTTAAGTGGCGCTAGCCCGCAGTTAGCTTTGCCCGTTAGCCTGTTAGCTGCTTCTTCGTGATTCCATTAGTGTGTATTGGTGCCTCCGACCCGTAGGCAGGCAAGTTGCAATTGTGGTTTTCTGGCCAGAGACACCAGGGGGAGATGAAAGGCACCCCAATCATCCCATTAAAACTTGTATAACCCCAGAGGACTACGAAAAGGATTTATTAAGGTAAACTAGTTACTTTGTACTGCTTTATACAATTTGGACTTTTCCTTACTTCCTCCTTTCAATATGGCATATTGTAATGGGCGTCCAATCACAAACAATAATAAAAGGAAAGCATTGTTGACCCCCGGCCTGTAATAGAAAAACTAGAACATGAACGCAACATATCCAGTTTGCACAGAGGACGCAGAGTTACATCATTTTCTTGAAGTTGTCAATGGCCTCCTTTGCCTTCTCCAGTTCAATTTGACTCTGCCGTAGCTGTGTGGAGAGAGAAAGGGAAGGTAATTATGAGCAGGAATTCGCACGCCTGACACACCGAAAGAGCAGAAGCCCCCAAGACGAGTCAATTTATTTTTCCCACCTTCTCTGTATCCTGCTCCTGCACCTTCGCCGGCACCTTGTCTTTGTAGTCGCCCTTTGCCATTTTCTCTTTGATTTTCTCCATCTGTTTCTCCAAGTCGCCCTTCTTTGTCATCAGCTTAGCCACTTCCTTCTCCACGTCAATAAGACCCTGGAGCGAAAGTAAGAAATACAACCTTACGTTTTTGTGGGGCTGAAATCTGAATATCCTATCATTTTTAGGCAATTTGAAAAGAATCTTGTAGCTTGCAGAGGTTGAAAAGTTCCTTATAAACTTATTTTTGATACAGTTTTTGAAATACGAAAACTACATTCTACAAACCCCAAAAGCTCAAATTACTTTCAGTCTCTAAATAGCTTTTGTGACTCAGGGTAAAAGGCATAAAACCCTGAACTTAAGGTCCTTCTAGTTCAGAGGTGGGCAAACTAAGGGCCGCGGGCCAAATGCGGCCTGCGAGATGATTTAATCCGGCCATGACTTGTAGAGCACAAGTCAATAAAAAAGTAAGTCTCTAGCCATTCCTGTGGGAAGTTATGATTTTTTAAGGAAATAACCAGTGTGCTCATTCCAGCCACCAGGGGCCAACTTGAATTTTAAAAAAGGTAAGAATTTCACACGTGTCCAGGAGAGGGCACTGACATACCAAGAGATCAGGGTAACACATTATAGCCATGTGGTAAATGGCCAGTCTGCCCCAGGGCGACTGTGGCTACAATAGTAGCTTATGTGAAGTGAATGAATAATGACTACAGTGTCCTTGAGAAACTTGTGCCACCGGCTTGTAAGCAGTTATTTTTTTATTACAGTCCTGTCGGGCTTTTGACCAAATCAGCTCTATTTAAAAATCACAGCTCATTATTATTCATTTATTGGAAAATATTTTCTCAATAGTATATTCCAGTTTACATTATATGTGACGACCCACCGAGGAAGCTGGATTTCGCCCCTCGACCCAAATGAGCTTGACACCCTGGTTTAAAGGGTGAACAATATCAATAGTTTCACTGACATGAAGAAGGATACGACATAACTGCTGCAATTTGTTGCACTTTGTAATTACAGTCAAATTGAGAGTTGTACTTGAAATGCTCCAAACTGGTCCGGCCCTCCTGGCAAGTTTGAAAATCCAATGTGGCCTTGCATCAAAGGTTTGCCTATACCTGTATCTAGTTTGTTGCTGAGGGTCTTACTCATCCAAGTGGCTGTTTGAGTGATCGCAATTATCGAGTGATAATGGCTGCAGATTTTTAGGAAACATCACGTCCTCTGCTCAGAAATATCCCTTCTTCCGTGAAATCTATTAACTCTGTAGTTCAGACCTTCACAAAAATACTCTGAAATGCACATGTTTCTAATGGAAGTGTTTCATTTCATGCAGGAGTAACATTGTAACATATTTAAAATGCACACCATAAATGAAACCTTGATTAACTTTTTAAGTGTATTTACTTTAAGGCATTTGTTGGGTTTATCATAATAAGATGGAAATACCATTGTGACCCAGGTAAATATTGAGGTACTGATCTTATAAAGCGCAAGTGTTTGAGCGAATGATTTGAGCGCTGCTTCAGATTGCCTACAGCGGCAAACAAGGCCTCAGCTCACTTCTTGCCGTGGATTCTTCCACAGAGACAGAAATGTGACAATTTCTGCAAACAGGCAGACAGAGCGGAGTGTGTCGAGCAACTGTCTCAAATTGATTCAGTGAAATTATGAGGTATGAAATTCATCATTTCTACCAAGCAAATATTATTTCACCGTCAGATGTTTAGCTCATCTTGAAAGCCTTTTGCCTTCGGATCAGACGAACTGAGATCGCACCCCCCTTCGCGACACTGGCTACGTTTATATGGAGACCGAAAAGCTGATCATAATCTGATTTCTGGAGTTAACTACATAATTTGATTTACATGATCTGATTTCTTCCTGATCTTTCACATGTTGCGTAAACTAACACGGAAAATACAACAAAAAGGCCAAAATCAAAAAGACAAAGATTAAAATATATAATAAAAATAAGTTTGAGAAGTTACTGTGCTGCTGACAGTCGAGTGGTTTGCAGAACATTACTACCTCCTTAGTGAGTTTGAGTCCCCGCTCTGATTATTTACTGAATTGTCTCTCCACCCTTACATTTTCAATAGAAGTTAAAGCACAGTTTGTGCCATTTGTGTTTTAATTTCTTTAATTACTTCAGAAAACAATAAATAGTGAACCGGATTCGAGCCCAACACCTTTGAGTTCCTAAACCTGTGCTGTATCCACTCGGCTACCAAGCACAAGAAGTGCCTGCCACATGGAGCAGTTTGACTCCAAGTCCAAATATGGAGGCGCAATCATCCTCCACCTGGTTCTGTAGGTGGGCCTGATTGAAGAGAGGGGTGGAGACAATTCAGTTGCTCTTTTGGATTCGCAGATGATTTCTATAGCGAATGTAAACGCATCAGATCTGATTATTGGGTTTTCTGATTTCTCTAGTTATCCAGTGAGTTTTCAGATCATGTAAACATAGCCGGTGTCATCACTCTTTACAAATGGGTCACTAATGCCTTTCTTTTTCAGCCCCACATGGTCTTTTTCTGTCCACTTCTAATCTCACACGGACAACTTGAACTAGTGCTAACTGCTAAGTGGTTCTCAACATCAAATGGTCTCTCCCTTCCCTATCCACTATTACAAACGGCACTACAGGCAACTGCTGCAGCACACTTAAACTTTTATAAACCGTCTTTTGTCTTTTCTGGCGGCCCACCGGGAAGCATCTCGACTCCTAATTTTCCATTCTAATACCATGCTATTACTGTGCTGTAAAGTGCTTGAGAAAATTTGTCTTGAAGATCATACAATGGCAACACTCATTTGGTTGACTCGTTTTGCGAATAAATGTCACAAGTAAGTTCATTTCAAACTTCTCTCGTCCTCGCACTCACCTTAAGCATCAGGTGTACGGTGCACCGGTCTGACGCGATGGCCACGGCGCAGCCCCCTGGGACCGGCTCGCTCCCTGTGACGGGGATGACCGCCTGAGAATATGAGAGCGTCTGTATCTGCAGGCTGTACTTTTCCACGAGGGAGACGGTGGCTGAATCGATGCACTGAAGGTAGCCTAGGGGGGATAAAAACATTAGCAACAAAAGCACCAGCTTGACTCCACAAAGGTTAAATATTGTTACACAGAGAGTTACTTTATAAACATCAACACTAAAAACAATGTAAAACAGACGTATGGTTAATATCGCTCTAATTACAGGGCATATCAGGAACAAAAACTGGCAGGAAGTTTACTTCTTTCTTCTCCGTCAGCAAAAATAAGGTATTTTTTTCTTCCTTTTCCACCGAAGTAGCATTATGAAGTCTCAAGGGCACAATTGCAGTACGTTGAAAGGACATTGAGCTTCAAGACTGAAAGGGCAGGTTTGTGGACTTTGCGGATTTCTTTTCATAATAGTCTATCGCCATGAGACACCCGGGACGCCATCAAACTCTAGCAAATGAATACAGCCCCGTGCAAAAATGTTGGAGCGTAGCAAAAGAGTAAACCATTCTGTCCGTCAATTTCCAACACTCAAATTACTAGCACTTATCCAATTACTGCAATGCGTGTGATGGATGTCTTACAGTCGGCTCTGGTCTTGGTGAGGTTGTAGTCCGCCCTCAGTGACCGGATGGTTTTGACCACAGTCATAACAAAGTCCATTTCCCGGTCGATTTGTTCACTGTGCCAGCAGAACTAGGACAATGAGCAGAGAGAGGATTCAGAGGTGGTGGGTAGAACAGGGTTAAAGCTACTGTTTTTTTTTCAATAATTGTACCTATTACAGTAGTTTTTACGCACCACACTTCTACGCACTTCTCACGTGTGCCATAAATACCTACCGGTCCCTCTTCTCTTTGTTCTAGTTCACTTTCGTATTCCTTTTGTCTTTTAGGCGTGTGGGGATGAGATCTCGAGGGCTCATCGTTTCCTCTGAAGCCCCACATATGGTAATCATCTCAACGTTCGCCGTCTTTGCATGTTTAATAAAGCCTATTTCACTCTTTTTTGAGGTTGTGGTCTTTGCTAGTCAACAACAATGAGTGAGTCGCAGAAGCTTAGGCTCTAGGATTGAGAGGTTAAACGTCTCTCCAGCTGGTCCTGTCGACTGCTTTTTACAAACTTGTGTGATTATAGGTGACTGACAGCTTACACAGACATGGTGCACCAATTTGTTTTCCGTTTTGTAAAAACCGGAACATTAGCAGCTCATTTTCTAGTTTCACATACAGGATTTATACAGGTAGAAGAAGTCAAGGTTATTGCTTTTTAATGCCCTTTTAAATTCCGAAATACTATTAAAAAATCTGCAGATATTTCATTTCTTAAGATTTGCAAACATTTCATCAGAGGAAAGAGAATTGGAAAAAACAGGAAATTTTTTAACAAAAAAAGTGGTCAATTTCCGCCAAAACTGCAACTGAACACGGCTCGGGGCGATTTGGGATTTCATTTGAAAAAGCTTTACTTCACATTTTGAAAGACGGAGACAGATTTATCCTTAATAAACTTCCTGACATTTCACGAGCCCTCCCCCTCACCTCTTGGGAGCCGGGGTATGTCGTGACACAGATGCTGGGTGGGTCGTGCTGAGGTTGTCGCCGTGGTAACCTCTGGTACAGCTCCTCGGTGACAAAGGGCATGATGGGCGACAGGAGGCGCAAAGCCACCTCCAGACAGGTGTAGAGGGTCTGTCTGCAGACCAGCACCTGCTCGCTGGAGCCGTCCTCCTCGGCTTTACTGATGACGGGCTTCACGCTCTCCTGCACAAGAGACGGCAGTTGAGTCGCTAACGCTTTGACAATCATTAAACACCGGCTTGATTTATACATAAAAACATTATTTAAGAATAGCTCAGATAGTAATGACAAGTAACGGGCGAGTGAAGCCTTGTGACACTTTAAGATTTCCCCTAAAAAAGACTTGGAAAGATTGGAGCTTCAAAGCAGCTTCATTCTGTTTGAACACTGGCCTCTTGTAGTCAGATTTAATTATTGCAACTTCTCATAAACGTGACTCAAGCACCAACACGACTAAATCGATGCATCAAAGCATAAGAGGTTTCAAACATGCGTAGACGGTTTGATATTGATGCTTGAATGATCAGACCAATCAAAGACCAATAAATATGAGTAATGTTCTTTGTAATGTGGTTCTGTTTTCACAGAGCTCCAGTGGGCGGGGCCGGCTCAGTCACCTGCCACTCTGCTGCTCCGAGATTTAGATTTATGTGTAATATATATATTTGTGTGTTATTTACCTTTTGGGACTCAATCACTGTATTTGATCTCGGTGACCTCTACAATGCGCCAGGATTATTTTATTAATTAATTTTTATTTATTTCAGGCAAATCATAAGACAAAACAACATCATTAAAAAAATGTGGAACTTGCTCCCAGTCGAAGTGCGGGTCATCACTGACCTGCCGCTGTTTAAGTCCAGGCTAAAGACTCACTTATTTAGACAGGCCTTCCAGATCACCTAGTACTGATCATTTTGTTTTATGTGCTGGTGTTTTTATATTTTGCATCATTTATGCCTAAATATTTTTTCTCTGTGTTTTTATGTAAAGCACTTTGGTCTGCCAAGTGTTCAAAAAAAAAAGCCAGCTCTGATTGCCTGAAGGGGTGGAGAAAACTTGATTAACCCATTAATATACACACTGAGCGTTACAATTGTTGATATAAAAAATGTAAGACAACATACTAACAATGGTAATACATTATTACCATTGTATATTGTTTATTATAAACAATATACCAACAATCTTAAGGAAACAACAGCACTATTGGACAAAATATGAATGTAAAATTTAAGACCCACTATCTCTATATAGAAACTATAAAAACAATTGATCCTGGAGCCACCACTTACACAGCCGCTGGGTCAATAAAAGGTTAAATACGCACAAATATCAAGTTTTTTTCCCACATAAAAGTTAATGCACCTTTAAGATAGTGAATACTTATTTTTGGGTGATTATTTCAGAAACATTATTGATTTGTATTCACAGATATGACGCAAACATGTTCAAAGGAAATATTAGTATGAATTACCTTTAATATAAATCAAAATGACATAAATAAAACTCAAAATGATCTCCAAATCGATTTTGTACGGTCATATGTGTATGTTCTCACCAGGTAAACGTCGCAGAGCTCGTACAGCCAGAAGTTGTAGATGGCTGTTGTTATTGCTGGGAAATCATAGGCCTTGAACCCATCATCACACAGTCCCACGGCTGCGCTGAGCCGGGACAAAATCCACCTGTCTGACACGCTCTCCTTTCCACACAACTACGACAAGAAACAAAAAATCGCGTTAAAAATAACCACTTCTTGACACACTATAGGGGAAACTGACACAAAGCAATCCCCGTACACACAAAAGACGGAAATGCTTGACAGGATTAGGGTCTTTCTTCCTCGATTTTCCTTTCAGCCGCTGCTCACCTGGGCTTTTTCCGACGGTACAAAGTTGTCTCCGAGCGTCTTCATGGCGAACTTAACAGCGTTCCACAGTTTGTTGCAGAAGTGACGGTAACCAAGGATACGGTTCACATCCAGGTTGATATCTCTGCCTGGGGAGGACAGACGCAAACCAAGTGTGAAAATATTAATGCGCGTTGCTTTTCGACAGTGACTCAGGTGGAGTTATAAGTGAAAAGTTGCCAGTTGGAATCAGACCGTAGCAAAGTCAATCTGTCACTGGGTCCTTGGGCAAGAGTTTTACTCATATAAGTGACCCGTGTGAAAGATGTGACTAAGTAATATGCTTATGTTTAACGGTGTCATAAAATTGAATTATAAGGAACAGGCCACCGTTTTTCCATACTGAGATATGTTCTTAGACGAGTTGATGCGTATCTGTCTGGTCATTACGAGTGCGCTCAGTCATGCAAAAGGCCAAAGATGTTGTTAGCATTTAGCCTCTCCTCCTCTCCTCTATGGACCCAAATGGGGGCAAAGGCGTGCTGGCCATAGGGAGAGTCGGGACGTTTCCCGGTGGGCCGCTCGGTTCCGGTGCTTCTGGGCCGGGCCATCAGAATAAAATAATGAAATAATAACTCACTATTCCAGGCCTAAAGGCTTTAACTGGGCTGCAGCTGGAGCGTGAGCTGCTGTTCCAGATATAAATGAAGTAACACAAGCGTAATTGTCATGGAAATCTATCAAAATAACGACTGATGAATGAAAATCTGAAAAATATTCGCATCGAACTTTTCATTCTTGCGGCGGGGAGATACCATTTCATATTGAACTAACTCAGAGGGGTGTTTAAGTGGAACACCTTTAGTTCAAGTTGGTGCAGTCCAATCCAGCGGAGACAAGTGTCTGCGCGAGTTAAGAGACTAAAAGGCAGTGAAAGGTAGAAAAGTGGTCAAATAAATTTTATCTACATAACTTGTGCTGATTGTGGGTTTGTATCAGGCTCAGACTGTGTGTGCAGCGGCCCATGTGAAAAGAGAAATTGTTAGAAAATTGTCAATGTGTGGTATTCGATCCAGCGACCCCTTGTACTGGAGACCAGCGCACTATTATGGAGCCATAATTCCGGGCCGGTTTTCTCCAAATTCCCGGGCTGAAATTAGGTCCCAGCACGCCCCTGAATGGGGGTGAAGTGAAGATATTACTGCGCAGATGTCGAAGTGCTCCTAAACTGTTATTACGCCTTACAATATAGTGCCCCTTTTTATCCGCTTAGAAAATCGACATGTTTAATTTTGTGTGACTATACTTGGATCGTGTAACTACTCACGTAACCATATTTAAAAAGGGAAAACGTGGCGAGAGGCTAAATGCTAACATCATCGTTGGTCGTTTTGCGTGACTGAGCGCACGCACAAAGACCAGACAGGTATGTATCAACTCGTCTAAGCTCAGGTAAGAACATGTCTCAGTATGGAAAAATGGTGGCCTGTTCCTTTTAGCCAGCAACATTAAACATATCTGCTTAGGGAACCAAAATGGCTTGAAGCGGCCCTGGATGAACACAGGAGTGGGCAGAGAGACGTACAGCAGATGCAGGAAACCTGAAACCTGAAACGTGAACGAATGTAACCAGGCAAGGGATGTTTATGACTAGGGTTTACCATTATAACATGGCTAAAACCTTTAAAAAATTGCATGATAAAGGCACTTTAGATTAGAATACTAAAAAACACACCAGTTTCTGAAAACATGACTGTGCAGGGACGGCTGGTATCAATGGGCTAGGTGGGCTCCAGTCATTTTAAAAAAAGAACAAATTGTCATTTCTTAAAGTTTATTTTATATCATAACTAATTGCCTAATGTCATTAATGTGTATAATCATTGTAGTTTTAAGCATCTGATCATGATTGTTGCCACAAAGAAGAGAAAACTGACTAGCGTTCCCCGGGTGTTTTGTAGGTGCGGGGAACACACGCAAACATGACCGTGACCAGTAGATAGCAGTCGTGCATGGTCCCAGCACACACACACATTTAGGACTGGTATGAGATAAGACCCAGACTTGGAGCTCTGTGATAGGCTCCGAGTCTGACTTATCACAGCGCATGCACAGCACATGGCGGTCTGCGCAGAGGCTCTTCATTGGTCACATTCACTCGCACGCGGTCTCTCTAAATGCTGGAGAACAACAACACTGGTGGATTATAGAGATATTCTTTTCCATTGGTTTACTGTTTACTCTGCATGTCTGTAATGTAAGTTCTGTGGGTATTTGCTGATATGTGGTTTAATACTTCTTTTTAGTCTGTCAGCAGTCAATGCTTTCAATTATATCTAATAGTAAAACATGTATACCTAACACGGTGTGCAATAGCCCCACCTAGAGTTTACATCAGCAGTCGCCACAGTGTGTGTATGTCACTGGAGATTGTTAAGGGACAGTCTTTGATGCCCAATAGCAGCTGTGGTCGCAGCTAACCACTGGTATATACGGGGGAGTGAATGAATAATGGCCGAGTGTAAAGCGCAATAATAATCTGAGCCATCTTTATTAAAACTTTTTCATAATGTATTCTGCTCTTTTCACATATTTTAGTCACAAGGAAGTAATTAAAAGGCAGTTCACCTTGACTGGTGTAAGCACAGAGGGCAAAGCGTAGAGCATCTGTTCCACACTCTGGGATGCCACTTGGATAGTCCGATTTCTGGCCCTGTTTGGCCTTCTCCGCCTCCACAGGATCCAAGTTACTGTCCGTCAGCTGGGCATGAAGACTCTTGAGAGTGGAATAAGTTAAAACAACGTCAGCTATTTGTATTTATTATCAAATTACAAAGTATATGGTCATAAAGGAGAGGATGCAGCCCCCCCCCCCTTAAATCATATTACAGGAAACTACATTTCACTCCAAGTCATTTACTGCCCTCTAGAGGACATGTCAAGCCTAATCTAACTACATGGTGTTTGCCAGCTGAAAACGGAAAGATTGATGTGCTCAATAAAAGTTGGTGGGAGGAAAAGGGGGCTTAATAAGGCTTACATAAGAACATAGGCCTAGGGGGAGCCGCGAGGATGTAGTGACCAAGTAAAGAGCAAATGAGCGGGGCAGGAGTGAGCTGTGTGTTGCGAGGCATTAAAATGTAATTATCGTTACCTCCAGAGTAATCCCCGTAATGACATCCAGAGGGTCGATAACGTTGCCCAGAGACTTGCTCATTTTCCTTCCGTGCGCATCCCTCACCACGGCGTGCAAATAAACCTGAGCGAGCAAAGACATTATTAATAAATATTACTCATTGTTCATCATGTTGCATGAGTCACAGAAGGAAAACTTGTTTCACTATTCCTGTATAAGCTTTAGTTATTGAACAGAAGTGCAAGAAGTGTGAAATGGGGGTCTCACCTCTTCAAAGGGCAGTTTGCCGGTGAGTTTGAGGCCCATCATCACCATCCGAGCCACCCAGAAAAACAAGATGTCATGCCCCGTCTCCAGCAAAGTGCCAGGGTAGAACACGCTCAGGTCCTTTGTCTAAATGTCAAACGCAGACAGAAATATAGAGCTGTAGTTTAGCAGACAATGGTGCTGATGCATTTTAGTATTTAGCAATAAATCCACCAAATATATGTAATCGCCTGTACCCCGGTCTTAACTGAGCGCATTTTCACCAGCTCAGCTTTACCCAAATCTAAAAGCTTCTCGACTGGAGAGTTTACAGCCTATAGGTCAGGGTAACGCCTCATTTGAAAGCTAAGACCTACAAAACTGATCTGAACGTTTTGGTCACGTTGCCGCCGTTTTTATGTCACGGTTTGTCGTGTTTTTTTTAGTTGTTTTGTCTTTTTTTTTTACTTTTTCCATCGCTTTTATTGATGCTTTTTAGTCGCGTTTTCGTCTCTCTATTTATGATTTTTTTCCTTTTGTTTTCGCCTTTTTTGTCACATTTTAATTGCTTGTTTTCGTTGTTTTTTTATGCTTTTGTTGTTGTGGTTTCATCTTTTGTCGTGTTTTTGTCTTTTTCTATGCTTTTTGTTACTTTTTCCATCTCTTTTTTGATGCTTTTTTATCGTGTTTGCATCTTTTTTTGTCCCTTTTTTGTTATTTTTGTTAACGCTATAGAATACAGCCCGCGAGTTTCAGGTGTAAGTACGGGTAACAAGAAAGTAATTACACATATAAGTACAGGTACTCTTACAACGTGTAACAAGGGGGAACAATGTGTAACAAGGGGGAACAATGTGTAACAAGGGGGAACAATGTGTAACAAGGCAGTACAAATTATTACAAGGGGAAACAATGTGTAACAAGGCAGTAAGTTAAATTATCCTTTATTAATCTCTGTAGAGAAATCTCTTTAGAGAAATGTATTCTCTGCATTTGACCCATCCTCAATGTCGCAGGGGCAAGCTGTAGGAGCAGTGAGCTGCTGGCGTGGGCCAGCTCGGAGTCATATCTTCACTTTCACAACAGTAATACTGTTGTCCTGCAACATTAAAATTAATGCACAATTTATAAAACCACATTCCTTTTTGCCACAACTATGTGACAGCTCAGCACCATTAATTGCTCTTTGAATACCTTTACTACACCTTGACACGTAGCTGCACGTTGTACTACCTTGTTACACATTGTACTGCCTTGTTACACATTGTTCCCCCTTGTAACGCTTTGTACTTCCTTGTTACACAGTGTTCCCCCTTGTTACATGTTGTAAGAGTACCTGTACTTACATGTGTAATTCCTTTCTTGTTACCCCTACTTACACCTGGAACTCGCGGGCTGTATTCTAAAGCATTACCTTATTTTTTTATTGTGTCTTTTCCGGCACATTTTTGTCGCTCTTTTGTCACATTTACATCCTCATTTTTTCCCGCTATTTGGACGCTTTGTTCAAGAAGATTTAGATTTGGGTAAAGTCAAACTCGTTAAGAGGTTAATGAATTAACATTTTCTAGACATAGATTCCATCACGTCGTCCTGAACACCAATACAGAATTACTATCATTTACGTTGCAGAATTGCTTCGTAAACCATAAACCAAAAGTTTACCAAGTCTGACAAACACTGTGCCAAAACAGCTGTTAAAAAAACTCCAATTCTGTAAGACCACATGAAAATTCATCTATGCAAATTCAAAGGGCAGGTTGTCCTTTGACGCATTTTACCTCATTAGGCCATCCGAAGATAGAGAACGGAAAAATACCAGAAGAGAACCAAGTGTCCAGAACATCCTCGTCTAAAGGTCACAGCCACAAAGACACAACATTAGTAATTGCATTAGTATTACAAAAAAAAAATCCTGTGAGATGCTAGATTACCTTAACTGAGACATATCATGCAAAGAAATGTATTATGTATAGAGTATTGTAGAGTATTGTTTTGCCTCATTCATGCAGGTTTGAGTAATCCTGTTTAAGTCTTATCCATACAGCCACATTATTCAAAATTACAAAACGTTAATCATTTAAACTGAAGTTCCCAAAAGCAGGTTTATTTTTAAGTCTCAATCGGGTACAGAATGTCCACTTTGACATAAACGTGAATTGTACCTTGTCTGAGAGAGATTTTGTCAGTCGTCACACTGAAGCGTTTCGCCGCCTTCTCTCTCGCCTCCTCTTCTGTCCGTCCGCTCACCCAGTAATGTCCATCCATGTCCTGGCATTATATATTATAGACAATCATAAGGTCCTAGTTTTTGTAACGAGTTTTAAAGAGCTGCTGTGATAATTGCCTCACCTCTCCTGGTTTCACTGAAGGGTCATTGACAGTCACAAAGTAAGCAGGGATTCTGTGTCCCCACCACAGCTGCCGAGAAATGCACCAGTCCCTATGGAGGGGAGAATGGGTGGACAGTTGTTAGATGTGCTTTAGTTAGACTGTTAGACTTATACAGCGCTCTTTCTTCAAACAGGCAAAGCACATGAAGAACATAACATGCTAGGATTTGAAGGCAGAAGCCTATACAGGGTTTAAACAGGCAGAAGCAAGTCAAATGTAATGCTTTTTAATGCCCAAACATTTCATTTTAATGCCACAGACGCAGAAAAAACATCAGCACATATTTCATTTAAAGAGACTACAGGTTGGTCATTTATTGCTCACTACTGCCACCTCAGGTCTTATGCGTAACTGCAGTCTCTATATTAAGCTTGTGCATGACGGCACTTTCGACTGAAGTAACAACTTTTTGAGTGACAGTGCAGGATTTTAGAGGCAGTTGTGGTGAATAGGTTTGGGCTCATTCTACACATTAGGACATGGCTGGACGTGTAGGGGAGGAAAATACTTAGTTTTAACATTGTTAAACTCTGTATAGTCCCTTTAAGATTTGCAAACATTTCTTCAAACAGAGGAAAGAGAATTGGACAAAACGGGTCAATTTAAGCTAAAACTGCAACTTAATTTCTTTTAGACCATCATTTTGGTATTTTCCATGAACTTGTATAGCATGGGTGTCCAAACTTTTGTCATGAGGGGTCATATATTGAAGCGTACACGGGGTGAAGCGCCTCAGATCAGTGGTCCATACCACGAAACCTTCAACTAGGTGTATTTAGCAGAGGTTTAAATTGGTCCACACACTTTATTTATGCTTAAAACCTTCATGCCAGCTCTGTGTCACAATAAAATGTTGGTTGTTAGGTAAGAATTGTGTAGAATTATTAAACTTGAAATAAAAAGGACCATGTCTGGGGATGTGTCTGTAGATTCAACAAGCTGCCAAAAATTGGTCTGTTTTACAGTAAAACTTGTTGAGCAATGTCATAATTTAATGCTTTTTAATGACATTTATGGCCTTGATTTTGGCACAGTTCATTTAATTACTTCGCTTTCTGATGCCCCGTGGAAACCCTGCTAAATAAAGTACTTCCATAAACATGCCCCTAACTTGCAGAACATCACACGTTCTCTTCACTTGCTTTGGCTTCTGTTGCCAAGATGTGACATCACCTTTATACTCTCAATAACTCTGGGAGATTCAGTGGTGTTAAGTGTTAAGACATGCCCAACAAAATATCAACTGTAAGCAGCTGTAGCTCTTAGTGCTTGTATCTAATAAAAATGTAACTACAATATTTCATTCCTTCTAGTTATTTACCTGATATTATCCATCCAGTTGAACCAGGTCTTGATGTGGTGGTCGGGGATGATTTTGAGGCGTCCTTCTCTCACGGCATCAGCGGCCTGTTTGCCCATATCTGCGCAGCTGACGTACCACTGCGGCTTCAGAAGGGGCTCCACAATGTCCTTGGATCGACTATAACGTGGGGAAAAGTAGATTGAACTCCAGCTTTTATCATGTTCTAGTGTCAGTATGCCTCTGATTTTACCTGCAGACTGGGACGACCATTGGATTGTCTTTGATTTCTTTGAACTGACCCCGGTCTTTCAAAGCCTGCAACACAGTCTTCCTGGCTTCAAAGCGCTTCATGCCCTGTGGGAGACGCAAGAAAAAATGAAATTTACAGTTTGATGAGACCCAAGCAACCAAGGATTTTTGTAGTGATTTTATAGCAGAAAAAGATAAACCTTCAAACCGTTCATCTGAATTGGGAGTTTTCTACCCTTGTGCTGGGAGCTGGATTGTTGCAAGTTCAATTTTCAGTGTCGCTAAAATCAGTCTTGAAAGGATTTAGTAGATCCATTTGGGCTCAAATGCACTGTCAATCCACTATCAAAGCAACACGATGACGTAGCATGACGTCTTTACTTGTAACAAGTATAATCATAATAGAGAGGCTTAAACGAGGACTGAGAAGGCAGGGGGGTTGAGTCTCTCCATTTAAGCAGTTTTATAAAATGTAGATGATGTTTTTAAAACAAACTGGATTATTTGGTGGAATTTAGATAAATTCAATAAAAGGGATAGATATATAATATGTCCCACACTCCAGGATAGTGGGTGGTGATAATGCGCCCTAATGTTGAGTGTCGTCCGCCATTAAGCAATCAAGCACAAGAACAACAAGGACACGGTGACGTTGGAAAAAACAGGTGCAGCAACATATTTACAAACACAAATCACATTTTCAAAGTCTAATTGCTTAAACGCTTTGCATTTTGAGACTTTGATGAGACCGACTAGAACAAGGAGCGCTTGATCCAATCAGGAACAACTATATGCTGCTTCCTTTCCCTTCAGAAACTATTTAAACCAGAGCTATTCCAGATTGATATTACTGTGCTAATGCTACAGTATTTGTGCTGTAATATCAGTCTGGCTTTTAGGTAAGGAGTTCTCCACAGGACGGATTTCTAAGTCTTTAGAAAAAAACAACAATAAACACAATAACCTGCTGTTTTCTCCCAGATGAAGTATTGTGAGATTGTGTCCCCAAATAGCTGAATTTCCCTCTACACTCTTCAGTTCACCCTATTCCACACGAGCCTTTGTGCAATAAAGTCTTACATTGTTATGATGCCATTTAACACCCAAGGGCAAAGCGAGTGCCCTTTATTTTGCACAGACTGATTGATCTTCTGAAAAGATAGACGTCCATATTCTTACGAGGTCGGCCTCAAGATAAATGCTTGAATCATCAGAAATCAATGGGAAATGTTTGCGATGCCGTTACCGCCAGTTCAAATAGTTTTGTATCAAAACTTAGCTTGACATTGTAAACCAGAGAAACACACACAACAGGCCAGACCCCATACCAGGAAGGGAGCAGGCACGTTGATAAGCAGTCCGTTCTCATCCAAAATGTTAATGAAGGGCAGATTATGCCTCACTCCAACATCGTAGTCGTTTTGGTCGTGAGCCGGAGTGATTTTGACGGCACCTAAACCGCAGAGAGGGGGAAATTACAACGCCGTTAAAGCCCAAACAACCTTGTCCGGTCGTAACTTTATGCAACTAACCTGTTCCGAAGTTCATGTCCACAAAGTCGTCAAACACAACGGGCATCTTCCGGTCGCAGAAAGGATGGAGCACCACTTTGCCCTTCAGATGCTGATACCTGGGGTCGTTCGGATGGACGGCTACAGCAGTGTCCCCAAGCATGGTCTCAATACGAGTCGTGGCAACAATCACTTCCTCATCTGAAATAGAGAAAAAGGTATATATATAAATGCAATAGGCAGAATATGATGCTAATCTTACATAATATGACGCCCCACAAACCTGAGCCATCGATTTTGTAGGCAAAAGATACTAGAACTCCAAACTCCACCTTCTCTTGGTAACCGGGCACAGGCAGCAGTGTTCTGCCAGTCAGCTCCTTTTTGTCGACCTTCACAAGAAAAACAACTAATATTAGGTTAGAACACTGGATTACAACAGGTGTCTGAGGTTTGTGAGCCGATTTAGGAAAATGTTGATGTGCAGAATCCACAGGGTTTTTAAAGGCAGCAGCAGCAATGTTTTTAATTCCATTTTAATGTCCAACTACTATATTTTATTTAATGCCACACACGAAAATCTGTGCATATTTCTTGCTCAACATTTGCAAACATTCCGTCAAATTAATTAATGAGGGCAAATTTCAAAATTCAAAGGCAAAAGGGAAATAATAATTGTGTAAAAATTTCAGCCCAAAACTGCAGCTGTGTTTAGTGTTTAGGACCATCTGTCATTCTGATTAACTAAACTAGTCGAGCAATGTGGTTATTTTCCAAGAAATTTAGATTTAATGCCCGTTTGAATCCAGTGTAATGCTTTTAATGACATTTAAGGCCTTCATTTTGGCACAATTGATTTAATGACTTTTAATGCTTTTTAAAGCCTGATCCAAAAATCACATTAGTTTTGCTCAGTCAGGTCAGTGTTTTACCTCTTGGCCGAATTTTGACAAAGGGTAAACAAGTGTGTCTTTATAATGTTGGTTGTAACATAATTTGCATTTGTGCATATATTTTGTTGCACTAGAATCTTATTTCAAATGAAAACTACTCAAATAAAGCAACCCCCAATGTAAAAAAATGTATCCGATTTAGTAGAAAATCTCTTTTTTTTTTTATCCACTTTGCACAAAAACTTGAAAAATTTATGTAATTTTCAGATTCTGCGTAGCAAAAATGTATTGTAAAAAAAAGTATGGCATTTGTAATCTAAAAGAAACAAGTTTAAGATTAATTTGTCATGTGAATAGCGTGTACATTATTCTGAGCTTCAGTACAAAGTAAATGTAAAAAACTCCTTTGAAATGCATCTTCAAAATGTGAATGTGATATGCAAGTCTTGCTTGCCTCGATGTCAGAGATGGCAGAGTTGAGCGTGCAGGACCAGTTGACGAGCCTCTTGCTCCTGTAGATCACGCCCTCTTCGTGCATACGGATAAAAGCTTCTTGAACGGCATAGGAAAGTTTCTGAACAGAGGCAAAGTGTAGTGACTCACAAATTAAAGACAAAACCAAACTCAGTATTTGTGAATCTTACAGGTTCCATTGTGAAACAAGCTCTGTCCCAATCCAGTGAGGATCCGAGTTTCTTCAGCTGATGGTAGATTCGGTCTCCCTTTCTAAAAAAAAAAAGCAAAACAACATTTATGATAACTGTAATGTTGTTCTGTTTGCCAGTGCCTCCTCCACATACTCATTCTTCCACTTCCAAACTTCCTGAATGAAGTTTTCTCGGCCCAGGTCGTGACGGCTCATTCCCCTCTCCCTCTTGAGTTTCTTCTCCACGACCACCTGAGTGGCGATGCCAGCGTGATCACAGCCCGGGTTCCACAGGGTCGTCTCCCCTTTCATTCTGTGCCTGGACAAAGCCATGAAATAAGACTCATATCTTTATGCAACACAAACAATGAGAAATTCATTCAACACATACAATAACAAAGATTAGAACTGTATAAATTTCACCTGCCAAGGAACACAAATGTTGAACGACTGTTGCCACATTTAAATACATTTTAATTTGTGATGATTATTATTGTGTCCTCTTTTTTAAATAAATACATTTAAAATATATTCATAAAACTACCATCTGGTGAGACTGTCCTGAATGGCGTTGGTCAGAGCGTGACCCAAGTGAAGTGATCCGGTCACGTTTGGTGGGGGGATGCACATCATGAAAATGCCGTGAGGGTTTGGCTCAGAAATATCCTTCCTCTGTAGAAAATGGAAAAATAAAGAACACCCATTGAGTGAAGGAAATTAATATGTTGCAATAAAATAATGTGTTGAGCTTTTAAACTGTTAAACTAAATTAACTTACTCAAAATGTATCAAACTGTCCCAAAACATTTGTCCTCTCATATCATGCAACACTGTGTATATTTATATTTTTTAATGTCTTTTCATACCCCGTACTCCGGCTTGAAGAAACCCTGCTTCTCCCACCATGGATACCAGGCGGCCTCGACGTACTGTGGGCTGTAGGAGTCCGGGAGTGGAGTAACAACGTCTAAGAACAAGTGAAAAGCATGACAAACCTGAGTATAGTCAAACCTAAATATTATATACTGTTTACCTCAGGAATGAAAACGGGTCAGGGGTGAAAAAGGTGAGAAGGATATTCCCCTTTTTAAAATTTCATACCTTAAAGCATCAATCTGATGCCTTTTGAGATGCATTTTTTGCCAACCTTGGGAGAGCTGGAGAAACTTGACTTCAGCCATGAGTCAAAAATATTATGGTCTCCTTACTTAGTATGATGCAAGCCATTTCATGACAGCCTGTCACTGGGTCTAACATTTACAGTATATGAGGCACAAGGTGATAAGGGCACCACAAATGGCTTAATGCATAACCCAAACAAGAGATGGTGGACATGTTGTAACTTAACTCGTCTACTCTTGTATCATTATTGACAGACAATACAATGTTATGTAATTCAGATTTGAATAAATTTTATTGGCAAAGATAACCTAAAACACACAATACATTGGTTTCAAGCATTATGAATTTATTATGAATATAAAAGTTGATATATCTCTTTTACTAATTCTAGTATGTTATTTTAATAATTTAAGAACACACAAAAATAGCCCTCTTATACAAAAATATAGGCCTATATTTTTTATGTTACAGCTTTGTAATTTGTCTTTTAAGGTCACTTCAATAATGTCTAGCAGCCTACTCTCTAAACCCAAACAATACCCACCCTTTAAAATACAATTGAATTCATTGTTTTATATAAACATGTTGAACATCTAATTAGAATCTACTCACTTTGTGTGTGAGATCTGTGTGTGAGCAGTTTAGTTCTGCAGTATTATATTTGCTAATCTCATATATATATATATATATATATATATATATATATATATCTCATGTGTCCTAACTTGTGTCCTCAATAAAGATTGAATGAATGAACAAGAGAAACTAGCTTCGTAACCTCACACTGTGGCTGCTTGCGGGTGCCCTGCGGACCTCGCTGGTTACCGGTGTGCCAGGGCCATAAACAGCAGAGTTCACCGCCACAGAACTGACAACAGTTTGCGCGGCGCGGAGCTAGCGCGAGCTACACCGTGGACTCGCCTGAGTTTAGAGCGGCCGCGGGTAAACTCTGACGGCGCGGCGAGGGTTTATAATTACATTCACTGATCCGTCTTAAATCAGATATTTCCTACACTAAAGCACATATCTACCATAACAAGCCCCCCCCCTAAACATTTTCTCATCGATTCTACACGATTCACTTAGGTCACCTATTTTGGTTTCAAAACGGCCAAAAGGTGAGTGATTTTCATGCCTGTTACCTACGGTATACTGCAAACAGATATGTCAGTCCTAACCTTAGACTGTAAAATTAAGAATGGACTGATTGTGGCCTACTTCTTCCTGAAACCGACATGGCGGCCGGCTCCTGTGGACTTTCCATTAAAGCTTTTTTGCTCCTCTTGGTTATCACTGAACACAGCCTCGTCATTCATAGCCCCACGTGTTTGTCACAATGAGAGTGTGAATGGGTGAGTGGATTCTTGCTGTGAAGCGCTTTGAGTGCCTAATGAAGGTGGACAAGCGCTATATAAGTTGAGACTATTTACCATTATTAGTTAGGCCTGACTTATCTGAACCGATGATAATCAGTTTATTGGTTGCATTAGCTTTATTTCTGCCCTCACCTTTTTTCTCCCCAGACGTTGTAGGAACAGTGTAAGTTATCACCCCTATTTCCTTCTTCTCCGGCTTGGCTTTTTTCTGAGGAACAAAGTGGACAAATTGATTATCATAAAATATATAAAACATAAGTCTAAACATATAGACCTTTAACTGCTGACATCATCAGTGATATCAGTGGGCAGGAGTTTTTTTTTTTTTTTTTTTTTTTATTTGACAGGACGTTGCACAACATTGTTGTACAGACAGATAGCTACAAGCTATTTTCATCTGTAGTCCTGGCAGAGCAAGTGACAGCAGGTTTATACATGGCCAATACGATTTACTTAATATTCACAGTATAAAATAAAATACAGATAAATCCAGCAAAGATACTCAACAAACAAATCAATATTAACTGTATAAAATATCTACATTATAAAAAAGATTGTACTCATAATTCTTAACATCCCCGATAACCTTTTTGCTAATGATCACAATCTGACCGTCTTTCACACTTCTTCAGGTCAGTTAACTGTGTAGGTACTACTCTCGAACGTGATCAAGAGAATAAGATTAAACTAAAACTAGCGATTTTAAGTCTAAAACTACAAATGAAAAATGTGGTCCTGTTGTGGCTTAAGGTGCAAGAACAAGAGGAATGACATTTGAGACGATAAAATAAGATTTATCTGATATTTCCAAAAACAGTTAGACATTTGTTTATCGTTACTATGACAACAGCTACAATGGAAATAGATAGGAATCGAGCTTCCTGCCTCCAGCTAAGCCCGGAATGTTTACAAACAATTAAAGGGTCTATTGGAGAAGATGGTTCACCTCAGACGGGGGCTGGGTCTTTTTCTTTGCCTCCATATCTTTTTCTGTTGGAATTTTTCCAGCTTCTCCCTTTTTTTAGCCTCCTTCTTCAACTGAGCTTCCGTTTTCGGTGGTCCTGCAAAAAAAACAAAAACATAATCTAAGCAACGGTGCTATATAATGCAATGACGTTGACATTATTGTTAAGCCATATTGTTGTTAAGCTGTAGTGAGGGCGGCAAAGTGACTGTATCTAAAATATCCTCACCATTAGTTGCGGCTGCAGCGGTACCTCCGGCAGGACTGCCATTAGCTGCGCTGGCGTTGTCTTGAGTGTTTGCCTGAGTGTGACGGGCACCATCTTCTCACACAAAGTTACTTTTCCCAAAACCTTCGTGAACTGAGGCTGGTTTATGCAGGTGTTGAACCACCTCGTCAAATTGGTCAGATTTTTACGATCTTGTGGCTCCAGCACCTGAAACAAAAACATGCACAAATCGTTTAGCACAAATTCTTACAGATGCAGTTAAAACGATCCAAAAACTAATGTGAACACTTACATATTTGAATGGGAGAAGAACAGCACAGGCCACTGCCATATCGGCCAAAGTGACGCTCTCCCCCACCAGAAAGGTTTTAGGTTCCAGGGCTTGATTGAGCATTTTCAGAACACGCATCAACTCTGCACGGGAACTCTGCTGCAGCTGAAGAATAATATTAACAACTGCATCAGAAAATGTAATTGGAATAATCGTCACAAAAATTAGGGCTGGGAATTCTTTCGATTAATTCCGATTAACTAATTACAAAAGGTTGAATGCTATTTGTTAAACACTGGGATAAGTGAGAAAGATATGCTAAAAGTATATGCCTGAGATTACATAAACTACTATTTGCTTTTGGCTGACAAGAGTACTACAAACCGATATGGATGCTTTTGTTTTTATTTCATTTTATTTTTAATACATAATTACTTGAATTAATCCCAATACTGATAATATGCTACTTTTGTTAACTCTCTGGGTGTTCAGTGGTTATTTTGTTTTGCATTTTATTTCTTATTTTCCCTATAAAAAAAAAAAAGGGGATGGAGACAAAACAGGTAATGTCCTTGAATATATCTGCCATATTTGTCTTTTTTTTTTTTCTTATAACAAATATGATTGTAGATTTACTATTGCAAATGTGCTTTTACGTCTCATATCTCTTAATAAAAACATTTAAAAAAAATAATAAGTTGAATGCGATTAAAAATATGAATCAAATCAATCACACTTTACTTTAGCGGCACAGACACTTTTTCAGTTTCCTTTGTTCCTGCCTCTACTCTGGAATCACTCCATAGCTGCCTTTTGGAGATTAAACAATGGCTGGCTCAGAACTTTCTTCACCTGAACAAAGCAAAATCAGAGTTTGTTCTTTTGGTTCCGGGGATGTCCCTCAAATTCAGTCCAGGGTCATGGGTCCAGTTCATGATGCAGTCAGGAACCTGGGAGTCATCTTTGACCGAGAGCTGAATTTTAAACAACAAATAAATGCCGTGGTCAAAGCCAGCTTTTTCCAGCTGCGCCTTTTGACCAAAGTGAAGCCCTTTCTCTCGCGCCAAGTTCTCAGTTGGACTACTGCAACACCCTCTACTCTGGCTCCCACAGTCATCACTTCACCGGTTACAGTTAGTGCAGAAGGCAGCAGCTCGTCTTCTCACTGGTTCATCCAGATACAGCCACACCACTCCCTTCCTCTCCTCCCTGCACTGGCTCCTGACTGAGTTGTTGACCGTACATCGCCCTAGCAGAGTTCTCCGGTCTGCCAATCAAATGGTTCTGAACGTGCCCAGGTCCCAGTACAAACAGTGGGGCGATTGTTCCTTCAGGGTTACAGCGCCTAAACTGTGGAAGAGCCTGTCCCTCTGTCTGCGTGTTCTCACAAATAAGTCCCTTTATAAGTCAAGATTAAAGACACATCTTTTCAAAGTAGCTTTTAAGACTTAGATCGCACTTATTTATGTCTGGTATGTAACGTTTTAAAGGTTTTTTTAAGTTGTTTTATCTTTCTGTGAAGCACTTTGGTCTTCCTTGTGTTGTTGTTGTTGTTGTAAGGTGCTATGTAAATAAACTTTGATTGATTGGTCCTGAAAGACGTTGCTTAGGGACGAACACGGCATAAAACCAAAACCAAAACCAATTTTACTGTCAAACCTGTTTATGCACACAGTTAAGCCGACATTAACTTATTTCAAAAGATCATTCTCCAATGTCTTGCAGCAGGACAAAATCAATCAAACTGTTCTTGTCTTTGAAGTGTCTCTTAAAATTTAAAATAAGTTCAAATGTAGTAGAATACAAAGAAGCATCTAAAATATACCAATAACATTTTTAATCGAGTCCCACATTTACAAAAAATGATTTTGAGAAACAGAAAGAAACTTTATCCCAATCGTGTTGCCCATGAGATTTTCTTTTGTGCCACTTTTAACACCTCCAGCTGTTTTACACTTAATTACTGCATTTTTGTATATTCTCATAACAGATGCATGTATTCTTCTTAATGTGTGTATCCAAATAGAGGAAGTAGTCATCTTATTTACCTTTTAATTTAATTTGGAATATAGTCACAACATGTTACCTTTTTATCCATTCCCATGACACCCAGGAGAGGAAAGACCACCGCACACGCTACAGGGGTCAGCTCGTTGTCTGCAAAGCTGAGCCACTGCCACACCTGGCTTTGCTGTTTCCCATCTCCCCCAACTTTCTTACTCTGAGAGGCCAAGTACCAGGCAACAGCATTGGCTCCAGTCAGGACAGTTGCACCCTCCCAGGTGCTAGAGCCAGAGCTGGTCTCGAGCGGACATTTGCAGTGGCAGGAGGGTCATCTGTGACGACCTGAGGTTTTGCAGACTGACAGTGCTCCGCAGCTACCAGGGTGAGGAGACTCCTGACGTCTTCAGGGTGAGGGGACACGTATAGTGTAGCCATTCCTGGGGAGGAAAGATCAGCTGTTTTCAGAGCTTCATTTGATAAGGGGAAAAACGAAACTCTCCAGAAATCTGACCAGGACCTTTTTTCACAGGCTTCTCCACATTCGTGGGTATTACTTGATTTTAGCAGATGTTTTAAGAACAGAGAAGTTACACCAAAGAAACAAGTAAATATAGGCTCATAGATTAGGACAACAATAGACCTGTCACCATTGCCTTTTTATTCCTTCTTGCTAGCTGATATAACGGAACAAACCAAAAATTTATTTTTTATAGGTTCCCAGACCTCTGACTATACAGACTAACATCATTTTTGTTATAACAAGTTGACTGTGAGAAGGGCTTATGTTTTTTGTTGTTTATAACTTATGAATAGCTGTATGGGTCTCCAGCTCTATTTTGAGTGCTTCAATAACTTTATGTCATTTCAAATTCATTATGTCGCACATTAGTGAATGGGTTTTAACCATTACCACCTGTCAAGAGGACAGAACAAGTCAATCAGGCTACTTAGCCTTTGCTACAGATGACTAGAAGGCTTGAAGTTTGAATGAGTCAAGCAAAATCACTATTCGCCAAATCAAACAGTTTGAGATGCCCATAATAGTCAGTTATTGATACATGCAAGTAATTTACCATAGTCAAACGAAGCAGAACGTACCTTTGAATGAAAATAAGACCCGTCAGCTTTAGCAGAAAGCCGCACGGAGACACATGAGCGCAAGGTCCGCCTCCTCGCGTCTGATGCAACAAAAACTTCCGGGTTTCAAAGCGCTTCCGCTTTTTCCGGAAATAGTACAAAATAAAATAGCTCTTTCAAAAATAACCTATAAATATTAACATTCATTCTTTATTACCATTGTAAGTAAGTAAGTGCTTTATTTGTCATCGTACAACTGTACAAGAAATTGTGTTCAGGTGCTGCGCTAAGCTTGCCACCATTGTGGGCCAACCTGGGCATGTTTTTGGAGGTCAGGAAACCGTAGAACCCGGAGGAAACCTGGCTGGCTTCCTTCAGTCTCCTCCTATCCTCTGAAATGGTGCAGCACCTCCTGGGTTTGTTTGTCCCCGTTTCAGAGCATACCTCCTCCTTCCTCTTCCTCCTGTGCAGCTTCATCCGCACCACAACAGTCTTTCACCATCTTCTCCTCTTTTGTCCCTTCTTTGATTCCTGTAGCACAGGGGTCTCCAACCTTTTTACCCGGCAAGCTACTACAATAGGACATGCCTGGAGCACCTCCTGAGAGAGGTGCCTGGAGCACCTGAACCATTTGTGGTTTCTGTGTGTGCAGTTCGCAGAAAAGGGCAAAAACACAGCTGTACCAAGAAAGAGGAAGTTGCCACTTGTTTACACGTCTTGTATACAAGTCTTGCATTGTATGTTTGTGTGTAGAAGGTAATATTGGTTGTATTAAAAAAGACAATACAATAGATAGGTCAGGACTGGTTTATCCAAATGCACAGGGGCAAAATAAATCAAAATAGCAAACAGCTTGTCAACAAAAGTCCATTAAAACCTTGAGTGAAAGAGGCTTTCAGAAAAGTGTTGGTCAATTCGGTCAGGTCATTTGCAGCACCAACTTTGCAAAAAATAGCAGTTCACAGAGGCAGCCAGGTTTTCCCACGTGTAAAGTTCTTCTTATTAGACAATGCAATACCAATGTTTACCCACAGACAGTTACAAACTCTACAACAATGGAATGATTCACAGCACAGTTGTGTCTACGGTCTCTTCATTTCTGACTGCTTCTCGTTCAAAAGCATCATTCATTATGGCCATGAATATATTAATTACACCCGTTAGTATCCGCCATCCAAATCTAATAACTTTCCAAACACAATTCCCGCTGTTCCACAAAAGATTTCCGACACCACAGCCTACAGCACTGGCCTGACCTCCCAACTCTCCCACAACCGTCCCAACATAACCCCACTCTGCTCCACCAGATGTCCCCCGAAAAACGTAGTCACCCACCACGTATTGTTCAACACACCCCCAAATATGCCCACGGAGTCACCAGCGAGCGTGCCCATGCCCGTGATGCCAGTACAACAGCTGCTCAGAAGGGCTTCCCCCATCGAGGAAGTGCAGTAGTAGATTCGGGAGAAGCAGGCCTCCCCACGCCAAGCACGAGGTCCACAGCTGAGCCGATCCAGGAGAACACATCTGAGACCAAGAGGTGGAACACAGAGTAGGTGTCTCCGGGCAAAGCAGAGAGGACACCCAGATCCTCCTGAAGAACATACGAAACCTGTGAAAAGAAAATGAACAGAATTAGTTTAGTGGCTATTCCCCTATTTCTATTAATGTCTTCACAAGTGGCAATTTTTTAATGTTATATTGACTTTGAATAAATTTCTTCACATGATCATAATTAAATGCAAAGGGAAAATCCCTACGTTACTGGCCTACAAAACACACCCACAGGCCATAGCATCAAAACAACCTCAGCTAAACTGTGTGTATGAATGGATGGACTTGAGGTGTGAAGTAGCCAGATATATCTTCTCTTCTTTCTTTTTATTGTTGTATTGTCTGATGCTTTTTACTGATTTTCTGTCTTTCTATTCTTTTATCTAGAAAGCCTAACCAGGGATGGGGCTGAAAATTAGCCTATGCCTAGACGCCTTATGTATATAACATCAGCCACGGAGTTGCCATGGGCGCCGTAAGGGGGTGGAAGGTTAGGACGATTCTTTTTGCATAATAAATGACAGCATCACCTGAATGAGACGATGTGTAAATACCTGAGGCAAGACACACCTCATTCCATTTGCAGGGAGGAGCAGACAGGAAAGGGGACATTAACTCCAAACTGTGATGAATCATGTCAATGTTGCTCATTGCTGCTACTGTGACTCAAGTATATGTGCACATTTATAACTTAAAATCTCTTGAGGGGGGAAAACACAGATTTGAGAGCAGTTTCTCTTACATTTCCCACCAACCCTAACCTCTAAAACTCAAAATTACCTCCAGGACTAGACTATGTGTAAATATGTACAGAACCAGACAAGTTGAAACAAGAACGAGCTTAATTTTAGTGTGATTATCTCAATGGAATTAAAAGTAAATTGCTCCAAAAGACCCTGAATACCACCAGAAGAAACCCACATCTCATGAGTGCTACCTGTACAACCATTTTAGAGCCACTAGTTTAGACTACTCTACAAATGGTATGCAGTAATTACAGTGTTAAAAAGTAATTATCAATTATATTAGGAGCTTGTGTTTTTCTATGTACTGTATTTGCTTGTGTGACGTGCATCACCTGGCTTGGTAACTGTGTGATTGTGGACATCACGGGGTGCAGTGGGGCTTTAAGGATGGACAAAGTGGTGGACAGGACGTAGACCAAAGTGCTAGTGGAGTTATCGTCTGCCACCTGCTCCTCCAGAGTCTCAGAGCTCGCGGAGGCGTCTGATGGTGAGGGGTCTTCAGACGATGCGGCTGCCACTTCTTCATCGCTGTCAGGTGTAGTTTGATGTCTCTTTACAGATTCAGCGACCGTGGGCTTTTCCTCAGAGGCGACTTGTGCCTCAGAGCTGCTCACTACCTGCTCACCACTCTCCGCATGACCCCTGCTCTTCACTTTGTTAGGGGTTTGAGCGCCGTTGTCTGAATTAACTTTTTCAATTTCTGCATCTTCAGAAGCAGCCTCTGAAGCAGCTACACTCACAGTCTGGGAGGTTGAACCCAGAGAGGCTGCCACACTTTGCCCATCTACACCACAGCCCCCGGAGAACAGCTCTGTCACTCCTAACATGCCCACCAGCTCCTCCACGGTCACTTGCCTCTCCCCTACCTCTGTCTCTCTGATAAAGGCAACACTGAAGCTGTCTTTCCCTTCAGGGCAGCACAGCACGCAGCAGACCACAGCAGCTTGCTCTGACACTCTTCAGCTTCATCTCCAGAGCCTCCAGTCGCCTGGCTCCGATCAGGACGTACAGATCTCCCCCGAAGAGCCGCACTGGGGAGCGATCTTCGTCTGGACCAGAGCGGTGACGGCTGCATCCCACTGCTGGAGGTGGGACGCAGAGGGCGACAGCTCAGGCTTCTCACTGTCCCTTTTGAGCAGAGTTGGAACCACTACCGTGACACTTTCTTCTTCTTCTTTACTCTGTGGAAAAACATGTGCACCCAAGTTTTAGAAGTTTGAAAACATTAGAAAATGATTAACTTTAAAAGAAAATTGTGCAATTACAACAAACACAGTTCTACTGATCAATCTTCTGATAAAACAATCAAATGTTGATTTAATCAGTCTACAACAGCCATTCCCAAAGTCCGGGACATCGCGGCCCCCTTATTGTTCCGAAATTCTCTCGGGGCCCCGATAATAATAATTTACTCTATTCAAAGGAATTTGTTAACAGCTAAAATTACATATAAAAAGCAACAGCTATGACGGTGGGCAGAATACTGGTTTAAAGTAGTACATTATAGCAAATAAGTGTATTTTTCCATTTAAAATATAATGTTTTTGAATGTACTTGTTTTCTTGACAACCTTTGGGGGCCCCCCTGCAGTGCCTCTGAGGCCCCCAGGGGGCCCCGGACCCCACTTTGGGAACCACTGGCCTAGTGTAAATTGTTGAGACCCACCAATGAAACTCAAACAGTAGTTTTCATTAATAATACAGTAATGCTGAAAATGCAAACCATGTGACTTGACAAAAACAACATGGCATCTAAATAAACTTACTAAAGACCACCAACAGGCATCAATCCAGAGGCGGTGCTGGCCCTTCTGGGCCCTAAGCAAAAATCCACACGGGGGCCCTACAGTACGCATGCCATGGTTATTCGATGAAGAGCGAACCCATTTACGTTCAAAAACAGTTCCACTGTGCAGTAGAGCAGGGCAGAAGTGGCCTCACTTCATAATTATAATAATGACCTCAATTCAGGCCCTGCCCTCTGTGTGAGAACCACTAAGCCACTGTGAGACTGGGATTCAGGATTACTACTACTAGTCTTTTCCCCCTACTTTTTAAAATGGTAAATGGCAAATGGTCATATTCTCTCACCTCTGGTTCCTGACCTACAGTTTGGGAACCGCTGATTTAAAACTAACTGAAACCTGCACCTGACGGTTATTTCTGTCTCACCACTGAGAATTAGCCTGTGAGTAGCCCAATTCGTTTTAGACTGTGCACATTCAGAGAACCAGAGTTACTGTAAGTAACGTGCTCATGAGAACTGTGTGGATTCAATTCCTCTTTGAGACAAAAAGGCCACGTGTATGGCTTTAACTACTGTCCTGATACTCTGCTAGAGACAATAAATGAGTGTGGCGATGCAGCCCGAGTCTGCACAGAGATAACATGAGAGCAGCGCCCGGCCCGGGACACGGGTGACATGCAGGTGCACAGGAGGCGAGGCGAGCAACGGGAGACAGACAGCCAAGCGGTCCGCGAAGGGGAGAAGCACTCGCCCCTTGGAAGTGACAGGGGGAAAGCGGTAGGTCTCTCCTGCTCATCCACTTCAGCAGACTGCTGCGCGTTGGTGTTATATGTGACAAAGCAGGCGGAGAGTGAGTGAGCGCTGTCAGATTGCCTGTCCCCCATAACAACGCACCCAACCCTACGCACCTTGCGTAGTTTCCGTATAGGAAAAACTGGCTCTGCATCAATCCATGCATTAAATTAGAGCAAATGTGTCCTTACCACAGGCCCATCTTCAGCTGAGCTAGCTGCCACTTCATTGTTGAGGAAGAAAGCAGAGTAGACTGCACTACCGCAGGCTGGTTGGTACAAAGTGGCAAATGTCTGTCCCCCTGGTCTGGTGTGGCACCGCGGGCGCAGGGGCCTGTCGGAGCAGCCCTGAGGAGGGCTCTGTTTGTAGAAGCTGTGACTGCAGAGTGTGAAGTCTGGCTCTGAGGCGGCTTCAGCAGGAGTCAGGCCTGTGCCAAGCAGCGCCAGCAGCCACACAGCAGCAGCAGTGACAGCAGCAGGACGCAACATAGTGTTGTGAAGCGCTCGCTCTCCCCAATACTGAGAGCTAGTGGGAAAGGTTCATAAATAATCCAGCAGCGTCCGGTTGTAGATGAAAAAGGTAGAAACGTCAGCAAGCCCCAGTGATCTCTGTTTTTTTCCTACTTGCTCCTTGTTTTCGCATTTCGAAATGAACATGAGCTGCACAGACAAGGTGAATCTCTGGTGCAGGCACAATCTTGCTTACTGTTTCCTTTCCCTTTCCCTGACAGTCTCACCCCTCCTGTCAGTTCCACCCTCTGCCTCTCCCTCTGGCTGTGAGGACACTTTACCCTCCCTCTGACTCTACGGTTACACCTTTAGCTCTCACTAGTTTTAAGTACACAAGCCAACCCACACCCTTCAATGGCTGTTCACTTACCTGTAAATCTGCATTCCCGAACAATGGGTGCTCCATGACACCCAGACACAGAAACAGTATGTTGTGGTGCTTTTTGCTGTGAAGTGCACATTCCTAGAACTTTCTGAGAAGCAAGTTTGACATGAATCCATTACCATAGAAAAACCATAGAAATATGACAGAGCATAAAATGTCCATTTTATAAAGTGGAGTTCTGAAAAGTTGCAGTTTCCCACAAGCAATTACACTGTAAAACTGAATAATCTTTGCATTTATGCAAATGAGAGCATTCCATCATAAATCTCAAAGAAATGCCTGTTGCAACATGATCTGGCCCTCCGTGATTCCCTTTGAACACGTCTTATGTTGAAAAAACAACTTTTGCGGCTAACACATTATGCAGGCTCACTGATAAAACAAGACATCCCTGTGAGCTTCTGTCAAAGGTCATAGCTGATAGACTGATAGACTGATACGACTACTGACTATAAAGCTTACATCTTTTTTTTTTTCATTAAAAGATTAAAGGCTGAGTACTGTAATACATTTGAATGTTGACTCCCATATCTTGCATATTATCACATCAGAAATAAAACAAAAAACAATTTCAGTAAGATTATTAATTAATAATTAAACATGTTAAGCTTTATTTGGGTTCATTTAACATTATCTTCTGCTTAAATAAAACACACCAATAGCGGTAGTGAAGAAAATGTAAAGAATATTTCCATGGTACACCATGCTGAAGTAATATGAGCATTAGCTCTGTGAGAAATAAACAATAGCAGTTTCTAATTTCACAGTCATCTCATGAATTAAGCTTTAAAAATAATTTGTGAAAAAACACGTCTCTGTACTGAATCTGTAACTCAGCAAATGTCCACAAGGGGGAGCTTTTCTCTCCTATAAAATCAGATGAGGCTACATCAACACAAGTCTTGGTTTGTTTGACAGTTTTCCAGTTTGTTGGGCCCATCAGTCCTGCATCCAGAAGAGATACCTCACTCATTTGGAATATCAATGACCAGCTCGGCCTCGTCGCCCTCTCCTCGATCAGTGTCCGCTCTGTCACTGTCCGCGTCGCTGTCTCGCTCCTCCTCGGCCACGTCTCCGCTCAGCATCTGTCGGGGCACCCAGCTGAAGGGCCCACCGGCAGCCGGAGACGACCCAGTGGCGGAGGAGTAATTAGGAGTCATGGGAGCAACAACCTGCCCACGACAAGACAATATACAAAGAATATGTTTAGATCACAGTCAAGAGGTTCTCATCTTATATGCCTAATTTGATCAAAAACCAAGAAAACTGACTTAAATACAGAAACGTTAGATAAGATACAATGCATAACAGAAAAATGTAGATGGACAAATTCTGTTGTGAACCCTCTCCGACTCTCACCTTCCCAGCAGGTTCCTTCTTCGTTTTGGGTGTTTTTGTTTTTCTCTCTTTCTTCACTCGATCAGATGGTGGAGCCAAATACTCGGGTGGAAATGGCATCTACAAATCATTCATGAACATCCCAGTGGCCAAATGATGACACACAGACACAAAAATATGCATAAAAGAACACACAAGAATGTATAAATGTAAAATGCTCTATGTATGACAGTGAAAACCTTAAAATACCAACAAAAATAAGGAATTAAAATATGAAGAGATGAAGGTGAAATGCTCACGTCTACATGAACCGTTTAAAAAGACAGACTTACAGTGTTTAGATAAGATCCAGAGCCTGAAGACTGCAGAGGATTCATACAGGTTCGTGACAGATGGGAGGACGATGACGATGGAAGGCACGCGCCAGGACTACTTCTGCGCCTAGGGAGAGAAACTCGCCGTAGTCAGGAAAACAGACATTTTTTTATATTTAAAAATATATTTAACACACAGCCCTTGTTTGAAAGCTCTCCATTCTTTTTACACCTTTCAGATACATTTCTTAATAACAACATTATACTTATTGTTTAAGCTGCTTGGACACTTTCAACCATTATAGAATGATCTAGGCAATCTATTGTCCATCTCCAAGTAAGAGTAAATGATGCTCTGCAGTTGACTAATACCTGAACAAAAACTTGAGGACATAAACCTAATTAAAATAATATCCAAGATTTAATGTGCAGTCTCTGCCACTTACTTTTTGACCATTTCTCGTTCTCTTTCTCTAGGTGCTTCCCCTTCACTGTTTTCTGAAGAAACTGTTGCTTCTGAATCTATCAACAAGAAAAAGTCTTGTAAAGCAGCACATATAAAAACAAGCCATAGGCTACAGCACAGAATACTTTTATACAGTATATACCTGAAGAGTCTTCGTCTACTCTCTCATACTGAAGTAATCTGTCCAACAGGAAACTGTAAGCACAATATTAACACATTAAAATAAATACAGAAAATAATAGGAGGATTTTTTTTTCAATAAACACCTTTTGTCCCTGGAAACCTTCAGTAGCTTTCTCTGTGCTCTCCTTAGCTCCTCCTGAAAACATTCCTGTTCCTGTAAACGCAGTGCAAAATGTTACAAGCGTTGCATTGAAATAAACACAATTATGTCGTAAATACTTACATAAACAAGGAATTTTAATTTCCGTTTGAGATTTTTGTACTTTCGCTTATAATCGACTTCGATGTCCGCCTGACCGTTCATTTCTGTTTCAGAAGTAAAGAAAATATAGTTTTAATTGCAATATAAGACAAAAGACATTATTATTTTGCGTGTGCTGCTAGTTAGCTGTTAGCATATCAGCTTATAATTGCTCGTAAAAGAGAGATACACTTCTTAGATACTTAAAAACACGTGCAATTGAACACAAAGCGCGTTTACAACAAAGCATAACAGTTTCTTTTGAAAATATACGTACAGCAAATACAAAAGACAACCATACCTCTCGTCTCAGTGTGTCTGTGCGACATGCTTCCTGTTTACACGTGTGACGTATAATTTCTG
Source organism: Neogobius melanostomus (assembly GCA_007210695.1). Lineage (NCBI taxonomy): Eukaryota > Metazoa > Chordata > Actinopteri > Gobiiformes > Gobiidae > Neogobius > Neogobius melanostomus. The sequence continues at coordinate 635,588 of VHKM01000213.1, read as the reverse complement.
CGCCGCAAAAAAGTGTGAGGAATCGTGATTTACGGGTTATGGGTATGGAGAGAAAGCGTTCGATGTTTATTCTGTTCGAAACTTTATAGCTCTACTGGTTATGTTTAGTGAGTGATTGATTCAACGGTCCACGGGAGAAAAAGATCACATGGGCGAAAAATCATACAGCTGTGCCGTTTACATTCAGGTGAACCTTTCAGCTGCTCATTCTGCTTGAAGGTAAATCTCCAGTCACACACGAGGATCAACCGCGCAGTTAAAATAACATTCTCAATGAATTTGTTTCAAAGATTCTTTTTTGAATGCTGCCAAGAAATATAACATAATTCTGTGACTTTCTAGGCTGAATGTCTTTTACGTTAAATCCGTTTTTTGCAGTTTGATATTGAATACTGTGGTTCAACTCTTTTCTAAATAAAGACCTGCACAGATACAGATACATTGCTTTTCTGTTTCCTAATGAAAATGTTGATATTTTAATTTTTTTGTAAAAATTTAACATTATACTGTTATTTTTTATCTCTCAATTTAAAATGTGTTTTGGCTGTACTTGTAAAAAACTAATTGAATATATTCAAGCTCTTTTTTTGTATCAAAAGGGTGGAGCCATATATAATATAGAATCCTCTTTTATTTGTCTGTCGCCCCAAATCATCAGATTTGATGTTTCACTATTTCACTACATTGTCTCTTCTTCACCCCTTGCCCTTTGTTTACTTTCTTTATTTTAGGTATTTCATTGTTTTTTTTATTACAAAATGCATATTTTCTTAATAATCTCTCCCAATTTTGAAAAATAAAAATCCTTTGAAGAAAAGTTATTTTTCTTTGTTGAATGTTTTCGATATTTCGATTATTTTAATAAGATATTTAATAAAAATAATACACTCTTATTACAGCCACTGCTTTGCAGCCTTTTGTGAGTTAGTGTACGCTCTCAGCTCAGCCCAATCCATGCCAGGAGTCAGGCTATGAATTATAAATGAGAGGACCATTGCAGAGAAGAGTAATGCTTTAGTGACTGTTCAAAAGCCTAACCTTGTGTGTCCTTAAGTGCAGGAACTTACATTTAATGGTATTAAAAAATGTATATGTTCTGGTAGATGGTGTATATAGGTTGTATAAGAGAAAGGAACAGATCTAGACAGTGAAATGCTGATCCAGACTCCTGGGAGAGAGGCGGAGAAACGCTGACTGTACATTCAGAAATAGTGCTTAACTGTGACATATGAACCTCCGCAGCGCAGACAGTATCCTTTAGTCCTCGACCAAGAAAATACAGCATCACATGGTTTCAACTATATCCAGGTGTCAGGCAAAGTAATGTGGCATTTTGATTTGTGAACATAAGTCTTGAATGTTTAATTACTATAAAAACATCAGAAAACAATGACTTCCTGTACTAGGTCTGTTTGGCATGAGAAAAAAAAATCAATATTTAATATTGCAGTAATGATTGTTGCAGTTTGTATGTTTTTTCCATAAATTGTGCAAAACAAGACATAATACAAAATCAGGACCATAGCGAAGACCATAGCAAGGCTGGTAGCCACAAAATGTCAGTTGTAAGACCTCAGTGCTTTTGTGATGTATTGCAGCCCTATTGTACCAAATCCAAATGCCCCAGATGGTTAATGTACCGGTTACATTGGAAATTCACCAACATTTGTCAGGTTGGCTATCGGTAATTCAAGTTTTGGTCGACGACTATACTGCTAAGAGAAAGAAGTCTTGCTGCCTTTGACAAAGCCTCCCATTAGCCTTTCTGTCAGTGTCTGTCTCGACTGGCCCATTCCCTTAATGAGTCCATATATTCTCAAGTCGTCCTGTGGAACTTACCCCTCCTCGTCAATACCCTGTCTCCTGTTAATTTTCTTCCTTGAATCTATGTCCTTGGTACTTGATTCGTCTTACTGTACCATAAATCTGTTGTTTACTATGGCAACAGTTCTGCTTATATGACCAGATGCCCGCCATAAGCTCAAATCCATGTCCTCTAATTGAGAGGTTTGTCACCATGTCAAAATGTTATTTATCTGCAGACACTGACTGATTGATTTACTGATTCCAGTGATATAATGGCAATAAATCTGTGCAATTTATCGTCAAATTGCAAATCCCACATGGTCCGTTATGATTAGGTCACCTTCCCCATTGTTTCAGTCTGAAAAGTAACTCGACATCCTTCTTGTTTATGTCGCTGATGTTAATTAGAACTGCTTTTATTGATGCTGACTAAAGAACTGACTATTTCCTATGTCTGTTTTCGTCTGGATAGGTTGGGTTCATGTTCTATAGATATTTTGATCAAATTCTCAGATGTAGGGTCTATGAAAGCAGCAGCAGCTCCAGAACAACCTAACTGAGGGTGCATTTGAGTTTTAAAGGGTACAAATAGAAATCCTCGTTAAAATGCATTAATGTTGCAACCAGTGTTGGGCAAGTTTCTTTACAATTGTATTAGTTACAGCTTTAAAAATGTAATATGTTTGTATTAGATGTTACTGTGTCAAAAATGTAGCTGAGTTACACTACTTTGAGTTACTTTGACAAAATATAAACAGAAAATAGTAATAATGCCACTGAGCAAATGTGCAGTCAAAGATTCCCTTTATCTTCGCTTTCCCCATTCTCTCGTGTTGTGTTTTGACAACATGAACTACACGCAACTGCAGATCTTATACACCAGTGTCCAACATGATTTGGTGCTGCATTTTGTTTGGTGTTTTTTTCGTTCATACATTAAATGCAATGTAATGTATAGTACTGTATTTTGTGAAAAAATATATGGTAAGTAACAATAATATTGAAACTTATTTGGCAACTCTGCCCACCTTTGTTTGATACTAATGTGAGAATGATTTCACTTAAAGTGCATATGACACATTAGACACAATTTTTGCTAAAACATAGTTAACACGATTATATTTAAGATTTTGCTAAAGATTATACCCAGTTTTCTTTAGTTTGGCCATTTTTATGATGTTAATAGTTTCACTTCCTTATTGGACACTGACAGGAAGTGATATAGAAGAAGGTAAACATTTTAAACTGTTGCCGTGGTGACCATGTTAAGTCAATGGGAAATGAGTGAGTCAAACCTCAATGAAACTTACCGTCATCTGTGTCACTTCCTGTCAGCAGCTTAACAATTCAAATAAAAATTACTTTTCTGCCCAACATTTCTTCATTAAAATTGCTGGTTCACTGAAATAAAATGATAATTATGCAACTGATATTATCCATCTAAATAAGTCATATTTTCAAAAGCATTAAAACCTGTCATATGCACTAAAGTATTGTTAATTTGTACTAACCAAAGTGATAGCCTAAGCTTTGCGGCAAATCCATAAACCAGCCCTAAACAACTGCAAAAATTCAGTTCCAAGACAAAATAGATTTCTTGGGATGCTGTGATGTCACTTGAGCACAAACCGATTCTTTGCTGCCTCTTTATTGGCACTTATTTGAGCTACCGTAGGCACTGATTGGCTGAACGCTTGACGTGCTGGCTCTGAAATGTAAAGATCAATTTCTCATTTAAATGTAGAGGGACAGAGGCCATCAGGACTTACTCAGCGGATTGGACCAGACAGCTGCTCTCTGCACTCTGTTAGGCTTTAGATAATAAACACTCCAGACTCAACACCTTTGTGCAGCAGTGGAATGAAGATAGATGTTTGCAATCGTTTTCTAACCAGTTCACAGACTGACAGTATCTAATTTCATAATAACAACAGTCAAAAGGGTGGCTTAGTGGTTAGCGCACTCACTTTGTGGGAAGAAGATCCAGAGTTTGACTCCCAGACCCACTGGGACACTTCTCTGTGAAGTCAGCATGCTCTTCTCGCTATATCTGGGTGAGGGCGGCTCAATGTTTTTTGTTTGTTTTTGGTTTTTTGTGTGTGGAAAATTCAACCTTTCCATGTGGATCCGGTTCCCTTTTGGAGTACAATTGAGGTAGAAAGTCAAGACAAGAGATCCAGCCCATTGTGAGAACATCATCCTTGTTCATTGTGATCATTGTAGGAGGGTGACAAGGCTGAGGAAAGGCTGGTCTTCAAAATGTACAGACAGTCATCTGTTCGAAGTGCACTGACTTTATTGTCTTTACCTTGTAGCGCTTTGGTCGACCTGATTGTTTTAAAAGTTAAATCAAGTCAAGTATTTTATTTATAAAGCACGTTTCAATAACCATGACAGTCACATCAAAGTGCTTTACTGAGCAAACAGTTAAAAAATAATCACACATTACAACACAATTCCCAGAACATTGTTACACATCCCAAGAAAGTTTTTAAAACAAGAAAAACAAACATATTAGTAAGACGTATAATTTCAGGGGGAGTCAAAGGCAAGTTTGAATAAATGCGGTTTTAAAAGTGTCTTAAACTGCGTAATGGAGGAGCACAACCTCAATTGGAGTGGTAGGTCGTTCCAGAGCTTGGGGGCCACCACAGAAAAGCCTCGATCGCCCCTGGTTTTATGTTGAATCAAGTTTCAATTTGCAGTCACTCAGCCGTCCATTTGGTGTCCAGTCCATATTACTACCGTCTGACAATTGCTGTCCCAAGATCATGAAATGTGTCCCAGATGTGGGAAAGTTGGTATGCCCCCTCGACCCGGTTCACAGTCTGGGGGGCGCGTTTCCGGATCTCGATGGCTTCTCTGATCCAACGGTGGTGTTTGTTGCTCTCGGTGCCGATGATATGGGCATTGTCCAATCCATCAGATGGCTCTCCCTCTTGCAGTGTCTGATATGGCAGACTTCAGCTGTTCTTGTTCTGCTTGTCGTCTGGTGGCTCGTGTGCACGCTTTTGATGTTTCTTTTTCACATTCTGTTCGATGTTCCTTCTTCCTGATGTTGAACGCTCTGCCAGTTTCCCCCACGTATGATTGTTGCACGACAAACAAGGTATCTCATATATCACATTACATTTGTGTTGTTGGTCTATTTGTCCTTTGGGTGAACTAACACTGTCGTAGTTTTTTGTGAGGTTTGACCGGAGTGTTGATGTTGTGCTTGTACATGGCCCTCTGTACCCTCTCTGTGACCCCCCTGACATATGGAAGTATGACATTGTCAGCCGGTCTGAGGCTTTTGGCTTGGAAAACCGTCAGTAGACAATAATTCTATAAAGACATATTTAACGATTATTGCTGATTATTTACAGATCTTGCTGTCCTTGCATATAGATGCAATAAACTGAGTACATTTTGTTCATTATGTAAACTGAAGAGGAGAATTAAAAATGTGTAACTATATATAGTAACTATATACAGTAAAACTTCATCTGCTCCCTGGATGAAAAATGTGTTCCAATCCAGTCTACTTAACATATTCAAGTCAAGTTTGAATATGTTAAAATTAAAGCATTGAATAAGTCATGAAGTCATGATGTAACAACTAATCATCAGCCATTTTACAGACTCCGATAATGGTTTCTTTCTTTTTCCTGCAGTAAAATTTAGAAAGAAGGAAATCCCTTGTACAAGTTTGGTGGAATGCAGAAACTGGAGCACATGAAAACTCCACACAGATACATGTAGGTTTCATATAGACAGGACCTTCTTACTGTGAGGAGTATATACTGATCAAGCCTAAATTTCACTTTGGAATAGTTTGAGCACATATTCTTGGGTTAAGAACAGGAGTAAAATACCAACAACGCAGAAGTCAATGTCATAAATGGTTTATTCCTACAGCAGTTTTACTATACAGTAGATATGAAATGAAGAAAAACATTTCATTACAAAACATTTGCATTTAGAGTGTAACAAAAAGGTCTACAGGCGTAAACAGAAGGCCGACAGGACGCACACTGTGCAAAAAGTGCCACGGTTAACATTAGTGTTTTCATTCAGTGAAACTCCAAAGCTGTGAATGAACGGATCCATCTGTACCACATCAAAACATTTCAGCACATCGACACTCCTTGGAGCTGCTGGTAAGATGTCAAACCAAAGGGCTTTCTTTTACCTACTCGGGGATCCAATGGGTTGTTCTCATGGCACTATAACATTGTAGAGTCTATAGATTAATACTGAGGTGGAGGGCAGCTAGGAATCCTATGTTGGAATTTACCCCCATCATTTTGCCAAAATGTATGATCCGGTTTATGGTTTCCGTAATTTATGGTTTAGGTGAACTATAGTGAAACTTATCGCCATAGTATCACATAATTAGTGGGTTAGTTAAACAGGCACGAGTGTTGCCAGTTCAAAGGATCCAATCACTAACATCCAATGATGGGAAAAACATTGGTGAATTTTCTGTTTGGAGGTTTGCTCCAAAAATGGTGCACAGCCCCCGCCAATAATATGATCTACTTAGTGTAATCATATTATTCTGATTATTTCATCTATCAGATCCTCTAATATACTTGTAATCTACTGTGGTATAGAATGACATTTCCTATGAAAACCATTTCTTAAACGTCCTATACCTGATTATTTTCAAAATAAAATAAGGAGCGCATAAATTTTGTGGTTACCAAAGTGGGACCGGGGCCCCCTGGGGGGCCTCAGAGGCACTACAGGGGGTCCCCAAAGCTTGTCTACAAAACAGGAAAAATTCATGTATTTGGGCACATGTACCATTTTAAACCAGTATTTAGCTACAGTCAATGCTAGATGTTGCTTTTTATATAATTTCAGCTGTAAAATAATAAAAAATTCCTTTGAAAAGAATAAATTATTATGATTTGGAGATTTTCGGATCAATAAGGGGACAGTGATGTCCCAACTTTTATGGAGCCTCACAGTCCAATAATGTAAACTACAGCGATTCGCCTGCTTGTTCACAATCAACAAAAAGGCTTTACAATTAGTTGGTCTTTTGTCACAAATAAAAATGTCTTAAAACTATTCTGAACGACAAAACAAATAGGTATAGGACTTTTAAGAAATCAACAATTGTCACAAAAAGCCCAGGAGGTTTGACCCTGTCACCTTTGAATCCATCTTCACATCTAGCCATATTTTCAAACATTTCATAAAATAAACCTTTCAATAACTTGCATAACGTCTAATCCTTCCTGATCACATAACTCAGCAAGGGGTGCAAACTGCAGCCTACCTGGCAAAAACAAGGTGCAATTAGTGTCGACTACAGTGACAGACGTGAAGCTTTCTCTAACGATCGAGGCACTAAATAAAGTATCACTCAAATACCTCACAATACAGCTGACAACTCGCGCGGGGTTTTAGCACATTCACGCTCACGACAAACACAGCGAGAGGCGTTAAGCATTAGGGAAGTAACAAGAACCAATCGGAGAGGTCTCACTGTATTGTCACGGACTGCCACAACATGTCTAATTGCAAGTACAGTACCGACGTCTAGAAATGTGTTGTTCATATTCAGCATTCTGGTGGCACAGAGGTGAGGGAAGCTGACAGCAAGAAGTTGATTGCACGAGTCCAATGACGCTGTCTGGACTTTAAAAGAGCAGACACCTCATGACATCAGAAGGTGGAAGTTGGCGAGTGTTTTGAGTTTCTCGAGAAGGAGATGCACGATTACTCAAAACTCGACAGCCAACGACGATGCAATACAAAACGCCTCATCAGGGCTTGTGAAAAAGTAGCATGACTATATTTAAAGCTTCCCCACAATATCGCGGTAAATATCGTATTGCGAGGTGACTACGGTGAGATTTGGACATTGTTACATCCCCCGGTTAAAGCAGGCACATGGATACTTAGCACTCGGAGATGAAGCTCGGTAATACAGCTGTGCACAAGCGGCGTATACATCAGCAAGAGGCTACACACACACACACACACACACACACACACACACACACATAAGTCACGCTCACTTTGAAACGCACGGAGCAGCCACATTTAATTACAGCAATGACGACACAACACCCCTCTGTCGGGACGCGGGACACAGTCAGGAGGACGCGCTATGGGCATGCTGCGACTGGCGACATGTAAAAACCGCAGGTCGTGAGTAGGGCTGCACAAAATGTCACAGAATCGTCGTTACCGCGGCGTCGCAATTTCCGTATCGCGCACAACAAGCGTGTACCTCCGAATGAAAGAGATTTACTTTTTTAATCATTAGTCAAAAATGTGAATGTGTTTTGACTTCACTTGTTCAAAACATCATGTTGTTTTCTTAACTTTGTTCTAATTTTTACACTGTTGCCACATATTGTGCACCCCTAGTCATGAGTATCTTCAGAAAAGTATGTGGACCAATCAAAACATGAGCTTGTTGCTTTTTTACTCGGTGCTGAAAATAGCTAATGTTCATTACATCATGAGCCTAATATCGTGTACATAAAAGTTGGTGAGATATTGTTGTAGTAAATCTTTCATATTTAATTATAAATATTATACAACATATTTTATATCCAACCATTCAGTCCTAAAGGGTTAAACTGGCAAACACATGCACTATGTACAAGACTACTGTTTGTGTCACACTGGGGGAACAGATAGTTTAATTCACTGAAATCCGCCTTCGCATATTGAATAATTACATTTGTGACATCTTTTGGGAGTAGAACGAACCGGCATTTTCTCCAGACATTTTTTTTTTTTTTTGGAGTTGAATGTGGCGATGAAAGCTGCTTTTTATTGCAGATCACGTGACACTCGGGGTTTATACAGGCAGATGCAAGTCAAATTTAATGCCCAAATACTATATCTTAATGCCACAAACGCAGAAATAAACCAGCACGTATTTAATTTAATTTCTTAAGATTAGCAAATATTTCATAAAATGGAGGAAAGAGAACTGGACAAAACGGGCAACTTTTTAGCAAAAAAATGTGGCGCATTTTAGTCAAAACTGCAACTGTACATGTTTCAGACCATCATTTAGGTATTTCAATGAACTGCAATGTCATATTTTTTGAGTAAATTCAGACTTAATGCCAGTTTGATGCTTATAATAACACTTAAAGGGACTAGATGCAAGTTGTCATTTCTATACTCACTACTGCCACCTCAGGTCTTACACGTAACTGCAGTTTCTATATTAAGCTCTTGTATGTTATGCGTAAGACCTGAGGTGGCAGTAGCGAGTATAAAAATGACAACTTCCATCTAGTCCCTTTAAAGCCTTGACTTTTTAACGCCCTGCGGAAATCGTGGAGACTTGAACCACGGCTCCTGTGATTCCTATTTGTTGTTGTCTAACATCCAAACCGTCCTGTCTGTGCAAGAGTCCACTTAACATCTTTGGCCCTGATGAAGAAAATGGCGAGATTTTCAAAACATTTGCCACATTGACTTAGATAATTCATTTTTAATATCTTGTCGTTATTTACACATAGACACATGATTATTGACGTAGATGTAGATCAACTCTAAATATCTCATGGCTTGGTTTGTCCATCGCCAGTAAAAGCGATGCCAAAGTACATCTGATTTTAACGGTCAGGTGAAGCATGAGGCAGAAAAATGCCTTATTTTATCTTGAGACATCTACATTTTACATGCCCATACTTCTAAAGTGGAATCTGGAGAACAGCAGTAGTAAATAGTATTGTTAGTTTAGCTTTACATGAATTATAATTTAATATTGTGTAATGCAATGGTGTTATCTTAGCAGTATCCTAAATGGCTTGTGTTTTCTAGACTGAAATTGAATCAAAATCACAATGGAGGGTTGCAGACACTTATCGCATATCGCAAAGACTGACATTTCTTTGAGACCGCGCTGTTTGTTTTCTTCTCTTAAATGTTAATGCTCTTAGGTGTGTTTAGAATGAGCACCGTGAACTGAATCGTTCGTCTTATCGCAGTCGCAATAGTTGTAAGAAAATGTCAATAAGGTAAGATTGTGCAGCCCTACATGAAAACGTTTTGTTTTTAGTTCACGAACTACGATGCTAATTAGTTAGTGAAGGTCAGTAAGTCATCCCAGTCAAAGTTTTTAGCAAAATTGTGAAAACTACAAGCTATGTTTTCATATTAGAAAATCTTTAAAGTTTTAGCTGTAAACTCTGCAAGGGATTAATTTGCAGTTTGGCAGTTAATCCGCAAAGATGACGATTAAGTGATTTAGTTCTGGTATTGAAGAGAAGTTAGTTCAAAAAGTCCCCAATGTCACGTGGTAGAGTTACATAATGATGATAATACTGTGAGTAATACAATGCAACAGTTACAGTAAGTGGTTGTCCTCACCCCAGGCTTTTGTCGTATCCTCCTCGTTGGTAACTGGGGCTCCATTGTCTACTGTGAAGCTATGAAGAAATAAAATAAAGTCTTTTTCCGTAGCAGTTTTTAGATGCTAGTGGTTTTAGCAGACTCAGCGGCTACAGTGGCTTCTTTGCTGGAATCCGCCACTTTGGCATCTATCGCGGCGGCCTTCGGGTGATCCGGACTCGCTTTGAGCTCGGGCCCGATCTTGGGCGTGCCGTTGGTGATCGGTTCCGGGGTGGTGGGCTTCGGCTTCTCGGGCGAAGGAGCCAGGGTGGTCTTGGTTTCCGGCGCGGGAGAAGCAGCGGGACTCAGGCTCGGTTTGGGACTCATCGGGCTATGGCTGGCCTTGGGTTCGGGGCTTGGCGCAGGGCTCAGCTTCACTTCAGTGGATTTGGGGGGTTCCAGCTTGGATTCCATGGGCGGCTCCGGGGCTTTTTTGGGCTGAGGTGATGTTTTCAATGGCCTAAAAATAAAGAGACCAACATTATAAGAAAACACTATTCCTTTTTTATAATATTTTATTTATGTATTGGTTTATTTGGTCGGGACAGTGCAAGTTAATGAACAAGCCACACAGGATTGTAGCCTTGGGATAATTTCCATCCGTCGTCCCCCATGTGCACTCTCAATCACACTCTCATACATCCTGGCCTATTGTACATGTTTTTAGTGGTAGGGGAAACCGGAGTACACGGAGGGTACAAACTCCACACAGAAAGGCCCCGTCCCTGGTGGGAAACGAACCCGGACCTTCTAGCTGTCAGGCTTAAGTCCAGGAGCATATTCTTGTCCCTGGGCCCCTTCTGTACACTATATAATGATTCTATGAGCAAAAACACATTTCATTTTTATAATATGAGTGGTCAAAGCTTTAAAGAGGGGGTATTATGCCTTTTGCAGGTATTTGATCATAATCTCAAACACATGTTTATCACTGTCTTAAAGCAGTACTAAGTAACTCTTGTCCCTAGAGGCCATAAGCGCAACTGCAGGTGTCTTAGCAAGTTACGATTTTTTAACTTATTAAATGTCTTGGAGAGTAAATACTACGCTGACAGAAAAAGTGAAGGGAGAGAGGGGTGTTGTACATCCAGTTATACAATGGGAATAATTTTTTTCACTCAAACTTGGCTGTAAATAGTGTTTAAAGTGGCGCTAGCCCGCAGTTAGCTTTGCCCGTTAGCCTGTTAGCTTCTTCTCCGTGATTCTATTAGTGTGTATTGGTTACTCCGCCCTGGTGGCACTCAAGTTGCAAGCATGGTTTTCTGGCCAGAGACACCAGGTGGAGATGAAAGACCCCCCAATCATCCCATTAACACTTGTATTACCCCCAGAGGGACTACGGAAAGGATTTATTAAGGTAAACACGTGACTTAGTACCGCTTTAATGCAAATATGTTTTGCGACAATAAATCAAAATATAGCCGCAAGCGGCGATTATCGGCCCTCGCCGACCGCCCTGCCTAAAGCAAGGGAGCGCTTCGCTTCTCTATACGATTACAAGAGCCCCTTCGCCAGCCCTGATGGCGCTCGGGCCTAATAATACAATATTGATCTAAAACAGCTGATTTTCAAGCGATCTCATCCTACTTTGCGATGAAAGGATTAAGCTTAGCATTGAGAAGTGAGGAAAGCATTTCCTAGAAACGTGCACCTGCTTTTTGGGAGCTGTCAAACAAGGTGCTAAGAACAGCCACTGAAGAAGATTCAAAGATTGCTCAAAAATGCGTGAATGAGTCAAAATACAGCTCCAGATAATCTTATAATTGTAAGTGGATGAGTTGTGCTAAAGTGGTAGAGGATGAGGTACTACCAAACCCATTCTGATCCTGTTCATGGTCATTACTCTCAAGGCTGAGGGGTCAACCTTTATACAGCCTTTACCGGTACAAAACATACAAGAAATAAGTTATTACTTGGTTTCAGTCTCAGCCGCAGGAGCAGAGGGAGCAGGGGGCTTGGTTTGTTCAGCTGCAGGAGCCGAGGGCTGAGGCGCCGCCGCAGCAGCAGCAGCAGCAGGGGGGAGGGCTTGGGTTCAGCGGGGGCCGTGATGCTGGCCGCCTCGGAGTCTGGGAGCGCGTCCGCAGCGTCCGTGTCAGTGTCCAGGGGCAGAGCAGTGTTGAAGCCCACGCCAGAATCGCTCGTCTCCAGGTTCCCCCCGCCCACCTCTTTGGACGACACCTCCAGACCCTGACACAAGAACAATGAGGATTAGATACAATACATAGGTTTAATTATTTAACTCATTTGCACTGCCTGACCAAAAAGAAAAGTCACAACCTGGCTTTAACTAACTGTTATGGTCTGGGGTGCTGCAGTTGGTCTGGTCTAGATTCAGCAACACTATGTGCCCAAAGAATGAGATCAGCTGACGACATGAACATCCTGAAAGACCAAGTTATAGATATAGACGGCATCTCTGGACTTGCCCATATATGGTCATGTTCAAAGCAGCCAGAGGGGACAACATAGAGGGGGAAAATTAACTTTCTCCCATTTCTCTCCCATTACTGTAACAAGAGAGAGGAGCAAAGTGGTTCAACAGCCCATAAATACTTCACAATTGGACAATGCTAACCAGAAAGCTAACGTTATTTCGATGCTACATATGCTAATGTTAGCAACAAGTGGGTTTTTCGTGTGATAAATATGTTTATAGTCCGCCAGAAAATGGCAAAATTGTGAAAAATTGTGATTCCCATTAGAGGTTTTCTTCCTCCTCTGCTAGGCCACGCCCCCCTGTATGATGCGTTGCCGTCTGTATCTATTCCATCGATGGATTTCTTCTTCCTTGATGGCACGGCCAGGATTCATCAGAGTGGAGACATCACTTTCATTCATGGACTGGCCACACTTTACGATCATCAATACAAGATGTTGGTGAAAAATGAATGCAACACTGGATCTTTTGACATTGCAGAAGATTAGAAAAAACATGACACAGCGAATGCGTGCTGTAATCAAAGCTCAGGGCGGTCCATTAGAGCGTGTGACCTTTTTTTTTGTCAGGCGATGTATTTTTCTACTCATTACTTGACACCTCAGTCTCAGTGTAGCAGCCTATTAGTTTGCACGACTATACCATTATTTTTCACATTTGACACATTTGAGTCATGATTTGTGCTTTTCTTTTGCTCCCGAAAACCAGTGTCAAGCCATACACTGACTTACTTTAATGTCCACCTCGGTGCTTTGCGATTTCTCCGTGGTGTCCGCCTGAGAATGCTTGGACTCCTCGCTGAGTTTGGCGATGTTTTTAACAACCTTGAATAAAGCAGATAGTAACATTATGCAATTGACTAATTTTCTGGCTAAAACTGAGCGGGGGACTAATGGCGTTTGTGCTCAGTTGGTGGAGGGTGTGATGCCTACGGACTCACTGCCTTGTTTTAACTTGTCTCCAAAATGTAATACTCTCTTGGTCCTCTATTGCAGTGGTTCTCAACCTGGGAGTCAGGACTATCAAGAGAATCGCCGGGATCATACAGGAAGAGCTTTATCTCTGTAGTTTGATTGGAAAATGTGCTTTGTGGGGTCGTTAGACGCATGATTAGGGAGAGCGGGGAGGATTGAGCCACATAAGACATTTCTTAGCTTTACTGTCAAGGCTTTCAACATCTTGGAACATAAGTAAGTACACTCTCACGACACCACTAAATCAAGAGGGTTTAATATTCAACAGAAACTGAATAAATTAAATTAAAAGTATGGCACCTCCTACAGATAAAGGGGAAGAGCATGAGAACAACAATCTCTGGATCTCAGCTGTAATAAAGTCTTCCTTGTCTGGGTTTGCGAACAAAACAGAAGATCCACAATAACAGACCACCCACCACTTCTTCAGTCACTCCTCAGAGTTTGGGACTTTACCACAATACACCAGGGGTCAAAGATGAAAGTGTTATAAATTCACTATTATAGTTGACCAGGTGGGAGGAGTTTATGGTTGCTAGGTAACGGAGCACCATATAAATAATTGAGCAGTCAGTTAGCTTCAGTCGGGCAGTTGCAAATGTCCGCGTCTGTGTATGAGGTGGGTAGAAATTATATATTTGACAGTTAATTCATATTTTTAGCATAGTTTCAGATTATATTTAGTCAGTTATTAGTTTCTGAGTCTCTTTTTTGTTATCTGCGCTAAACTAATTTAAGTATTGTGATTTAGGTGCTCATGTGTATAATCGTAGTAATCAGTTAGTCCAATGTGCTTTCAGATCACCAGATATTTGTAACAGATTGAAACATCATTAAAATTCCTAAACTGCCCTTTGTGTCCGAATTCGATGTGTTGAGTGGCTGAAGAATTCCAGATAATCACAATACAGTCCTACAATCCCTAATATTGGTCCTTCGAGCCGGATACAATCACTAATAGAAAGGGTTGGGACAATGTCTTCTGTGTGGCCCAACGTTCCCCAGTCGGCCATTTGAGATGTTTTCACCTCCAGCAAAAAAAACCCAGAAAAAAACGCATTAAGTCAATGATTAAGGGTTTAGATTGTGTCTATTCATCGTGGAAATGATGAGAAATGAAAGTTCTTCAGTTTGAAAGCTAACTCTCACTTGACAAGCAAAAGTTTTAGTTGGTATGTTTTAGTTTTTTTGCTCTGGTTTACTCATCTTTCAGGCAGCTGCCGTCTAGCTTCCTTATACAGTAAGTGACATCACACTCTATGACCATGACCTCTCAGTTTAGCCTGGTCTCTCTTATGAGCTCCAAAACACTGAGCGGCCCAACGCTCCCAACGGCCCGGCCCAACCCTCCCCACTCTCCCCTACTACTGATATCAATAGAACTCTGCAAAGATATGCCGTGTTTTGATAATAGACATACAAAGTGGATCCTGAAGCTGCACGAGTTGAAAACCACTGCTGAAGCTTATCCCTTCCATTGCCTATTACCTAGGTTTATCATTTTTGTAACTTGGCTAATATTCCTGGGGTACATTAACATTCCTGTTAAATAAATCTCAAATAAAGGCAGCGTTAAGATAATGGTATATGTCACTTTCTGCACGTCTCACCTGTCTGAAGGCCTCCCGTCGTCCTCGTGGGCGAGTTTTTCCAGAGCGGCGTTCTTCTTGGCCCTCTTCCTCACTTTGAACAGACACGAAACGAGGCAGGCCAGAAGCAGGAACACCACGAAAGCTAGCAACGCGATGATAGCCACATACAGCTTCTCCAGTTTGAAGGCTGCACGGAGGTTTGGAAAAGACGACGGTGAAGAGGAGAGTGGGAGGGTAAATGATTTAGAGGGACGTGAATGGTCAGTGTGAATTTCCAGTAAAAACATAACAAGGGCTGAGGATTAATATGGCTCTTGTGTTGTACAGGTAACTTTACAGAAGCTGAAACCTACTGTAAATGCCTATCGTAACACCTCATTTGAAAGCTAAGATCTACAAAAGTTATCAAACGAATCTTGCTCCTTGTGTTGCTGCTGCATTCTCACGACCTTTTCTTTCATTGCTTTTTGGTTGCGTTTTTGTCACTTTTCTGTTGCAGTTTGCGGACTTTTTGTTGCACTTTAATTGCTTTTTCATAGGTTTTTTTTGTTGCCGTTTTGCCAATTTTCTGTATCTCTTTTGTGGAATATTTTTGGTTGCATTTTTGTCGCTTTTTCGTCACTCATTTGTTGCCTTTCCATCCTCGTTTTCTTCTCATTTTTGTAGGTATTTTGACACAAGAAGCTTTTAGATTTGGGTAAAGACAAACTGGAGAATATGTGCTCGGTTCAGGTGGGGGTTAAGAGGTTAACATTATTCCTAAAAGCATGTATACATTTTAAAATAGAGTTTCTAAGACTTAACCTCACTTGTCAGCTCTGTGTGCGTTATGCGGTAGTTTTATAACACATGCTCCGCTTACGTTTTAATTCAAGGTGAACGATGGTCACAGTGAACCCCAGGATGTCAGTGACTTTGAACTCCCCGGCGTCCGACGGCTTGATCTTGTCCAAGATAAACACATTTCCTTCCAGAGAAATGCGCCCCTCAAAATCGAGCTCTGTTTGAGCCTGCAAAACATACACAAATTCATTTACAACACATTTAAGACATTGATTAAATGGGGAATAAATAAGTGGAACAGTTTTGTGCGGCATTTTCTTTCCTCTAAAATAGGTTGGTGTAAATGTTATGCTCTGAAGCTTATGTAAACCTTTACCCATGTGAAATTATTCATATGTTACACTGTTAGACACACTTACTGTTAGTGTTAGATACACTTCTGAAAGAGGTCAATAGTTATAGCTACGGTGAATGTGAGTGAAGTCAAGGGATGTCACAGTAAAGCTCCCAAGTGTACGATAAAACTAAGGTTTCAAGCAAAATGTTCCAAACTGATTGACAGTGCAACATTTGGTCGTAAGTTTAATCTCATATCGATGCCATCTCTGTGCTTTAGTGACATTAGTTAGAAGATAATGGCATGTACACTGGTGAAGTTCCCCTTGTCCAGCAGCAGGTGGGGCGTGCGTGGGGCGGGGTCAGAGCTGCGGGTGTAGTGCAGCTGGACCAGAGAGCTGCTCAGAATCAGGTTGATCTTCATCCGTTTCCCCAGCGGCAGTTCCAGGAAGTGATGGTGCCCTGAAGCGAAGACACAACAAAAAACACACAAAACATACATCACACTTAAGAGTCTAAAATGCCTCAGCCCATTAACAGCTGCCTCTTTAAAAACCCATTAGGGATGAGAGAGCGAACATAATCACTAAAAAGGGTAAACGGTGGCGTCCTAATGGAGAGACAGGTCAACCATCTGAGGTCCCACGTTATGCAACAATGACTTTGTTCTTTTTCCTTTTGTTCCCTCCTCAAAATCCTACCAGGAGTTGTTTTTGTCTCATTAAAGGGATATTTCAGGATTGTGGACATTGGGCCTCATTTCCTAGTTATCCAGAGTGTTGTTGATGTCTGGAGATATTTTGTTCTTAAATTCATGCAGTTCTTATATTTGAAGAGCTTAGTGGCGCTAGGCTAGGGCAAGGCTAAAGCATTTCTACGGTATCAGTTAGCCTGCATTAAAAACAGTCTGACCCACTCCACAGTGCACCTGAGGCAAATCATTTATAACGCCAGACTAACAATATAAATGTCTGTGTCGATAGAATATTTCTTTTTAATATAACTGACCTTGTATCACATGAATTACTGCATTTTGAGGGACTATTTTCTCGCAGATCACTCCGCCGCTGCGTTAGCTTACAACCATGAAGCTGATGCTGCTCAAATAAGTTATTTTAAATGCAAAATGGTTAAAATTATTCTATCGACACAGACATTTACTGTATATCGTTAGTCTGGCGTTATAAGTGATTTACCTCAGGTGCACTGTGGAGTGGGTCAGACTGTTTTTAATGCAGGCTAACTGATACCATAGAAATGCGTTAGCCTAGCATTAGCCTAGCGCCACTAGACTCTTCAAATATAAGAACTGCATGAATTCAAGAAAAAAATATCTCCTGACATCAACAACACTCTGGATAACTAGGAAATGAGGCCCAATGTAAAAAATCCTGAAATATTCCTTTAACACATTTCACTACATACTGTATTCAGTCCCAACTGAACCCAACACAAACATTACTTTGACTGCCCTACAGTATACCTGATTTTTTTTTCTAGTTGTACATTTGTTTTGTCCTTCAGTATATTGTGAAAGCAGACATTGTAGCTTTGTGTGGGGTGCATCTCGTTATAAAGTCTTTTTTTGTATGTGTGTGAATTAGCCAGTTAGTTTGACAGTATGATTAAGCAAGATATGAAAGATATAAACTCACCCCTGTAAACAACCAGGATGCTAAAAATGCAATAGGAAACTCAAAAAAAAAAAAAAGTCTATAAAACCTGTGTGAAATATCCAAAACAACAACCTGAATATGCCATCATATTTTAAAGGCACTATACCTGTTTTTTGTTGCTAGTAATGGAGCAAAATTAGTTTTATCCTCCTTTAGTATATTGTAAACTCAGACTTTTTTGTCACTGTGCATCTAATTATTGCATTTAATAAATTTCATGAACTTGCAGGCTAGTTTTCCAGCATTTCTGTGTAAGTGACCCTGTAATTTGTCAAATGTGCCCATAAACTCAGCCCTTTGAAGAATAGCGATGCTACAAATATGTCGGGAAAATAGGAATCGATTTGGACCACAGCTGACTTTTTAATTTGGCTTCCTCTTCCGTGTTTTGTAATTTAAAAAAATCAGGTATAGGGCCTTGAACTATCAAACACACAACTGTGAAATTATTTGAGTTGTTCCATGAACACACTTTCGTTTGTAAGCATGTGTTTTATTACAATTTTAAATATCAAATAAAGAATAATCACTTTTAAAAATCGTCGTGGCCCATCTGACTCTCACCTCTCACATTGAGACACATTTTCCAGGTGATCCCTCCTTTGGCCTCTCGGACAGCGTAGCTGCCCTCGTCTGCCCCAGTGACACCCCTGAGCGTGATGTCCTTCTCACTGACAATGATCCGATCCTGATAGCCATCTCTGGTCGTTTTGGCAGCGGTCATTAACACCAGAGCTGGTCTGAGAGGCAAATACAGGCTTTTAGTATTTAGCATGGCATCTTCATAATCCGTTGATAATTATTGTCTTATGAAGCTGGTACAAGAAAACATGGTAACCGATTGATGTGGCGTAGTCTGCAGGGACTCACTTGCTGGTCAGGTTGGCCTCCACTGAGATGGGCCTGTACTCCAGTGTGATGGGAGGAGATACATCCAGAAGAGGAATATGGTAATTGTCTCCGTACTTCACCGACTCCTCATTCGAACAATCTACGACAGGAAGTAAACTGAATTAATAGCTTTTCTGTGAAGATAATTCTTATCTTTTCAAAGTAAATTGTGTGAAAATATTTGATTCAACTTACGCTTTGGTTAGGTACATTTGTAACTAAAATTTAGTGTCATTATTGTGCTTCAGAGTTACTGTTATTGTCCTCAATAATATCAGTTAACAAGATATTTTCTGGTCTTAATATGCAAGAACTTACATTTTGTTTGACAGGCCCAATCAAATCTGGACTTAACAAGGTCTTAAAATGGTCTAAAATAAGCCTAAAGGTTTCACAATAAATACGTTTACCATGCACCTTGAGCTTTGGTTTTCTACAAATGGCCAACAAAGTGACCTGAACATCTTCACAAATGCAAAGTCGGTGCAGAGTTTTGTCCAAGGACACAACTTAAACTTCAATTGGCTGTATTTAATGACCAATTCTTCAAGCAGAACTACAGAACGATTGCTTGGCAGCACACGTCCTCCTGATAACACACAGATTCAGCACCATATGGCTCTGCAGTCACCTTTATCTGCACAGACTTCACGCACAGCACAGCGGCTCTGCACCATCAGCACTCTGTGACTATGTCTAATCACAGAGCCTCAGACTCACTACTCACTCTTTCACATGTAACACTCAGCACTCTCTGTGACCCGTGAAACCTCCAGTATCGATGCATTATACTTAAGGCTTTTGTGTCTAAATCATTTTGAATTATTGGTCTGAAACAACAATCTAGACCTTGAGTTGTGGTTATATTTTTAAGTTCGTAATTGAAAACCATGTAGAAAATAATTTGCAGCAGTGTAAAATTGAAATTAGCCCAAACTTAAAACTATGTCCCTGTGTATTTCTACAGGTGAAAGAAGTCTTTCATCGAGTGATTTGAACAGAAATGTGGCATAGCATAAACATTTAAATTTAGATTTCACCAAATCAATGGTCTTCCAACAGTGTTTATGTCGTATATAGTTGCATGTGTGTGTGACTCTATTTTTATCATTTCAGCCGCAAAAACAGATGAATGGCATTAAATTCTAAGATTCCTAAAAAAATATATGGTTTTGTTTCCAAATGTTAAATCTACATTACTGGAAAAAAACAGTATAAGCCAATCCTCATTTGTAAAAGTCACTCAACATTAGGTGAAGTATGAAGGGTTTTTCTCCAGATATGATGTGAACGTGTGTGAATTAAATCTATTCATCCACAGCAAAAACATTTAACATCATACAAAATGATGTTTCTGTTTCTTGAGATGATCATCTAAACAGAAAGCAGAGGGCCACAATTTTGGACAGGGGGGCGTGGCCCGACTACAGCATGCGCATGGAGGGCTTCAAGAGAAAAAGGTTGCCCCCCTTCACATAAAGAGCGGTAATCGGAAGGACACAGTGTCAGAGAGAGCTACTGCTGTCAGTCAGAGCTGTGAGCTGCTGCTGCTGCTGCCTGGCTTTTAAGTTGTTTTTGATACATGTAAATTCCCCATTGGTTCCCATGTTGTAATAAACCTTCTGGAGTCGTCCCCAGCCACTAGGGGGTGGTATTTCGGCAATGAGGACCAAAAAGAACTGCTTTCCTCGCCCATTGGTTGCATAGTACCTTGTCTAGTCTAATGATGTTCGTGCCCTTTATAAACTACTAAGAGTGTATCTCAGATAAAATGCCTTTAACTTCTATTACTTTATTATCAAAGGTTGCCTGAACAAGTGAATTTCTCTCCTGTGAGAGCCAAAAAATTCAATCTAATGTTATCTGCGGAATGACAACATACCTCGCACTATCAAATTAATTTTATTGACGTAGTCTGGGTCCTCCGGGTCCTTGATGGTGTACAGGCCCTCGTCTGCCTCCCGCACTGACTCGATGATGAGATGGGTGAGGCCGCTGTTCAGCTGCGCCCTCTCGCTCACAGCTTTGCCCCCGCGCATCAGAGGCTCGTCCGAGGCCTGAGAGCGGGGCGCCGATATGTTTCTAAAAGTTACCTCTACATTGAGAGAGCGCAGCGAAATGTGGAAGTCTTCCCCTTGGAATTTAACGGTCTCCTCTTGGGCTACAGGAGAAAGATGGAATATATAAATTATAAATGACATGCAACAGAAAAGCACTGAATTACGACAGCAATCTCTCCATATTGGCAGATAGTTTAATAGTCTTACAAGCGTCACAATATGATTTTAAAGATATGATTAAAAATATCAACTTACTTTGTACAGGAACAGACAGGGCTGTAAATGGGAAGAATAAAAACATAAATGCATATTTTTTCTTGTATCTTACAAACAGTTTACTGAAAAGGGACTCCACCTGTTGAGAGGAGAACACTAAGCACAGCCACAATGGTCGTCCACATCCTGGCGGTGGTTCAGTCTAGAATAAAACACAATTTGAAAAATCAATGTAATTTTTACAACAGTCATTTAGAAAGGCTAAATAATTAAGCGAAAATAGGCTAATCTTAAACGCTTGAGTTTGAATACTAACTTGCTAAAGGGAATGTGTAGTTACATAGGGCTTACTTAAATTCATCTTTGGTTGCATCCTCTTTCTTTTAAGCTCTTCTCAATTGGTGACAACTAACTAACTAGCTTTAAGACTGCTGTGATTTACAATTTGGCAAGGTTTTGCACCTGATCTCTCTCATTCTGCAGGGATTAGCTATTTGTACATAAATGTCCAAAATGAATCAATGTCCATATCAGAATAATGCATTTGAGGTGGTTTATTGACACATTGCAGCAAGCATACAGACGACCTTTTCTGCAGCCTCTCTGTCGCTGGAAAAAAACAAAAAAACATACTGTATGCCCTCGCAGCCTGCCGTCCCACAACCTTGACCCACTTATGTAGTTTAGTCTTTGCTAGTGAACAATAAACACTGGAATAATGACCATCCTAAGGTGATAAGACGTTTTATCTTTTCTAAGACAACACCAAATCTTCTCTAGATTTAATGTAATTAAATGTAATTAAATGTAATGCAATTTCTTTCTTAAGATGATTATTCTTTTTCCAGTGAATAATGAACAAAAAATAATAAGAATGAATGCAAAATGAAGCAAATTAACTTAAGCAAATAAAAAGGAAAGAAATAAGGCTATAACTAAACTTAAGCCTAAATTAAACAAAGTACAAATAGCTCCAACACTAATGTTCACCAGCGACAGCAATCCTGATCCTAATGCTTTTTGCAGTGGGTTATCGCAATAAAAGGACGTAACATAAAACCTCATATTTGGCCATCTCAATGGGGCCAATCCTCCAAGTGAAGTTAGGAGTCGGGTTTAAGGAGGGGCGAGCCCGTTCACTGTTAAGATACATGTATTTCAATGTATTTTTCACCTATAATTACACTGACAATTTAAAAAATCTATGTGTGTATTTTAGGGCCGGGACTTTGTTCGATTAATTCCGATGAATTAATTACATATGGTTTAGTGCGGTTAAACATATACATTGAAATTAACCACACTTTACTTTAGCAACACAGACACTTTTTCAGTTTCCTGCAAGACATTGTTTAGGGGCGAACACCGCGTAAAACCAAAAACAATTTTACTGTCAAACTTGTTTATTCACACAGTTAAAGCAGTACTAAGTAACTCATGCTCCTAGAGGCCATAAGCGCCACTGCAGGTGTTGTAGCATGTTGCAGTTTTTTACTCTTTAATTGTCCGTGGGAGTAAATACTACGCTGACAGAAAAGACAAAGGGAGAGAGGGATATTGTACATCCAATTACACAATGGTGATCATTTTTTTCACTCAAACTTGGCTGTAAATACGGTTTAAGTGGTGCTAGCCTGCTGTTAGCTTTGCCTGTTAGCCTGTTAGCCTAGCTTCTTCTTCTTGATTCTATTAGTGTGTATTGGTGACTCCGACCTGGTGCAGGAAAGTTGCAATTGTGGTTTTCTGGCCAGAGACACCAGGGGGAGATGAAAGACCCCCCAATCATCCCATTAACACTTGTATTACCCCCAGAGGGACTACGAAAAGGATTTATTAAGGTAAACACGTTACTTAGTATTGCTTTAAGCCGACATTAACTTATTTAAAAAGATTATTCTCTAACGTCTTGGGGCAAGACAAAATAAATCAAACTGCTATTGTCTTTGCGGTGTTTGAAATGAACACACAACTTAAAATAAATAAAAATGTAGGAACATACAAAGAAGCATCAAAAATAAACCTCTAAAAAATAAATACAACCCCTAAATAAATGATGCTTCAAAGTGAGTTATTGCGAAAAATTAATAACAAAGGCCATCCACAAACTTTTCAGGCTGTGACCCCCGAAGTCACTTGGGACCCCCTTCTGTAAAGTGTAATTAGCATTCAGAATAACTGAAGGTGCAAAACATTGAAAATCTGGTTTAATGATGTTAATTTGGATACTGTATTTTGATAGTTAGCTTATTTTCAAAACAATAAGGTGTGTTCAATCAAAAATACATCAAATTCAATGTCGGAAAAGTAAAAAATATTGTCTCAAAATCATCTTGCGACCCTCAATTCAGTGTCCTGCGTCAGACTACCCTTTTCAGCAGAATATAGTTGACACCATTTTTTATTTTTCTTCACTATTAGCACTTACTTACCCCTGGCATAATCCCATCAAACTAAGTAATAATGGGAAAAACATAAAAACCTGTCAAGTGCACTATATTAGATAAGTATGTTCTCTGCAATACAATAATGAATTGACCCAAAAGCTTTAGCATTCTTGAATAAGGAAAATGGAGCCGTTAGCCTCTTATTTCGGATGCCTCCGGATGAGCAGAAGCACAGAGGGGGCACAGACAGAGGACTGAACAGTTTTCCTGTGTGTTTGTTCAGACTTCACAGGCTGCGGCACATCACAGGACCACAGGAATAGGCTCTCTGCTGTGTGCATTTCCGAACACCCAGAGGGAACCCACTGACACCTGCAGTGCACACGGCCAGACTCCGCCGCTGCTGCATCAATAACAACAAGTCAAGGTCAGCCATGTCACAGCGGCGTCTATGAAGAGTGAAATCATCTGCAGGCGAAAGCTCTCTGGAAACCATGCATTATTTAAACCTACAATGTCATGAGGTAGAAGTAGAAGTAAATTGCACTGTTCTGTCATATAGGCCTGTCATGATAACAGAATTTAAAGTTTGATATATTGAGCCATGAAAATATTGTGATAAACGGCAATTGAAGACCTTTTAATACCAGAGAAAAAAGCTTAAAAATGACTGTAAAGCTTTGTTTGAAAAGCATTTAATCTTTAGACATCTCACTACAAACATGAAATATAATAAAATACTAATTAGATTATTTTGATTGTTTTTAAATGTTTAAATGGCTTGGCACCTTTGTACTTGACTGAGCTCCTGTCTGTCCATGCAGACAGAGCAGACATCCTTCTGGATGTGCCCAAAACGCATATGAAAACCAGAGGAGACAGAGCTTTTGCCGCTGCTGCCCCCCGGCTGTGGAACGGTCTGCCCCTCAGTATCTGTTTGGCCCCGACTGTAAGCAGTTTTAAGTCCTCCCTTAAAACCCACCTGTTTGCACAGGCTTTTCAATAAGTTGAGCTGTTTCTCCATTGTTTTTTCTGTTTCATTGTTCTTGATATTTTATTATGCCCTGTATTTTTTGTTTTGTTTATTATCCATTTTATTTGAAGCACTTTGGGCAGCTGAGGCTGTTGTAAATGTGCTATAGAAATAAAACTTGACCGTGACCTTGAGATGGACCGATATATCGGGCCGATATTTGGCTATTTTACAATATTCGCTATCGGCCGATCTAACGCCGACAAAAGACCGATATCGTGATAGTGAAAGAGACCTCTCGTTTTTTGCATTGGAAAGAGCTCAGTTAAGACCTCTAAAAGTACCCACAACCTCCCTCAGGGAAGCTGAGTAACATCGCAATAAAAATCGGTCACAAGTTTGTCCACCTCAGATCATATTTTAGATGTTTACGTTACAGATTTTTGCTAATAATTTTGGAACCATAACATATAGAGACTTACCAGACTTGGAATCTGCTGATTTTTGTCTTTCAAACGAGCTTAACATAAATGTCCTGAATAAATCCACCCAATGCCTCTGAGAAAGCGCCCCCTGCAGTCACAGTTTCCCATTTTATAGAAGCATCATACACAGGATTATAGACAAGGCATTTGGGAAAATTGTCCAAAAAATCTGCCGTGCATATCGGCATCAGCCAATATAAATCCTGAAAAATCAGCATCGCCCTTAGGAAAAAACATATCGGTCGATCTCTAATCATAGAAAAAATACTGAATTTTCAGGTGAACGATGCTACTTAACATACTGGCCAGTATCAAATACATTTGCACCAGTAGCCTAAACAGTATTTTAGTATTTTATAATGGTACAATCTTTAATTATTCATTATTTTAATTATTCAAGCTTGTTTTTCATCTGGGCCTATACCTAGTTGTGGTGAGGAACCAAAACATGTATCTGCGGTAGAGTACTGTTAGTCTAAAATGAAAACTAAAAAGGTAAAACCTAGAAAAGTATAAACTATGGTCACATGCTCCTCAAACAGCCACTGAACTCTTTTTGAACTTGCCTGACTTTTCCTCTTACCCCACTTGTGTTTTTTACTTTGTTGATTCAATTACACTATCATACACTCTAATCACATAAAACCTTTCCGAAGAGACAGATTATATCAGCCGAGTATCTCAAAGCCACTCGAAATGCCATTAAGTGGCATTGCTTGGAGATTCCTATACAACTGGAAATAAAGGAAGTCTTCTATGGCCCTTGAATGGAAAAGTCAAGAGGGCAATAATGTACTGAAGGCAAAGTGTTATCTGCACAGTAAGCCATAAGTGTGCATTATAAGCTTCAGAAGAAGTCAGGCTGAAAGACTAGTGGTCCTCAAAGTGTGGTATGGGTCCCACTGGTATTAAGCTTGTCATCTCCGAACCCATAGTTATATCGTATCGTATTGATATCGAGATATCTGGCATTAATATCGAGATATGAAATTTAGTCCATATCGTTCAGCCCTACTTGTAACTCAAGTTACTTGAATTGTAATGACTAATATATTCCCGTATTTTGTTTAAGTAATATGTTATATTTGTCAGTTACTGAAAAAAGTAATATAACTTTGTAACCACTTTCCAAAGTCCTGACTCAGTCACAATGAGCTATAGCGTGGATTGCAAATTATTTTGCGTCGACAGCGGTTTTACAATTTACACTTAGGTTAAAAAATTGCACAGGTATAACTTTGAACGATATGATATGGCCCAGCCTTAGTCCTGATAAAGCAACATCTAATATGGAATACACTATCCCGCAGTGTGGCTTTAAGACTTTAGGTTGAGTGAGTGATACATTGAATGCCAAATTATTGTGACGTGGCATTAAAAATCCCATAAGAAATGCCTGCCATTCACATAATCACTAATGAACGTGCAGAGGAGATTAAAAGTGTAATATTGTAACATAGGCCTGCCACGATAAATTTTTTTGAGGACGATATATCGTCTCAGAAAATATCGCGATAAACGATAATATTGAGTATAATTCAAATACTGTAGGCAATAAAAAGAAAACTGTAAGCAACTATTTTAATTGAAATGTATTGAACTTTTGGCATTCAATATTAACACCTTATACCAAACAAAGTGCCAACTAGGGTCGATATATTCTAGGACACTGTATCCATCTGTGCTTCTCAACCTTTAACATAACTTACTCTCTCACCAGGTTCTGTGTTTGAACTAGGTCTGTCATGACATTTTTATTAAATAGCCAATATACAGTGTCCTCTTTAAAAATATCCCAATAACAATATTGATATTTCATCTACATTAGTCTGGTTAAATATTCCCCGACAAAAACTCACTTCTATGTTGAATTAAACCTGGTTAGAATAACGTATATTAAATGTATGGATTCAGATAATACTGTATTACTGCAAAAATAGAGTAGCTATATGTTTTGTTTTTTCCTTTTCTTTTCAAATCTCACCTCCTGTACACATGGCTGTCGGAGTAAAGCAGCTTTTTTGGGGGGTGGGGAACTTAGTGACTGTTTGTCAAACTGCTGCAGCGTTTCTCTGGCTTTTGAAAAGTGTGGACCAGTAATATGTTCTCAGGACTATCTCGCTTGTATTTGGATAGTGGCAAAAGCGCTCGGGTTCCTCTCGCTAACAGTAGCTCTGATTAGCTTTGATACACTGACTGGGCGGTGGTTTCGTTTCGTTCTCATGTTAGACATACCTGCAGTCGCATTAATGTTGTTATTCTCTCCGTGATGCGTTCTTTTGGCTGGAACTCAAAGTGTTTTCACACGAGCCCCTCTTGCTCCGCGATAAAGTTCACAGAAAGTGTCGGAATCAGCTTCTCCGTAGTAAGCACGGCACTTTGTTTACAGCCCGCCTCTCTCCAAAAGCAGCGCTGATCTATAAATGATCTGGATACATGCGGGGATACGGCTGATGTGCTTCAGTGCTGTCTTTATGCACTTGGAGACGGGTTGGATGGACGCTCCGCTCAGTCAGCGCTGTGATAGCGTTCATTCTTATGTATTTATTTTAAGCACACGCAGCACGCGCATTTATCGAGACTAAAAATGTTATCGTGCTTCATTTTACTTATCAAGCGATAAGTCGATATAGTAATTATCGCGGCAGGCCTATTGTAACACGTCGCTTATTATAACACCACAGATGCCAGAGTTGTTCACATCTGCTTTGTACAGCAATAACATGAAGGAAGTCACGGAATCTGTTCACTGCAGCTTCTAATGGATTCTAATTAAGATCTCACATTAGACTGAGTGCGAGACTGCGTGAGGCCTGTGCTGTATGTTCCTCACAGCACTGCAGGCACAAAGCAAAAAAGGACAGCAGAGTATTACCGCCACTGAAACAAAATACAGCAGCATTCGGTGTCATAGTCATCTAAAATAGCTGTGATATTATGCCAGCTTTCTGTTTGGCTTTTGTAACTTCTTAATCGAATCAAAATCACAGTTTTAAAGGTAATAATGATCATGGATGGAGTGGACATTGTAATATTGTCGACTGGACTGGGCTGAGTTGAGCACATTTCGTAGTCAAATGTCAGACTGGTTACAAGCTCTATACAAGTTATTTCTTTCTAGTCGTGGACATTTGTTTTTCCCCCAGGAAGCCAACACAAACATGGACAAGAGCTTGTAGTTGTAGCTTAATTTTCCTACATGAAGCTTAGTGTGGATAAATGTGCAACTCTCTGATCTCATTGCAGTATCTGGCCAATGCATGCAACAAAACGGTGAAATAAATCATCCCTTAATTGCTTTGAAACGGCGCTGGTCGGCGGAATAGCAGTAAGCCGTGTCCATCTGTTGGTCACAGTCGTGGGCGCAGTGCAGAAACTGTGGCCAATCTGGTGTCTCTGAAGGAGCCGTCCTCAATTCGCTCCATTTCACTCTCAAAGTCCTGCGATTGAGGCAAAAAAAAAAAAAAAAAAAGCTGCTCTACAACACCTACTGCTTAAGCATGACACATCACTGAAGAGTCTCTACGTATCCTATGAGATTTGAAAGTGCTAGCAGTAAAACACAGCCATCTGCCGGTGTCGTAGATTTGTCACTCACTGCTCGAAAGTTGAATTTGTTCAAAATGTGTTCTCTGCATTTTTCCAACGGTTAGGAGCAGCATCCGGGGACCCATCTCGCCTTGAGCAATGAACAAGCATCTGGCAGGAGTCTCTCCAGACACAAGAAGGCATCCACACAGTCATTATCATCTTTGCCTTTCATCTTCGCTCTTCAAAGCACTTTGCTGAATCACACTCATGCACTGCACAGTATCTTTAACATTTTCAATCATTTAGTCAGTTTCCTTTCCAAGCATTGTCTTTGCATCAAACATCAACTCAAGGGCCTCCATTTCACTTAAAACCCGAGCAGCTCTTGAAAAACAGGCATGTCTTTGTCCAACGCATTTAAATTGGTGGAAGCACCTACAAATACAGCAGATGCAGCCGAGGCTACAAAGCCAGCACTGTGTCTCCAACGTCTCCAATCATGTCTCTTTTTATTTCTACTTAAGATTAGGACATGAGAAGAGCTGCCATTTGAGAGGGCATGCGAAAGAAAAACACCCACTGTGTGTGTGCCCAGTTATCCCCACATGAGCGCACATCAGCCTATGACAGCACTGGACATGAATAAATCATGAAGCATCAGGGGAAAAAAAGGACACAGTAAAGACCGAAGGAGCCTCCAGCGCATCGTGAGAGCAGCGGAGAGGATCTGTGGAGCCCCTCTCCCCTCCATTAAGGACACGTACTCCACCCGTCTCACCCACAAAGCCGTCAGAATCACCAGGGACCCTACGCACCCATCATACAGTCTCTTCAAGGTAATGTCTTCAGGGAGGAGACTGCGGACTCTACGGGCCAGGTCCAGTCGACTTAAGAACAGTTTCATACACAAGGCCATCGGGAAGCTGAACTCCCTGCCCTCCCTCCCACCCCTCTTCCCTCACCCCCCGCTCCACAATCAAGGATGAGAGAAATATAATTTCAAATCATTCACATGGTTTGACAAATAAAAAATCTTGAATCTTGCAGCTGCACATGTATAAACAGGAATGTTGGCTCCCCACTGTTTATCAAAATGTCAAAACCATGACTGCGTACACCATAGAAATGTAAGAGGTAAACTACAGTATTCTTTTATGTTTACTGTGAAAGGTCGAGAAATGCTTCTCAGAGGTTTCACCCAATGGCCGCTAGCTGCTCTGCTTTATGACCGCAACACTGGAGGCCGCCATTGCTGTAGCACCTCCATATCATCGCTAGGCCCCATTGAAAAGCATTGGACTTTAGACACGTTAAAAACAACTTTAATGCCTGGTTTCAATTTTTTTAACACTTTCTATGGCTACATATTCCTCCTGACATAACGCTGGGTTACTCACAAAAAAAGAAACCAGGCTGGTTTTCGAAATACATTTTTTAAAAATCTCCTACTTAACGGAGGTTGGACTGTTAGCATTGGAGCTGCGCGAGCTACACGTCACCCAAGGGCCGAGTCTACAGTGAAAATCCCGCCCTTATGCCCTTATTAGGAACATGCTTCGTCAGAGCTGGGGAGGAGGAGCCTGTAAATCCACCATGATTTCCCCCTCGAACGTGGTCATTATGGTAAACGGGGAGGAGTGAGGAGCAGTTGTCTATTCTTTTTAACGGTCTATGGGTTTCACGCACAAATAAAACACTTAAATATTTTACTTTCCAACAATCAGGACTAAGAAGCTCAAAGGGGATTAAAGCTGGACATATAAAGGTCAGAAACAGAGCTAAATTTGGTCAATTAATGTAGACCAGTGGTTATGAACTGGTTGGTCAGGATTTTAAGGGGCGTCCTGGGATATGAGTCAACTAACATATGACTTAAGCTTAAATAGTCTGAATAAAGTGTATAACAGCAAATGACTCAGAGTACCATTCGCGGCAGTGCATTACACATTTTGAGACACACTGATCTAAACCACCTGAACTATGATAACAGGACAAACTACACAAAGACTAAACCATGACCAGTACAAGTGTAAAACTAACTTTAGAATACACTGGGACTAAATGGGGAGTCTGCACTGACTTTCATTCACCAGCGTGGCCCCACCGGAGTGGACATAGGTGCCATGGTTGACTTGAGAGAGCCAAAAGTGCTGAAACATGTAATTGTATTAAATTACAACATCATTGTTGTCGAGGCACTCTGAAATGTGTCTGGAGCATATTGAACATCTGTCCACACTCTATTGTGGTGGAGGAGGCGTGTCTTCCATACAAGCCTGGACTAAAACTGGGCCCAAACCCTGCCACACTAATTCTAAATCAGAAATAAAAAAGCAGAACTGAAATCAAAATCCACCTCAAAGCATCTTCCAGAGCCACACACTATAGCACCATCACTGAGATTCTTCAGTGGAAACAGTTCTGGTCCAAGCCATAGTCCAAGCCCGGATGGATAGTGATCGCGGACTGTTGCAGAGGTCTATGGATGACTGCATCGAGATTCATTAAAATCTATGATCATATGGGAGGAGCTGGGGGGGGCGCAGGGTGTCGCTATGAGGCTCATCGAGGACAGATAAACTCATAAAAGTAGACTCAAAAGACCTAAAATAGGCGTACGGACAATGTGACAGCGACCTTGAGTGCTCGAATGAATCAGACTGTGCAGTTACACGGGACGCAGACGAGACAGGGCAGGTGAAGGTTGTGAGGCGCGAGCTCCCATTCCTCCGGTGTTTTAGGGAGGATGCTTAGGCTTCGATGTCTTTTGTTTTTTGTTTTTTAGGCTGGTGAAAATAACTATAACTACTAATGGATCGGCCTAAATCTACAAGTAATCTACACGGCTGAAGAATAGCCTAGAAAATAAACTTGCCATACAATGTCAGACAATGACGTCACGCACCGGCGTTGCTGACAATTTAATTTGTAGACCCTCCAAAAAAAAAAAAAAAAAAAAATCTGCCGGCTATAGCCTATAATTAACGTCATTGTCTCGAAAAAAGGCCGACCGATCCACTCAATCGTTCGCCTTGCATCCCGTGTCGTTTTGCGCATATTTGCGGACACCTGTTCATTTTTTCTCGCTCAGTCACGAGAAGTCGAGCCTCTAAAATTAGCTTTATCTAACAACATTCAGCGCGCTCCAGACAAATCCAGACACACTGCGCTTAAAAGAGGAGAATATATCACTAAATAGCAGCACCGGTCACAGTGTATCCACTCACCTCCGGGCCAGGACTGCCGAAAGAGCACGTCCACCAAAAAACTGCAGAATTTAACCCGTCGTGCACCAAACCTATTCAGGGCATGCGTCCACGAGTCACGCACGAGTGGAACCGACCCAAATCATGACAATACAACATTTGGACATACCTCTATGTCTCTGTCTTTTCGATTCCGAGGTGCGGTCCGCCGAGACGTGCTGTGGTCAGCGGAGACGTGCCGATGCTGCTGGAGTTGGTGGGGGGTATAAAAAAAACGTGCCTTCTCTCGCGCGCAGTCGCCTCCCTCCCCTCTTCTCTCTCCTCTTCTCTCTCCCTCCTCAAGAGCAGCACTTCACGACTCCAGCCTCAACATTTGGAAGATGGGCAGACTTGTGTTGGCCTAATTCACTCTCAAAAACACTGGATGAGAAATGGAAAGGAGGGACAATATCCAATCTGAAATGTGGCAAAAGCCGCGATTTAGTACACCCAATACAACTAACTCTCATGTTTTTGTTTTAATACCTGCATTAAAGCCACACTGCGGAATATTACAGGCAACATTGTTTTTTGTAAGCTCTCAGATACAGTAGAGTTCTGTTTTGTGGGCAAGCTTAAGGCATATTCCCTCTGTTCTTTGCTCACAACGCTTCCCCCCACCTGTTGATGCCATATTGAGATCAATCAGATATATTCTGATTCTTTCAGCGCTCAAATTGCCTCCACAATTGCCTACATTTTTTCGTGCCAAGAGGACTTCAGCCTTGGCTTTACTTTACTCCCCTTTACCAGCAGAGGAAGAATCCAGGCCTTTTGTATGTTCTAAAAACAGGGCTGAATTTCTGGACACAGTATTTTATTAATTGGTTTATTAACCTACAATAGTCCTGGCCACAATCCGGTGCGGCATGTTTACATGCATGTGTCCACGTATGTTACACTGCCCCGACCAAATCAACAAATACATTTGGTAGGGACAGTGCATGTCAATGAACACATCACACTGGATTGTGGTCATGGGCTAATTTGCATCTGTTGTCCCACAGTCACACTCTCTCATTAATCCTATTGTACTTGTTTTAGTAGTAGGGGAAACCGGAGTGCCCAGAGAAAACCTATGCAGACACGGGGAGAACTTGCAAACTCCACACAGGAAGGCCCCGTCCAGGTGGGAATCGAACACGGGACCTTCTTGCTATGAGGCACGAGTGCTAACCAATGCACCACCGTGCCATCATCTACATACAACATGAACTGCCAATCTATATCATTTATAACTCAAAGCCTGTAACTGTAAACTGTGTAACATTGAAATAAACAATAACTACAATAAACAAGCATTCATGTGTGTATTTAATGTTGAATTATCTCAAAAAGACTAAAGCATGCATCTTTACTTCTTAGTGCCGCTCCTCAGACCTGACTTGCAACAAGCCTTTTAAGATGGGCGTGTACATGTTAAACCCCTCCTACTGGACCGGTAGCAAATATTTTCTGCCTGCTGCCAAACGCAGATAATCAGTGCTGCTGATTAAACATCTTGGATGAGAGGCGAAATGTCCAACCCCTAACCTACCAAGTACATCCAGGTTAGCAGAATATCTGCCCTTTAAGATCCACACTGCATTCAAGTGAGGTCAGTGGTTCTCAAACTGTCGTATGTGTCGCACTGGTGGTACTTTGGATTCTTCAGGGAGTACTGATCTGCAAGTTTAGGCTTTATTCATTTTAACTAGAGATAATTTTGTTTCTGCTTTCGTAATGCATTTAGACATCGTTTTCACTTAGTTTTGACTTAATTTTCTCCTGATCTGATTATGTTTTAGTCCTGATTTGATCTTTATCTAGGCCTGGTGGTACTTGGAAGGTCAGTTATCTTATGAGGTGGTATTTGGTGTGAAATGTTTGGGAACCACTGACTATTTATTGACTTGGGCATTTCAGTCAATTTCTCAATTTGACTTGTTTTAATGATAACAGGCACATCTTAATGGTACAGTGAGTTCTGGAAACAGCATTTAGGGAAGCACAGTAGAGCACAGTCAAAAGTTAAAAGCTGCCACTGCTCATACAGTGTATTAAGAACATTAGGAAGACATGAAATCTGAATTCACAAATGGCAACACATCAGGCACTTAGATCACAATGTTGTGGGAGCAGCACAAGCACCCAGGTGTCTATATTGTTTCTCATCTTTAGAACTAAAAGGATTGGTTGGAAGCATTAATGGATTTTGTGATGGCTAATGGATACACAGAGAACCCGTCCATCTCATGATTATCACTACAGTATCATGTGCAACAGGAGACATACCCTAATCACTCTGACGGATTTAAAGGAGCTGTTGTGAGCGCACAGCCCTACGCAGAGACATGATTTATACAAACTCCCTTATCTCATGGTCAGCTGCCAGCGCACTGATTGAGAGCACTTACACTGAGCAGAGTCTAAATATTTGCCCGTGATGAGGAGACGTAAAGAAGGCAGGTTAAAGTTACAAGGATATACTGTAGTGCATAGTCACAGCTTTGGTCATAATGTGGGCCTTTTGTAAGGCGTAGCCGGGTTCACCCAAAACCTCTTCAGTATTAGTACATTTTAAATCGATCATCTATCACCTCAAGTCCATTTTAATTTGGGCAGTACTTTACTTTACAGCACGGTAACGCATGGTAATAGGATGGCCATAGAGGTGGTACCAACAGAGGTAGATAAGCGCTGTATACGTACATGTGGCCATTAGTATTTCAAATTACAGTTTAAATAACCAGAAAACATTATATTATCTTGGTGATAGTATGGAAACATTGCTGCAAAATGCATTGTTACTTGTTATTACTTAAAGAGCGATTTCCATCCCAATACCATATTATTACTGTGCTGTAAAACGAAAAACAACCGTAATTTTCGATTGAAATACACACATTCTACAGCCAACCTAGTATCAAGAGAGTCATATAATTGCATTAAAAAGGCATATCATACATTGGACGTGTCAGTAAAATTACATTCTAAATGACAAGCAAACAGTCACTGACTAAACTAATCTTTCTCATGAGATTAACTCATCCTTTAACAAACTCTTTTCTGTTGGTCTAACTTTTCTTGCGGCCTCTGCCTCTCCCTCCCGGTGCAGCGACAGGTCCACTGAGCTTATGGGTCTCCAAGTCCACTTTTTGCTGCAGGATCCCAGTCAGGATGAACTCAGCACAGACCACTGGAATAGAGATGGACAGAGCAGGAGCGCACAGAGACCAGTCCTCTTCACAGGAGATCACCACCGTCTTGAGCTGAAATTAATTCCAGGCAGTTACAATCAAGAATCTCCATGTCACTCCACACAGTGTTACCAGTGCTACCTTTTTAGAGGAGGGCATTCTCGACAGGAATACAGCTCCACTGGAGGTAATGATTTCTTTCATGTGGACTGGCTCTGGCTTTACAGACTTTGTGACATGGATCTCGTAACCCTGAAAGATAAAAAAAAAAGAGAGATGAACTAGAAGATATCTGTGAGCACTCACTAGATCACCACAAGTGAGCAGGAAAAACTGATGCTCTTTGAGAAAATCAATTAAAGGCTCCAATAAAATGATAGTGGTTCCCCACATGTTGCATTTAAAACAATCTCCTATATGAGTTTTTTTTTTTTTTTAATCGAGCAGACAAAGATAATACTG
Organism: Neogobius melanostomus; assembly: GCA_007210695.1. Classification (NCBI taxonomy): domain Eukaryota; kingdom Metazoa; phylum Chordata; class Actinopteri; order Gobiiformes; family Gobiidae; genus Neogobius; species Neogobius melanostomus. The sequence goes on along the minus strand of VHKM01000213.1, from coordinate 600,197 downwards.
AGAGGTGTGAAAAATATATATATATATATATTTTTAAATTTTGAGACATTAAAAACAATGTGAAATATTTAAGTAAATAAATAACACATATAAAACACCTGTTTAGAAGACAAGTTGTTAACCCATATAAACTCAAAATTACAATTCATTGATTAGATCATTGATCCTTTGCTAATGGAAAAAACAAACAAAGCAGTAAGTCTTGTCTCAGGAATAAAGCCTTTAAGGCAGAGGTCATGGAAAGGTGGACCTCAGTCTGCGTGGTCTTAGTTTCTCTCTGCAGCAGAGCGATAACAACAGCCCAGATGAACAGAAAGAGAAAGCCCTGCCCCTCCGCTGCTTCACACATTTGTTTTTTTTTATACACAACGACCGAAGAATGACGGAAATACGCCTCGCTAAAGTTTTAAAACCAAGATGTGCCGTTTTCCGAATGTTTCTTTAAAAATGAGCAGCGAGCAGTTCTAAACTAGGACTAAACATGTACAAAACCAGGGCAGGGCTCAGCGTGTAGTACTGAGCAAAGAGCAGAAACAGCACTGTAGTGGCAACATTGTGAAAAAAATAAATGTTTTTATTGAGCTATATAATATATATTCCGGACCTTTGCTTGACAATTTATTTTTTCAAGTTGAATTTGAATTCAGGACCCCTCCCTGCTTTAAGATAAATAGATGGGTAACATACACACCTGTAGCAGAGGTTGATCGCTGGCTACTCTCAGAGATTCATGCAGGTTGAAATTAAACTTGTTCTCCTGCTCACGATCTTTAACCAAATAACCACTGGGAGCCAATAAGGTCCCGGCCTTTCCACTCTGAAATAAAACATTTGAAAACACTTTATTGCATTAAGGGATAAAGATTCAATAAAGATGGTAACAGCTCGAACTATAACACACCTTCTCCAGCCACTGAGTAGTTACAATAGGGATCCCTTTAGCCACAGCACACAGGAATTTGACCGTTCGCCGTACTTTGTCAGTCACTAAACAGTTCATGTCGGCCACGTCTTTAGCTAAGCTCCCTCCTAAACGGCACAGCACTTCCTCCCCAGTTTCATCCACAACACCAGTGAACATCACCTGGCAAAAGGAAAGACACGCTGATCAAAATCACAAGCGGTTAAAGCAAATCATTCACCAGGTGCAATAATAAACAATATGCTATAAATATATAAAAACCTAAATAAAGATGTGTGCCCAGTCCTACATGTTCTAGTAACTTTTCTGCTTGATTGCAAAAAATACAGTTATGGTAATACCTTGTAAGACTGACTTGGAGTTCTGGATCGACCCACGGTTCTAGGAGATGCACTGGAGGAGCGAGGAGTCTTAGCCAAAGGATCGGACTCTGAATCAGCCGACTGTCGCTTCCGGGAAACGCTGCTCCTCGGCGTCTGGGGCGGCTAATGGACAAGGGCGGAAAAGATGGAAGATCTCAACCCAGTGGAATTTTTTAAACAACATTACATGACAAAATGTTGATTAGAGTTGTGACAAAGTAATATCTCAGAATACCATTAAACTTCACTTGGCCAGGCAGTGTCAATATCCTACACTGCTGTAGCTAAACCAGGTCCAAACAGTTCAAGAGTTCACATTAATTAATAGTAGTTTACAAAAGCATACTGTAAATAAAATATATATAATCTACTTTAAAAAAAAAATAGTGCTATATTGGAAATCATGACGTGCGATAAATCAATGATGACCATATAGTTATGTTAATTCTATTGTTGACTAAAGATACACGTGATTCCTGTGGGCCTATGAGATATGCTGGCTCTGGTCTGCTAGTAGGTCCCAGAGTACGGACTATATATGGTGAATCTTCATTTTCCTTCTTTGCTTTTCAATAATGGAACTCACTACCTGAAAATGACACCTTAATTGTTATTTCTATATCAAAATTTAAGACTTAAATAAAGCTTGTTAATGTTATTTTCTCTGTATAAATCTGTTATAATTATTAGTATATCTGAGGCGAGTTGTACATGGCGTAATAATAGGATTCATTATTTGCTGGTTATTTTGGTAAAGGGTTTGTTAAAAGGCTCAACTTACAGTATTGATTTGCTTTAAATTGTATAGACCTGTGATCTAAATCAGCAAATTTTACCAGAGTGTTCCATCTGGAGGTCAATAGCCATCTCTACCGCTGACTCTGCATTATTGTGGCTTGGAAAAGCTAATGGATAGAGAACCACCTCGGCCTGTAAATGCTATGAACAAGCGTCACCCATTTACTTTGCTTAGCACACATAAATCTAATTTCTGTATCTCCTTTGTACTCCAATCTAATCGACTGTTTTATTCAATCACCTCTTGCTCTTTGGGATTTGCTTCCATGGAGCTGTTGTCCCCCTGCTCTTCACTTTTCTTCCTCTGGACAGCTGATGCTCGGCCCCTGCCTTTTGGCTTCTCACATGGAGTGGCAGCATCTTCTGGTACTTCTGCTTTCCTGCTCTTCCTTGCCTGGGTATTTCTAGCTCCAGTCTTTCTTGTAATACTCGAATCCTCGTCGTTTTCTTCCTTCGTTTTTGTTTCCGATTCGTTTTTGGCATCCGTCTCTGCTGGTCTCTTTCTCCCTCCCCTTCTACTAGTGGATGCTTCTTCCTTACTAGTCTCACTCTCATCTTTCTCAGGTGTGCGTTTAGCGGACCGGTCTTTAGCTCCACCCTGCCCTCTTGTGGACACAGATGGCTCAGTCTTATCTGCTTCATCTTCCTTATCATTTTGAGAGCAAATCCTCGCGCTCTTTCTTCCTGGTTGTGGCGCTTTCTGGCTCGACACCTGATTGTTTACAGCTTCACTTTCGCTCCTTCTGCCTCTTCCCCTCCCTCGACCCTGGGAGCTCACACTGCCGACCGACACCTCAGAATTGAGAGAGGCGTTCGAATTGGATCTCGAAAGCGTCCCGGTAATCGACTGAGCGGACGCTTCTGCAATTGCCACGGTTCTCCTCCTGCCTCTAGCCGGCGTCTTCTCGGCTTGCACCTCTCCAGTCTTTCGCGCCCCTCCTCCTCCTCCTCTCCCCCTGCCCCTCCCTCGACTCGTCTGTGAGCCTATGCTTGACACGGACATCTCGGAGCCCACGGAGTTTGAAGAGTTGGAGCGGGATCTGGTCCTCTTTGCTGGGCCGCCATCGTCGACAGCTGTGGCGGTGGAGGAGTCGGGAGCGGCAGTGGTTCTCCGGCTGTGCTCCTGGCTGCTCTCCTGCCTCTTCGCGGGGCTTCCTCTTGGGTCTTGTTCAGCTCTTCTTGTTTCTCTTTCTCTAATCTTTCCTCCGTGGCGAGTCGCGCTTTCTGCTCTTGATCCTTTCGCTCCTGCTCCCGTCTCTGGAGTTCTTCCTCTGCTTTTTTGGCTACTTCCAATCTTTCTTCTCTTCCCTTTGCTTTTGTTCTTTTTCTTGTCTCTCCCTTTTCTCCGCTGTCTCTTTTTGCTTCTTCTCTTCTTTTTCTTTTTACGTTTATCAGCCAATTCTTTCTTTTCTCTTTCAATCCTTTCTTTCTCAAGTTTCTCCTTTTCTTCTTTTTCTCTTCTCTCCTTCTCTCTCCTCTCTTTCTCCTCCTTTTCTTTTTGCTCTTTAGCTTCTAGTTCTTTCTTTTCCTTTTCAATCCTTTCTCTCTCAAGCCTCTCCTTTTCTTCTTTTTCTCTTCTCTCTTTCTCCTCCTTTTCTTTTTGCTCTTTATCTTCTAGTTCTTTCTTTTCCTTCTCAATTCTTTCTTTCTCCAGCCGCTCCATTTCTTCCTTTTCCTTCTGCTCTCTTTTTCTCTCCTCTTCTTCCTTTCGAAGTTTAGCCGCCATTTCTTTGTCTTGTTGCTTCACTTGTTGACCCTCCTCCACATCTTTAGTGTTAGTTTCCGTTTCTTGTGTGTCGCTCTCATCTTCCTGCTCTGCCATGGCCCTCCCTCTTCTGCCCTTAGAACCCGGTGCCGCTTTACTTTTCCTCTGGTCTGTCTCTTCTGAGGTCCTGCGCTCACTTCTTCTGCCGTTTCTTGCTTTTCCTTCACAGATCTTGCGCCGCCTCTCCTTGGCCTCACGCTAACGTCGCTCGCCTCGTCTTGCCTCTGCCCCTCTTTGCATCTTCTTGGAATTTGTGAGCGACTGGGTGTCCTCAAGTTTTCTCGCTTTTCTTTTCCTGGGAGCTGGAATCACTTCCTCCTCTTCGTCACTTGCCTCGTCCTCGCTCAAAACGACAGGCTGCGTTGGCCCTAAAGAAAGTTCAGAATCAGCGCACTTCTTTTGTTTTCTCGTTTGCCTTTTTATCACAACTCTGGCTGAATCTTCTCCGGCACTTTCGTCCGTCTCTGACGCAGGAAGAGGTTGAGTCTGAGCCACGGTTAGCTCCTGAGATGGTTGAGTGTCCTCCACTGATTCAAGGGGCTTCACTTTTCTCCTTCTAAAATTAGGAACAGAATCCTCTTCATCGCTGTCTCCGTCCAAGGGAATTTCTACAGCCTGTGTTGCCTCTTCCTCAAGTTGAAGCTGCTTTGCCTTTCTCTTCTTAAAAACAGGGGAGTCTTCTTCACTGTCTGTATCCTCCGTCATTTCCATAGGTAGCGTTTGAGTCTCAATTAGATGTGAATTTGGTTGTGTCTCCTCTTCTTCAATTGGCTCTGCTTTTTTCTTCCTGAAAACTGGTGATTCTTCATTGCTTGCACCATCTTCCATCATCTCCATGGGCTGCGTTTCAGCCATCGCTACACTTGTAAGCTGTCGGGTCTCCTCCTCTTCAATTTGTTTTGCCTTTCTTTTACATAAAGCTGGAGCAGAGTCCTCGCTGTCGCTGTCGCTGTCCTGGTCAAAGCACATGGGCTGAGTTGGAGCTTCAGATATAAAATCAACTGGTTGCGTTGCTTCCTCAAGATCCTCTGCTCTCTCAAGTCTTGACTGTGGCACAGATTGGTCAACCTTTCCTGCAGATAGGGACAAAAAGATGAGTTGGTTTAAGTATAATCTGAAAAGTTCTCTGAGGCAACTGTTATGATATTTGGTTGTGCAAATGTAAAATTGATTAACTGATTGAAGACGTCACAATCAAATCATGATGCACTTCTTTTAAGTGTTTTAATGTTCTACGGGAAAGGTTTTGTTTCAGAAAATGTGACTTCATATAGTTTCATATGTTTACATACAGTACAGTGTTGGCAGCCTGTCCAGGAAAGAATTTACTTCAACCCCACACTCCCTTTTGACAAATCTGCTCCTTCTTTCGTTTTCATTTTACTGGTTTACAGCGGCTCTTTTGGAAAGGAATGGGGAAAGAAAATGTATTTTGTTCGTGCCTTGGTCTCACAGCGCTTTACAAGGGACAATTTTTCATTCACTCCATAAAACCCCTGTATTCTGCAAGGTGTTCCTGTTTTTTGATTGTTTTGTTTTTTATGCTCTTGGTGGAAGGCAGATCCCCTTCAGGGCCAATAAAGGTTACATTGATTCATTTCATTCAGGTTTCTTCTCTCACACAAAAAATAATTTAAACAGCAAATTTGACATTGTGACATATCTACCTGTAGTTTGATCTTCATCACTCTCTTCCTCCTCATCGCTTCTCGGCTGGGGACTATAGGCCTGTGTTGCTTGTAAGGCTATATCTACCGGTCCCTCCCTTGCGTCAGAGGGAATGGCGTCTCCATATGGCTGTGTTTCATCCAGATTCATATTGACAAAAGCCTGGGTGCTCTCCATGGCCAGAGCTTGGGCCCGAAGGACGCTGCTGTCAGAAAGCTCAAGCTGGAAATGCCCCCCGTCTGTATTAGACACGTCATTCTCATTCGCTGAGGACTTGAGGTCGGATGAGATGTTAGGGTTTTCTTCGGGGGAGCGTCGTGGCTTCTGTCATTGAGAATAAAGGATTGTGTCTCCGCTACAGCAAAGTCCTCGTCTTGACAGTCCAGACCGGAGGAAAACGGGCCAGGCTTTCTAGCAGCTACTGCGTCTAAACACAATAGACAGACACATTTCAATTATGTGGTATGAAAGCCGTGAATAAATGTAATTGCCCAACTCTACTCAAAAAACAATCAATATATAAACGTATATAAACTATCGCTTACCTCTATAAGATGATAGGGATGGACTTAGAAATGCCTGCGTTTCCATTTCCTCTACGTTTCCCTCTGCAATAAAAAGTGGCACAATTTATGCAAGTATTAGTAAAATGTGTAAAAACAACCCACCTTGCACCAGTTATCTTTGAAGTTCAAATAAAATTACACACTATGAAACAATAGCTGGTTACTATACTTACATACACTCACTGTACTGATTAACTAAAACTTAAGATTGTATGCAAAATTAAAATGTAATTTTTAACCAGTTTCTTCATTTCAATGGTTTCTGTTAAAGCCTTCACTATAAAGCATTCAACTTGGATAGTGTTTATAAGTTAAACAAAAATACAACAGTAATTTCCAGATCTTATCTAGGAGAGTTTGTGTTTTAAAAGTTAGTATTGACAGTCTATGTCAGGGTAGGTAAGTTTGCTTGGTGGAGGGACACTTTTCTTTATTGTAAAGAACACAAGGGCATACGTTGTCAATTTTAGCTCAAAGTAAAGCTCCACTTTCTACAAATGTCAGCATTGCATATACATGACTTAATTGGGTGTTCTGTTTGGACATTTTGACCGAATAAACAGTATTTCTCACATTTTTAGAGTACTTTAACAGGCATTTGGTCACTGATTTGTGTCATAATATCATCTTCAAAATCACCTTGAGGGCCAGAGGTTAAATTGGCCCACGGGTCTGACGTTGCCTACCCCTGGTCTATGTCGTGATTCCCTTACCCGACTGCTGTATGGGAGTAGAGCACATCTGCTGTAAGGCACCTTGTATCACAGGTGTTATCTCTCTCTGCAGGACGGGCGTTTCATTGTCCCCTTTATCCTCAACCTCAGCCTCCTCCACATCGGTATCACTGTCCACAGTCACTGCTGCTGAATTATCTCCTTCACCCTGGCCACGAATGGACTTGCTCACATCAGAAGCTGCAGCACCATCTATCTGAGGCTCCGCTACTTTAGTTTTAGAGATTGAGGGTTGGATTTCCGGAGAATCCTCTTCAACATCTGTGTCACTGTTGGACAAAATCTCCAAATCAGGTTTCTCGGACTCCACTGGTGGTTTACTGACCGCAGCCCCGAGTATCCCTTCGTCATCCGTGTCACTGTCAAAGTGGAGACTCGAAGGGGCAGCCGGTTTGGACACATTTGGCCTTGCGTCTAATCGAGAAGGAGTTTCCCCACCGTCAGCATTAGCGACATCCCTATTAAGATCAGTTTCTCCCTCCTCGACATCTGTATCACTATCTAAGTTAAAGTCATTTGGATTGGCTGGTTCACTGGCCACTGTGGAGTTTGCGGTTTGTCGTCCAATGGGTTTCGCAGTAGCGGCAGACAGCAAATCTTCATCTTCAACATCCGTATCACTGTCCATGTTAAACTCAGGTCCGTTTGAAGCCTGGGTATTGTTTGAAATGACAACGTTATTTGATGTAACAGAAGGATCAGCAATGGTCAGCTTTTCCCCTTCTTCCTCCACATCAGTGTCACTGTCCACACTGATGCCTTCGGGCTGGACAACGGAACTTGGGAATTTTTAGGAATGCCATCAGATACAATAGGGGGTTTGCCGGTTTCATCATCTTCGACATCTGTGTCACTATCCATGTGAAATTTGGGTGCATTATTTGACAGCACGGGAGGAGTAGCCACTGTTAGCTTTGCCTCTTCTTCCTCCACATCTGTGTCACTGTCCAGATTGAACTGAGATACAACGTTAGCCTCGGGACAAGCGTTGGATTCCATCTTTGCAAGCTCGGGTTGTGCACTACTGTTATTAGCCGTAGCTGCTTCATCATTTCCCGCATCCTCTTCACTTCGCTCCTGTCTGTGGACATCAACGTCACTTTCCTCCGGATTTAAGCTGACTTGCCGTGTCCTATTTTTATATGAAGAGGATGGAGTGATGGGGCTTTCATCTTCACTGCAAATCAGCAACAACAAAACAAGACAGTTTAGATGAGAGAACGGGAAAGCAGCAATACGATCTTCAGTAAAAATGTCATTCCTGATCAATTACCTCTCAGGGACAACTTTGTTTGGCGGACTCATGAATGTGGAACACGTTGGGCTCGATTTGTAGGAGTCAGAATCAATTACTGAAAGAAAGAAAGCATTTATATCAAAGCTTAGGATGAAAATGGTCAGTTTGTGTAGTCTCTAAGAGCCATTCCACTGCCTAAAAGGGGAAGGCTCACTCTAAACCATGCTAAAAATAGGTCCTCAAAGTATTCGTAGATGCAAATTAGGCTAACGGACCAAAAAGAGCAACAAAAACGCAACAAAACAGGCGACATAAAAGTGATGAAAAAGCAACAAAAACATGACATAAACGTGACAAAAAAGCAACAATAAAGTGATGAAAAAGCAAAAAAGAAAGCATCATAAACGTGACAAAAAAGCGACAAAAATACAACGAAAAAATGACAACAACGCGAGGAAAAATCTTAGATCAGTTTTCTAGGTCTTAGCTAATGAAACGTTACCCTGGCCTACAGGCTGTAAACTCCAGTCGAAAAGCTTTTAGATTTGGGTAATGCCGAACAGAAACGAGAAAATGAGCTCGGTTGAGGAAAATGGATATTTCAGGATTTTTGACATAGGGCCTCATTTCCTAGTTATCCAGAGTGTTGTTGTTTTCTTAAATTAATGCAGTTCTTATATTTGAAGAGTCTAGTGGCGCTAGGCTAGGGCAAGGCTAAAGCATTTCTATGGTATCAGTTAGCCTGCATTAAAAACAGTCTGACCCACTCCACAGTGCACCTGAGGCAAATCACTTATAACACCAGACTAACCATATAAATGTCTGTGTCGATAGAATAATTTTAACCATTTTGCATTTGAAATAACTTATATTTAAGCAGCATCAGCTTCGGCTGTAAGCTAACGCAACGGAGGAGTGATCTGCGAGAAAATAGTCCCTTAAAATGCGGTAATTCATGTGATACAAGGTCAGTTATATTAAAAAATTATTCTATTAACACAGACATTTATATGGTTAGTCTGGCGGTATACGTGATTTGCCTCAGGTGCACTGTGGAGTGGGTCAGACTGTTTTTAATGCAGGCTAACTGATACCATAGAAATGCTTTAGCCTTGCTCTAGGCTAGCGCCACTAGACTCTTCAAATATAAGAACTAAATGAATTTAAGGAAAAAATATCTCCAGACATCAACAACACTCTGGATAACTAGGAAATGACACCCTATGTCAAAAATCCCGAAATATCCCTTTAAGAGGTTAAAGAAAACTGGCATATATCCCTATCAGCATGTATCACTTCATTCTCACTCTTATGTACAGTATATAAGCAGGGCCGTCAACCGAGCAAGTTGCCCCAGCCCCCCGGACCAGAGGCGCCTCTAAAGGAAACCATTTTCATATTGCCCAGCTTTAATTATTACAGCGTTGTTAAATTCAAACATACCAAGAGCCTTACGCCGTCTGTCTCCAACTCTGGATTTCTCATCATCAGAGTCCGACTCAGAGTCTGGCACCAGAGAGCCGTGTTGTTGCTGCGTTGGAGTTTGTTCGAATGTCAGTCCACTCGTCCTGGCAGGTGTCCCTTGGGTGACCCCTGAAGCGGCACTTTTTGTTTTCCCTGTGTTTGAGTTGCCGGAATTTTCTCTCAAGGCGTCAGGCACTTTTGTACTTTGGTTGTTATTCACGCAAGTCCTTATCTCCGCCTCCGCAGTACGTTTGATATATTTACAAGGAATGTCTGCCACCACTAGACTGTCTCCTTCGCTGAGGGCATAGCGAACATTTGGAGTCAGTTTTAAGTGGCCTTTGCGGGTCCCGTTCAAGCTTCCTAGATCCCAAAGAAGTGCCTCTACTTCATCCTTGCTGCCTTTTCTTCTGTACAAAGAAAGGGAGATGGTGGCGTGCTGCTTGGACACGGATGGTGAAAGTAAGGGCAGCGAGCAGGTGTTGGGGTCACGGCCCAAAACATTGTCTCCCAGGTAGAGAAGGCATTCTGTGATGCAAACAAAGGAATGTGTTAGAGTGATAATTGGGTAATATATATAACACAGATACATACCGGTAGTAGTAATAAAATTAGAAGGGAATGCAAATAAAGACTAGTCATTTATTTGGTAATACTGAATTGTTATATAATAGTAATTAAAGGAGCAATATTATCCATCATTCAATTTTGTGAAAAAGGTTTTGATTATTGTGGATTATTGTCATTGAATTTTGTGAATGTGTTTACGTCTATTCTGCCTTATATGAATGTTTGATAAAAAAGATTCATAGGAAAGTCTCAGGAATGCAAGCAGGAATTAGAATTTGGATTATATATAGGGTGGGGATGAATAAGTGCTACTTCGTCCCACTCCCATTCGAGCATGACAATAAGTCCGATTATGTATCCCTTGTATTTATTAATTTTATTCATATGTAAACATAATGTGCAAATGGAAAAAATGTATTGGTTTGTAAATTGCTCAAATAAAAAAATGATCATCATCATCAACCCAATATGGTAATCTCATATTTCGTCTGTTGTATTCCCTTATAACAAATTATAGCAAAAAAAGGAATGAAATAGAAGAATATGTGCACTTGTATCTCTCCACTCACCTTTTTCTGGGATGTGTTCATTTTTTAAGATGCACAGTTTGCCCAGTGGGTCCCCTTTGTCATCATTCTCCTCTTCATCAGACTCCAGGATGGAGTCACAGATCATTTGTGTGGCATCCATCATCTTTCACAAATGAAGTCTTCTAGAATCAAGTATAAAGAGAAATGGTTGGGGTCAAGTGTAGTGTAGTTGTAGAGCGGGTATAGGCTACTACCTTCCATAAAGCATTATTCTATCGTTCGTTGTGCACGTGTCCAGGCAAGAACCCCCTTTGGAGTGAGTGACATCCAGAAGCAATCGTCCCGCACCAACTGTTTACGGCCAATCGTTGATGCTTTACTATGCATTTATATAATAACTTTTAGGACATAAGGAAATGTGGGACGTGCCCAAAGAAAGCCACTGCATCTCCCTACGCTTTGCATACAATGATACATGACCCGATCAGCAATCTCACTTTCAGTTTTCAACTTAAACTTAGAAAGTGTTCAATGTCAGCAACAACATTGCTTTACTTGTTATCAAATGCACTTTAAGTAAATAAGGCCCGTTGGACAAAATCAAACTCACTAGCACGAGTGACTGTTAGTGTTAGCATGTTAACGGGTGAAAACAGCCTCGATTTTACGACAGATCCAACAATATTCTGTATTATACCGCGTTGTTGCATGTATAATTTTATTGCATATTCATATTTTATGTTCTATGACTGAAAGTTTCACACTAACCTCATGCTTCGCCTGGCTCGGAGAGGAAAACAAAAAAGTATATCCTGGATGGAGCTGGAAACGCCTCCAGATGGTGCGTCATCATCACAAGCAGGCGTCTGATTGGCCAAACCATCTGTCCCTCACTGGAACCGCGCTCCCATTGGATATAATGTAACCAGCTTTTGTTGTTAATTTTTTTTGCGCCAAAGATAAGTATTATTAAAGATAATAGCTATTATTAAAGATAATAGCTATTATTAAAGATAACTATTATTAAAGATAACTATTATTAAAGATAACTATTATTGACGTTAAAGGTGTATTATGCAACTGTGATATAAGGGTGATGTAAGGTAAAATGGGCCATCAGGTAAAATGGGCCATTTAAAGCTGGAGCCCCCTGGCTCTTAAAATATTCAATCTAAGTGTTTGCAAAAGGCTTTAAATCATTGCCTCATCTGTCCATAACAAAATACAAAACATTTGATTGGTGGGGAGTGGATGTTGTGGATGGGACAATGGTTTAGACATAGCATGCTGGAGAGAAGGGTGTGAAAAGTGGCAGACAAGTCTGATCTAAAACGTTTGTTAGTAACTTCAGAGCAAAAGAACGTACAGCTACTAAAATTATATATGGTACATGGTATTGCTGCCTTAACACATATAATTAATTGTGTGTGTCTAGCTTTCTTATTCTTTATGAAAATGGACATTTGATGGTGGCCCAATTTACCTGAAATAGAATCAAGTAAATTGGGCCATGCCTTTCAGCTAAAATGGGCCGCCTTTTAAGTTGATTTCTGCTGATACTTTGATGGTTTAAGCTATCAGGACTATTGGCATGATTATGGACATGATAAATGTATTTTAATTGCATTTGTATGCATATGTTTGGAGATTAACACCATGGATCAAAGTCTGGGAGTAGTGCCACATCATAAGCAGCTGTTTCTGCCTTACAACTTGCACTGTCTACTTTTACAGTTAGTTATTTATTGAGTCACTGTGAGTACTTTAGACAGTTGTCCATATAGTTGGGCCATCACCTTTTGCCAAAACAAGAGGTGTGCATTGACTTTGCATCTTGTGTTGCATGTTCCCATTAGCAGTAATTGCCACTGGAGCCTATCTAAGTAACTATGGGCCTTAGGTGGGTGTCCTGAAAATGTTTCCCAAAGCTGGCATCCGACCCAAGATCTGGTGCTGGAAAAATTGGGCTCTGAGCACTTGGTTTGTTCACTCCTGTGAGGTGTGCAGGACGGGCTGCAAGACTGGCGGAGCAGAGCCAGGTTTGTTTCAAAGCGAACTGTGCGTAAACAATATATTTTAAGATGTTCATTTGATGTTTTATATATTCATTAATGATAAATCTATAAAAAAATATGCTCTTTAGTCCATAAAAAAATAACAGGATTATGCAGGGATATCCGTTTGACTCACTTTAGCAGTTTTAAAAGGTCTAGGGCCTAAACCATTATATTTTATAACATAAATTTCATCTGAAAATACAAATCCATATTACATATTATCATACCCAATTCAATGTCATGCATTGCTTTATATTACTTTCTCAGATGATTTACCAAAAAGTGGCCCATTTTACCCGACATCACCCTATTGAAAAAAAAAAGTTGATGTGTGTATTTTACCTTGTAGTGACACAGCGGCTGTATGAGTGGTCAGTGTCTTTACTTTCCATCACAGTGGTCTGTAGGACGCTCCAGGATCATTTGTTTGGATTGTGTTTTGTTTTTTTAAAGGTGCATTATGTAACTTTTTATAACTATTTACTTGTAGTATTTTCAAAGGCAGAGTTTACCACTTTGTTTCAAAATAAGACTAGTTTTAGTGATAACTGGACCTGTGGGTCAGTAAATAAATTCACTGTTTCCTAATAAAGGTGTTAAAATTCTTTGAAGCGTAGGTCTATGTTGGCTTTCAAATGTTATATTTTGGCACAAATCATGTGTCTTTTAGGAAAAGAGGCCTAGAGGACAAGAATATGGTCTATAATCATAGAAGTTATATTATATGGCTGGGCCTGCTGCATACGCAGTTCTATACTATGCATGTCTCTTGCCCAGCAGTGCACTTTGGACTGGAACTTTTCATTGAGAGGTCCAGCATAATATTTAGGCTTTTATCAGAGATCTAGGCAGTTCATGATGAATTGGTGGCACCCAGGATCTGCTACAATGCCCTCAAATCTGACAGAGTTGGGACTCTCACTGGTTGCATACTACTTTATTCCCATTTTAGTCAGAATTAAAATGTTTCAGTTGCACACCGTTAACCTTTTTCTTATTGGCACCCTTTTGAAACTGATGCAACCTCACGCAATAGCTTTTTCTTTAACTGGGTATTTAAGAAGAGAATAAAAAGCAGTGAAGAGAAAAATAGCATAGTTTCAGTTTGGATTTTATTTGGCGATTACTGTAAGACAGGTAAAGATTTTGTAATGAACTGTGTAGAACCCAGGACTGTGTTAGGCTTGTTGACTGGTTACGGTTACTAATATCTCGATGTTCACTAAGACATGACATTAACTTCACATTCTTTTAGGCATCGTCTTCAGCTTCTTCATCAAATTCGCCCTCTTCCTCCGCTGTGGCGTCCTGGTACTGCTGATACTCAGACACCAGGTCGTTCATGTTGCTCTCTGCCTCAGTGAACTCCATCTCATCCATGCCTTCTCCCGTGTACCAGTGGAGGAAAGCCTTGCGCCTGAACATAGCGGTAAACTGCTCAGAGATGCGCTTGAACAGCTCCTGGATGGCTGTGCTGTTGCCGATGAAGGTGACCGCCATTTTGAGACCACGCGGGGGGATGTCACACACGGCGGTCTTCACATTATTGGGGATCCATTCGACAAAGTAGCTGCTGTTTTTGTTTTGCACGTTGAGCATCTGCTCGTCGACCTCCTTCATGGACATGCGCCCGCGGAAGACTGCGGCCACGGTCAGGTAGCGTCCGTGGCGCGGATCGCAAGCCGCCATCATGTTTTTGGCATCGAAAACTTGCTGGGTGAGTTCAGGCACACTGAGCGCGCGGTACTGCTGGCTGCCCCGGCTGGTCAAGGGGGCGAAACCGGGCATAAAAAAGTGCAGGCGAGGGAAAGGCACCATGTTGACGGCCAGTTTTCGGAGGTCGGCGTTCAGTTGCCCGGGGAAACGCAGGCATGTGGTGACCCCGCTCATAGTAGCGGAGACGAGGTGGTTCAGGTCTCCGTACGTGGGAGTGGTGAGTTTGAGTGTGCGGAAGCAGATGTCATACAAAGCTTCATTATCGATGCAGTAGGTTTCGTCAGTGTTTTCGACGAGCTGGTGGACGGACAGAGTGGCATTGTACGGCTCCACCACTGTGTCAGATACCTGCAGAATAGTCACACAACAGAAAAGAGCTTAGTCTTGTGATCGAACTGAAATTAAAATGAGAAAAAAATAAAATCATGCTGCATCATGTGTTTGCAAAGCTTGAAGAATTGTATTTTTCTCTGATTCTGCGGCTAGTATCCTTTAAAAATGTGGACTGTGTGACCTGTTCCATCTTTTGACAAGGCTCCATCTAGTGTTGTGTATTATTCTGCTGATCATTCCTAACATTTACAGGCGAAACAACAAGTAGTTAAAATGTGGGCATTACAAATCAAACCAAGTGACATCAAGAATTGACTGAATCACCACCAAATATTGAAATGTACGCGCATTTAACTTATGTTGATATCTAGTCCAAGCGCCTTACTGTAGTTTTATGATCTCCTTCAAGCCAACTAAAAGAACAATAACGGAGTCATGCTGCTTGTTACCTTGGGGGAAGGCACCACGCTGAATGTGTTCATGATGCGGTCTGGATACTCTTCACGGATTTTACTGATGAGCAGGGTCCCCATACCAGACCCGGTCCCACCACCGAGCGAATGGGTCAGCTGGAAACCCTGCAGGCAGTCGCAGCTTTCCGACTCTTTGCGAACAACGTCTAAAACCGAATCCACCAACTCGGCTCCTTCCGTGTAGTGACCCTTGGCCCAGTTGTTTCCAGCACCACTCTGGCCTGTGGGAAGAGTGGCATAAGAGATCTACAGTACAACGACGAAAAGGCATTCATTTCAAGCAGAGGTGGAGAGAATATAACAGTCAAGTAAAAAGGTACTTAGAATCATTTTAGAGTAGAAGGAAAATTAATAAAACTCAAGTACGAACTAACTTTTAGGATATAGTAGCATCTAATTTATGCACAAGTCTTGATCAGACATTAGATAGAACATGTGGTACAAGAAATAAACTTTATCGCCTCTCATGTTGTCAACAGTACACATTTTTAATTTTTGCAATGGGAAGAGTTTTTTTTTTAAAATCACAGTTTTAGGGGAGGGAGTAATTATTAAGCTATTTTTTTTTTTTTTTGAAAGGGGTGAACTCAGCACTGTCATATGTGCTGCAGCCTAAACCCTAAGCCAAAGTGCTGCAATTTGGTGGACAGTAATATGACGTTATGGTCTCTCACTGACCATATATTATCTAAATACAGGTAAAATAGATAGACTACCAAGTATGTCTTCAAAAAAGCACAACGTAACAGATTGCTACCCTGAGTTTCAGTAATGACTAGTATGCAAAGAGTCTTACCAAACACAAAGTTGTCGGGTCTGAAGATCTGCCCGAATGGTCCGGACCTCACGGAGTCCATAGTGCCAGGTTCCAGGTCGACCAGAATGGCACGGGGCACGTATTTGCCTCCTACACCGGAAACAGAACAGAGAGAGAAAGCAGACCAACTTAGTAATGACCCACAATCCAAACTCATTAAAGTAATGCATTTAGGGAGAGTGGGAATGTAACGTATGCACTGGATCACATGAAACGAGACAATACAGTAAGTTTAGAGGTTTTTTTTTTTTTTTTTTTAAAGAAAAAAATGCCCTCATTGCAATTTGTTTTGTTTAACAGTGCACTGTAAAATCCCACATAATTAATTTGTTTGCTTTTATTGTATTAAGAAGCAAACCTGAGGCCTCATTGTAGTAGACACTGATCCGGTCCAGCTGCAAATCGCAATCTCCGTGGTATGTTCCTGTGGGATCAATGCCATGCTCATCGCTGATCACTTCCCAGAACTGCAGACAGAGGAGAACATTTCACATGACACTCCATAAACATGCATCCATTAGACGTGGCTTAGTGACAAATTCAATATGACAAAAACAGCAGAGTGTTTGCATTCTCTGGAATCTAGACAGAGAACTGGGGCTTTCCACCATTTCAGTATATCATCTTACTTTCATACAGTTCAGTTTTAAGACTTTCCTAGTTGTGCATGTGTGTACATTCTGGTTTAATCCTTGCGTTACACTTTTCCACACAGCTGTATATTATGAGTGTAAGCAGATCGGTCTGTCTTAGAGCATGCACATTGAGGCAGTACTTCAGTGAGTCTGAACTCGACACAATTTTGTCACAGCACCTCAGACATTCTGCCAACTCCAGCAAATGTCGGATTTGGAGTAATCTGGATAAGCCAGCTGCATTAAAAGAGCAGTACAGCACAAGGGAGTGGAATCATGGCATCAAATTGAACCACCAATATGAAACAAATGACCTGGAAAACTCAATATTGTAGAGACTGGGAATAAGCACATAATATGTAACATTTTACTACAATTAAGACAATATAAATGATATTAGAACTGTGAAAAGACCGGTACAGGCAAAGGCCACACCCTGACCCATTTCACGACAATGCTGGACTGGCCATCCCCAATTCTGTCGATCATATCCACCAGGTCGAGTCAATGATGAGTCCGAAGGGCAATGAAAGCCAATGAGCCACATCTGGGCCATTAGTATTGGATATCCAAACTACAACTGCATCAGCACCAGGCTGCCCAACAGAGTGAAGCACTGTTAGACTGAGCCACAAAAGGTCTGACGTAAAAACCAGCATAAATTACCATAAGAATGGTTGACTATGGCAACCCTTGGTGAAAAAGTGTCACTGAACACAAGTGGCCCATTTGCTTGAAGTAATTGCATATTCAATCAAGTCGATAGCAGTGACTTCATCCACCGAGCATCAGCTGTGTCCTCCCCCTTCTTCCCCACCCAAGCCCATAATTTGGTTAGGGGGAGGAAAGCCAGTAGATTACAGACCTAATGATAAATCCTGTGATGTAGATCAATGAGTGCATGGGCTATTGTTCCAAGTCGTTTTCCAAGAAGAATAACCACCCAGTCTCAGGCTGTGGTTGACACACAATGTTTAGAAAATGATCTGCTCTAAAACCAAGATATGAGAATTACTCATGTGCAAGCAAACACGTGTTGGGGGTTAGGTTTTTGGTATAGTTCAGTGGGTCAAATTGTCAAAAATATACTGATCAAACACAAGAATATTGGGTTAATTCTGAGCCACCTTGCTTGGCCAATTATCCCATCCCTGCCACACCCTGCTCTCCTCCTCTGCCAGTGTTGCTGTTGCTACCTCCAGATGTATAAAACACAGCATGCAGTAACAGCCGCATAACTCTAAATCGAATCGATATATTGAACAATAAGACGTTTTGGGGGGATAACTGGGGCTTCCACGCAAGCAGACTCCTTTCCATTGTCTGAGAAAAAAAAAACTGTTGAATTTGGCTGCCAGGGTAGACAAAGAACAGAAGTGCAGTGAGAGCTGTAACAAGTGGAGAACGGGATGATGATGATATTGCCTCTGCTTCAGGGTTTACAGTACCATAGCAGACAGACACACGCAAATTATGCATGAACGAAACTGCAAAGCCCATTATAACAACGTTTTGATGAGAAAAAGCTAAGACTTTTCGAAGTCCCACCCACCACTACTGCAGTACTACACAAGTAAAATATGCACGATTTGGTATACCCACAAAGATGGCATTTTAAAGTACGGTAAATTGATATTTAATCAACTTTTAGGCCCCAAATAATCAATCAATCATACATCAAAGACTTCTAAATCAAAATCAGGCTACATGTATGCACATTCTTGCCCATTTCTTTCTCTTACCTTGGCACCAATCTGGTTACCGCACTGGCCGGCCTGGATATGCACAATTTCCCTCATGGTTTAAAGTGAAAGTTTAAAAAGAGTGTATGAACAAAAACCCGTCTCCAAAACGAGGAGCAGACCACGGAGGTGGAGCTGTCTGTGTGTGAGAGTGTTGGACAATAGCTTTATATTGCTGGAGCGGATCCAGGACCCGGCGAGGGGGCGTGGACAGACCCCAACCCAGCTGCCTCCTTCTGGATTGGCTCAGGCGGTTGTGTGCTGGTTGCTGGTTGCTAGTGCTACAAATTTATTTCTATGGTGCTGCTACCCAGAGCCCGGAGGAGGGACCTGCTCACAAGAGAGGAGATATTGAGAATGAGGAGTCACGTGCCGAGTTGGGGTGATTTGGGGGGGCTCTGAGCCTGTCGGACATATTGGCTGCGGATTGGGGGCACGCTCCCAGAATTTCACGCATTCCTCATATTCCAGAGCACTTTAAATTTTGCGCATTTACGTTTTCGGCGAGACAGAGACAGATCTACGAATAAGACAACGAAAAGACAGAAAGTAAAACTATGCAAAGAGATAAGGCGTAAGAAAAGGGACCTTACAGGAACAAGCTCATACCAAGCGCAAAACAGTGGTATTTGGAGAAGCTTGCGGACATTCAAAACATCAACACACGAGCTCCCTGCAGCGCAGACCTGGACCATTTACCTCCGTGCACATACATGGACATAGTAAACTACCTTGTATTTGATGTAAGTTACTACATGATGCAGGAGTTTAAAAGCCACAAGTCTTTGGAAAGTTACGAGACTTTCTGCTGTGGCTGGGTGCAGGACATGGCTCTACAAGCCTCCCGCTGGTGAGAACAGCGTTGTACTGGCAAAAGTAACTTTCCTCACATGCGTTTTAGTGTGTTATTACATTGCATTTAGCGGACACTTCTTGACCAAATGACAAAGTAATAAAGTGCGTGTTTCGTAAACACTACATTGTTACGAGATGTTTAATGTACACAAACGTGTCCAACATGTTTTGACAGGTCAGAGACTTGCGCTCCTCGATGCTGTGTCCATTTCTGTAGCCTAAAAAACTGTGTCCCATTGTTCCTACGTTTTCCATGTCTATCGTGTGAGGTATTGGAGCAGTTTTTAACGCAGCAGTGACTTCCAGGCGGTAAAACAGTGCGGAATAGCAAGAACCTCCGCTACTACGGCGTTAACAACACACGTAAACAATGGCTGCATCCGAAACCATTAAATTGTAGCCTCTAAGTACTAACACTAGCAACTAATCCTTAACCTTTCATGGGGTCAACTGTTAGATCTCTATGCAGTTAGTGAACTAGAGCTTCAGCAGCATTTGCCCAATTCGACCGTCCTTACCCAGGGGAAGGGAAGTGACATCACCAACAGCTGTTTTTCTTGAGTGCAAGCCAAACAAAAGCGCATACCGCCCCCTACTGTATATTGTCCAACAACAAAATAGTGTGCAAATAAAGACATTTAAGGTGAAAAAAAGAGAAACATCCAAATGATCCTTCACATTTCCCTTTATTTTATCTCAACAGCGGTTTCATAAAGCTACAGTATGCAAATTAGCCATGTGGCTTGAGTTTCTACTAAATGAAGCAAAAGCACAAACTGCTTTAGGCCATTTACTGAGGAGGCTCTTTAAAACCATGTGACTGAGCTGTGGGGACGACAACATGTATTTTGTCAGTTTTATAAAGTTTGGCTTGTGCAGAATCTTATTTTTTTTAAATTATTTTTATTATTAAATGTGCACCTGTCAATCAACAGTGGTTGCGCATGAATCACTCGAGGGTGGGGGCGATGGGGGTGGGGAGATTGGCGCAGTGGCTTATGGGATGGCACATAGCTCCTAATCGCCAGTAAGTTAGCATCAGAGGTCCCTATGCTAAAGTGGCTATGATAGTTAGCATACAGGCCACTTTCCCTAACTCCTTCCTAACTGAAAGCCCAATTCGGACGCATCTTATCATGGCGGACGCTGACGCACATCCGGTTTGGCGTAAGACCTCTTACCAATTTCACGGTTTCGGATGGAGCAAAAGTGTATTGCCGCCGGAGCGCAGCCAATATGTCGGCGAGGGGGGGATGGGGAGGGGGGGTTCTGTGCCGTGACGTCAACTCCTCATTCTCAATAAGTCAATCAATACCAATGAATATCAGTTTTTCTTCTTTATTTATTTTTTTAATTGTTGTAGGAATGTATCTTTGTTAGAATCTTGTGAGCCTTTATTATGTTGTTGCTGTATTTTCACAAATCAAAATAAGAATGTTGTTTTATTATTATTTTATTTGTTTTTATTCTGATTATTATTCTGATTCTGATTATTATTATGTAATTGTTTTATTTAAAATGCTATAAAATAAATTAAATACAAATAAAAGTAACTATTTTTTTATTATTATCTTCAGATGCCGCTAGGTGTCGCCGTTCACCAGCACACATTGAAGTGGATGGGCGTGGTCAACCAGCGCTTCCCTAAACAGACATTTTTTAATCATTCTTCTGACGGGAAACGACCCCGCGCGTAGCAACAGAAATCCTCTCGATAACGACATTTTTTCCTGCTTTGTCCCACACCTATCGGTAAGTTGCATCAAAACTAAATTTAATCGTTCCTCCACGAGCTGTTTGAAGTTGGTAAATGTGGCGAAAACAGACTTCTTCCATACTCTTTAGCTAACGATCGTGCTAGTTAGCAGCAGTGTTTTTTTAGTTGCAAAATGCAGGCGTTTTAGTTATTATTCCAGTTATGTGTCCCGTATGTGTTGCGTGGAAAAGACAGAGATAATAATGGTCAGTGTGGGCTTGTCAGTCGCCGTGTTGTTTGCAGCGCAATCTGTGTCCAGTATGTCAAAGTGCGTTCCACATTGTGACAGGAGGAGGAGGGAGGTGTTCCCCCACCCACAATACTACGAGACCTTTAAATAATCTGGTTTTATGATTGACAGTAATGTGCCAGCTTGCCTGCCCGCTAAAACTCCTTTGTTTACGTAGCTACTCTACTACTTTTCAGCCTCTACCAAGGAAGCAAAATGTTTTACACTTGTGGACCAAATGAAGCCATGGTTGTGTCTGGTAAGTTAAAACTTGTACAGCTTCTATCCATTGAAGACAAGATTTAATTTGTTTGTTATTGTAAAATCTTGTATAATTAGAGTGTATAGTTCAAGCATCATGTGACTTGCTTGTTAAAATGACTGATTGTGTGTTGCAACATCATCGTGGGAAATTTCCATCTTGCAGAGTGGGGCAGGATGTGTCAGTTTACTTAAGTCCTATTAATGAATAACACTCTACTGTCTTTAACTGTAAACTGTATTGCAATTTGCAACTGTATTTAGTCGTGATATTCCTAATCATCCCTGTTTTTAATTATCAGGCTTTGGCCGGTCTCCCCATTAATGATAGCTGGAGGAAGAGTGTTTGTCTTGCCATGCATTCAGCAGATTCAGAGGTGACCTATTTCCCAGTAGCCTTCTAAGTAACTTAGCTATTGTTTTACACTTTCTTGTGTTTTTTCCCCCCCAGAATAACTCTAAATACCATGACTCTGAATGTGAAAAGTGACAAAGTCTACACCCGTCATGGCGTCCCCATATCTGTCACTGGTATTGCTCAGGTGATTACTCTGTCAAATAGGAGATATAATACTTATGATTATAGATGTCACAATATCAGGCTGATACAATTGAACAATGACCTTTAGTGTTGTAATGGCAAAAATGTGTTGTTTAATTCTACCCTACAGTCAGAAAATACAAAAAGTTTTTATGACATAACATGCAACAAAGAACAATATTAAGTTTGATATTTTGATTCAATAAAGCAAGAGATGACATAAGAGAGATACATTAAATAAAAACGGGTTTACTAATTACTTTTCTTCAAGTAAGTTATCAAAATTTGGAACAGAACTATTGTAAAGTGTTTTTCTCACAACACACATTGCAGGCCTAAACTTGAGGCTTTTACAAAATCACAAACACACTCGCGCTATTATAATTTTAGTTTAGCTTAGCTTAAACTGTGGTCGCTGTGGTTTTTCAGGTTAAAATCCAGGGACAGAACAAGGAGATGTTGGCCACAGCATGTCAGATGTTCATGGGCAAGTCTGAGGGGAGGTTGCGCAGATCGCCCTGGAAACGCTGGAGGGTCATCAGAGAGCCATCATCGCTCATCTGACCGTGGAGGTAAGTGATGTCATATAGGTTTATCTCATTACACTGGAAATGCAGCCTGGCCAGCCACTCCTTTTTGCTGTCCAAAAGCCGGAGCAGGTGGTACCCAGTCCATAAAAATAATTTCTCCGACAGGTTTTGGAAATAGTTAACATATTACTCCACATATTGTCACTGTTGCGCATTGTCTTTCTTTTGATTGTCACTGCTCCCATCTCTAATAAAATCTCTGTTTGTGCAGGAAATTTACCAGGACCGTAAGAAGTTCTCTGAGCAGGTGTTTAAGGTGGCCTCGTCTGATCTGGTGAACATGGGGATTGGAGTCGTCAGCTACACTCTGAAGGATGTCCACGATGACCAGGTACAAAATATGGCCTGTTCTTCATAATGAAAGCCTTTCTGTAAACCCGTGTGGCACAGTGGTGTTGCAGTTGGTACCAGCGCCTCACAGCAAGAAGGTCCTGCTTTTGATTTATGGGAGTTTAAAGAAAGAAATACCAACAATGGATAATTTGAGAACAAGATTTTGTGTCTGTCCCCCCAAGTTAAATGATCATGTACACATGAATAAATCTAAACATACTACAATTGTAGATGGATGAAAATGTTGTAAATTAAGCAGGAAACTGTCAGCTCAATGAGGCATTTTATTGAGGAATGGAAATGCACTCAGTTGATATTGATTTAGTCCCACAGACTTCTCTTCATGCACTATAAGTGGTCTGGCTTTCCTGTGATGACGAAGAGTACAGTATTTACTACCGATGACTGATGAGAGTAGCTTTGTTCATCCCACATCGAAACCTTTGATTCTATGCATTTTCAAAGTGTTATTTAATTATTCTAGCACGCTGAGCACAGTATAGATCTTTTTAAAGGGACTAGATGCAAGTTGGTTATTTTATACTCGCTACTGCCACCTCAGGTCTTATGCGTAACTGCAGTCTCTATATTAAGCTCGTGCATGACGGCGATTCGGACCCGAATTAACACCTTTTTCAGTGACAGTGCAAGATTTTAGAGGCAGTTGTGGTGAATAGGTCTGGGCTCATTCTACACATTAGGACATTGCTGGCACATGTAGGGGGAGGAAAATACATAATTTTAACGTTTTTAAACTCCGTATAGTCCCTTTAATGTGTTTTTTACCTTTTGATTGTGCAGCTTGTTTTGGGGCTATGGTGGAGAAAATGCAATATAGCTTTCCTTTACTGTGTTTACTGTGTTTGGCCAGGACTACCTCAACTCTCTGGGTAAAGCAAGAACTGCTCAGGTCCAGAAGGATGCCAGGATCGGAGAAGCCCAGTACAAAAGAGATTCCGTCATGAGGGTAAAGTTTGCCTTTACAGTCCTGTTTTTCTAGGCCATCATCTCAGATTTTGTTTATTGCTTTATGTAAAAAGCTTTCAACCATGTGTCCAAGGCGTAGTAGAGCCCGAGTAAAACATACCATGACACCAATATCCAGGCAATCTTCTTATTACAATTCTTTTGTGAACAGGAAGCCCATGCCATGCAGGAGAAGGTGTCCGCTCAGTACAAGAATGAGATTGAGATGGCTAAAGCCCAGAGGGACTACGAGCTGAAGAAGGCAGCCTACGATGTAGAGGTCAACACCAAGAAGGCGGAGTCAGAGATGGCATATCAGCTCCAGGTACAATGTACAGCCAGTTAAAGGCAATTTTTACTCACTAAATCTAAATTAAGTATTTGCTTTGTTTCAAAAATGTTTGAGATCTAGATTTCTTTTTTCAAGCTTAATCCCAAACAATTCAAAATAATATGAATCTTTACAAGCTTAGTATGTCCTGGTCAGAGTGAACAATAGCAGGGCTTAAAGTATTCCGGCCGGGGCCGGAATTCCGGCTTGAGGGCAGGTCCGGCCTCTGGCGCAAGCAAAATGTATTTATCAGGCTGCAAATTACAGTGGGAGGCACTTTAATCTGACTTGAATAACACACCGGTCCCTTTAACTTACCTGTCACCACTATTGCCACCCGCTGGAGAACTCGACTGTTATATATCTGTCCCGATTTTCTGCGCATTTGTGGGGGGAAAAACTCGCCTTTCCCCAACTTCTTACGGTCCCAGAATGCATCTCATGCGCATCCTCGCTCTTGCGTGATTCCTCTGAAACCACAACAACGGCCACGCGGCTACAGTAGCCAGTGTTAATGCTTATTTACAACTTTAGACATGTAAAAGAAGCGGCGATGGGCGCAGGGCAGGTGAAGACAGGCCTGTGGTTGTGGATTATGCAAAAGAAGTTTTGCCAAATAGACGCTATGACCGACCAGACGAGTGAGAATCATCAGACAAAGAGACGAAGAGCAGCAAGTTCTACGACTGATCCACAGTGAGTGTAGAGTTTATTTACTTATTCTGTGGAGGACAGTCGGGCTAACGGGGTCGCTGCGTTGCCGCCCTTATCACCCGCGCTAAAATAAGCACTAAAGGCTTTGTCGCGCTCATGAATTCATTCCCTCCATCCCCGGTACCCCGCACGAGAGCTCGGTGTCGGACCATCCCCGCTCCGCTACGTGCCTCCCCTCTGCAGCCGTGCGCGCAGTGGGACAGGTGTGCACGGGAAAGACCCGCGGTGTAAAACATGAATAACTTGCTTATTCTCAGAAACCCCCCGAGCTGCTGCCGCTAACCTGCTGTAAAAAGCGAAACGTAACGACTTCATATTGAGCAGAGCCTCGCACTGTTCTTTATTCACAAATACCCAACTTAAGAGTTTCCAGTGGAGTCTTTTTTTTTTTTGCAAACGGTGCACACAGTAGCGTGAACGCACCAGCGGTGGAAAGTAACAAAGTAAAAAGTACAAATTATAAGTACTTTACTTAAGTACATTTTATGATGAATACTTTCTACTCCACTACATTTTAAAATTGGGTTAAAAGTATTTTATTTATTTACAATGAACTTGTTTAGTCCCAGTTTAGACTTGGTTTAGTGGTTTACACCTTTAGACCTTGTTTAGATTTGGTTAGACCTGACCTAGTTTAGTCCGGGTTTAGACCTAGTTTACTTCCTGTTTCTGACCTGGTTTAGTGGTTTACTCGTTTAGACCTGGTTTCATTCAAATGATTTAAAAAATCCTGCACATTAAACTCTGCAATAGTGATTTAGTGACAAGAGCAAAACAAGCCGTCTAAACTACTGAAACAAATCAAGAATGACTTTGATTCTATTTGCTTAAACTGGAACAAAGTTGTTTTTATAGCTCTAATATCACACGGGTTTGAGTAATTTTTACCATAATGTGCGTGAACAGGTGGCAAAGACCAAGCAGCGCATCGAGGAGGAGAACATGCAGGTGCAGGTGGTGGAGCGCACGCAGCAGATCATGCTCCAGGAGCAGGAGATCACCCGAAAGGAGAAGGAGCTGGAAGCGAGAATCAAGAAGCTGCCGACGCTGAGAAATACAAACTGGAGAAACTGGCTGAGGCTTATCGGTGAGAGATGATTTAAAATTTCATTGACCCTTTTCACAATGACGTTTGGCTAGTTCGTCAGTGCTTGGATGCTTCCTTTTCAAGTCCCATTATGTGTCCATGAAAATGCTGATGTCTAACATCAATTCATTCTTCTGTTTTTTGCTTTTGCCATGTCGGGTCTCATCTAACTGGAATTGAAATATACATGAAATCAAAACTGACCTTGGTTTATGCATTTCAAACATACGTTTTCCTGGTCCCTGTGTAGCCTTTTAAATTTGATTGGTGATCCTGTTACAGATCTATAAAATAAAGCTACACTATACATTTTTAAAGCATAATCTGTATTCTGCTCTCTTCCTACAGTCTGCAGCTCATCATGGAGGCTGAGGCCGAGGCCGAGTCCATCAGAGTGAGTTCCGCTTCTGCTTATTTCCTCTTGAATAACTTTTCCAAATGTATGCCATTACTATGAATGAATTTCTCATTCTTTTGTTTCAAATAAGCATTGTGTGTTTGTGTACTGTGAATGTAGATGAAGGGAGAGGCTGAGGCTTTTGCGCTGGAGGCTAAGGGCCGCGCTGAGGCGAGCAGATGGCAAAGAAAGCAGAGGCCTTCAAACAGTACAAGGAGGGAGCCATGGTGGACCTGCTGCTGGAGAAACTGCCACTGGTCAGTGTCATTTCACTGTAGTAGAAGTATATTCACAAAGATGCCACCTGAATTTTACTACGCAAATAAAGAAAAACTGCAATGTTATGTAACTGAAAACAATGTAAACGATTAAATGTGAACCTTCTCAACTCTTAACTGATCTATAACTTCATATTCTTTTCTGTAGATAGCAGAGGAGATCAGCAAACCCCTGTGCGCCGCTCAGAAGGTCACCATGATCTCCAGCGGCGGCTCAGAGGTGGGCGCCGCTAAACTGGCTGGAGAAGTGCTGGAGATCATGACCAGGCTGCCCAGCGCCGTGGAGAAACTCACCGGTGTGGACATCTCCCAGGTGGGTGAGGCGTTTCAGAGCCTATCATGTTGGTCTACACAGCTTTTATTTGTAACTGAGATGTGGTCCTTAAAAATGTCAGTTTCAATTCACTTTTATGAACACAAATGGGAAATGAAGTTGAAATTGATGGGAAGAGGGAGGGCTCCATTTTTAAGGGACAGGACTAGGTAGAACTTGCTCATCATAGCCCTTATGTACAATATAATGACAGTGCAGTGTTGTACCTCTTCACTTTCTGAGCCCATTGCCAATCAAGGAGTAAAATTAAAATATCACCAATGGGTTACTATTGTACAGTAAGTAGCCTAATGTTCACCATTATTATTATTTTTCTATGCAAACCCACTTTTCACCCACCAACTACATTTTTTTAAATATATATCTTATAGTCCTCTGTCAAAAGAAAGCAAACAAAAGGTTCTTTCTCTCAAAACTATAACATTATTTTTGTAATACAGGTTACCGGAAAGATACACTAAGAAGAAAATTTGAAGATTTGCCATCAAAGAGCTGTGCATTTCCTCCTTGTGCCTAATCTCACTGTATTAACTCTGTTGGATCATCATTTGTTATTCATGTGTGTTTGCATGTCTTTGCGTTTGTTAGAGAAATATTTTAATTGTTCAAATCGACATTTTGTATTTTATAGGAAAATTATACTGACTTTTTATTTTATTTTTTAACCACATTTGTCAAAATCAAAATGTGCTGCCTTTTCAACTGGTATTACTTTTCTTGCGAGTGTAAAGTCCTTTTGTGTTCTACCTTAGCCAGTGCACTACAAGGGTACAGCATGCTGGTCGATGCGATTGCTATTCAGAACGAATCTGCAGGAAGTGGTTGATGGTGTAAGCTGAGGATTTCCTGTTTGAATCAACGAAAGTACATTGTGGGAGAGATGGGAGATTTCTGTTTTTTATTGTATGTTAAAGACCGGGCTTACTAACCGACTGTTGCTTAAGCATGCTAAGATTGTCCTTTGCAAAATGACTAACCGTGAAATGAAGTCGCATATTATAGAGAGATACTGCTATATTGAGTATTTTTATTACCTGTTTGTGGACTTGTACCTGTGTAAACCTGTCTGTTACACGTCACTACAGAAATTTACATCTACCTGAGTTCAAATGACTTGTGTTCGAAATGAGCAGTTTTAAAATTAAATAATGACAGTGTATTACTTGGAATCAAAACTGTAAGATAATATATTTTATAATTAAACTTGGTGAACATTATTTTGCTCTTGACATAAATCTGACATGGAGATATTTACTTTTTTAAATAAAATAAACTCCTTTTAAGATAGAAACAGTTTTCTTCCTGTTGGTGGATACATTTGCTTCAACTATATAAAAATACTTTAAAATATGTCTTTAATCTAGATCTATCCACTAAACAAATCTGCTCTTTTTGAAATTACTCAAAGATTCATTTGAAGTCACTTAAAGCTTCTGTTCATTTCTTGCAGTGATTGCACTTTCAATCCAAAAAGCGTTTTCCTGCTGCCAAGCCTTAAATGCATTTCTCATTATCCGCCAAGTGCCTGGTTAAAAAAAATGCCTGTCTGATTTACCTTTGAAACTTTTTACAGTTCTCTGATGGGTAACCAAATCTCCTCTCATCCAAATCGCTATATAAGCCATGGACCGCTGCAATACTGACTGACTGACTGACTGACAGACACTACAATCAGTTCAAAATATTAATGTAGATTTGAGTAGTTATGACGTTTTCTGTTTTAACTTATTTTTGTTGCTACTTTTCAGACTTGTTTCAGATTTCTTTGACCTCAAAAAATTATATGCAAAATAATTTTTATATACTACCGGCAGTTGGTTGAAATATATATTATATATATATATATGAGAGAGAGAGAAAATCAGAAAACCTACTCAAGTTTGGATTGATATTCTGAATTCAATGCATTTGACCTTGACTTCTATTTTTTTTTTTTTTTTACAGTTTACAGTTTTACAAGTTATCTTCACATGGCAAAGCTGTTGCATGTTATATAGGCATATTGTATGAAGTTAAAGCTTCTGTGTTATGTACCAGTCAGTAAAGATGAATTGATTCAAGATATTGTAGACAATAAATTCTACTCACTAATAATTTTCTGACTTTTTAGTATTTGTTACCTTTTTAGGGAAAGTTTGCTCAACATTTGACCCATCCTCCTGAGCAATGTACTGTATTCGGGGAGCAGGGCGACTGTTGGGTTGATCTGAGAAACTAATGATGGACAGATGATAATGTACCTCATCCTTTTCCCTGATTGTATCAGTGCAGCAGATACTAAACAGTGACATATGGTGGTTTGAATAATGCATTACAGCAACTCACTTAAAAAAAAAAATCATGAACACAAGACTGGGCTCATCTGTTTTTGTTAAGAAATGTGAACCAAATTGCCATGAATGAGCTTTCTAAGCAGCTAAAAATAAAGTGATAATTGAGTGAGAGTAACTGCACTCAGGATTGTGAGAATAGTCAAAATTGAATGAGACAAGAGCCTTCCATACTATAACATGATGATGAAGCGATCTCAAAATTAAGTAATTTTAATAATATATCTTTATTTTGATGTGTATCACTGTAACTGGCTGTGATCAGTGTCGGGCAAACAGGATCGGTGATATTGAAACTCACTGCACAATTAAGGTTGAGTAGGTTTTTAGGACAAAGATGGATGGAACTACAAGTTAAACTCCCACAGGTTTGTAAATTCGGCCTGCTGCCAGGGATCATCAGTGCTGCTGACCAAACTTCTTGGCTGAGAGATGAAATGTCCAACACTTAAACTGCAGATGACAACTCAAGAACCTTTGTCTACAATTGTCTCAGTGGGAAACCCCTGTGGGACAGAGCTAACGCACATATAAAATTATGAATTAAAGTGATCGACTGCCAAATAAAGAGAAAGACAAAAAATTAAAAGTAACAATTAAGCTTCCTGATTGGACCTGAACGCCCCTCCTCATTCCCTTTGCTGGTGATTGAAAGGCCAGTTCACAGGAAAGCTCGTCTCATTGCTCAAAGTTACCGGGGATCCTGATTAGCCGCTGCGATCAGGCAAGGGAGGAACTGTACAAGAAATATAATCATTTAATATTATTTACATTACTTCAAATTGTAGGCAGACAATTATACGCAATGTATTGAATTTGTAAAACAACTTACAGACTATCACTTTAAGCACAAAGGGAGTTAAAGTTACACAGCCCTCCCACTTTCCCCACAGTTACAGTCGCACACACACACACACTGTGGTCAGTACATGTTTGAAAAGGTTAACTTTATTAAACATCTAAAAAAAAAAAAACTGCACAAGGTTTGTCCCATAAGCGTCAAGGTAGCAAGCGTTCTACATAGAAAGACCCCACATGAAACAGACATTTCCATATATTAGTAAAAGAAATTACAGTTGTCCTTGAAATATGTACAAACGATCAACTTCGAAAAACAAAGGACAACGAGGAGTGTCTAAGTACATACAGTATATAAAAACATGGGTTTAGTTGCACTACAGTGTATCGAAACAGACGTCACATCCACTCTCATAAGCAAACATGTCTCTTGATGACCAATCACCGAAGTACGATGCCAGCGATCTCCAACCTTTTCTCTCGCGAGGACGACTTTAACAGACATCTTTGTTCGCTGTTCATCCGATCATCTTTGTCTGCTTATTTCTATGAGGTTAAAATCTACTTGAGCAACAAATGGCCCACAAAAAAAGAGAGTGCACCAGGGGGAGTTCGTGACCCATCTGACAATTACCCCCAATAAAATCTATTTGGTTTGCCTCGTCTTAACCCATCGACATTTGTTTGCAAGACAGCATCCTACAGACATTACCTTTAAGAGAGCTTCTTGACGATTTGCGGAGCTATAGGTTGGAGATCCCGGAGTTAAAAAGCGAGTACTTCCTCACAGACACCATCGTCAGACATTCACAGTTCAGACACACACAAACTGCTTGTGTACAGTAATCCATTTGGCTGTGAAGACTTTTTTTTATTTATTTACCAATTAGTTTGACAACAAAAGTGGCATATAACAAGTTGAAATGACATAGCCATCCCATTGTTTTAATATTTTAAGGTTTGGCAAGGTCTTGAAGTTGCTTTCCTCCCCCCCATTTCTTTCATCAAAATCCACTCCAACAGGAATCATATGAGCCCGTTGTAAATATTTGTCCACCGTAGACAAGGGGCACCTGTTTTTTTTTTCTCTCCAGAGTTTAAAGTGCAGCTGGTCAAGGAATTATCATTTTATTCTGGTTCGTAGCCAGATAGAAAACTGCCAATACATAGAGGCAGGGATTGAGCATGTCCTGTCCGCTCTCTTTCGCTTTCGCAAGTCTTTTCAGTTCGGAGGTCGACGTCTCGTGAGGAATCCACTTGGCTTGAGGAGCAGTTTCTCTGAGTTTGAGTCAAAGGTGGCAGTATTTCCAAACGTAAATCGGAAACCTGGTGTTTCCCAGGAGACGGCAGGGAACGTTAAAGGGCAGCATTTGTCTGGCGCAGATCGATGCTAATCAGCCACCAAATGAGAATAAGGCTGGGCTTGAAAGTTGAGGCCTGCAGTCTCTTTACAATTCACCGTAGTATAGAGTAATCATCGAATTGAACTTTGGTGCCAAATTTAGCTTTTACGATCTAAATTCAGAATGGCAACACTGATCACTAATGCAAAGTTAAGCTTATTCGCGTATCCAAAGAGAGCTATAAAAAAAACTATACATTTTCATGATTGTTATTGTCAAAATGATGATTCAAAAAGTAGCAACTATTGTAGCATATTGTACCTCTATAGCAATCACCCTTTTACCCTGAAAACAAGAAAAATGTTACTAAGCAGAGGGCACCCACCACCAACATAATCTGTCAAACTATCAATGGGTTTCGGAGACTAACGTGGAATCAACCGAACCAGCGGTCTGTCGCACGGCTCCGTCCGCCCAGTAAGTACAACCACTCAGCTCTGCAAACATTAACAACCCCCCTCTCTCCTCAAGTGCGCAGCAACCGTTTCCGTATAACTCAACCGCCACCGCCATCGAAAGCTCGAAACATCCCGGGACATCTGAGGACTGGATTTGATTTCTGTCGATCTCCGTTTGCCTCTACACCATGTTCATTGCGTCTTCGGTGAGAAAGGAGTGGATGTCGGCGAAGGAGGGGCGCAGTTTGCAGTCTCTGTTCCAGCAGCTGAGCATGAGTTCGTAAAGGCCCTGAGGACACACGGCCGGCCGGTTCAGATACACCTGGGACACGAGGGAGACAAGGACAATCGTCAGACAAGCGCGACTGTTTCTTTCTTCTTTTAAACCTCTTAACCCTCTTAAGATGATCTTAATTGTCTTAGGCATATTTCCAATCAGGCATTTCTGGACCCACTGCCACGAAGATATCGCGAACAACACCCACTGAAAATGGTGCCACAACTAGGGCTGAGCACAATTATTATTATTTTATACCAGTACTTTAACAATACTTAGTTTACTAATCCAATTCCTGAACTTTTTCAATACCGATACTAAACATTTTGGCACCGATTACAATAGGTTGCGTTCACGTGACATCACAACATCTATAGACCCTTTAACTGCTGACATCATCAGTGACATCATCTGGAGGCAGGAAGTGATCAAGAGAAATAAGATTAATCTAAAACTAGCGATTTTAAGTGTAAAACTACAACTGAAAAATGTGGTCCTGTTGTGGCTTAAGGTGCAAGAACAAGAGGAATGACATTTGAGATGATAAAATAAGGTTTATCTGATATTTCCAACAACAGTTAGACATTTGTTTATCGTTACTATGACAACAGCTACAATGGAAATAGATAGGAATCGAGCTTCCTGCCTCCAGCTAAACCCGGAATGTTTATAAACAATTAAAGGGTCAATAGCCGATAGTTTAACATTGAGGGCAGCTGAAAATTCCATGCTGGTAACTATGGTAACTGTCATAATTGCTGATTTCTCTGTAATTCCTGGGCCAATTCACATGAAACAAAAACGGTCACAAAGTTCAAAGTCCTCTCTTCCAGCACATATGAACTACGGTCGAATTATTCCCTCATAAAGGTGTCCAACATAAAACTTTACTCAAACTTTCAGCCATATGAATAATAATGATCAGGGAAAATATTTTTTCTCCCATAGAGTTGTATTGACATCTCCTCCAACTAAAATTAAACTCTAGAACATGAACGCAACCTACAATGTTAATTTATTTCATATAAAAGACCATTTCTTTTAAATTTGTAACATTTATTTGAGCTGAAACAACTTCCTTTAATGTTGTCCCTGGACCCAATAGGCGTCAAACTTGGTCTCTAAAGATATACATATTTATCGGTACCTGCTTTCGAACCTTTTTTGATGATTTTTCCGATACCAGTTGTCTAGTTTAGTTTAGTTTAGTTTAGTTTATTTGTTTATTTGAGCAGTATACATTCTGCTCAAAAGGAGTTGGCTGAAGCAAGAAGCTTATGAGCGCCTACCCCCAAATTCAATACAATACATTCAATTTATTTAATTGAGTTATGAGTGAAGTATGATGTAAGCCCTGCATAGTGTGGTGCATTAAAAAGCCAGGGTGTAGAGCGGGCCAGTTGAAGAGGGCAGTAGCTACCCATAAACAAACCCCCACCCAGCTGCCCTAACAGCTGATTTCGTAGATGATGTTCCTATGCTGAGTGGTGCATTAAAAGACAAGGTTTTTGAGCTTGTTGGGAGGGTCCCTCTCAACAGATCCATAACTTACCCTAATTCTCAATTTGTAAATTTGAGCAATAGAATGACAACCGTTCCAAGCAGCAACAGTCTTCCCTGATTATAGAGGAAAAAATACACATAAATGATCTTATTGCTCCCCCTAGTGGCAACGCGTTTCTCCTTCTCTATATATTTCAAAAGTCTTTTGTTTGTATTTATATTTGAACAGGTTGATGTTTGGACATCGTTTCAACTCCATCTCCAGTTTATTCCACAATTGTACACCATTAACTGGACTAAAGTTTTCAAAGTTGTGCTATGTTTCTGATCCTAAAGTTTAATTCATCACGTAATTGATAACGACCAGTACGTTCTTGGAACCTTCTTTGTATTTGGCTTGGTAACAGTTGTACCTTGCTTTGTATAACATCTGTACAGTTTGGAACTCAACAATGTCACAACACAACAATGTCTCTGCGAGGGACATTATAATCTATTGTATTTTATGAGCAGATAACACAATAAGAATAATTGCGCACATACAGTGTTCGTGTAATGTTGTGAATAGGAATATTACAGTGTGTAATTGAGCGTACCTGTCTGCCCTGGTCTCTGAAGAACTCCCCAGCGTTGTCTATGACCTGCTCGTCGGTCAGGTTCGAGTACGGCTGCTCCTGACAGACACTCAGCATCTCCCACAGAGTGACGCCAAACGCCCACACGTCACTGGCAGTCGTGAATTTACCCTGAAAAATACCGAACATTGAAGATGATGCATTTGTCCCCTCACCATATATCCTTTCTTGCCCACTTACCATGAGTATACACTCCCAGGCCATCCAGCGGATAGGCAGCACAGCCCTGCCCTGGATCCTGTAGTAGTCTCCGGCGTATAGGTTCCTGCTCATCCCGAAGTCCGCGATCTTGATCTGCCTCTCGCCGCTGCTGTCCGCTCCGTCCTCGTCCCGGTCACCGCCCACCAGGCAGTTCCGCGTGGCCAGGTCCCGGTGCACAAACTTTAGCGAAGCGAGAAACTTCATCCCGGAAGCAATCTGGCTGGCCATGGAGATGAGAGCTGGGTAACTGCAGAGAAAGTAGACAAGTATTAGTAAGTCTTGGAAAGATCAATGTATTTCACAGAACGCTCAAATGTAAAAGCTCCTGGACGTGTTTGTGGACTGTTACTGCATTCTGATTCAAAATAATACATACAAATAAACATATCCCGAATGATGTTTTTGGCAGTGTAGCATAAATACAGTACCTGATGGTAGGGGAGCTGTGTGACGGCCCGGACTTGTCCAGAAGCACCCGCTGGGACAGGTACTGGTTGAGGTCCCCGCTCTCCATGTACTCGGTCACCATGCACAGAGGGTCGCTGCTCACGCACACGCCCAGCAGTCGAATAATGTTCGAGTCCTTCAAACGGGACAGGATCTTCACCTCTTTCAGGAAGTCGTTTCTAAGATAGATAACAACAAATAATAAACAACGATGAATTCAAATATAAATCAATGTTCAGTCTTTGTAAATCTGAGACTCTGTGAACTCAGTGGAGTCACAATTAAAATGGTCGTAACCAGAGCCAATGCTGGCCCTTCTGGAGCCCTAAGCAAAAATCCACTCGGGGGCCCTACAGTACGCATCCCATGGCTATTCGATGAACGCATTTATGGTCAAAAACAGTTTGGAGTTTAGGAAACCACTAGTCTATTTTCCCCCACTTTTTAAAATGGTAAAAGGTCACTGACCCAGTTTGGGAACCACTGACCAACTGAAACCTGCACCTGATGGTTATATGTTTATCTTACCACTGAGAATCAGCCTGACAGTTATTTGTTTTAGACCGTGCACATTCTGAGAACTAGAGTTACTGAAACTAACTGCGAGTGGGGATTCAACTCCCATTTGAGACAAAAATGCTTTTTGGCTTTTTCTCTCCTCTATTCACTGCAGGAACTGCAGGATGTGAAATACAAATTAAAAGTGTCATTATGATATGTCGGACAAAGGAGGACAGATCACTTTAAGCTCTCGGGGAACATCTTGAATGTGTAAACTGATCGTTTAACAGATGAGACATTTACCGTCAGTGTCGGATGTTATATGCACAAGCGAACATTCTGTCTCGGAAATTCTCCTCCTGCTCTGTACAGGTGAAACTAGCTCTGTTTCAAGCCTACTGCTCACCTCTATACACCGCACATCTGTGGGTGAATTATAAAAAAGTGCAGTTTCCAGAAACTTACAGTTGCATGCATTGAGAAGTTTATGAAGAAAAAAACCCCGATGGACAAGTGCCAGTGAACTCTTCGTGTCGAATGAGGGAACACTTTGCGTGCTGTCTTGAGAAACCAAACTACTGGCCTGATACTCTACAGTACTCGAAACAACAAGATAGTTGAGTAAACATTAGGCGAGCAGCGCCGGGCAGGGAGACGGGAGAAACCCACGCGGGATGTGAGCATGAGGCGAGGCGAACACCGGGAGACGGACCGAGGGGAGACGCGAGTGGAGAGGCACTCATGCGTTGGGAGTGACAGGGGGAAGGCGGTAGGTCTCTCCTGCTCATCCTCTTCAGCAGATTGCTCCATTTCGGTGTTGTATGTGGCAAAGTAGGCGGAGAGTGAGTGAGCGCTGCCTGTCAAACAGCCTGTCACCGTAACAACGCTCATTAATCAGTGAAACACCGTGATCTGACTGAGATGCGGGCCCTTGCAGCAGAGGGGGCCCTAGGCACCTTGCGTAATCTGCGTATAGGAAAAAACGGCTCTGGTTGTAACTAGTGTTGCCAACTTGAGAACAGAAAAACAAGGGACACTATTGTGTGACCGGGGTAGAGGTGGAGACTGTGATTTGTAATTATAGATTATTTTTAATTTGCAGTAACCAGGTTAATAACCCACATGCATCTAAAACATGTTGTATCTTTTGTTACTTAATAAAAGGTGCCTATAGCATTTTCCTTCTGTAAGGTTAGGTATGGGATGTTTATTAGATTGGTTCTTCTTTATTTTTTTTACACTGATTACTGGTTACACTTAGTTGTAACAATAGTTTACAAACTGCAAATGCTATTATGCAGGTAATGTTCTCAGCCGAACATTGGAGTCACTTTTTGCACCTGTAAATACAATACCCGCTGTTATTCTATGTCAAATTGTTGTCGTCTTATCATATTTTACTTTTATTTTTTCTATTATTTATTTTAATCTCTTTATGCATGCCCTTATAGCCTTATACTTTTACATTTTTCATAGCTTATTTTCTGTCTAAATTCTGTGTTATATGTTCTATATTGCACGATTGTACTGAGAAAAATTCCTAGTTCCTGTTCTCAGACAATGGCAATAAAACTATTCTGATTCTGATTCTATAATGTGTGGGGAAATAAGTTCTATACTTGTCAATGGCTCAGAGGCACATCGAGCCTTCTTGCATAGAACCACAAGCCCCCAGAGGATTTTGAGAAATGTTATTATGCACATTAGAAATCAAATACCTGTTCTACTGAAAATGCTGAGAACACTGCCAATTGTTTTCATGTTTCACATAAAACCCCCTGTTAGGTCATATATGATGTACAACACTGGGATTTGGAGAATGCAGTGCTTTATATCCGTCTCTATGTCTAAAAAAGCCCTAAAACCGAGGTTCCACTTCACTTGTTTGGCTTTTACCTGGCATTTTTGGAGGCGTCCGGACGGAGAATTTTCACTGCCACCAGAAGAGGGCGACCTTTTCTCACATTGAAGGGGAACTCCACGATGGGAAGGTCCTGCGGGTTCTCGATTTCACACAGGTGCACCTTTGACCCAAAAACAACAGGCTTTGTTTAAACAAGGCCCCCGTGACGCCATAACAACCTGTATAACCTTTAGCTACCATTGGCTCACCACAGCTTTCCACCAAAACTCTGCAGAAATTAGTTTAATTCTGATGTAATTCTTGGCAAACGAGAGTGTTTATAAGTGCCTTCTCCCATGGTGAACCAAATAAATACTTCCATTCAGTTTTGTTGTTTGGTTGCAAAATCTGCAAATCATAGACACTAACATTTTGTTTCAATTAAGATTAGCCTTGTGCCAAATGTAATGGGAGGTACAGCCTTAACCCAGAATCCCACACGCTTGCTAAACATCATCCTGAGTTCTCAAGTGCATTACCTCTCCAAACTGGCCCTCTCCCAGTTTCTCCTTGAAGACAGGCAGTGGCGGGGCAGCTCGGGCAGAGGCGTGGAGTCTGCCCCGGGGCTGGAGGAGCTGAGGGCGGGCACTGCGTAGGTGTTGTTGCCGCTGACCCCCTGTAGACTCACGATGTCCGCCTCTGCATAATGGGGCACGCTGGGGGGCTGCGGCGGGGACACGGGCGGGGACAGGGACGGGTATGGTGGGGCGCCCGGGTACGGAGGGGGCTCCTCACGGCTGAGAGAGAAACCCTTCTCCAGCTCCAAGTCCAGGGCACAGGCTGTGGGAGGGAGACAGGCCTTATATGCTTTGTTCTTGTAATGAGTGGCAGATGAGCAAATATAACCACCATATGTCAGGAGTGGGCGATGGAGCTACACAATTATTTCCCAATTTTCTCAGCGCGAAGAGTGATTTGATTTAATCAAGCGGTATTGGTTTGTATTGTCTTTGCAATCACTTTTTCTGAGAGTTTTTGCTTCAGTGTAATTGATTGAATCCTTTTGTCACTGGCTCTGACAATGAAGATGAGTGAGTGGGGAAAGTGGACGCCATGTCACATGCGCCCCCAGCAGGCTAGTCCTGGTAAAGTCAGGATTTTTGGAAGAAAACCCCGACTTTACCAGGACTTTAGCCTGCTGGAGACGCACGAGTGAATGTGGCTTTAGAGCTGTTTAAAGGTAGGATATGTACATTACCTATCTCTGATCACAGAAATAGCATGTCCAAATCTGAAATACTGAATAGAATTGTTAATTTATTCACAAAAGACATTATGTAAAGTAGTTTATGTTTACTTTTTTGTACCGGTTGGTAAATGTATGTTGCATTGCTATTTAGAAACAGCCAATGCTGCATACAGTACCTTATCCTGTTATTCATTCAACAATGACTTGCATCACACAATCTGACTTTATAATTAACATTTCTCTTCTGTTATTTCATTTGAGCGCCGCTTAAATGGACATTCTCATCTTTATTTAGATTTTTCCTTTCAGAGAAATCTAGTACATTTAACAATGGCCACCCGCAGTTTCTCAAAGGCACAAGCTTAGAGGTCTAACTTACTAAAAGATAACAGCACGGCTTTGCAGCAGTATCTAAAAGGGACTATAGCTGAATTGGGTCACATTCTGAAATAATAAATAGTTTTTAATAATTTATACTTTATTCGAACTGACAAAAGTCCTAGTTCTAGTTACAACGTTATATAAATTTGACCTAAAAACAACGTTTCTTCAAATGGGTTTGTGACAATAAATAAAACATGCATAATTTATTATGAATGGTATTTAGTAAAAATGTTTTAGATCCACAAAGTAAGTGATGAGAGTGAGTCAAAAACATGCAAAACAGGAAATAAAGTGATGGATGTTAATGAAGGTCCATATTTTGCTAAAACAACTATGTATTTGTGCATTTATTTGCCTTTAACCATGTTGGATAATATAATTCCTTCAAACACATATATGGAGTGCTTTGATTTGTTTATGTATGGTTTAAAATAGCAATCTATCAACCTGTCATCTGCAATTTAAATAGAGATAAAATAATTTATACTTGATAATGTATTTTTTTTTAAACCTTTTTAGATCAAATCTACTGTATTTCTGATTTGATCTTGATCTAGGGGCTGGTAGTACTGTGATACTTCATGAGGTGGAATTTGAAGTATCACAAACATTGTCCAATGTTAGAATCATTGGACAAGATCGAAGCAGTTTATAAAAGCTTAAAAACAATACTTCGCACAGAGGTTAGTCTAAATGTTGTGAATCTGTCTGGGGAAGGTATGTAGTGGGAGAGCACTTCCTGAAAAAGGAGGGGACTACCTCATGACATCGGCTGATGGAACAGATCATTCTGAGCAAAAGGGGACTTTTGCTGGCCACAGTTGTTTTGTTTAGTCTAAGAAAGTATTTAAAGGCTACTTTGTTGTACTCTGCGGTACTGCACTTTGGGGCAGGGATGACTTTGCAAATGCGTTTTATAACCTGACATTGACCTTAAAGTGCATGTGACATATTAGACACAATGTTTGCTAAACATAAAACAGGAAGTGACATAGATAGAGGCAAACCATGTTAAACTGTTGCCGTGCCAACCACGTTATGTCAATGGGAAATGAACTGCTGTGTCATATCCTGTCAGTAGCTTTAAATTCAAAATAAAAAATACTTTTCTGCCCAACTTTTCTTCATTAATTTGCTGCTTGATATAAACCTTAAATTATTATTTACAACAGATGTTATTAATCTAAATAAGTCATATTTTCAAAAGCATATCTACTTTAACATAATTTCTCAAATATATGTAGATAAAAGCAAAGCACTTCATGCATGTTTTTGATGAAGGAAACACATTATAACATGGTTAAAAGTTTGAAAGTACATTTTCATAATCAGTCCCTGTAAAGTGTGTGAGAGTGCTCCTGCGGCCCATCCCAGAGCGGGCCTTGTTCTTACCCTGCGCCGGGGGCACATTGAGGCTCTTTTCTTGAGCCCGAGCGCTGTTGGGGACGACTCCGGGTCTGGAGCCTTTCCTGTGGTCTGACAGGAGCAGGTGATAGGCTGGGTTGTTTAGCAGGAGGGCTGGGAGGCGGCACACACGGACACACACAAGCACACGACAACGAGGGGGAGCAGGCAGCGAGTACAGATGAGAGCAAAACGGCATGACAACAAAGGAAACAACAACAAAAAAACATTAGCGGGGTCTGGTTAGGATATTCATGACAGTGATTTGGCCGTACACAGGACCGTCTAAACTATGACTAAACAAGGTCTAAATGGGGCTGAATAAGCTTAAACTCAAGCGTAACCATGTATAAACTAAACACAGGTTTGAACATAACCAGTGCTAAAGCAGGGTTAAAATTCGTATCAACTTGACTCAGTATTTCAAAAGTCTGTGTACGGCCCTGAACAGAGATGAGGAGATCAGAAGGGGAGGGAGCAGGCACAAAGAAAAACGCAGGCAAAATGAAATCAAACGCACACCAAAATCAAAGGATGGAGTGATGGTTCTGTTACTGGTTTTGCAAACTCACTCAGGCCGTGTAAACATGCTGCCCCCCTGCGGTGCGATATAAGTCCAGGAATGCATATTTCTTCACTGTCTGGAACAATGGATACTGTGTTCCTTTCCGTGCAGTATATCCGCTTGATTCACTTCCCACAGGAGGATGTTTATTGCTGGCTATCTTACAAAGAGAAACCTTTAAAGCTCTGTTTTTGAATGACTTGTTCTGTTGTTTTTGTGCTGTGGTCATGTAAAAAGTACATTTATTTATAATAATAATAATGCCATACACTTGTATTGCGCTTTACAAGCCTGTATCACCAAGTTTCTCAAAGCGCTACACTGAAGTCATTATTCATTCACACCATACTCGGTGATGGTAAGCTACTGTTGTGGCCACGGCTACCCTGGGGTAGACTGACGGAAGCGAGGCAACCAGTCTGTGCCATCGGCCCTCCGACCACCACCAACCACTCACTCACTCACTCACTCACTCACTCACTCACTCACTCACTCACTCACTCACTCACTCACTCACTCACTCACTCACTCACTCACTCACTCACTCACTCACTCACTCACTCCATTTATTAAAGAGGGCGTATACTTTTTGCCAGCATTTGGTCATAATCTAGAACACATCTTGATCACTATTTTACACTTCGAAAATACCATCCAGTAGTTTCACTTCCTAGTTTTACCATAATCTGCCGCCGCGGTGCTAAGAATAGTTATTTGTGAATAGGGCTGAGTACCGTTACATTTTTTTTCTATACGGGTTCTTTAACGATACTTAGTTTACGATACCGATACCGGAACGATACTTTTCCCGATATCTATAGTAAAATATTTGTTAGAACAAACAGAACAATCTGAAGATTTGCAATATCAGGTTCATCTCCAACGTCAGAAAATTTGTGAAAAATGGGGAACAATTGGGGGGGGGAAATTGTGGCAAAAATAAGGACAGATTTGGGAATAAATTGGGCAAAAAGTTGGTGAAAATTTAAAAATGGGGGGAAATAGGGAAAATATTAGTTTAAAAAACGAGCAAAAATTTGGGAAATTTGGGAAAACAAGAAAAAATGGGGCAAAAAATAAAATAAAAAAATACAAACTTGGGTAAACAACAGCAACATTTTTATTTTGTTTTAATGGGAAGAAAAATAAATGAGGAATTAAAAAAAAAAAAATGTATTTGAGCTGAAACAACCAAGTCACTTCCTGTAATGCGAGTCCCCTGGACCAACAGCGTAAAAAGGTGGATCTAAAGATTTGTTTTCCAGTACCTGCTTTCCATACCGGTAGCACCAAAACATTTCCGATACCATACTGATATCGTTTCATACTGATATCCAGCCCTACTTGCGAAGAACCAAAGATTACCCAAAGATGCGCAAGTGAGTCGAAACACATCTCCGAGTATGTTTTGGATGAGAAAACAACATTGTAACATGGTAGGGGGAAAAAAGCTCTAAAACGTTGATTATGCATAATAAACCCCTTCAGGCTGTCATGAAGCTGAACTCTCTTCCTTCCCTTGCCCTCCCTCGTATCTTTACTTTGCTGGCATTTTCTGAAGAGACACTGCCATTATAAAGTCCATTCAGTCAAAAACAGCTGGATTTCCTTGAATTAAAAGGCAACTGTGCACAATTTTCCGCCTTCCGCTGTTCTAATTAAGTAAGCCCATCTGTTTTTTCACGGTCGGGACGTGGTCAATTTGCCTAGATGTTCCTCCATGTCATTAAACTTTTCCCGTATGCATATTTCCCTCACCGGTGCTGTCTCTGCTCTGGTCCCGCGGCTGCAGCAGAGCGCTGGGCTCCTGGTACTCGCCCTCCGCCTCCCGGTCTTGCTCTCTGTCGTCGGGAAACGTGTGGATCCGCTGGTATCGGCTCGAGTAGCTGTGAGTGTTGTTTATGACCACGTTGTCGGACGGCACGGACAGATGGACGCGCAGCTCGTCACTCGACAGACTGCCCTGCGCCTGGGGAAAACACAGAGGGAGAAGAAATCAGTGACGAAAAACAGAATCGCACGCCGTGTTTGAATGTTAAAGAGGGGGTATTCTACTTGTTGCAGGTATTTGTAATAATGTCACACATCTTTATCACCGTTTTGTAGTTGTTTTCACTTCCTTATCTTGTCATCTTACCATATTTTTTACCTTTTATTTTTTATCTTATTTATTTAATATTCGTATGCATGCCCCCTATAGCCTTAAAGTTTAAGCTTATCTTTATCTAGATTCTGTGTTATATGCTTTATGTTGCATGTCAGCACCCACAAAAATGTCTAGTTTGTGAACCTGTTCTCAAACCATGGAATAAAAACGATTCTGATTCTGATTCTGATCCTGAGCTACCATAAGCGCCTCTTACCCCCGGCTCTTGTTCTCCCCATCCCTGCACAGCT
This sequence comes from Neogobius melanostomus, assembly GCA_007210695.1. Lineage (NCBI taxonomy): Eukaryota > Metazoa > Chordata > Actinopteri > Gobiiformes > Gobiidae > Neogobius > Neogobius melanostomus. The sequence continues at coordinate 556,801 of VHKM01000213.1, read as the reverse complement.
GTTTCAATAAATACAAATAAAAAAAACAATACACTGTAGTGAAGCTATTGTGAGTGTTTTCACTTTGCGATGAGAGGATTAAGCTTAGCAAGAGATCGAGAGGTGAGGAAAGTAATTCCTGGATACGTAGGACATCAGGAGGAGGTTTGTGGGAAGAATATCCACTGGTGAAGAGCACCAGTGGGTCCAAACAAAACTCCAGGATATGTTTTTGATAAGAGAACCACAATGTAACATGGCAATGAGGCAAACTACAAATATTCACAATGGCAAACTTCAAATATTGCGACTGAAAGTCATTTTAACTTTTGTATACAGTACTTTTTCTTACATTTCAAGACTATTAACTTTGGAGATTCTCACCAAAGGCATTGATTTATGAATGGATACATATGGACCTATGGCCTTTTGCTTTGATTACTGCTTTGCACTTTTGATGTTTTCTCAATGAGCTTCGCAGTGTTGTCACAGAATGGTTTCACTTCATAGAGTGTTGTAAACCATTTCAGGGGATTACTTTATGAAGCTCATTGAGAAAAGGCCAAGAATAAAGGGTGGCAGTTTTGAAGAATTTATTTCACCCTTTTTGTTTCCCCCATAATCCCATGTGTTCATAGTTAAATGTCTTCGATGAGAATCACACAATGTAAATAGTGTTGAAACTAAAGGAAAGCCGATACATTAAAAGCGCTTCCAAACTGTTAACGGATACTGTATTTGTTTTCCGTAAGCTGCGTTCAAATATTGAAAACATAAATGATCGACCATATTTTCAAACTGCAGACCAAATTTACATAGGATCCACATGTGCTGTAAATCCACGTTTGAAGCTGGCCCGAGCGGGACCGGTTGTATAATACTTTGCGCTCACCTTGCCAAGGATCTTTTTCCAATACTGCCTCCAGAGAATGACAGCTATAACCGCCAGCAGCAGGAGGATGATCCCCACCAGACAGCCAATCAGAATAGCCGTGTTACTGCTGTCGTGTTTGACCACTGGAAGCCCTGCCTTTGGGGACACAGCGGCGAACTCCGTCCCTAAAAAGTAAAAGAAAAGAAACATTGATCTGAAGTTGTTCATCGTTTATCTATTTGGATAACCATTACTGAGGTGGTCAACGCTATAAAACAATGATTGTTTTTTTATGACTGCATAGCTATCTGCAATGTGAGCGTCGAGTGAGTACTAGCTTCAGGAGTCTTGTGCCGGGCTGAGGGCTGATTGCGTAAGGGTTTCTGCACATCTGATAGGGATTGCCTCTGAGTATGCAGCATTTTCTCTATGCCACGGGGCTCCTTTTCTCTTTATTTACCTCATCTAATACCTGCAACAATAGTTCCCAGAGACAGTTGAGTCAGGTTTCTAAAACACTGTCAAGAAACTTAAATGTACTCTGTAAAATGCCCCAAAAGTGGGTATGCACTTACATCATTTCCATTCTAAACAGAGCCAGAGGCAGGTAGTTACATTTAATCAAGTGCATGTATTTGAGTAACCTTTTGGAGTAGTTTTTCCACACAGTACTTTTTGATTCATGTTATTTTGAAGTGACAGTACTCTTACTTGAGTAATAAATGCAACAATCATTTCCATAAAACCGCACAATTAGTCCGGCAGCAGTTAAATCACATTCTATATCACTCCACCGCGTCCGTTGTCATAGTAACGATAATAAAGTACTGCCGTTAGGGAACTAGTTTCAGATAAAGCAGATTAAAAACTGAAACAACAAGCGCTGTGGACTTTAAATGATCCCCCGCGAGAAACAAACAGGCTTTGAATGAAGTGCTTCAGTTTGTGCGACCATGGTGTAAGAGGATTAAACCAGTCGGAGGCATTTCACACTTTTAACCGAGTCTTTCTATATTCCAACCCAGTTACTAGTTACATTGTTCTAGCGAAACCAAATCCCTTTTCCTAACCTTAACCTTAACCATAACCCTGTACCCCTAACATTAACGCTAACCTAATCCCTAACCATTTTCAAAACTAAAATATTAATTTGATAAGGCCAACTGATAAGGCTTCATTTGGATTGTCGTCCAATGAGAATAGGCGGGGGGCGTGACTTAGGGAATCGAAATGAGGGGTTTTAACTTCGCTGTGAGTCTGCGTCATGCGTTAAATCTGTGTAATGCTCTGCCCCTTATTGTTTACTCCTTACGTATAATATCTTTAAAAATAGATACCGTATTTTCCGGACTATAAGTCGCACTTTTTTCATAGTCTGGCTGGGGATGCGACTTATACTCAGGTGCGACTTATATATCAAAATATGTATGTTTGTTATTTTCACACTGACAGCCGCTAGAGGGCGCTCTATGCTTGTGTACCAGTATCTGCTGCTCCTGTAATTAAATTTAAAAAACGGTAATCGAGCAGTAGAAAGAATGTTTGGAGTGAAAGAGAAACTTGAGGGACTGGTTAAAAGTGGAGCTTACTCTTACTGCAATTAGGAAAACAAAAAAGCTAATCATGGGCTAACAGCTAGATGGCCACAGCGAGAGGAACGAGTTTGCAAATGAGAGCTTGAACAACGTGATGCCGGGAGAGGCTTGTCAGCGGTGCAGTTACGCCTCCAGGCCCAGGTAGTTGCCAAGGCTAGTGCGACTTATACTCCGGAGCGACTTATATATGTTTTTTTTTCTTCTTCATTATGCATTTTTTGGCTGGTGCGACTTATACTCCAGAGCGATTTATAGTCAGGAAAATACGGTAGTTTTTTTCTATGTCTGTCTTGTTACAGTATGTCAACACTAAAACATAAATCTGACTTTTATGCTCAAACATTACTTTTGGTTGCTTCTTCCACCTCTGAACCGATACCTCCAACATTACGAACTGAGTGTCAAAACAACCTTTCACAACCCAACCTTCACAGTCATTTCTCTCTTTTTACCATGCCGTTGCCATGCTGTGACGTCATCTGCATCCCCCTCTACACCATGCATTCAATTCCAATGCATGTTTTGTTAACAAGACAAAGAATGATCATGCACAACAACATAGCCTTCCTTTGTCTTTGTCAGTTTCCATAATGTGGGCAGTAAAAAAAAAAACTGTTCAACCACAGCCAATAAAAGGGCCAAGCATGTAGTTCATGCCACACAAAAGCATTTACGACTCTTTTTTTCAGAAACCTGGTATTGTTTAGCAGAGTATGCCGGAGCCAGTCCCCTCAAAACATGCAGCGTGTGAGTCTACAGGCTTCCAGGTCGTTATTTCACACAGACATAACCTACAACAGCTCTGTTAGTCCTTTTCCTAAAGCTCTATATCTCCGTGCCCCGGGGATAAGTCAGTGCCAAGGATTCTACAGTAGACCCCTCCTTGTTGCTCCTCATGCTCTCTCGGTGGAGCCGTGAGACGATTTCAAGATTTTGGAGCGGCGCCAGAGCGGATGAAGCTCTTTCTCCCCCTGCACTCTCACCTGACAGGGTCCAGTTACCGGCGCCTTCGGTCGTGGAGAAGGTGGAGATGATCGTGGGGTCTACGGGGGCGAAGGATGGACACAGGGGCAGAGGAAATGAATGTGAAGTGACCACAGATCAAGTAAGCAGAGATGAAAGAGTTTGAACAATGCCCCGTGATATTTGTTTTGGTAATGAATAACTATTTTAGAGAAGATTCGCTCAAGTCATCACCAGTACTGGTTCTTTAGGGTAATGGACCAGTATAGATGACGACTTAACCTTAACTACAAAGGAAAGCTTGTGTATGACTGAGACAAAAAACATGCGTGTTTGCTCATACCTGTCCTATAATAGGATAACCATATAGAGCTCAACTGCCCCGCCCACTTCTGGTCCTTTGCAGGGGTCCGGAAGTAAAAATCCCACTCATATTTAGCATTGACTTTATGGAAAATCAATTAATATCCAGGGTTTAAAAGAACGATAGCAGCTAATCAGCTATGTGGGAACTGGTGGACACACACACACAATTTCACATTAAAGATTTATTTAAAACGTATATACCGCCTTTAAAAGAATGGTCATAAGAGCTCTGGTTCCTGGCTGATGTATGTCTATTTGGTCTATCTATTTATGCTTTTTAAATCTATCTATAAAGGGAGGGTTATGATCCGTGTATGGTGAATTATTCAAACATCAGGTGCTTCTCAAGGACGATAAGGAGAGGATAAGAGAGGACACAACATAACATAAAGCGCTTGTAAACATAAAAAGTACAGTGGGCAAAAATCCAAGTTACTTTGATGATCAATTAAAACTCCAGCAGGGTCTTTGTCAGGGCATAGAGATGACAAATAAAAAGGCACAGGAGGGTTTCCACACAGATCATGTGACACGACAACAGAAAACAGACATGATAAAATACAAACAAAACATTTAAATGCATCAACACATCAAAACATATATGAAATAGACATACCTAACATTACAACATGACCATGGGCCTCAGATTTTTGCACACTCTACTTTTAATGCAAGGGCTTTATGTTATTTTGTTGTTGCCTTTGTATGATGTGTGCTGTTATAGCGGGGAGGAATTGTGTTTGTATTGTATTTTATTCACTAAATAAAAGCATTTGCCTGTATTTCGGTGCATTTTACATTTCCACATGTCCATCTACTACTTAACTTTCAGCATTTTTTGTAGATTTATTTTTCAGTCTAATTATTGACTACACTTCCATGTTGAAGATGTTCTCGTGTAGGCTACACTGTCCACGAGCCCTCAGGCTGTGAAGACAGAGCCTCAAATGACAACAGCCTCACCAAGCTTTTATCATTAGGATGTTTGAACAGTTTACCATGCATTCATGATGAGAGGCGACGAGATGGTGAGACGAGATAGTGAGATTATTCCAGTTTCCACTAAGTGCGGGACGTGGGCGTGGATTCACATCACCGATATTGCCCTTCAGTAAGGTTTAAAAACAAGGCTAATTTATGCAAAATAGAAGCTGGTTAAGAGTTTGCGAACGGAGCATGGGCCTGTGCCTTTAGTTACTTATCCTTGCATTATAATAACTTATTTTCAAACGCTATGTAGAGCAATCAATTCAGGAGCGTTTTCTGCTTGTCCGCTCGCTTGTCTGACCGCGTGAAAGCGCGTGAGAGGCGGGAGAACAGAAGGGCAGGGATGAACTGCTGTGAGGCGCGCTGTTGCTATGAATTAATATGAATATAATCATAAGCCAAGCCAGACCTCTCGCCAAAACTGAGGAAAGTTGCCCCACACAAAGCAGCCGACGGATATGCAATGCCGAAATTCCTCCCAGACGTTTTATGGGCCTGAAAATGAGGACATGTCCAGAAAAAAATGAGGACATCTGGTCACCCTAGATGTTATAAATTATTCAGGCTTTCGAAACTACCTTGGGACACCTTCGCTTCAATTTAAATATGTATATGGAGGACAAGTTATTCAGTCATAAGTTTCTGGTATGGACTTTAAAAACAAGAAGGAAGGAGAAATTCTGGATTGCCACCAGATGAAACTGAGCTCTTAATGTAAAATATGCTTTGATGATAAAGTAGCATTAGATGCATAAGAAAATTAAAACTAAAATAAAAACATGCAATTGATTTGTTCTATAGATCGTAAAGAAACACAGATCGAGTCTGTTTCTTTTTGTACAATACAGGCCTGGAGATTGCAATCATATGCTAAGTTATGCTCAGCGATTCCTGGCTGGAGTCCAAAGGATTTTAAAGCTCGTGATACAGCAGGAGGCAAGTTAGACACAGGCTTCCTCCTGGCTCCACTTTAGACACTGTCGACATGCTCAAGTTGGGGAAAAAATGAAAAAAATAAAAATCGTAGCAATTTTTGAGTTGGATTTGCATTTTATATTTCAAAATCCGGATTCAGCTCACAGCGCACATGTTTAACATTTCCAGCACCAGGAGCGTTAACATTTAAGCAAAAAATTGAATCAGAATTGCTAAACTATCACTCGGATTTACTCGTTTCAAATGCGACAAACCTTGCAGCGTTAGGTTCAAACTCATCTCTCAAGACAGACATGATTTAAAGGCAGGAGATGGGAGGCACAGATAAGCAGTGTGCGAAAAGGGGGTCATGGGAGAGACAGAGGGAGGAGTGAGGGAGAGAATGAAAAAGGCTGTGGACAGGGGGGTACTCACCACTGGGGCGGGTGGTGTTGAAGGAGCTGGGTGTAGGAGTTGTGGAGCTCTGGTTAGTGGGCGGAAGAGAGGAACTGTTGAAATGTGGGATTTTAAGAAATGGATCCAGCGCTTCATCAAACGGCTCTGAAACAGAAAAGGGGAGGACAGTTTTAAAAATCACTCAAACAATTACTTAAGATGTTTTCATGAGGCATAGCTGACCTCCAGCTGCTGCCGTCAATTATGCAAAGTACTGTGTTGTTGCTATAGGAACCTGATAAACTGTCACTTAATGTTGCTGACCGGCCAATCTCTGTTACAGCCGACTGATTTCGGAGAAATATCTAATTGCTATTTGTCTGGCTTGCATTAAAACAGCATTATTTCCTTCAAGATTAATTTTGTGTTTTACAATTTAAAGACATCCAAGAGCATTAAAGTGCATATGAGGTTTTAATGCTTTTGAAAATGTGACGTATTTAGACGAATAACATCAGTTGCAAGTTCATCAGTTGCATAATTATCATTTTAATTTCAGTGAAGCAGCAAATGACTCTGCATAACTTCAAATCATAACAACGCCGCCCAAGAAGTGACTTCCTGTTTCAATCCAGCACACCAAAATTAAAGCACCATCTTATTCATTAGTTCAGCAGTTCATTAGTTCAGCTTTCTTTCTGTCTAACTATTAACAGACAAAACACTTATAATGTGTGTTTTTAATTATATTCTTGTAATGCTGCAAGTACCTGCTGAACTAATCAATGAGACGAGCTGTGTGCTTTTATTTTGGTGTGCTGGATTGAAACAGGAAGTCACTTCTTGGGCAGCGTTGTTATGATTTGAAGTTATGCACAGAGTCAATTTTAATGAAGAAATGTTGGGCAGAAAAGTTATTTTTATTTGAATTTTCAAGCTGCTGACAGGAAGTGACATACATGAAAGTAAAGTTCCATAGCAGTTGACCCATTTACTTAACATGGTCGGCACAGCAACAGTTTAAAATTGTCCTTCATCTATGTCCAATAAGGAAGTGAAACTATAAACATCACAAAAATGGCCTAAAGAGAACTGGGTACAATCTCCAATGTGTCATATGCACTTTAAGCATACTTTAAGCATTGAGAAAACTCTGATTTACTTATCCAAGAATCACATGTGTTACAGAACAAGTACATTCTGTAGAGGATCCACCAACTAAATCTGAATCTAAAACAGAAAGCCTGAACAAGAATTTATAATGTTAAGTATATAGACTCTAAAATACTATATTCACATATTAGGCTATTTGTTGATAAAGCTGAAATCATAATCAAAAGAACTTAGCAGCATTTTAGCAGGCTCGGGGAGGTTCTTTTACTTTTTAAGGAGATAAATATTGTTTATGTAAGGGATAATGTATAGAACGCCGGTCATTATCCGGCGGTCATTATCCTCCCTACGCGTCGGGGTCCAGTTCGCCCTGTCGGTACTTATTTTCCCGATAATGACCGGAGTCCTATACATTATCCCGCTTATTATACGGCTATTTGCCGACTGCACACACACAAATAAACTTCATACACTTCTATGAAGGTAGAAAGGTTTATTTAATGATTTCCGCAGCAAATAGTTCCCAAAAGTGTGCGCGTTGCTTGGCAATGTTTGTTGATTCGAGGTAGTGTGGCTAGGCTGGTAGCAGCACGGCTAGCTACTTATGGTGGTGAATCTTTGGATAAGTTGAAAGTCGGACTCCCGTTAACTTCATGAGCGATTCCCCCAACTTCTCTCACAGGGACGGGGACAGAGATAGAAATGAAAGACCTGTATTACAAGCACAAACTTCGTTGCAATTGGCAGCGGTCATTATTTTTTTCAGAGGTCTTCTATCAGAAAATAATGACCTGTAGAACGTTGGGAAATCACATTCAAGTCAATGGAACGTTCTACTTGCATTGTGAAGGGCCGTATAATATTGTTTATTAATGGAAAGGCCCTTGACATGTCACGTCTCATTTTCGAGGGGGTCCATACAACAATTAGACAGAACACAGAATTGGCACAAACTGCAGCGTGCACAGTTTACAGACAGCCAAAACATTAAGACAAACAGCAACAACAAGACAATTGCTCAACACAACAAATTATGGAATATGGAAAGAGATGTTCCCAGGAAGGGCTAACGACCCACTGAAAATCGTTATGCAACACACTCTTAGGTCCGGACCACTGCAATGAGTCTCCCCCTTGGAGACAGGACATTTTGTTCTCTGAGGGGAATAAAACTATATTACCTCAAAATACAGTAATTGCAGCTTTTTAAAATAGCAATTTCAGCTTGATTGCACTTACTATTGTCCTCCTTCATTGTCAATACTAGACTCTCCATGTAACTGCAGTCTATTCTAATTATGTAGAAAATGTGGTGTGCCATAACAAACAAAGGGCTATACAGAATAATGTTATTTGTTCAAGGTTGGATCAAAACAAGTGAAACCAATTACAGGAGAGGGAAGAAACAAAACTTATTCAGACCAAACCAAGTTGCTGGCTTAATTTCCAAGGCTACACAATGAATGACTGCCGAATGCAAAGATAAGTATTGTATCTCTGCACTGAAGATCTACGATTTGGCCGGAGTCTGATGAAGGCCCCGCTCTCGGCGCTTGAGGCAGCTCCCGTGTGGTATCATTCATCAAGGCAGTGGCCGCGGTCCAAGAGTCCGACACGCTGCTCCTTTTCAGAGTCAAATCTTTTCAACGACCCCAGGTACAAACACACACAGGCTGATTCTTATCGCCGCGCGAGTGACAGCCCAGTTCAGCACAAAGGACGCTTTAATTAGGCTCCATCTTGGCTGCAGAGCTCTATGTACTGTACAGTTCCAATCAAAAACACAGCACGCTCCCTTTATATTAGATTCAAAGGAAAAAAACACCTTCCCCTTTCAGGCAACGCCTTTGAAAATACCCTGTAAATGTGATCTCACACTTAGGGCGAGACATTGCAGGTGAGAATTTGAAACTTTTGCTGTAGATTACTGATGTAAATGTGAGAAAATGACAAAATCTTAGTAATGGATCAAGTCAGGTTTAAACTTATGGTTTTATTTTGTTGAAATATTAGTTACAGAGACTTTACCAGAAGAGATTTTGGATATCCTGTTTAGTTTTTGAATAAGCTATTAATGAGTGAAATAATTCAGTAAAAATCAAAACTTCTCCTTGTTTTTCAAAGCTCAATAAACCAAGCTGGGATTTAAGAATATATTGAAGATTTTGTCAATATCTAAGTCCAAGAATGTAAAGTTTGGAGACTGTCTGTGCTACTAAAGTGGAGATGTTGTTGCAAGAGTGAAAAGAAAATCGTATTTTGAGAAAATGGGCCTAAAGTTCTGTAATGTCTGTGCATGTTCTTGTGTATTTCTCCCGTCTTTGTTTCTCATAAAGAAAATTACCATATGTGGATTACAGAGTCGGTCGCCTTTCCTGCTACACGTGGATACCAAACATGTCAATATTTGTGAATGAATAAGTGTGGGAAAGACGAGGGAAATCTCCAGCGGACTGACATCATAAAACAGTCATCGCAAAGTGTGAATTTGCTTGATTTTTTTAAACTCTGACTTTAAGACGTTAAGGGAGAAAAACACCTGAAAATCTCAACATTGACCACTGTGTGAAAAATTTATGTTTTCAACCTGCAATGTTTCGCCTTAAAAAAGTAAGAACTTAATAATACATAGGTTTTATGCAGCACTTTTCAAAGAAACACTTTACAGATCAAACAGACAAAACAACACTATGAGATGGAGTATTAGGCTGTAAGCGAGCTGAACGTGTTCAATGAGTAAGTTTCTGATGTGGACATTGGGGAGTCAGTAAAAGACGGTGCATTGGCGAAGCTCTGTGCGTGGATTTGGTGATTTAAGACTCCTACGTTAGAATGCTGTTTTTAGACTTTAGCTCAGCATTCAACACTATAATCCCACAGCAGCTAATACACAAACTGCTCCACCTGGGAATCAACACATCACTGTGCAACTGGCTGCTGGACTTTCTGACTGGGAGACCACAGGCTGTACGTGTCGGCAGAAAGTCCTCCAGAACCATCACACTGAACACGGGGGCTCCCCAAGGCTGTGTGCTGAGCCCCCTCCTGTTCACTCTGCTGACCCATGACTGCGCTCCAAAGTACGACTCAAACCTCTTCATCAAGTTTGCAGACGACACAACAGTGGTGGGTCTCATCAACAATAGACGAGTCAAACTACAGGAGTGAGGTGAGCAGTCTGGCCATGTGGTGCACACAGAACAATCTCTCTAAATGTGGAGAAGACAAAAGAGATTGTTGTGGACTTTTGAAGAGGGCGGGTCCAGCATGCTCCTCTAACAATCAACGGTGCTGCAGTGGAGAGGGTGACCAGCACTAAGTTCCTGGGTGTGCATATCACAGAGAACCTTTCCTGGACCATACACACTACATCACTGGTCAAGAAAAGTAATCAGCGTCTCTACTTTCTCCGCAAGTTAAGAAGAGCCAGAGTCCCAGCCTCCGTTATGTGCAACTTCTACAGAGGGACTATAGAGAGCATCCTGACCAGCTCCATCACTGTGTGGCACGGCGCATCATGAGAGCAGCGGAGAAGATCTGTGGAGCCCCTCTCCCCACCATTAAGGACATGTACTCCACCCGTCTCACCCGCAAAGCCGTCAGAATCACCAGGGACCCTACGCACCCATCACACAGTCTCTTCAAGGTAATGTCTTCAGGGAGGAGACTGCGGAATCTACGGGCCAGGTCCAGTCGACTTAAGAACAGTTTTATACACAAGGCCATCGGGAAGCTGAACTCCCTGCCCTCCCTCCCACCCCTCTTCCCCCACCCCCCGCTCCACAATCAAGGATGAGAGAAATCTAATTTAAAATCATTCACATGGTTTGACAAATAAAAAATCTTGAATCTTGAATCTTTTCATTTAAGCCAACCTCATGTTTTACTCCTGTAGCCGCTGTGGGAGGGGCTGGTGAAACTCTACCACTTATTGTCAATTACTTTCAAATTCATACACAACAGTGGGAGTAAAAAAAAAAACTAAATCCAGGTTCAGATCACAGAGCACATTTTAAATACGTCAAAGAGCATGAATATTTGAAATGAGTCATGTATGTCAGAAGATGATTGTAAATATCTAAGCATGAGCAGGATTTATACATAATAAGATCTTTCTTTTTTTGGGGGGCCAATGGGCAGCACAGGGTGAAAGGGGTTGAAAAGCAGGGGGCGACAAGTGGTCAAACAAAGCAGTGTTCCGCTATATGTAGGTTTGGGCACCGCGAGTTTCTTTTTTCGATACCGGTACTTTAACAATACCTTTTTCAGATCTCTATATTAAAATATTTGTCATCTAGAACCAGAAAACAGATACATGAGTGGAAGATCTGCAAATTTACAATATCGTAAAAAAAAACAAAATGGGGGAAATAGGGAAAATTTTATTGGGAAATATTATAGTAATAACAAATTAGCTTAAATGAGGGGGGTGATTTCGTGTCTCTAACTTTTCTAACTGGACAGCTGGTCTGGATGGTAATACTTGTGCAATAACACAATGATGCAGATGTCTGGCAACAAAAACAAGCTCACAATATCCTCATTCTGCTTCTAAGATCTGTTTTATATCATGATTTTAATAATTAGCCATTGTTCGGGAGACCGTTGCCAGGATATTCATGACGCAACCTTCTTCAAGACAAAATCACTAACTACTATAATTATACCGCAAAGCACCTTCATTTTCTGTTCCCGCTTACCAGAAAGAAAGGATATCTCGCTAATGAGCAGCCAGCGATCGGCGAAGAAAAACTTGCAGCGCAGGATTTGGGCGACCTGCCCTGTGAGTGGGAGGGTGATGGGCCGTGAGGAGGGGTCCTTCAGGTCGTCCAGGGGAACGGGGAGGCTGAGGCTGGGGGAGGACCACGGCTGCAGGAGACCGGGTTTGAAGAGACACTCCACTTTGCTGAAAACTCGAACGCCCTGGGTGTGACGGTTGTTGCTGTGCACCTGAAACGAGAAAAACAGCAATTAACCAAAACGGTGAATAATGGTGAAAGAAATTACAGCAAAAGTAGCGTTGGGCTAAAATGGAATGAAATACTGAACTTGTATGAACCTGTTATGAGCAGGGCTGGGAACCGTATAGAACCATAAAACAGATTAATAATGTTGATTTTTCCTTCCATTTTTTTCCTTTTGCATTTGTATCATTTGTTTGAGATGAAACAACTAAGAAACTTTAAAGCTAAACAAAACGCTAGCTTATCGGCTAAACCCATTTGAGACCTACAAATTTCTTCTTCTGAGACACTGAAGAGGCACCAAGAGTCCCCACAGCTGGAGCACAGTCAAGGCGTCACAAGAGGTGCTACAGGAAACAAAAAAGGACAAACGAGAGATGGTGAAAGACTGTTGTGAAGCGGAGGGAGGAAGACGAAGGAGGAGGTAGAGCTGACCAGTGCAGGAACAGGAACAACTGGGTTTGTCCCTGAAACAGGGACAAACCCAGGAGGCGCAGCACCATTTCAGAGGATCAGAGGAGACAGACGGCAGCCAGCCAGGTTTCTTCCGAGTGCTACAGTTTCCCCGACCTCCAAGACCTCCAAGGTCATGCGGGTCAGGTTGACACAGTGGCAGCGTGGCTCAGCCACAGCAGCTCAGGACTAACACCTGAACACTATTTCGTTGTACAGTAAATGACAATAAAGCACTTACTTCCTTCAACGACAAAGGGCAGAAAAAACACTTTCCAAGTTTTTCTTTTCCCCCCCATGTTTTCATATTTTTTCCAAATATTTTCCATATTTTTTCCAAATATTTCCCTAAATAGCTCTAATTTTTTCTCAATTTTTCCTACATGTTTTACCCCAGATTTTCTATTTTTCCCCCCAAATATATATATATTTTTTTCAATTTTTTCCCAATTTTGCCCCAAATTTTCCCTGTTTTTTTCCTTCATGCTTTTTTCCAATTTGGAAAAAAAAAAATCCCCCCTTTTTTTATTTTAAATTTTTTTTCCAACTTGCGTTTCACTTTTTTTCCCTTCTAAATTTAGATGACCAACAGCATCAAAACTTGAATATATAGATTTTATATTTCTTTTCGGTACCTGCTTTTTTTCTTTTGTATACAAGTAGTACCTAAACCGTGTTATTATTTTTTAACGGTACCCAGCCCTAGTTATGAGCTGATGTGGGCCACAACCTACACTGCCTGCGTTGCCACGTGGATTTACCTAAATGTTCTGATCTGGGGTTGGCCCTGCACTTGCGTCTCTTTGTCTTATAAATGGAGCTCTGGTAAAGTCCTTGTTTTGTTCTGGTTCAGTCCTTGCATTTTCAGTAAACACACTGCGTATTTTCCAGCAAAATTGGCTTCAGGCCCGATTTAATCCTGATGTGACATTGACCCAAGCTTTGTGGTATTTATGACGTGTGAAAAGTTTCAGAATCTTAGTGTATTTCCGTGTTATCTCAATATTGAATTGACACTTCACTGCGATTGGTCAAATACACCAGTCACTCACTCAGAGCATGACAGACGCTGACCAATAGGAGGAGTGGGTTGGGCAAAGTAGACCGGATGAATCACCGCATGAGGACCTCTCTGCATTGGCAAATCATCAAAGCGCAATGTCCTCATTCTATTTAATATAAGTGTATCCATCTAGCATCCCTTAACGACGAAACAGACTTAGATATCCAGCGATCAATAAATGTGATCTATGCGTCAGAAGAGAGCTGCACAGGCCGCTCTGCCAGGCTGGCCATTAACCTCACACCTAATACGGGCCCGCTCGCTCTAACCTAATCCATATGTCAATGCTCACAGTCCGATGCAACAGCTGCAGCAGATGGGGGAGTCACGTGGACTGGACTTCATGCGCAACAGTCCGACGAGCTGCTGTTTGTACAGTGTTCTGGTGGAGCAAGTCTGTTTAATGGAGTCATGGTAATTTAGTACTCCTTTAGGGAATACAGCTGCTTTGACTGGTACGAAGTCCAATCATAGAGCGATACGCGCCCTGCATTAGGTTATGTTGTTCTTAAATCTAATCTTAATCAAGCACTTTGTCTGAAATATAGGACTCAATGTGTGCAACATAAACTTACCAAAAGCCAAATATTATGCTTTATTCAGGCTTTAAAAATACATTGACATCTTGGCATTGAAATGTCATGTGTTTGTATGGATGGGTTTCAGCCACATGAGTTTTTCTTGTTGCGTGCCTAATTTTGAGGCCTTTTTACAATTCAAAACACATTTTTATTCACTTTGTACCGTGGTTTGAAACAGCAAAGCGTGATAATAGCATGGTGACTATCGATGGCAGGTTGTAATTCATTTTGTGTTGATTTTGAGTCGGTTTAGACTGTCTTATTGCCAATGATTTTTCTCGCCTTTGACTCTTTTTATATTTCAAGGGTTTATGTCTTATTTTAAGTACATTTGCTGCTTTTTCATTGTGTTAGTGTTGCTTTTACGGCACAGTTTTGTCAAATTATTTTTGTTCAAATTTTGTTCAAATTCATTGCTATTTTGTTACGTTTTCTTCGCTTTTTCTGATCGTTTTTGTTACGCTTTTGCTTACAGCCTATAGGCCAGTGTATTACCTTAAAAGTAAAACACAACTTACAGGTGGTGGTAACTGGTTAAGCGAATGAATATTTGTTCCATTGACGGTCCGAACCTTCTCAAAATCATCAAAAAATGTCTTAATTCAAGCCATTTATTTAAAAGATGGCATTTTTCCAGTGATTTTATTACCAATAAAATACTAACCATACTATTTCGTACTCTTTATAACAGGTTAGGATAATTCATAATATTGCCATGAAATAAAGTAGAATGACAGGTTTGTGTCCAACTCTGTATGGATGTGTTGCTGCCTCTTGGCCAGGTCACTCTTATAAAAGAGAATGTAAATGAGTTTTTTACCTGGTTAAATAAAATAGAATGAATAATTATTACCATGTTATTGCGGTGGTATTTATTTCTCTAAAATTGTCATGTAGTTACTGCGCTGTAAAGAGCCACAGAAACAAGTAAAAGTAAAAAAAAGAAAAAACAACCTTGAGCATAATAGAAGAACACGAATAAAAGAGAGACACGTTTAGCAGAATATGGACCTTTAAATGTTTTTCTGTCTTTTCGCTGCTTCCTTTTCGTCCATTTCTGAGACTGGAGCTGACAGTGGGGGTTAAGTGTTTTCGAGTTCAGGCTGAGCTCAATCTTTTCCCAATTCCCAATCCAAAACTTAAATGTTCCAAAGTTTTCAGGCTGCCACCCCCCCGATAAACAATGTGAACGACCTGAGGAAAAAAGTGTAAATATGTTTTCTCCTTCGCGACCCCCACTTCACTATTACTCTCCTGCAAAACAGCTCAACGAAAAGTCACCAATTCCTCAAAGGTCTGAGCGCAAAGTTAAAAGTGATTGAGGCTCCCCGGTGTCAGAAAGCTGTGTTCTGTCAAAGTTGTAACAAACAGGGGTTTCGGCTGACTAAAGGTGAAGGAGCAGAGGTGCTTTGGGGAGAGAAACCCCCGCCCCTCCAGAGACGAGCCAAGCCAGAGTTAGGTCCGTGTTCTCGCTTTTATTGACTTGACCCGGGGTTTGGAGTCTCCTGACACATGCGCTCACCCGGGTCAGCATAACAAAGACTGTGAGCTGAGGTTCAGTGTTGAGTGAAACCGCAGGAGAAAACAAGTGTCAGAGAACAAGAGGAAAACCTTTAGGGGGAGTTTGAGAGTGCACAGTCGTATCAAGTATTCAAAAACCCCTGAATCATTGACAATCGATGGACTTTTCCACAGGACGACTTTCATGAAGGTTTAAAGGAATAGGCCACCGTTTTTCATACTGAGATATGTTCTTACCTTAGCTTTGACGAGTTCATTTGTACCTGTCAGGTCTCCACGTGTGCCTTCAGTAACATAAACACAGCACAGACGGCATTAGCATTTAGCCTCTCTCTTCTCCTCTATAGCTCCAAACGAGGTGAAGATAGAAGCTACCAAACTCTTCCACGTTTTCCCTATTTAAATATGGTTACGTGAAGTGTTACATTACAAAGTATAATTACACAAAATTAAACAATGTGGATTTTCTAAGCGGATAAAAAGAGGAACTACTGTATATTGTAAGGCGTAATAATACCAGGAAAACTTCGGCATCCGCAGAGTAAAGTGCCGAATTACTCCTGGTATTATTACGCCTTACAATATACAGTAGTTCCTCTTTTATCCGCTTAGAAAATCCACATTGTTTAATTTTGTGTAATTATACTTTATGGTGTAACACTTCACGTAACCATATTTAAATAGGGAAAACGTGGAAGAGTTTGGTAGCTTCTATCTTCACCTCGTTTGGAGCTATAGAGGAGAAGAGAGAGGCTAAATGCTAACGCCGTCTGTGCTGTGTTTACATTACGGAAGGCACACGTGGAGACCAGACAGGTACACATGAACTCGTCTAAGCTAAGGTAAGAACATATCTCAGTATGTAAAAACGGTGGCCTATTCCTTTAAGGAGAGACACTGCAGGTGAATAGAGAAAAGTTAGAAATATCAATTTGAAAGTTTTGCTGAACATTCCTGATACAAATGTGAGGAAAAAAATTATGTTTTTATGTTTTCATATAAATACTAAATCTAAATAATGAATAGACCCAGATTTTAATTTATGGTTATATTTTGTTGACATATTATTACTAGTAACAAAACATTTGGGATTTAGTTTTTGAATAAGCTAATCATAAGTGAAAAAATCTGTAAAAGCTCAACTTTTCCCTTGTTCTTTTGAGTTCAAAGCTGAATAAATCAGGCTGGGAATTAGATATGAAAAAAATCCCTCTGAAAAAATTCAAAATCTTGTAAAGCCCAAGCCTGGAAACTTAGCAAAAAACTCATTTTAAGAAAACCAGCCGTAAAGTTTTGTAACAAATACGCACGCGTGACACATTTCTCCGCTCTTCTGTACCGGGTGTCTCACAGAAGGAAAAATACCATATTTGGATTATAGCGACATCTCCCTAACCTTTTGCAGGACATGTGATGTAAGTTCTGTCAATATTAGTGAATGAATGCGCGAGGGAAAGCTGGCTTTGCGAAGCGACGTAGTAGCTACATTGAAAAATGATAACTGTCTTTTTTTATACTCTGACATGAAAACTAAGATGTTAAGGGAGAAAGCTAGGTAAAATTTCCACTCCGACCACTGCGTGAAAAATCTATACTTTCATCTGCCGTGTCTCACTTTAAAAGCAAAAGAACAATGACTGAGAGAAATGCAACTACATGAAGGGGCACAGACAATAGTAACATTCAAGGCTATCTTTCATGTACCATTATATAATTGCAGTAGAATCTTTACCACAAAAATGTAATGAAATTCAACAGGATGCTACATAATAAAATAAAACTAATTAAACAGAGTCTGAATACTTTCTGCACCCACTTCTGAGCGTTTATGACAACAATGAGGGCAGTAGATGGAGCAGACCATTCAGAAATGTTGAGAATGGGCCGGGACCTGCACATGTGTCGCGCTGTTCCGCCCAAACCCACATTCCAGTCCACGTCCAGAGTGAAGCTGACGTCCTCTCAGTCTCTCTCTGGTTTGTTTCGTATTATCATCTTCCTCTGTGGCTCTGCAATCCAACCCCAAAGGCGCACAAACAGCCTGTGATGCAACTCAGTGGCATTCCCAATCACAGACGCGCCGTCCCATGACAAACAATGGGACATTAAAACTAATTAGATGGATACAGGGCTGCTCCAGACTGAAATGAAACTTGAGCTGAGATGGATCGTTAAGTGTGTCACTGCTGTGAACACCGAGGTAAACAACATAACTCTGGGTTTGTAATGGAGGTCACGCTCTGAGGCGCCAGAGCCGCTGAGCCGCAATTAGGGATCTCATCAGCAGCGAAAGCACAAAGAGATTATTGTCTTTGCATTTACGATACAGCGTAGTTGACCTGTGTCATTACCATAAATTAACTCATCTAATCAACAACCCTAAATTACTTTACTTTATTTACCGTGTTTTCCGGACTATAAGTCGCTCCAGAGTATAAGATGCACCAGCCAAATGAAAAAAACAACAATAGGCTGAATAGGCGTATGGTATGCTAACTTATTATACGGCCCTTTACAATGCAAGTAGAACGCTCCATTGACTTGAATGTGATTTTCCAACGTTCTACCGGTCATTATTTTCTGATAGAAGATCTCTGAAAAAAATAATGACCGCTGCCAATGGCAACGGAGTTCGTGCTTGTCAGAGAGAATCTCTCAAAAGACCCGCAGCTTATTTTTGCTTGAAAGGTAAGAAATTATTACTAAATACGTGGGGGAAAAGTGTTGTTGATGCTTTCAAACAACGGTGTCCGACTGTCCGTGCATGTTGTACAAACTTCACTGAAACAAGCCATAAAATAATCATATTTGGAAGTTACCAAAATAGTTGATCTAATCGTTTTATACCTACAGAGAAGTTGTGTTGTATTAGTAGCAGACTAGTGTCAGTAATAACAGTAATTGTGCTGTACCTACAAAACATTTGAGTAGTAACAGTGGTAATGGTGCTGTATTTACAATGGCAAAAATAATGCTGCTAATGTTAGCTTTTCTTGGCCGCAAAATAAGCATGACTGTTCACGGATTTATAAGAAGTGAAACGACTACAAAAAGTGGACATGTGCCGTTTACAATATAGTTTACGAGTTAGCTACGCTAACTTTGGACCCAGGAAATTGAAGAGACGATTTAGGCTTTCCTAGTAGCATTTCTACCAGTGGAAATATTTTATTATTACAATTAGGCCTGCGTTTATGCATACAAAGTATCCAAGTTTTTTTTTTCTCTTTCAAACGTCATTCATTCGTTTATATGTATTATTTGGCTTCTTCACTCGATTCACTTTGCTGCATTTGCTCAAGTATCGCATCTTGGAAAATATACACTCAAACTGATTTGGTCTAAATATCTTACAAAACAGTAACGTTTCTTACCTCAGTTCAAGTCAAACCTGCAAATCTGTAAATTAACCAGGACGGGTCTGTTATTTCTGGTGCTCGTAAAGCCTGAGCGCCTCATGCACGAGCTTATCATCGAGGCTGCAGTTACGCGTTTGGCCTGAGGGGGCAATTGCGAGCACAAAACTGCTAAACTCCACATAATCCCTTTAAATAAACGTTTCTGCCTTCATAAAAGTGTATGAAGTTTTGTTTGTGTGTGTACAGTAGGCACATAGCCGTATAATAAGCGGGATAATGTATAAAACGCCGGTCATTATCCCTTACGTAACGCATTGATGGTTAGCTACATGAAGCATGAACAACGAATTAAATATGTGTCTGGTATGTTAACGTCACATAAACAGTTCAGATAACTATAGCATAAAGAACATGCCAAACTCTCGATCTCACCCCAAATCA
Organism: Neogobius melanostomus; assembly: GCA_007210695.1. Classification (NCBI taxonomy): domain Eukaryota; kingdom Metazoa; phylum Chordata; class Actinopteri; order Gobiiformes; family Gobiidae; genus Neogobius; species Neogobius melanostomus. The sequence continues at coordinate 537,231 of VHKM01000213.1, read as the reverse complement.
CTAAATCCATTGAAATCTTCATCCTCGGTGTCACTTCTGAACAATCGCCATGGCAACCACCTGGGCACGGAGGCGTAAGTGCCTCTCCCGGCAGCACGTTTTTCAAGCTCTCATTTGTGAACTCGTTCCTCTTGCTGTGGCCAACTAGCTTTTAGCCCGCGATGAGCTTTTTTTGTTTTCTTCATCGCGGTAAGAGTAACCTCCACTCTTTGTCCCTCGCAAGTTTCTCGTCACTCCAAACTTTCTTTCTGCTGCTCGATTACCCTTTTCGGCTGCATATTTCCCTACTTGCAGCTTGCAATCTGCAGAATATGTTTTTCTTTTTGGTGGCATTTGTGTTCAGTCTTTCTCAGTGGTGTATATAAGATCATGTTTAAATACAAATTTTCAGTGGTACAGATAGTGGTACACAAACCTGCAGTGCCCTCGAGTGGCATGTGAAATTATTTTGAAAATCTGAATTTTAAAAAAGAAAAAAAAAATCACATATTTGTCGCTCCAGAGTATAAGACGGTGGCCAAACTATGAAAAAAAGTGTGACTTATAGTCCGGAAAATACAGTAAATTGTATTTGTAGACGTTTTAGTTCTTGTAGGGAAGTTTCTCCTCAGCATTGGACTCATTCTTCAACCAGAGCAACCTGTCTGTGGGCGACCGCGGGCCCATCCCAAGAACTTGAGCCCGGTTCTTGGCGCATTACCTCGCTGCGGGGTTTATGCCAGTTTTAGATTGATGGGGAGAACCAAAGTGCCAAGAAGAAACCCGTCCAGACATGGGAAAAATATACAAAGCAACACAGAAGAGACCCACCTGGCCTGGGAATTGAACCCGAACGCTTTGTTTATTCGATATCTTTGAGTATGTGCCAAAACCACACTGGTAGAAGCTCATTCTCTCTTTCACTCTTAATAAACCAAGTAAACTAAACTAAACGAATACTCTTCTGATAACTCCATAAACTGTACCTGCATATTGTGGAAAATCCGCGGTTTCTCGAAGTGAAACTCGATGTCCACACTGGGCTGTCCAAGCGCCTCCCGACTCCAGCCCAGATAGTCGTATCCTGGCCAAACCCGCAGCTCTTTGGTCTCGATGAAATCATCTCCTCCCAGCACCCCGTCACAGAGCTGCCCCAGGCCCCCAAACTGCATCCTGCACAAAGACACAGCAGACAGGACATAACTGAGGTGAAGGTGGCTTTAACCTCTTACCCCCGCTTTAAAGGAATAGGCCACCGTTTTACATACTGAGATATGTTCTTACCTTAGCTTTGACGAGTTCATTTGTACCTGTCTGGTCTTCACGTGTGTCTTCCGTAACGTAAACACAGCACAGACGGCGTTAGCATTTAGCCTCTCTCTTCTCCTCTATAGCTCCAAACGAGGTGAAGATAGAAGCTACCAAACTCTTCCACGTTTTCCCTTTTTAAATATGGTTACGTGAGGTGTTACACTATAAAGTATAATTACACAAAATTAAACAATGTGGATTTTCTAAGCGGATAAAAGTGGAACTATATTGTAAGGCGTAATAATACCAGGAGTAATTCGGCATCCGCACAGTAAAGTGAAGATATCACTGCGCGGATACCGGTATTATTATTACGCCTTACAATATAGTTCCGCTTTTTATCCGCTTAGAAAAACCACATTGTTTAAGTTTGTGTAATTATACTTTATGGTGTAACACTTCACGTAACCATATTTAAATAGGGAAAACGTGGAAGAGTTTGGTAGCTTCTATCTTCACCTCGTTTGGAGCTATAGAGGAGAAGAGAGAGGCTAAATGCTAACGCCGTCTGTGCTGTGTTTACGTTACGGAAGGCACACGTGGAGACCAGACAGGTACAAATGAACTAATCTAAGGTAAGAACATATCTCAGTATGTAAAAACGGTGGCCTATTCCTTTAACCGAGCGCATTTTATCCAGTTCATCTTTATCTGAATCTAAAAGCTTCTCGACTGGAGAGCTTGGCCAGTGGAACTCCTCATTTGAAAACTATTTTGTCGTGTTGTTGCCGTGCACATTATCGTAGGTTTTTTTTCCGCGTTTTTCAGTCACATTTGCCTCACGTTTTCCTCACATTTTTGTCACTCTTTTGTGGCTTTCATGTTAATTTTATATCACTCTTTACTCGTGTTTTGCCAGCTCAGGAATGCTCAGAGAAACCATCATGACCTTTTGGAACGGTGAGTGATGTATGTCTGGAGAAGGAGAAAGACTGCAGGATTACTCAGACATGCATGAATGAAACAAAACACAACTCCAGGTACGATTTTTCATGCAGGAAAAACATTAGAGCATGATTAAAAGCTCGATTTGTCCTCAAATGGGTCCTTAAACGCATAAATGCAGCTCAGGTCCTGCACACATGGACGGACATCTGCTGTGTGGACGTCTGGATTGCATCAGGAAGTGTTCTTAGCTCGCCTGCTTCGGCAAAACATTTCAGCTCCATTAACCACCCAGACGATGTAAGCGCGGATCCGTCCAAATATTTCATGCCAGAGCATTATGGCCAGGAAACACGCCTCAAATCCCCAAGCGCCTAAAAGAAATAATGTAATTCCCTTTCGATTAGGCGGACACCGGAGTAACTTTCAGGAGAGCTATCCAAGCTAGCGCTAACAGATGTGACGAGTGCTATCGAGTATCGACCAAAGCCTCGGGGGATTTTTATCTTGGAAATCAGCGAAAAACAGTGTTGAAAGTTTTGACCGCAGCCGCAGAACCTCAACAGGCATCGGGAATGTGTCGTCATACTGTGAGGGGAAAGGAAGAGGAAGAGCAAGGAAATTCCCGGTTAACAATAATATTCTTCTGATGATGGTCAATCCCCACTTATACAAATACTACTAATGCATTTCATTCATTGTAGGCGTTACAGGGGGATCTTACAGGGTGGCCACTCCATTTTCCCCACCTTAACCGAGTGCATTTTCTCCAGTTCAGCCTTGCCCAAAGCTAAAATGGTACAGTCAATTGGCCAGTGTAACACCTCATTTGAAAGCTAAGGCCTACAAAACTCATCTAAGATTTTTTCCTTGCATTATCGTCACTTTTGCATTGTATTTTTTGTTGCATTTTTGTCACATCTCTGTCACTTTTTATCACTTTCTTGTCGCCAGTTTTGCTGCGTTTGTTGCTTTTTGATAACTTTTCTTTTTTTCGTTTTATTATATAGTATAAAACAAGACACACCTTAAAGGTGCATTATGGAACTTTTTATGCAGAAAAAAAAACCTTGATATTTGTTCATAATTTACCTTTATGTGAACCGATGGCTGTATGAGTGGTCAACATGGCGCCTTTACCTTTGATCACGGCGGCCTCTGCAACGCTCCAGGATCAATTGTTTTGTAGGTGTTCTGGCGTCAGCAGTAAAAAGCTTCCAGAAACTCTAAAAACAATCGATCGTGGAACCACTGTGATGGAAAGTAAAGGCCGTGCTGACCCCTCATACAGCTGCTGGGTCACTAAACGCTAAAATATGCAATCAATTACAAAAAAAGGTCCATAACGCACCTTTAACCTCTTAACCCACGCTGGATTTTCTCCAGTGCAGCTTTACCCAAATCCATATGGTCACAGCCTATAGGCCAGTTTCAAGCCTCATAAGACCTACACAATTAATCTAAATGGTGCTTTTTTGACATTTTTTTCCATTGCTTTTTTGTTGGGTTTCTGTCACATTTCAGCCACATTTTCAACACTTTTTGTCACTTTTTTTGCTGTTTTTGTCAATCTCTCCCTGCCACTACGGTGAAGAGACATGGAGTTCAAAATAAAAGTTTGAAAGCAAAAATAGCCATCGGCAAAGTGCACAGGGGGAGAGTTTGGCCATGGACTAATCTGAACAAGTCTGGTGAAGTTGCCTGGGCTTTAAACCCTCAGGAGCTCAGTGTATTACTCCGTGTGATGGTTACAGAAGTGCCTTTTGAGATGAATTAAAAATGCATTAGTATTGAAATGAGCAAAACAACACTCCAGGTGGGTTTTTGATGAGGGATAACATTATAATATGGCTAAAAGCTAAAACAAATGATTAAAATAAATGATTTTGGTCCTTTTAAAGGAGTTGCTAAAAATGTATTTGACTAAAATATCGTTTGGCTAGTGTAACTCTATGGATGTTGCAACAAGCCAGGGGATTTATGGCTGTTTAATGGGACCCGGATCTTTGGCATCTGCTCATTTCAAAGAGCTGCCAAAGGACTATCATTTTTGTATTCATTTTAGGGAGCCAGTCTTATAAATCCTATTATCGGAGAATTAATCACTGAGGCGCACGTCTGGGACAAAATCATCCAAGCTTAGTACAGGACTGGTTTTTAACCTCTGAAATAAGCACAAAAGATAACAACAAAAACAAGCTACGTGCTCAGCCATTTTTAGAGGGAAAAATCTTTGACTCAAGTTGCCTGTTGATGCTGTTTTAAGTGTTTGCTCAGTGTTTTACAGTCATTTCTACCACAAGTAAAGCGCATAGAAAAACGAAATTGCATGAACTATGTGTGAAATGGCACAGCAGAGCAAAGAGAAATAGCTTTGACTCTATTTCCGTTTGAATCTTCAATGGCCGTTCAAAGGATTTGGAGAAAGTGCAACCCACCCCTGCTCTGTGCTTCCATCGTAGGTCGAGTCATTTAGGTAGATAGGCAGGCCAGAGAGTTGCATGATGTGACCCAATGGCGCCGTGTAAGCCTTCAGCCCATCTGTAGAACAAAGGCAAAGATTCTCAGAACATTTCATGCATTCAGAACAAAGCAGTGAGAAGCGCTGTCGGAGAAGCAGACAAAAATGGGGGGGGGGGGTAAACAAACGAGTTGTGTTCAAGAGGCTCTAAATGCTCCACATCATTAAACATTGTGACTCAATCCGGCGTCTTGCGATCTCCAGCTAATCAGCCCGAGCCTCGAGTGACGTCAGGCTGGAGCGCTTCTTTCTGTGACCGATAATAAACAAGACTTCAAAGTGCAATTACAGCGTGGGGTAAGAGTGGACGGTGCTTGAAGTAAAAATAAATGAAAGGCTTTTGTTAGGACTGGATGATTGTGTGAACAATTTGATTAAATTTGGAATATATTACTTTTGTAGTGGATATCAAGCTCAGACTCAGAGTGAACATTTTAAACAAGCTCGAGAGATTTACACTTCTGCAAACATGCTCTGAAATGCATGTGATCCTTGGATGGGCATTTCATATTTTAGTTTGCTTTCAAAGGCCTGGAGGCGTTTACTGTGTGCACTATGAGAGGAATCGTGATTTTAACGTGGGGGTATTACTGTATGCTTTCTCATCTTTGTCCCTATCTTACACTTTGTTGGTTAGAAAATGCAATATTGATCTAAAACAAACTTCGAAGGACCTCAGAAGGAGCTTTTTGTCGTGGCGTTGCTCAAAAAGCCACTGAAAAGCTCAAGGATTACTCGCAGCTCAGGTCTGTTTTTGGTCAGACAACAACATTGTAACATGGTAAAAAGCAGGGATGCACAGATGCCACACGGGTATCGGATATCGGAGCCGATACTGGAAAAAATACAATATCAGTTATCGGCTACAAATAAATGATACTAAACCAATACCTGTTTTGGTTCTCACTGCTTTAATTACACAACTTTCACCGACTAAATCTCAGTAAATCTCAGGACATGCTGTACCTCATTTTGAAGAACAGGAGAATTCAATCGGTGAGTTCGGTTTAACCTTGACAAACGTACAGTATTTTTGGTCGCCGCGCAAAATGCTGCGGCAGTATGCCAATGTAAACTACTCAAGGCTGGAGCAGATATTATGATTGGATCACCTAATTAAATTAAATAGCCACTGCTGGAGTAGCCAAGTGTTTGTGTTTTAGTTTATGAAATACAATGACTGATATTATATTTGTGATGCACAAGTTGTAATGATCTGATCACTTTATGCTGTGAGTTAATGTAATAGGCTATCATGACCCTAAGTGTAATTAGTAGAAAAAGTCCAGTGATCCTTGTGTAATGTTTCTTCTATTAGTTTATTAAAAGATACGGCTTTATTGATCTCACAATAGAGAAAAGAGGGACATTCGCTTTTATCATACACAGCAGCCACTTTTTAGAAAGTCTCTTGGTACTGTTTAATATCCGACCCCAGTATCAGTATACAGTAGGTATCGGAAGCAAGAGCTGGATAGGTGCATCTCTAGTAATGATTTTGCATTATACCCCCCTTTAAAACATGTTAACAAGCGCTTTGAGTGCCTAATGTAGGTGGAAAAGCGCTAAATAAGTTGAGACCATTTACCAGTATTGTCCCCATTAAGTTTGAATTGATGCTGCTATGCCAGGAGGCCGCAGCCAAAACACTAAACACCATCCCAGAGGAGTCCCCGGAGGAGCAGAGAGTTTGCACTACGAGTCGTGTAATTACTGGCCAAATACAGCAAAGCACTGTAGAGATTTGCGGCATATTTTCATTCAATGCTTTAAAATTACATGAACCTGTGCGTGTCCTTCCTTATAGATGAAAAATACATCCTACCAATGCAGTAGAGGACATTATATATAGGAGCTAAAAACTTTGGTAACTTGTGTTGGAATGACTGAACAACTGTGGGAACTGTGTTAACATCTATAATTGATTCATTTGTTTTACCAAGAAAATGGTCAAAATGGACTCATCGAGCTTCTACAGATACAGTATGTTGAATTACTTTGGCGAGCTACTTGGGACGCGTTGGAGAGCTACAGGTTGGAGACCCCATGTCTAGCACAGCCTCATTTAAACAAACGCAGGCAGCAATCTGATACAGGAAGGCACTGAAAATGCCCAACGCTTGACATCCAATACAAAGCGCGTAATGTGTTGCTTGTAGATAAACTGTGAAGCAGCGCCTTGGAATCCCCAATTGGGACATATTTTACAAAGACGATCTCCCCACGGATTTTTAGCTTCCCTGACAGCATTGATTTACTGATGGCAGCGGAGGATGGGGCAAGAGAGGAGGTGAACCAGCCATAAATACTCCCTAAGTCGGTGTTGTGCTTCGGGAAACATTGGGAATAGCACCATCTATCATTGTGTGGCTTCTTTTATAGTGGCGCAAACCCCAAGGAGGCTGTAAATTTGACAAAAATGCTACGAGTCAATGCGTTGGATGTATGAGGAAAACATACGATCATTACAATGGGGTAGATTTCCTATTGCAACACGGAGGCGGTCTACGGTGCATATTGGAAAATGAGATTACACACAACAAGTTTGGCTCCAAATTATAGTTTACGAGTTTTGCGCATCACTTACCATTCCACACACAGCCGTAGAGCTCCACGCGAAGACAAACGCTCATTACGCGGTCGGACAATGGGTGGAAGCGAATCATACGGGCCACGATCGGAGGGCCCAGGTCCTTCAGGACAACGTCGTACGTGTTCTCATTCCCCTGCACCACCTGGACAAGAAACATCATTAAAGTGTGCGTTTATACTGTAGTGAGACGATTTAGTTCAGTGGTTCCCAACTAACTAAGCCAAGCCTCAAAAGTGGAAGTTATGTTTAAACTGGGTGAAATTAAATAAAAATATATTATCTGACATCTGCAATATGAGTGTGTACAGTAGTGCTGTTTGTTTAAATACACTGGGGGGGTCATTTATCAAGGCAGGTGCTAAATAGCGGGAGCCTGCTGAAAAATAAAATATGCTATTTCTTGGCATGCTGCACTTAATTTACCATTTGATGTTGCCTCTATTACAGTATCAGCAACCCAAATCTGATATGTAAATAAGACAATGCTGCGTGAGTGGAATATGCATAAATTACTGTGCTGTTGATCCACTTTAGCATGAGCTTCTCGCTGTGCACATGAGCAAATGCTTGGTAAATGACCCCCTGGGTGTAAACCAACAGAAAAAAACACCAAACTTAAAAGCATTACTAAAGCATGAATGTCATTATCTCTAATTCAGTGTTGTTTTTGGCTGCCCTCTTAGTCAAGTTTTAGTCAGTTTCATTATAAAAAGTTAATAAGTATTAATAATATAAAAATGAATTTCAACAAATACTGAAAATAAGGAAATGTGTATGAAGGCTGACAGGCTGTACTAAGCGTGTGACAGTTAAATCACAACCACAAAAGGCAGAAGTGTCATTGTGACTTTTCCCAAAAGCGGCCGCTCTCCTCCTCCTCTGATCATCACTTCGAGATTTTTTTTAATTAACAGCGCCGCCTGCACATTCATTCATGAACAGGCGTTCTGCGTTCATAAACTACTATTTAATTGGGGGAAACTGTCATGAGAAAAAAAGATAAAGTCTCTGTGACATCGCTATCAGTCGCTCAGACCATGGAGCCATCGGTGCAGACTGGAGGGCGAGGGGGAGAGGGAGAGAGGGGCTCAGCCTGCAGCATGTGAGCCCACGTGAGCTGAAGCCGCTGCTCTGTGTCTCGTGTAGCCAGTGTGTTTTCTCCTGCTCCGCACCCAAACTCTGGGAGCGAATGATCTGATGAACCACTTTCTCCCATTTTCGTTTCGTATCGTCAACGTAAACTCATAAACGTCTCGTCACATTTTAGTCAATGTTACGTTATCGTCATTAAAAATGTGCGTCAAAGTAATATCATTATATAGTTTAATTTACAAAAACAACACTGCTCTAATTCAAATTAAGAAAGTCTAAAATTCCAGGTAATCCTGAGAACCACCTGAAGAAGGCCACATACTACCAGTAGTGTTGGGCAAGTTACTTGTAATATATTCTATGTTAGTGAATAAAGCTTTAAACATGTAATATGTTTGTATTACATATTACTGTTTCAAAAATGTAGCTGAATTGCACTACTTTGAGTTACTTTTGAGTTACTTTTGGCAAAACATAAACTGAAAATAGTAATAATGCCACTGAGCAAAAGTGCAGGAGATCGCCATTTCCATTTTCCTTTACTATCCCATTCTCTTGTGTTTTGTTTTGACAACATTAACTACAGACTGCAGATCTTATACACCAGTGTCCAACTTGATTTGTTATGCTGCATTTTATTTAGAGGGAGTTTGGAGTTTTTTTGTTCATACATTTAAATGCTCTTGTAACTCATGTTACTTGAAATGTGACTAATATAGTCTCATATTTGTGTAAGTAATATGTTATATTCCTTAGTTACAGTATTCTGAAAAAAGTAATATATTTTTGTAACTTTGTTACTTTTGTTTTACATTACCCCCAACACTGAGTACCAGTTTGAGAACCACTAGTACTGTCAATATCAAAATGTTGTCGATATTGCAATATTCAAGATAGTATTAATAATTTTTAAAAGTCATTTTCCGTCATATTGTGCAGCCCGAGTCCAGCATTAAAGCATTAAAAAGAACTAGTAGTAGACAGATAGCAAACATCTCTAACACAGACTTTGCCCAATCAAAATAAACTGTATAACTATTTAACTAGTGCACAGTGAGTCGCCTACATCTTGGCTCCAGCGGTCTCTCCATGTGATCCACTTGACTCCGTCTCGTGAGTAACGCAGTCGGTAACTTCGGGCAAACTCTCGCCCGTGCCCGTCAGCGTGACGCCCCTGAGTCCCCACCAGAGCCAGGAAATGCAGCTTACGCAGGTCCACCTGGAGAGAAAACACACAACACAAAATAAATAAGCATTAATCAATAAATCAATCGAGGCAAATGTCAAATAAATGGTTTTACAAAATTGTTCAACCCTGTCTCTACCTCTGAGCTGATCCTGTTTGGAGTTTTCATGAATATGCAGACAAGTCAACAGGAATAAATAAGTCTCACCTGAAGATACTCCGATCCCGACGGGAAGACAGCTCCTGCGGGACACCAGGCTCCATCCCCTCTCCAGTGCTCAGCCTGACACGAGAGGATGATTTAAAGTTTGTGGGCATAATAAGAGAGAAAAAGTTGTTGTTACGTAAGACGGCTGTAAAGCTCCTTAGATTCCAGCCGCACTAACTACATTAAAGCCGAATGATATGAAAAACAACATCCCTGAGAGATATATAGGAGTTCAGTACAGTCCAATATGTTTCACTAACACAAATATTGGAGCATTTACATATAAAAGGCCAGCGGTGTGCAATAATAACGGGGGAATTGCCTCACACATACACAGGGGGCAAACAAACTGGCTGGAAATGAGCAAACAAGGCGGAGGAATAAATTACAGCGGGAAAGACAAAGGAAGTACTAAGATGAAAAACACAGTTACACGCCTCTTAAACATGACTGAATACATTCTCTACGTGCAGTAAAGGACTTGCTACAAATTTGTCCTTCTTCACTCATGTTGTTATTTCACTTTTACTTCGATACATCTATACTTTCTAAGTTTGTGAACCGGATTAAAAGTGAAAGTATTTTGAGGTTTGTTTTTGCAGAGACTTGTCGTTACACGGACGGTAAATCTAAAGCCGTGAGCAGTGAGGTCTGATTAGAAACACTACAATAATAAAGTCCATAAACAGCTGCTCATTCAGTAGATGTTTGAGCCGGTTTGAAAAACAAAACAAAACTGCACAATTCTTCATAAAAGAAAACAAATAAACATATTTCACTTTTTCCAATAGTTTTCAAAATCTGTGTTTAGATCATTTATTTGAATCAGGGACAGTGCATGTACAGTCCCTTTTTTTCTTTTGTTTCAAGACTATTTACATTGTAGATTATCACTGAAGGCATTGATTTATGAATGAACACATATAGAATTATGTTTTAAACAACATAGAAATGGTTTTGACCATTTCAGATGACGACCTTATGAAGCTTATAGGTTCAGGGGAGATCAGGGGGCAACACAAGTCTATGGCAGAGAAACTTTTTTTTCCTTTTTTTCCCAAAAGGAAAATGTCCAAATGTTTTCCCTGATCATTATTTGATAGTGATGGAGTCACAAACCGGCCACATTATTTTTATGGCTGAAAGTCCTTGTACTGGCCAACATCACACACATGTTTTTCCAATATTCTTTCTGACATCTTCAGGAGGAAATAATTAGACCATGTGCTGCTGGAAGGGGTGACTTTGAACTTTGTGACAGTTTTTTGTTTCATATGAATTGACCCAGGAATTACAGAGAAATTCCCCTGAATGATCCTGGGAGCTCTGTTGTCGGGGGCTTCGTGCCCCTGGTAGGGTCTCCCATGGCACAAACAGGTCCTAGGTGACGGGTCAGACAAAGAGCGGTTCAGAAGCCCCTTATGAGAGACCAACAGGCCCGGTTAAAACCATGAAGCTGTGGACCCACCAGCTGCAGGAGGAGCCATAGGGGCTGGTGCAGTGTGATTTGGGCAGCTCCAACAGCTGCCCCCACGACCCGGCGACGGACAAGCGGCAGAAAATGGATGGATGGAATTACAGAGAAATTAGCAATAAACTAAGACTAGAAATCTGCATAAAGACAGTTACCATAGTTACCGACATGGAATTTTCAGCTGCCGTCCAACCTATTGAGAACATGCCAAGAGTTTTTATTTTGAAGAATAAAAAATATAAAACATATTTTGAGTTGTTTCACCCTGTTTTGTTTCCTACATAATTCTATGTGTTCATTCATAGTTGTATCGCTGTGTTTCCAAACTTTTTACCGGTATAAACCTCAAAGAGAACAGATACATTATGCTGGGTTGTAGCACAAGTGCTAATACACACCTGTTGTCTAAGGCAGGGGTTCCATAGTGGGGGTCGGGACCCAATGGGGGATTGCCGGACACTGAAGTTTTTACATTTCTGACATTGAATTGAACAGCATAGTTGAATGAAATAAGGCCAAAGATCAAAATACAGTATTAAGACAAGCATTAATAAAACCAGATTTTAAACGTTTTGCACCTTAAATGATCATAAATGCTAATTACATTTTACAGATAATGGAAACATGTATTGGGTAAATCAGAAGGAATATTTAAAAACTAACCAAATTAAACATTACCCAACTATCCAAACATTTTAAAATCAACGTACTATAGTCCTGAATGTCTCCATTGCCGTCACCGTCTCCAAAGCACATTGACATCAGTTTAAAGCAGTACTAAGTAACGTGTTTACCTTAATAAATCCTTTCCGTAGTCCCTCTGGGGGTAATACAAGTGTTAATGGGATGATTGGGGGGTCTTTCATCTCCCCCTGGTGTCTCTGGCCAGAAAACCATGCTTGCAACTTGCCTGCCACCGGGGCGGAGCAAGCAATACACACTAATAGAATCACGGAGAAGAAGCTAACAGGCTAACGGGCAAAGCTAACTGTGAGATAGCGCCACTTTAAACAGTATTTACAGCCAAGTTTGAGTGAAAAAAAATATTCCCATTGTATAAATGGATGTACAACACCCCTCTCTCCCTTCACCTTTTCTGTCAGCGTATTACTGTATTTACTTTCCAAGACATTTAATAAGTTAAAAAATCGTAACTTGCTAAGACACCTGCAGTTGCGCTTATGGCCTCTAGGGGCAAGAGTTACTTAGTACTGCTTTAAGGTGAAGAAGTTTTTGTCGGCTACTTGTACTTTTCTAGTTCTGGCTTTGACCTGGTTTAAACCTGCGTCAGACCTCGTTTTGTCCTGATATACAAATGCTTTACGAAGTGCTTCTTGTTGTAAACAGTTTGAGCACCACTGCACTTGAGCGTCTATCTGTATTCCAGACCCCAACCACCGTGACCACCGTGGGCCCTCTCTCACAGATAAAGCTGTTCCTCCGACCGCCGAAAACAAATCACTGTATCAACTCGACGCAGACGCTTGTTTTTTTTTAATCAGTGCTATTCTTTATTCTCTATTCGGCTGGTGAGGTCATGCTTTAAAGTTTAAGGAACCGTCAGATGATACCTATCTACACGTGTGCGATTCCCGAAAGTGTCCCGGGATGGAGAGCAGGGCAGGACAGTTCAGCATGGGACGGGAGGAATGCAGCGGGACAAAGCTAAAAGCCTCCGAAAAAGATTGACTTACATTACAGCACACCGAGCTGCCAAGTAACGCATTTTCTCCCTCTTTCTTCGCAGCCTTGGAGAATCCCAGCCAAAATCTTTATTCGTCATGACGACCGGTTTGGATAATAAGCCAATCACTTCACTCCATATCCATTTTTTTTTTAACTCTGATATTGATATTTTACGACAGGAAAGCCATCTGCATATGTCAAAGTGCTCTCATGGTCATGTTTTAAGCTGATGGGCCTCGGTGATGAGAGGCTATGAGATCGACAGCAGTTCGGATACAAATCCTGTTTGCCCCTCGAAACAGTCGGCTTTTGTTTAGTTCCCTTTCTCTTATTTCCCGAGGTCGACTACGATTACAAGATTAGGCTTTTTTTTCCCCTCACGGAGCAACATTTCAGGCAATAAGGATAAGCAAAGAAGAGCAGCGAAAATGAAACCAGCTTTTGTTCATTTCAAGCATATTGCAAAAGTACATACTTGTATTTTTAGCCAACATTCAAAAGGGCTGATAATTTATAGAAATCTTTGAAGCTTAGTTCGGTCGCAGGAATAGTTTTAATATTGTTGAGTGCTGTACCTGGCAGCCAAGTTTTTCTGGAACGTTAAACGGTGAAAGAAAACGCAATGACAACTGCCAGTAGGGTTGCCTGTACTGCTGAATGTGCATAACACCAGCAAAATTGGTGAATCAATATAATTACGCGGTTATTGGCTGACTCTTGATTACTGACCACCTCTGAAATAAATATGTTGTGCTCAAAGAATGAGATCAGCTGAACATCATCAAGGGATTTCTTCTTCCTTGATGGCACGGACATTATTCAAAGATGACAATGGCAGGAGTCCAGATCTCAACCCTATTGAAAATCTTTTGAATGTGCTGGAGAAGACTTGGACATTGGTGAAAAATGTATGCAACACTGCTGACTGATGAAGCTTACTGAAACAATGCCACAGTGAACATGTGCTGTAATAAAGGCTTCCAACCAAATACTAGAGCGTGTGAGCTTTTTTTTTGTGCCAACTTTTTTGGGGGGGTTAGGCAGTGTAATTTACAACCATACAAAATTTGGAAACACATTTTATGTATTGGCCTTTCTTTATTTTGATTCTCATTGAAGACGAGACGATAAAATAAGATTTATCTGATATTTCCAAAAACAGTTAGACATTTGTTTATCGTTACTATGACAACAGCTACAATTGAAATAAATAGGACTCTAGCTTCCCGCCTCCAGCCCGGAATGTTTACAATCAATTAAAGGGTCTATAGGATTAAGTAGGAAACAAAAAAGGCTGCAATAACTGAAAATATGTTTTATATTTTAAATTCTTCAAAATTGCCACCCATTATTCTAGGCATTTTCTCAATGAGCTTCATAAAGGAGGATTCACACCAACCCGACGCACTGTCGCTATTTGGGGGGGGCAGGGCGACTTTTTGTCTGCCCAGGTCTCCTCCCGTCTGCCCCGTCTCACCTGTTAAGAGAGACCAAGCCTGCATAATGTAGCGCACGTTTAGTAGTAAATTGTAAACAAAACGCCTCAGTCCCCGTTCAAACGCTGTGTGGTGGTTGTCTTTGGCGACTGAATTGTATTCTCAGAGAGTCCCGTCACCTTTTTATGTCATATATTTTTCCAGCTAGTTGATAAAACTAGCATGGCAAAATTAGCACGAGGGAGTCAAATTTAGAGAGTTTAATAACACAAAAACGCAGTAGAAAAATTATCCTTCTAATATCCAGCTGATTCACTGGCTAAAAAACTGGCTTCACCGACCTCTACAGACCGCGATCTACGACTAACGGTTTTGCCTACACAATACCTGCGCGTCCCGACATCGGCTAAAACCACCAAAACCTACCCGACCAGGACTGACTGGCGAATATCGGTGGTGTGAAAGGGCCTTAAGGCAGTCACCTAAGATGGTTTAAAGGAACAGGCCACCGTTTTTCCATACTGAGATATGTTCTTACCTGAGCTTAGACGAGTTGATGCGTAACTGTCTGGTCTTTGTACGTGCGCTCAGTCAAATGTTGTTAGCATTTAGCCTCTCCCAGCAAAGGTATAGCCCCAAACTGGGAGGAAGACAAAAGCCAAGCGGTTCCACGTTTTCCCTATTTAAATACAGTTACGTGAAAAGTTACACGATCCAAGTCACGTTACACAAAATCAAACATGTCGATTTTCTAAGCAGATAAAATGGGGCACTATATTGTGAGGCTTAATAACACCTGGAGTACTTCGATGCTATTACTGCGCGGATGTCGAAGTACTCCAGGTGTTATTACGCCTCACAATATAGACCCTTTAATTGTTTGTAAACATTCCGGGTTTAGCTGGAGGCGGGAAGCTCAATTCCTATCTATTTCCATTGTAGCTGTTGTCATAGTAAAGATAATCAAATGTCTAACTGTTTTTGGAAATATCAGATAAACCTTATTTTATCGTCTCAAATGTCATTCCTCTTGTTCTGGCACCTTAAGCCACAACAGGAGCACATTTTTCAGTTGTAGTTTTACACTTAAAATTGCTAGTTTTAGTTTAATCTTATTTCTCTTGATCACTTCCTGCCTCCAGATGATGTCACTGATGATGTCAACAGTTAAAGGGTCTATAGTGCCCCATTTTATCCACTTAGAAAATCGACATGTTTAATTTTGTGTAACTAGACTTGGATCGTGTAACTTTTCACGTAACTGTATTTAAAAAGGGAAAACGTGGAACAGCTTGGTAGCTTCTAACTTCACCCCAGTTTGGGGCTATACCTTTGCTGGGAGAGGCTAAATGTTAACAACATTTGACTGAGCGCACCTACAAAGACCAGACAGTTACGCATCAACTCATCTAACCTAAGGTAAGAACATATCTCAGTATGGAAAAACGGTGGCCTGTTCCTTTAACAGTCTGTGAAGTGAAAACCATTCCTGTGACTACATCGTGAAGCTCACTGAGAAAATGCCAAAAGTGTGCAAAGCAGTAATCAAAGCGAAAGTCGGCCATTTTGAAGAATTTTTGAAGAAGTTTTTTGTTGTATTCATTCCTAAATTAATGCTTTCAGTGAGAATCTACAATGTAAATAGTCTTCAAATAACAGGAAAGCCAAAACATAAAAAAGCGTTTCTAAAGTTTGGATGGGTACAGATGCAAAGAAACATCACAGAGGAGGCTGAAAAAGGAAAGCTTACCTCCCATGTTTGGCCTCTGTGGAGTCGGACCAGGCACTCGAGGCGCTGATGTCAGAGTCTGGGATAGTCCCGTCCTCCATCCCCAGAGCATAACGACACTGGGCTATGAGACACATGGAGCACAGGAAGACATTAACACATGGGTACCAAAAATGCCAAATTCCTTAGCACATTTTAGCTGAGAGAAAGTACATTTTTATTTGGAACATGAGACAAGGTGCATTTGTTACATTAAGCCCCATAAGAGTGATTTATCTGCGCAGAGCTTCAAGGGAAACTCTGTAAATTTACAAGCGATTGTCAACAGACTTTACTGGTCACGCGAAATGGTGTTGGCACATTATCTGTGGGAAAACTTGTGGATTTCATGCTTCGTAACCACACGAGCACACAGTGAGAGAGAGAGAGAAGAGCCGCTCCACCCTGTCTGTTGCTCCGTCTCTCGGGGGAAACTGGCACTAATGAGTTCAGGTAAAAAAAAAAAAAGCTGTTGCATTGTTTTGCATCATTACCTTTAACCAGGGAAAGTGTTTCCCATTCACTCAGGTTTATGTGCTCTTAAATTTAGTCAACTTTAGAGAGTGGGACGCTGGGTTGGAGCTGAATAAATCCACAGTTAAGGTGTACTTTGAGGACCCCGTAGCAAAATGTATCCTCGCCCACAAGAAGATTATTCCATCAGTGAGTTTCTTCTTCTCTGATGCACGGGGCTTATTCCAAGATGACAATGCCAGGATTCATTGGGCTCACATTGTGAAAGAGTGGTTCAGGGAGCATGAGACATCCTCTTAACCCCATTGAGGATCTTTGGGATGTCACACTCTCCCATCGTCCACACAAGATCTTCTCTACAAACAGTAAATCAAGTAAATGACTTGAATTGAGGAAAATGTATCTTGTTTTGAGCACTTTTAGACTTTTCTCCTGATCAAACCAAGTTTCATTTGCTTGTTTGATGACATTTCAGACCAGTTCTAAGGTAAGTCGTGCTTGAAATAAGAAAGTAAAACTGCCAATGGGATGAGACCAATGTTCTTAAACCATTGTCAAAGAAAATTACCTGAAATAAAAACGAAATGTATTGAAATAGGTCAGAAACATCTCAAAACAAGTGAAATAATCTGGGTCAAATGCCCAACTACATCTTAACTAGTCAAAACAACTTACATTTGGATTATTATTATTAAACTAATCTAGTTACAGTAATTACTTTTTGCAGTGTTGGTGTAAAATGGAAAATGGTCTCAACTCATACAGCGCTTTTCCACTTACACAAAGCACTTCACAGCAAGGAACTACTCACTCTTACTCACACACCAATGTAACGAGACACTGGGGGCAAGGTGTGTGAAGTGTCTTGCCCAATGACACAACAACAGTGTGCACCTACAGGAGCTGGGATTCGAACCCGACCTTCTGATCATGAGACGACCCGCTCTACCTTCTGCGCCACTGTCGCCCCTCCACGATGAATACAAAACTGGATCTTTTAACATTGCAGAAGCTTACTGGAACAAAGCCGCAGCTGATGCTGTGATCAAAGCTAAAGGCAGTCCAACAAAACTTTTTTCCGGTCAGACGGGGTATCAAAGGGGTCTTGGGAATAACATGGAAACTGCGCTCAGAAAACTCTCACACTGTCCAAGTGGAAATCCAATCTGGGAGCTTCTCGCAGTGAGGCAAAACACTTAACCTGCACCGTTAGAGGCACCTAATTAGAAAATAGTGAAATGTCTTTGTAAGCAAATCAAGTTCACTCTAACTGTGTGAACTCCTGCGGGTGAGCGCTAAAGATTTACTCTGGCTTTCCCGATGATTCTGTCCATATGTTGTTTATTTTCACATTATTACTCCGCTCAAAACTGTGATTAGCCGAGATCCATCCAAAATGACATCATCCACAGTGGGAGAACTTTGTTTAGCCCCTCTGAAGGCAAGCAGTGTTTTACAGTAACTTGAGAAAACAAAGAAACCTCTTTCTTTTTTGTCATAGCACTGGGAAAATCCTCGCACGTTTAAACACATCGTGCAAAAGGTCAACACATCCTTATTTGCAATGGTAGTTTCACAGGAAAACACTTGATAAAGCAATGTTTTAGAGTTTTGCTATGTGCAGGTTTTAGTCACAGAGTGCGCTTTTGAACCAAGTGTGCTCTCTTGCTTTGTTTTCATCACATATTTATCACATTTTTGTCACTTTTTCATGGCTTTTTGTCACTTTACTGATATTCTTAGGTTGCTTTTTTGAGTGACTTTTTTCATGTGTATCTCATTTTTGTTGCTATTATGTTTTTACAAGAAGCTTTTAGATTTGTGTAAAGCCAAATGGAAAATGGCGGGGGTTAAGAGGTTAAACCCATACTTGAGATTTAGCTTTTGTAGTGTGGTGAATTTTGTTGAGCATTCTTATAAATCAGAGCACCGTGACTTTAATTCCCGCTCATGCACACGTGTCCTTCTGCCTTTGGGTAAGACACTTCACCCCCGTCGCCCGCTCCAATAACAGTAATGTGGTAACAGGACAGCGTCTCCCCAGTAACCCCAGACGAACGCTTCTCTTTCTGTTTTCTGCACGTGTTAATTTGACAGTGGCATTGAGTCATAATAAGTTTTGCTGCTTTTTCGTCCTGCCTCACTCTCTCCATTAGAGGCAGAGGTTACAGACAGGGCTCAGATATCAGGCCTGACTTCACTCCCCCATGGGGCTTTTATCACCTGATCCAGACAGCGTGGTCCCAGGCGGGGATTACCTCCACACTGCTATCTGCTGGAGTCAGTCAAGAGGAGTGAGTGGAAGGGACGGGAGATGGGGAGGGGGGCGGTGGTCCTGGCTCGGGATGGGCGATAATGACAATGAAACGTTGAGGAATTTTGCGAGATTATTTAGATAAGAATGGTCAGATATTTATAATTGTTCAATGTTTTGCATCTACACTTTTCTACTTAACAAAACAGGCGACAAAAAAGTGACGAAAAATCTGACGAAAAAGTGACGACAATGCGAGGAAAAATCTTTTTGAAGTTCTTTCAAATGAGGCGTTACCTAGAGGCTGAGAAGCTTTTAGATTAGGGTAAAACTGAACTGGAGATAATGGGCTTGGTTCAAACATAATACATGACCTTTACATTGTCATATCACCAAAACAAGTTAGAGTTTTAATATTATCTTGCAGAGACAGTATATCTCCCGGCCGTCTCTGGCCCGGACAGAGATACGTACACACAGAGGGCGACAGAATGTGGGGGCTGTGGGTGTCAGTGACTCAACTGAGAGGAATGCGCCGCTCTCCACAAACTGAAGCCTCCAGCACAAACGCACCCACACTGCTCATCCACACCCGGAGACAGGTGCCCTTTTATTGCATCCAATATCATCATCAGTGGCCAGGGCTGTAAAAATCTATACTCTGACACTAAATGAATGGCACCATAAATGATCAAGTGTCAAGCTTTTTTTTCCCCGGGTATCAAAATAGAGTATGTTGGTGACATTCTAGACTTTTGATGAAATAATTTCAGATTGAGGACACGAGCGAGTCGCGGCTTTTGAAATAAATCTCCAGAACAGAAAATTCACCAAAGTTAAAGCCAGAGCTGCAAGACAGGATAATATGAGAAGAAACTGAAATTGTGGTATTAATGCAATGGTGACTAAACCACCAAACAAAAGTCGCAAGAAATTTAGTCAAAACAAGACAAATACAAGATTAAAATTCATCTAAATTAGTGAAATCATGACTGAACTTTAATGCTGTGTTAAAACGTTTTTTTGTGATATGGATATTGCGTCACTTGATGTTGTGATAATGATCATATCAACACCAATATCACCATTATGTGCTATGGTACAGCAACATTTATGTTTTTTAGTTTATGGAAAAAGGAAAGGGTCAAATCAATCCGTGTGTGGATGATTGTGGTCAAATGCACGGGGGAGTGGTTTTGGAAGCTTGTTTTGTTATTTTATTCTGTAAATAAGTAAATAAATAAAAAAACTCTCCAACCTGTTTTAGGAGCTTTTTAAAGGTGTGTCTGTACTATGTCTATATTTCTCTTCTGTCAATTAATGTTTCTTTACCTGCCTTAGGACAACGGATGCAATTTAGCTTTCATGCTAATTCTGCTACATTTATATTGAGGCTTTCTGCTGACGTGTTGATTAATTTGCATTGTCCTAATTCAAATAAATAAATAAATGAATAAAAAAATCAAACTGCTATTGTCATAAGAAAAAGATCCCATGGTTTTACCTTGACAGTCAGTGTGAGAAATGACAGGAACGAAAGGACGATGAGAGAGAGCCCCGATGACACAACCAGACAATAGGCCTGATGAAAAAACCCCTGGAAACTTTAAAAAAATGTGTTTTTAAAACTTAAATAGTAGTAAAAATATTATTTATTCCGGGGTCGGCAAAGTCCGGCCTGGGAGCCTAATCCGGCTCTTCAGCCAAGATGATTATGAGATTTAATACTAAACAAATCAGAGTGTACTTTGAGTACTCTAAAACTGTGGTCACATACAGTATTATATACAGCATTGGCATTTGTAGAAAGTGATGCTTTACTTTGGTCTAAAATTGTCAGGTTCGGCCATTGATCTTTTTATGATGAAGAAAATCGGCCCTCCACCAGGAAAACTTGCTTACCCCTGACTCTGTCAAAAACACTCTGTTCTGGCCCCCGACTAACACTACAGTATGTTTACATAATTTGGTCTCCTCTCAAAATGAGCTGCTCTAAACAAAGACCAAAACAAAAAGATAGTGAAATGAATTTATTTTCGGAGGTTTCTAGTTTATCTCCCGCCAAGACTCAGTGCCCCATCTGCCGCTAGCAATCTATCAATATATCCCTCTCTCTCTCTCATCGTCCTTTCGTTCCTGTCATTTCTCACACTGACTGTCAAGGTAAAACTTTGAGACTTACTGCAGAGGGAAAGTGTGTTTAATCAACGGTCAGTCCGGCTTCCAATGCAATACCCTCAGGGCCGCACTGACTGTGATTAATGAAAGCAGTGGCTTGGAAGACTGAAGTGGTTGCGACCATTCTCCTCTAGTTCACCTGACATTCGCTAAGCCCTTGAGACGCGTGACTGCAAAAACAAGTTGAGCCTACAATAATGACTCCAACGCTTTACAAATCTAGACATGTCAACTATTATGAACGCACAATATTTCGACATGAGGTAACTAATGTGCAGCAAGGGAGGAGTGCTGCTGAGAACATTACATCTTCACCTAAATCTGTTCAGCTTTTTGGATTTATCTTTGTGATTGATCAAAACAGTGACTTGAAAGTTGCAGTTGTTACTCCTCTGGTTACACCTGGCTGGCTGCGCATTTGCTTAGCCTTTTATGCCCTCGTTGCCGGACGCTTTGACTGGCACTTTCATGGGGTGCCGGTACATTAGCGTTACTGACGAGCCTGAGGGGGACCGCCCAGCCAGCTCCCTCTCCTGTTACAGCAGACAGAGACAGGACACTGGAGAGCCTGTTGGTAGCCTGCAGAGAAAGAGCCTTAACTAAAGCGGAGAATGTGGACGAAATGTCAGACCACAGGGACAGGGAATCTCAGGGCTGCACGATCACGGCCAAATGTCCCATTGTTTTATAATCCAGTGAACATGCAGCTGAAAAAGAAAATGTGTGACCTTATTTCCTTTAAAGCGCTATTACTTTGTCTAAGTTGAACACCTGAACAGTGTAGATCAGATGGTAGGTTAGTTCTGAGCTGATACTACCTCCTTCTAAAGTCCGCACAGAAAAGCCCTGTTCAGTCCAGGAAGTAAACACTGGACCTTCCTGCTGCTTGGATGCCTTAACACAGGTTTTTAACAAAACATTCTTTAAGGAGGAAGGATTTTATGCAAAATGTAGGGCTGTTTAGAGCTTTTGTCAATGTTTCTCTCATAAAAAATATACCAGGAGCTCTTTCAAGTCGCTACCGCATCTTTCAGTAATCTTTGAATCTTCTCCCGTGTTTATTTCCAGCAGCGGCAGCTCCCAAAAAGCAGCACCTGAGGTCCTACATAGATCCAGACGGCATCTTTGCAAATGCCCAGATATGGTCATGTTTCAAGCAGCTGGAGGGGGAGAGAAAAAAAACAATGGTTCTCATGGCGGGGAGCTGACATTTCTGTAATAGCACCCCCTTGTGGCCCGGGGCGACTCCAAAAGACAGGATGGTAGACGGGATTCTAATGGGACTTCAGACCTCCCTAGAACGGCTTAAAAGCCTCGCTCCAAAGAGTTTTATTTTTTCTAAAAATCGCTATGACCCATGTGACAGCGTTGGAATAGGTGAAATATTTTTAACCAAGCTGGTTTTTGTGTATCAGCACGAAAAAGTGGAAGCCTTTTCAGTGCATTGACTGGCTCCAGAGCCTGTCAATCATGCTCTGGAGCTCTGTGGAGGCTCCGCCCGCCCCGCGGGTCTTCCTGTCTTTTTGCCCTTTTAAGGAACAGGCTGCGTAGGAGACAGCGCAGCCATGTAAGTTTCACAGACGACTCGGGACCATTACAATGAATGAGGCTGAATGGAACACCGGCTATCTTTAATTATTAAATTTATGGGAAAAAAAGAAATGTTCTCCCATTTCTCCAACATTACAAATGCTCAATTATACATATATTTTTCTACTAAATAAAGATACAGAGACATGGAGCGGAGAAAAGTGGTTCAACCGCATAAATACTTAAAAACCGGACAATGCTAACCAGGACTCTGTTAGCTTCAAGCTATGTATGTCTGTGTAAGTTCTCAGTCGTACAGGAGTTGTCCATCTTCAAAGAAAGTACTTGAGTCATCTTCTGTACTCGGTAGTTGAGGTCTCCAAACGTTTCGCCTCTCATCCAAAAGGCTTCGTCAGTGAACAAGATTACACTCAGCACGCAGCGTAGATAAAGACCAGTTGGGAGGAGTTGGGGTTGGCCTGGCTCCTCCCCTCTAATCACAGCTACTCTCACCTGTGGGTAAACACCTTTGAAGTAGAGCGTCTGTAACGACCTGCTCACCCCAGTATCGGTCAGTCCTGTCCTATTCATAGATGATCACTGCTAATTACCTGCCTATTGTTCTTTTGTTAGCTGAGGTATCGTCTTCTTGGACTGGCCGTGCTGTCGGTTTTCCCCGAAGCAGATTGGAGTAAAAAGAAGAAAGATTAAATCTTAGCCCACCATTTCGGTTCATGGAGGGATTTTCTTTTCTGACAAAAATAGCTTCTTTTACTCCTCTTTCAAACCAACGTTCTTCTTTAGGTAGAATTTTGACCTCCCCGTCCTCAAAGGAGTGGTTGGAGGCTTTGAGGTGGAGGTGCACAGCCGACTGAGGGCCGCTTGTGCTTTCTCTTCGGTGTTGATAAAGTCTCTTCTGTAAGACTTGTTTGGTTTCTCCAATATAATGTTCTTTGCATTCTTCTTCTTTGCATCGAATAGAATAAACCAAATTGCTTTGTTTGTGGCTCGGAGTTTTGTCTTTGGGATGAACTAATTTTTGTCTCAGTGTGTTCACAGGTTTGTGGTACACTGGAATCCTGTGCTGTTTAAAGATTCTCTGAAGTTTCTCTGATACCCCGGCTACATACGGCACCGCAACTCCCTTTCTTCTGGGTTCTGTAGTCTGTCTGTCAAGCTATGTATGCTAACATCAGTGAAGCGATGCTAACGAGTGCCGTTATATGGACCCGATTTTGGCTTGACTTTATTGGTGTGTGATAAATATGTTTATAGTCTGCCAGAAAACAACTAAAAACAGTGAAAAATTGTGAGAGGTTTTCTTCCCCCTCAGCTAGGCCACGCCTCCTTGTATGACGCGTTGCCGTCTGTATTTATCCATGAAATGCTTTCCTCACCTCTCGACCTTTTAATAAGCATAATCCTCTCATCACAAAGGAAACACACTTGCCTTAGCTTCACTACAGTGACACACGCCACACTGACTATTTTATTTCAAAGGTTTTTTATCTATACTGAAACAAAGCAAAGTGGAGCCAAAGGGAGCGGAACAAGAGGAGCTCTTGAAAATCCATAAGTGAAACTACTGGATATTTTTGTTTCAGCTGTTTCAGATCGATATTGCATTTTCTAACCAACAAAGTATAGGGTAGTGATAAAGATGTGTTTGACATTATTACCAAATACCCACAAAAATACCCCATCTTTAAATAATACATAGAAACCATTTCAAAGTAGCACTAATTTCAAAGCAAAGTGACTCGAGGTGAAGTTACGAAGTGTAAAACGGTTTCATATTGGCAAGAAATAGTTTGTAGAAGATGCAAAATGAGCGCAGATCAGTTAGTTGCATTGCCTACCCCTGACCAAACTCTGAGTCTGAGTGTCGAGTGTCGTAGTTGAATACCTGGGTTGAAGTGCCACTCGTGGTCTTGGGAGGCTGTTGCTGCCGGCAGAACAGTTACCAGGGAAACGAGGAAGAGCTGCAAAGCGGGACAGGCCATGACGACTCACCCGGTTACCTGTCCGGAGACGTCGCGCTCGCCACAGGCATACCTGCATCAGTGAGAAAGAGAACACATTTCATTATTATCACCTTTGTTATTACGAATATTAGTTGTAGTTTTGCAGTTAGCCGAAAATGTGAAAAGTGTAAAATAGTAGTAGCATTTAGTAGCTACAAAGGCTAAAAGCTACAATTGATAGTCGCTCCAGGACATGAAAGAGAGTGTATCATGGCTGCGGTGTCATGCAATGGATGCCTGCAGTTATCCCACCATTTTGGAAGAAGAAACGCCATCAAAGCGCGCTGATCATTTGCATACGGATGTACACTCTCAATTCTCCCACACAGTTCAGGCCTCGGGGAGTGCCCTAATCAGAAGCTTATGTCTTCATCAATAACTGCACTTAGGCCAAAGCACGCAGCTACTCGCTCTCATCATGTTCATTTGTTTTCAACAGTGGTTAGTGCCAGACTGAATATTAAAGCTCACCCTACAGGAACCGAACGACACAGCAAAACAAAAGAAGCTTTCATGCACTGCTACTTATTCCCTGGCAGAAGAATGCTGAAAACGACAGTGTTTTATTTTTTTCCCCCCCAGCTCCGACCAGCGCAGGATGTCGCAGAAGAGATTTTCAAAGTCATTGAGTTGAGGATGCGTCACCTCTCTTCTCACTCCGAGGCTTTTTCTCTCTCATCTGATCAGACTTGGAAACCATGCTGGTATTTAATCTCTAGCTTCACCCGAGGGAATGAGTCTAAACTGCTATATCCCCAACACATTCCTGTCTGCACTAAGCCAGTTTCTCTCAATGACCTATAACCACAATAAGGAGAAGTAAGAAGAGAAGCAAAACATCCTCGATAACAACCAAGTCCAGTTACATGACAATTCCTCCCTGTATGAAGGATATTGACCTAATTGGAGTCAGTGTGTCCGGAGCAGCCTGTGAGAAATGGCCTGTGCTTTTTCAATAATGTAACCAACAGACTGAAAGAATGAGACAAGAGAGAAGAGAAGGACAGTGTCAGTGACCCGAGAGTTAAGGGCATAATCTCTGCCTGATAACACATTAGGGCTGGGCGACATGCCACAAATTAACATACTTTTCCCCCCCTCGTATCGATCTCAATTTGATGTTTTTAATCATGTTAAACAAAAAATGGATGCCTTTCTACAATGTCAAACTCTGCTTAGAAACAAAACACAATTATTTAATGAATGTTCAGAGCGCATTAATAATGAATTATATAGATACAGACGGCAACAAGTAAACCTCTCATGGGAATCACACGTTTTCACTCTTTTTAGACGTTTTCTGGCAGATTATAAACATCACACACTCCCACACATTCATCCCAGCTCCCGCAAATGCCACATTGTCGTTGTGTCCTTGGGCAAGACACTTCACCCACCTTGCCTCCAGTGTCTGAGCACATTGGTGTATGAATGAGAGAGTGAATGGGTGATGGTTCCTTACTGTAAAGCGCTTTGGGCCTGATAAAGGTAGAAAAGCGCTATATAAGTTGAGTCCATTTACCATTTTACCATTTACACACCAACAAAGTCAAGCTAAAATCTGTCCATAGGGTCCATAACAGCAAATTGTTTAGTAGAAACGAAAAACGGCAGTTGTTGCTAATGTTAGCATATGTAGCATGAAGCTAATGTTAACTTCATGGTTAGAATTATCTGTTTTTTAAGTATTTATGGGCTGTTGGACCACTTTGCTCCTCTCCGAGTATCTGTATCTTTATTTAGTAGAAAAATATATTCATAATTCAGCATTTTGTTAAAGTAATTGTAGAGAAATGGGAGAAAGTTATTTTTTTTGTCTTTGTTTTCGCCCTCTGGCTGCTTTGAACATTGGCCTATATGGGCAATTCCGTCTGTATAGTTTTCGCCAATTTTGTGCATTATTCATTCACTCCATAGCCAGGCCAGCCATACACATTTCTTTCTCATTATATTTGAAATATATTTGAAAGAAAGTGAGTATAGTAATAGCAATCTCCAGTTTAGAATAAACAGAGGAGATTACTCTAGCGCGTCAGGTTATTCCTTCCATACTCGATGGTGGTAAGCAATGTTTGTAGCCACGGATGCCCTGGGGTAGACTGACGGAAGCAATGTTACCAATCTGCACCATTAGCCACTCCGGCCATCACCAACCGCTCACTCACACACTACCATCCAGGTACTACGGGGACAATACATTTCATCTTAACTTTAAACTTAACATTAAAGAAGAACTAAGTAACTCATGCCCCTAGAGGCCATAAGCGCCACTGCAGGTGTCGTAGCATGTTGCAGTTTTTTACTCATCAATAGTCCGTGAGAGTAAATACTACGCTGACAGAAAAGACAAAGGGAGAGAGGGATATTGTACATTCAATTACACAATGGTGATAATTTTGTTCACGCAAACTTGGCTGTAAATACTGTTTAAGTGGTGCTAGCCTGCAGTTAGCTTTGCCCGTTAGCCTGTTAGCTTCTTCTTCGTGATTCTATTAGTGTGTATTGGTGACTCTGACCTGAAGGCAGGAAAGTTGCAATTGTTGGTTTTCTGGCCAGAGACACCAAGGGAGATGAAAGACCCCCCGATCATCCCATTAACACTTGTATCACCCCCAGAGGGACTACGAAAAGGATTTATCAAGGTAAACAAGTTCTTTAACCATTCCCTACTCTGCTCAGGGACCAAGCATAGCAAAGGCAGTCTGGTATACTATGAAAAAAAGTCAGTTTAACATGATCTTTTTACACTTGGACAAATGTTCCAGTCGTGGACGAGGGAGGAGAGCCTCATAAGTGCAGGTCTGAAGCAGGGGTGACAGCTGGAGAGACAGACAGGCCAGTATGACGTCCCATAGGCCCTGTGTGTTTGGGCTTCATCCCTGAGTGGACTGGGACAGTGGACAGCTGACATACAGCTGCACAGACACTGGAGACACAGGGGAGAGCGGAGGGGGGAGGGAGGAGCCAACCGGGGAGGAGTCATCAGAACAAGAGATGCAATAACAAGGCACTCTACAAGCACACTGCATTAAAGGATTTAACGATTATTGATTAGTTATGTTGATGGACTTTCCAACTACAACCAACTCACACACTTCCTGGTATTCCGTCACAGTCTAACATCCAGGTACTAATAACCAGCCCCAATCCCGCCTTCCACGATCAGACTAGACCCGGCATTAATTCACAAGAAGGTATGGAAAACGCACTGTATTTCTGACATGAATCCATGCTGCTACTTGTTTCAAGCCCAATTACATGGCCAATGGAAGAAAACTGTGCTTGAAATGAGCTACACTTTGCAAAGCCCCATTTTTTTTAATTCATTATTTTCTCATTTCGAGCTAAATTATCTCCGACAGAAATGCTACACTGTAGGTCCTATCAGTGTGACCCCAAACAATATCAATAATCAGAAGGACAATTTACTGGGTGTGTAGCCTTTCATTTTGTGCAGTGGTGAGTCTGAGAGCGGAGGGTGGTGCTCTTACGACCCTGCGGTGTGTTAATGTGTATGTGGCAGACATATGCAGAGCACGCCGTCCTCAGCAGCTGTCCGCAACCAGAGACACCGCGGGGGCCTCGAGCTGCACTTTTCATCAAACACGGACTGATGGGAGTGTTTCCCTTCTCGAAATGCAGACTTTCTCAACGTGATAAGCGCAATGCAAACCCCCTTTAAGTACACACACTGCACCCCATATGCTGAAAACGGGGTATATAGATCACAATGTGCATAACAAAAACGTTTTGTCCTCTTAGCAGTCAAAGACACATCTGAAACAAAGTGGTAGCTAAGGCACGACATCAGTGGCGGTCAAAGTACTTCATCACTTCAGTAAACGTACTGATACTGGTCAAATACTACTCAAATACAAGTAAAAGATTCATAGACAAGTTATAGAATTGGCAAGACACAATACTTTATACTGAACTTTATACTTTTACCTTCAGAGAGAGAAAAATACTCGTCAAGTAACATAGAGCTCCTCAAAATCTGCGCTGTATAGAACTTATTAAACTGACTGAGTACCACCTCTACCTGGCACAGACTCTTTTATTGATACCAATGCTACATTAATCAAAATCTAAAGCGATAAAACCGTATAATGATGCTTATAAATCAAGTAAAAAAAGCCTGGTCTCGCCTGATCGCAGACACTTCACGGTTCGCAGACCCTTCTCAGTTCTTTTGAGATGAGACGGGCAAATAACTTCCTACACGGCTGCCCCACAACTCAAAACGTACTTATCAAAAAGACCACACATCAGAGAAAGTGGAGGGTAATCTGAGCAGCCGCACGGTTTGACAAATGTGCCTCTGAGCGGGAACAAAAGTGGCCGCAGTCACCGAGAATATTGTTGTGGGGGAAAGTCAAGTGGTGTCGAACAGCTGTGGCGGAGGCTCAGAGGAGAGAGAACCCGGACTGTTCTTCAGAGGCCAAACTGCGGAGCGGCATCTTACACCCCCCCCCCCCAGTAATCCACGTGCATAGGACGGATGAACGCTACAGCTGCTTCAGGCCAATGCAACCACATGGTGTCCCAATGTCAATTATCTAGTGAGAAACAAACTGATCAGGCTCGTCAAGATGTTTTGAAAGATACTTTGCAGCCAAAATACTTTCTGTAGTATATAATTTAAAATGAGCTCCTTGAAAATAAAAGATCTGGAGAGAGCCGCAGGGCCGATACGTCACAATAAAAACATATTCTTTTGGACATCTGCAATATGAGTGCGATGTAGTTTGTGAATAATTGAGAGTTTTGCATCTTCATATTCTGCACCTCACGCAAGGTTACTATAGGTTAATAACTTTCACTCAAATAGAAGAACAAATTATTCAAACAAATAATTACTCAGGGAGGAGTAGAGGTGGATAGTAAATGTACTTTTTGAAGAAACTGTTATTCTGAGAGTGACATGTTGATATACGAACATAATTAGATCTTAATTCATTTTAAAGCTGAAAACATTTTCTTGTTCCTTATTGTAAGAATTACCTCTTTAAAAGGAGCAGGCCACCGTTTTTCCATACTGAGATATGTTCTTACCTGAGCTTAGATGAGTTGATGCGTCTGGTCTTTGTGCATGCGCTCAGTCACGCAAATAGACTGAAGATGTTGTTAGCATTTAGCCTCTCCTCCTCTTCTCTATGGGGCCAAACGGGGGTGAAGTTAGAAGCGACCAAGCTCTTTCATGTTTTCCCTATTTAAATACGGTTACGTGAAGAGTAACACGATCCAAGTATAGTTACACAAAATTAAACATGTCGATTTTCCAAGTGGATAAAAAGGGGAACTATATTGTAAGGCGTAATAACACCTTAGGAGCACTTTGACGTCCGTGCAGTAATATCTTCACTCCTAAAGAATTCTGAACATATTACTACACATAATCGTATTTAAATAGGGGAAATGTGGAAGAGCTTGGTCGCTCCTATCTTCACCCTGTTTGGCCCCATAGAGGAGAGGAGGAGAGGCTAAATGCTAACAACATCTTTGGTCTTTGTATGTGACTGAGCACAAGCACAAAGACCAGACAGGGACGCATCAACTCGTCTAAACTCAGATAAGAACATATCTCAGTATGGATAAACGGTGGCCTGTTCCTTTAATATCATATCATATCATCACTTTTTTACTTTTATTTGAGTAATTGTTTGGGTAATGTTTTGGCTACTCTACCCACCTCCGTCATCATTAATTAACATTGTAAGGATATAATAAGAATGTCTTTCCCTTTGCCCTTTTTATGTCCTAATCCTGATTATTGATGCAGTGAAAAGAAGGAAAAGTTAAATAATTTAACATGATTCAGAAAGTTTCATGACTTATTTGAAAACTGAATTTCCTTCCTCGCTCAGTGGCTCGAATGCTGAAAAGAGAGGACAGCAGAGAGTGGCCCAGAAAATCCTCAACATAAAAGGGACAGCAGAAGACATTTTTCACTCAGGCTGTGTCCAGAAAGTAAAGGACTCTTCTTATCCATCACTTCACCTGTTTAAACTCTAGCCTTCGGGCAGACGCTGTATCGGACTGTTAATACTTCCAGAGCCATCGGGGTTTTTGCAGACTTTTTAGCCATTTTTACCACTCCCAGACACTGCACTTGCTCAATACGTGTTTTAACAGGTTTATCATTTGGGGTTCGTGCTTGAAACTGTCCATCAGTATATTCACAATGGCTTGTAAAACTCCTGACCTCCCTCCGCAGTAGCGCTCGAAGCACACACAGACATGAGAACTGTTCAGAGCAGCATTACATCACTGAGGACAGTTTGCCAGGGTCTCTATAATTAGACTGACTCAGAAATCTGGCACAAGTGTCTCGGCAACGACCCGGGGCATTTCTAGGACACCTCTGAAGTTCCAGCAAAGCAAAATCCAAATGTTCTTTCAAGTATGTGAGCCACAACATGTGAGAAATGCCTTCTAGCAGAAGAATTCACAATACTGGACTAAATTCGCTTCTTAAATGCCAAGCCAGAATGTTGTGAATGTGGTTTTCCTCCCAAACGGCCCATACACTGCCTGACCCATAAAAAAAAGTCACCACAAAAAAAGGTCACACGCTCTAATATTTCGTTGTAGCGCCTTTAGCTTTGATTACAGCACGTATTCGCTGTGGAATTGTTTCAATAAGCCTGTGCAATGTCAACATTCTTCACAAAGATCCTGTCATGGTCTGGATTGATCTGGATGGATTTTCAGCTGATCTCATTCTCTGGGCTCATAGTGTTGCTGAACCTAGACCTGACCAACTGCGGCAACTCCAGATCAGAGCAGTTAGTTAAATCCAGGGAATGGCTTTTTTTTTATTGTTGTTGTTGTTAGACAGTGTATTAAGAACATGTCTGTGAAGGCTCTCATTCATCAGGAAGTATTACATTGTTCACTGGACCAACCAAACTCGGTCCAGATCCACATTTCACACAAACTCAGATGACAACACAACAAAACAGTGACAAAAATGCTATAAAAAAAAGCCTCAAAAGAGTGAAAAAAAATCTGACGACAACACGGAAACAACGCAAGGAAAAAGATCCATTTAGATCAGTTTTGTAGGTCTTCGCTTTCAAATGAGCCGTTACACTGGCCAAAAGATTTGAGTAAAACTGAACTGGAGAAAATGCACTGATGCAAGCTGATAGTGTATTAAGAATGGAAAATAAAACTATATTGAACAAAGCTGTTATTTTTTACCAAATTTCTATCAAAATTGGACCTTCTTCTCTTCTTCACATTGAGTTTCGCTTGTGTATGAAATGCGTGCTATGAATAAACTTGCCTTGTCTTGCCTTGCCTTCACAAACCTGGCCATTAGTCATTTGTCCCGTTATTGATTGCTGCAGGTTGCTATTAATCTGCTTTGGTCAATCTCTATAATCGTCATGGGACTTTATAATCGTCAGTTTTACAGTCATTTCTTTGGCAGAAACAGCTCCTGGTTTTGGACAATGGGAGATTTGTATTTGTTTTTATTTGACCTGAGGTTTGTTTTAAAGGGATGGTTCAGGATGTTTGACATAGGGCCTCATTTCCTATAGTGTTGTTGATTTCTGGAGATATGTTTTCTTTTTAATTCATGCAGTCCTTATATTTGAAGAGTTTAGTGGTGCTAGGCTAGTGTTAGGCTAGTGAATGTCTATGGTAACTAGTAGCCTGCATTAAAATCCTCTTCAAAATCATCGGGTAGTCCTCCAAACGTTACCATATCTGATTAAGCTCCTTCGTGAATACCAAGTGTAGTAATGTCGGCCGTAGGTAAATAAACTGTTATAGATCCGGTAAGCTAGCAGATCACTCCGCCGCTACGTAGCTTACAACCAGGAAGCTGATGTTGCTCAAATATAAGTTATTTTAAATGCAAAATGGTTATATTAAAACAATTATTCAGTCAACACAGTAATTTATATGGGTAGTCTGGTGTTATAAGTGATTTGCCTCAGGTGCACTGTGCTTGGGTCAGACTGTTTTTAATGCAGGCTACTAGTTACCATAGACATGCACTAGCCTACTGTAGCACTAGCCTAGCACAACTAAACTCTTCAAATATAAGGAATGCATGAAGAAAAACAAAACAAAAATATCTCCAGAAATCAACAACACTCAATGAGGCCCGATGTCAAAAATCCTGAACTATCCCTTTAAATGTCTGTCCAAGTTCATTAAACAGCTGCATGTATTTATTTTTATGATTTAAAAAAATCGAATCAAAAATCACGAATAATCAATATATCACATATCGCCCAGCCATACCTTGCAGTGTGGGAAGCTTCCTTGTTTGTAGTTACTGTTTGATCTTTATATGTTTGTATTCACATATGTAACAAACCACATCACAATTAAATCCGATTGAGATCCATGTTCCCATGATGCCTTTAGTTCCTGATCGCCATGCCATTCAAAAGAAACAGATCATTCAGTGCTATACACTCAGTCTCTCTGTTTTTATTCATTCTTTTGTACTTGCCAGTATGTTTGTTTTGATACAAGTGGACCATGCATTTCTCTGATTAGTTAATCCGCCTGCCAATCAAGGCTAATAAACCATGATTTATTAGTAAATCAAAGTCCCAGACCTCTCGTCTTTGTAAAGAATTGGAAAGATGATAAAATCAGACGTACTAAAAGGAAACATGAAGTACTTGATTTCTCCTTTCAAACAAGGAGACGAGGACGCATAAATAAAAGTCTGCCCTTCTAATAAGCACTGCTGCACTTGTAATGGCCCTCTTGTTAACACATTCTCCTGTCTGGCCCAGATAAAGTCACTCCGGCTCTCTCAGACATGACTAACGGCGGCTGCACAGACACAGAGCGGTGATCTCTTTGTTTTGGATTTCCGTTGACATGAGGACACTGCCTCATACGCCCCACTGCCCTCCGCGTCCCGCCGAGGAGTACGTGCTCATTAATCTTCACACTTAACGGGACTTTGAACAGCTCTTTCCTGGACACTACAGCGATTCTTTGAGACTTGGACGAAGCGTGTCAAGGGTGCTATTATTTGACCACGGGAATGTGTCAGGGGCTTTCAGACTTTTATCTTTTAACAACTTCCTTCTTGCTTTTGCTGAATACTTGGGCCATACGTCATTAACAAAACATTTAAGTCATTGGTATATAGTGAAAGCCATTTTCTCATTGTGCATGGAAAAACGACTCTGCTTCCGCTAGCTCTGAATGTTATTTAAAGGCAGGAATAAAACGTTCACCCTTGACCCAGAGATCCGAGGTTTGATGCCAGCCCACACAAATGCTGTATGACTGTGAGTTTAAAAGCAAAACCTTGATGGAAAGTGCCATGAGTGCACAGTGAAGAGAAGCACTTTATAAAAGTGACCATTTACCATTTTTCTTCCTGAGGTGAGAGATAGGCTTATAATAGTGCACAAATCGCACATACTGTATAAGAAGGCATGAGTTATAGTTCTGGGTTCATTCAATTCAATTCAAATAACTTCAATGATCCCAGAGGGGCAATTAATCGATACATTAAAGTGGGTTGAAAGTTGAGAATCATGGAAATAGATTTAGCCAAAAACAAAACAATAACTATAATATTTACTATATTAATACAATTTTTTTCAAAGCTGCCTGTTACAGTTGCCTGTTACAACATACAGCAAATCATT
This sequence comes from Neogobius melanostomus, assembly GCA_007210695.1. Classification (NCBI taxonomy): domain Eukaryota; kingdom Metazoa; phylum Chordata; class Actinopteri; order Gobiiformes; family Gobiidae; genus Neogobius; species Neogobius melanostomus. The sequence continues at coordinate 502,991 of VHKM01000213.1, read as the reverse complement.
GATCTGATGCAGTCGCCATTTCGACTGTTTCCTTTAAAGGGAACAAATGAAAAAGGGACCCTTTTTTTAGCTTTAGCCAAGTTTGAATATCATTCCCTCACCAGAAACATACCTGGAGCAGTATCTTGCTCCAAGATATGTAGTTTTAAGTAATCCTGTTCAAATGAAATGTTTTGTAATTTCTTCTTCTACTGCTAAAGCACTCCCATCTACTTCCTGGATTATATCACAGAACAAACTGTCCATTTCTAGAACCCATAATCCAACATTGGATTGGGTCTGAGCTATTCTGCACCCAAGTGTTCATGGCCACACAATTAGTAAGTAAGTAAGTGCTTTATTTGTCATTGTACAACCGTACAACGAAATTGTGTTCAGGTGTTAGTCCTGAGCCGCTACGACAGAGCCATGCTGCCATTGTGGGCCAAGCTTCAGGTTTGTTTTCCCAGTCATTCCCACTGCTGCCTGCGGGGGAGCTCAAAGCGAAATCCTGACCAGCCCTGGCTCATGTGCCTCACTATATCTTATCCTTACATGAACTTTATTTAAAATCACGAAATATAAAATAGCAATGCTGGAGAACCCAAAAGATAGATTTTAAACTTTGCATGATATGCATTTTAAAGACATTTTAACAGTTACCAGGTTTCTGGCTTGCAAGGCTACAGTGAAAGTGCACAGCAGGTGTTCAACAACGGAGCTACGATGATTAACTATGCTCAAACAATCACCAGGAAACCACAAACGCAACGCCAGCAATTGGTCACCACCTCGCTAATACATCATCGCCTGAATCAGAGACCAACGCGTCACATATATTTGCCTCGGCTGCATAAGGAGGCGACTCACTCACTATAAAGCACCGGGTGATAATGGATGAGTCATAAAACCTCGATGAACGCAGGCTGAAGGATAACAGAAGGGCTGGAAAGATTTATAACAATCAAAATCACAATTTGATGGATATTTTCCCCCACAATCATTCGGCGCTTATCGCAGTAGCAGAGAGTTTGTGTAAGGAAAAAAAAAAGTTTTCTTGGAGAGACTGAGACATGGAAGACATTGTCCAGGACCGTTGTAGTTGAGCTGAATGTGCCTTGACTCTTTAAGACAGCTCGGCTTCCACCAAGAAAAACAGCAGATTCAGAACAGAGCTGTTCACTTACACAGCAGGACCAGGCAAAACGAGGCGTAAGGACATACACTGTGCAGCCAGGCAGCAACAGCACTCCGGGGAAATTTAGCAAAACACCAGAGAAATCAGGGTTTGAGGAGCTCACCAAATGGCTGAAAATGAAAAACTAAAATATGAACGTCTTTCGTACGCATAATGCTTGTCTACAACATCAACAGTCTTCCAGAAAGTGCGAGACTAGCCTCAACTGTGACAATGTGTTAATCCATCTTGAAAATAACTTGTTTTTGCTGTGCATGTGAAAACTAAAAGAAATGTACTCTGCACTCTTTGCTTTTCATTTAAAGGCACTATACCTGATACTCAGACATTTGCGGGAATGTAATTACAGAGCATTTAGCAGTTGCAGTCTAGTTTTCTAGCATTTCTATGACAGTGACCCTGAAAACTGACCTTGCAAGTTGGGAAATGTGCTCATAAATGTGTCACTGTGAAGAATTGGTATGTGAGTAATAGAGTAATATGTTCGGAAAGTTAGAATTGAGTTTGGCCCACGACTTACTTTTTACTTCACTGGCTTCCTCTTTCATTGTAACCAAAAAAAAATCAGGTATAGGGCCTTTAATTGTATAATGGTTATTTTTGTCTAAGTGATGTATTTATCTCTGAAGTGTAATTATATGTACCTTGCCTACATGTCTGCCAATTCAATGATAATTATGGGTTGGCTTTTTATTACACTTTTAGGGCTTAACGGTACTGTTGTTGCCACACCAGTGATTTCATTTCCGCGGCTTTTTTCCTCATTGACGATATACTTGTTACTCTAATTCCGCATCTCTTCCAAACAATTTCAATATTACGTTGAGGACGATATGTTGCCCACATTGATAAGGTGTCCTGTAATTCCCTGCACCACTTCAGACTGAGGAGAGATTGTTCCTCTTACTGCACAGCTCAGCATATCTGCGCTGTAGGCAGACACAAATGGAGACTGATTATCTCTGGATCTGGCAAATAAAGAATGCGTTCATCAACAGCTGCTCTCAAACAGCTTTTTTGGAGATGAGACAGTGGCTCTACATTTTTTTATTACAACATTATTACTATTAAAAAAAAGCAACAATGTTTGATTTTATTATCTTTTAGTATCTAAAGCTTCAGTATTTGCTTTAAAAAAACACCTGTCACGCGCCCAAAGCAAGAAAGAGGTAGATGACATGCATGAAACAGAATAAATCATAAAAATTTGAATTTGTAGATTTATGAGAGATACAACTGAAGAGTCCATTTGCGAAAACTCAACGTATGCTTGAATATTTCCCTTTACCTTACATAGCAGATCTTCTTTACATTACCGGATCTGTTTCAGGGTCATAAAAATATAGAAGTTCTTATAGACCCTTTAATTGTTTGTAAACATTCTGGGCGTAGCTGGAGGCGGGAAGCTAGTCATTCCTATCTATTTCCATTGCAGCTGTTGTCATAGTAACGATAAACGAATGTCTAACTGTTGTTACACATTTGTACGATAAACCTTATTTTATCGTCTCAAATGTCATTCCTCTTGTTCTTGCACCTTAAGCCACAACAGGACCACATTTTTTAGTTACTTACTTATAATCGCTAGTCTTAGTTTAAAGCAGTACTAAGTAACGTGTTTACCTTAATAAATCCTTTCCGTAGTCCCTGTGGGGGTAATACAAGTGTTAATGGGATGATTGGGGGGTCTTTCATCTCCACCTGGTGTCTCTGGCCAGAAAACCATGCTTGCAACTTGACTGCCACCGGGTCGGAGCAACCAATACACACTAATAGAATCACGGAGAAGAAGCTAACAGGCTAACGGGCAAAGCTAACTGCGGGCTAGTGCCACTTTAAACAGTATTTACAGCCAAGTTTGAGTGAAAAAAAATTATCTCCATTTTATAGATGTACAACACCCCTCTCTCCCTTCACCTTTTCTATCAGCGTAGTATTTACTCTCCAAGACATTTACTAAGTTAAAAAATCATAACTTGCTAAGACACCTGCAGTTGCGCTTATGGCCTCTAGGGACAAGAGTTACTTAGTACTGCTTTAATCTTATTTCTCTTGATCACTTCCTGCCTCCAGCTGTTGTCACTGATGATGCAAGCAGCGAAAGGGTCTATAAAGTTCTTAACTAACGTCACACAACTTTAGTTTCATAAGTGGCATCTGTCGAGGACAGTAACAAATATCTAAAAGGATAAAAATAAAAATAAATCCAAACAGAGATATCTGCTTTTGCAAATGAAAAGCTCTGCTGACTAAGTAAATCACGTCACCGTCCTCTTGCACCTGGGGCTTAGTTCATGCACAAATAGCGTGTGAATCGGGATTAAATCTCTTCTCATGACACGTAGGAGAAAAAACACTATTAAGGTTTATTATTTGAGAAACTGGTTTTTGACTGACGACTAACTGCACCTCAGTTTGTTCGCCGGGCTGAAAGGTTCACACACAAGTCGGTGCACGCTGCGCTCCGTGTTGATTTTGCATGCGCTTTTCACTAAAGTTTATCAAGACACAGCGGCCCCTGGCTGACTCGCAGTTGGCATCAAAGGGCTGGATGATTTTGTGCGATTTCCTGACAAATACAATAATACAATTGCATTTAGATTTCATCAAATGATTGCAGATTAGCCGACGCAACATACTATCCATACCACAAGAAACCAAGCCAAGATATGCATGTAGACATTTGTAGAGACATTTTTGCTAATGCAGTCTGGAATGTTAGTCATGAATTTTCATAATTTAGTTCCATTTTAGCCTTGTTTTTTTAGGCCTGATTTAATACACTGTCTAACCCCCCATAAAGCAGGGATTGCTGCACTTGGTCAGGTCAGTGGTTCTAGGTTCAGCAATACTGTTTGCCCAAAGAATATGATCAACATCTTGAATGACCAGGTTACTCCAGCAATGGATTTTATTCAGAATTAATCGAGCTTGCATTGTGAAAGAGTGGTTCAGGGAGCAAACACATCGTTCTCACACATGGATTGGCCACCGCGCAGAGTCCAGATCTTAACCCCATTCAGAATCTTTGGGATGTGCTGGATAAGGCTTTGCGCAGTGATGCAACACTCGATTTTTTGATATTGAAGAATGTTGGTCCAATGAAATATTAAAGCGTGTGATTTTTTTTTTTTTTTGCTCAGCCCGTGTATTTTAAAAGTTCTGGTGTGAGCCAACCAGAAGAAAAAATAAATTCCTTGCGATCTGTATTTAAATTCAATTGAACATGTGTTGAAATAATTTAGTAAAGTGTTGCATTATTGTTATCGCAATGTTTTACACAGTAAGTGAACAGGCCTATTGCAGTTTTCTTCCTCATGTTGTGCAGTCTTGGGTTTTTAGTAGAATAGAAAAACGTTATTGTCTACCACGCACAATGATGGCAGAAATTGGCTTTTGGCTTGCTCACACATTCAATACTTTCGCCCAGCAATGTAATAAAAATACATAATACATTACAGTCCATTATAAAATGAGTTCATTGCAGACACAGCAGCAGCAGATTCACTTCATCAAAAGAAAAGGAACGGAGCAGACTGAACGGCAGTAGCGGTTACAACTTTCTCAGCTCCTTGATGGCAGAGGGAACAAAAGAATTTCTGTACATATTTTTCTTCACACAAGGAAGTCTGTATCTCTGCCGTGATGGAAGGAGCTCGATGTGATGGGACAGTGGATGGCTATCGTCATCTGTGGTCTTATGACAGGATGCACTGCTTTACTGTGATGCTCAGACAAATTGGTTTGTTGTTGGCCTGTGATTTCACTGCCCTGTTTAACAATTCTGCCAAGTTTAGCTTTGTTTTTGACAGTTAGATGGCCAAACCAAGAGACTATGTTAAATATCAGTATACGCTCTCAATTAAGCACTGATAAACCCTTGTTAAAGCAGTACTAAGTAACTTGTTTACCTTAAAGAAACATTTTCAAATACTGAGCTATGTTCTTACCTTAGCTTAGACGAGTTGATGTGTAGCTGTCTGGTCTTTACGCGTGCGCTCAGTCACGTAAACAGAGCACAGACGGCGTTAGCATATAGTCTCTTCTGCTCTCCTCTATGATCCAAACGGGAGTGAAGTTAGAAGCAACCAAGCTCTTCCACGTTTTCCCTATTTAAATATGGTTACATGAGCCTTTACACGATCCAAGTATAGTCACACAAAATTAAACATGTTGATTTTCTAAGCGGATAAAAAGGGGAACTATATTGCAAGGCGTAGTAATATTACTACGCCTTGCAATATAGTTCCCCTTTTGGATCATAGAGGAGAGCAGAAGAGACTATATGCTAACGCTGTCTGTGCTCTGTTTACGTGACTAAGCGCACGCGTAAAGTCCAGACAGCTGCGCATCAACTCGTCTAAGCTAAGGTAAGAACATATCTCAGTATTTAAAAACGGTGGCCTATTCCTTTAATAAATCCTTTTCGTAGTCCCTCTGGGGGTAATACAAGTGTTGATGGGATACTTGGTTGGTCTTTCATCTCCCCCTGGTCACGAAGAAGAAGCTAACAGGAAAAGAAGAAGAAGAAGCTAACAACAAAGCTAACTACGGGCTAGCGCCACTTAAAACAGTATTTACAGCCAAGTTTGAGTGAAAAAAAATATCTCCATTGTGTAATTGGATGTACAATATCCCTCTCTCCCTTTGTCTTTTCTGTCAGCCTAGTATTTGCGCTCACAGAAAATTAATGAGTAAAAATAAAGCAACATGCTACGACACCTGCAGTGGCGCTCATGGCCTCTAGGGGCAAGAGTTACTTAGTTCTGCTTTAAGGTGTGGTCACTGACTTCAAAACCTCACAGCTGACGCAGCAGGAAAAGCCTTTGCTGTGCTTTCTTGTAAACATCGTCAACATGTTCGTGAAATGTCCAAAAATTGTCCAAAATTGTTCCTGAATATTTGAATGAGTCCACTTGCTCTACATCACGTACGTTTAACTGAAGTGGTTCGAACTGTGGATTTGACGGCTCCACTTTCCTTTGCCTAGTGAAGCACATTTCTTTTGTCTTATTTACATTTAGCTGGAGATTACTGTCCTGAAACCATTTCATGAGCTCAGAAACCATTTCATGAGCTTTAGAGCAAATTTTAAGCACATTCTGGAGGACTATCTAAAGGAGGCTACTCTAATACAGAAATTACATTCATTAAGAGCCTGTTTCTAGAGGTCTGAACTACAGGGTTAGTAGGTTTTAAATATAATCGTAATGAATCGGGGGAAAGAAGAGATTTCATGATTTGACTACAGTTATTAAGTAATCAGTCGCTCGCAGAAAAGAGAGGTTTGACACTGAAGCTATTTTCAGAGAGGAGTGCGACGCCGGGCAGGCCACAGTTCAGGTCCCTGTATTTAATTTGCACGGTCCCGCAGGAGGACCAAGGGGGAAGGTGAGAGGGGCAAGGGGGAGGCATGTGGCATCACTGTGGCAATCTCACAATGAGCAGAGAGGAAAAACCAACTGAGGCGCTCAAAGTAAGAGAGAGGGGCTGGCAAATGAGAAGAGAAGAAGACAGATTTCCCCGCGGTAATTGAGCAGAGAGGCTTATTATGACAGAGCGAGTGTGGGACAGGGCCAAGAGAACGCTCACAGCAAAGGAACAGAGGCACGAGAACAAAGAAACACAGCAGAAAGTGTTTGGGAGTAAAATTACAACCTGAGATATAAGCCAATGCAGAAAGCGACCATCTTACATCGTGGTAAATACCGTTTTTTGATTCTCTAAATAAGTTCAAAGAAGTCAAGATTAAAAGTTATGCCAGTATTTTACAAAATATTTCAGACAAGAACCCGAGATGAAGGACGGCATGTTTGAAAAGTACTATGTGTTATTGCTTTTGTCCGGTAGACCAGGGACGTATAGTCCAGGGCCAAATGCAGCCACTGATGGCCCTCGTCATTCCTGCTGAATTGAGCTAAATTCCTAAAAGTCTAAAAAAAAAAAAATCATACCATTGTAATCTGATAAATGTGTCTGAAGGAAACAACAGGAAGCTGCAAATTAGGCTCGCGTATGAAACACGTCAGCTCTAAGTCTATAGCCTGAGACCAGAATGATACCCTTCTATTTTTTATGCAGAGGGATATCAGTCTGGGACCCTCGGCATCATTGGCGGCAGTAAAAAACTCAAACGAGCCCATGCGATCAGATTCGTTTAGGTGCCGGGAACCATTAAACAATACGAGTATGGTATCGAAAAAAGGTTTAGGTATGACCGGTATCAACAAAAATTAAAGTATCAAAAGCAGGTACCAAAAAACCCCCATATATTTTTAGATCCAAGTTTTGATGTTGGTCCAGGGACAGCATTACAGTAAGTGACTTGGTTGGTTTCCCATTTTTAATTTTTTTTCCTTATTATTTTTGACTAATATTTTCCCCATTCCCCCATTTTCAGCCATTTTTTTTTACCCAATTTATTCCCAATTCTTGACCTATTTTTACCCCATTTTCTCCCCATTTTTTAAACTCAATCTTTCCTTATTTTTACCACAATTTCTCCCAGTTTTCTCCCATTTCCCCCTCAAATTATTCCCCATTTTTCGAACATTATCTTGACATTGGAGATGACCCCATATTGTAAATGTGTAGATCTTCCAAACATTGCTCTGTTTTCTGGTTCTAGATGGTACAAATATTTTAGAATAAGTATCAAAAATACTATCATTCAGGGATTGGTATCGAAACCCAAGTATCGTTAAAGTACTGGTATCGGAAAAAAAGGGTAACGGTACCCAGCCCAGTTATGTGTTGTTCGCGAGCAGGGTCACCCACGGACAATCTACAGATGGCGCACGAGAAAGAGAGTGAGCTTTCTTCCTACCGGCGGTAAATGTCCAAAAACACTTCGACAGTAGGTGGAATACGAAATGCGCGGTATAAATAAACATGCCTTGCCTTTCAATCAGCACCCAACGAAGAAATAAGTATGTGAGCTTGTTTTAAATGGGCGAGTTTAAAGCGAAACATTTCACCCAATTTCAGAACAAAACACAAGCATTTATTTTATCGCAGATTTCTTTGGTTGTTGGGAGCGGAAACGTCTCCAGCTCATCGCCATGGTGACAAATGTGAGTTTTAAATAGGTTAAAAGCACTATGCCTGACTTTTTTTTCCTCGTAATGAAACACATTTTGTGTTGTCCTCCTTTAGTATATTGTAAACTTGTACATGTGTGGGTAAAACACTGTGCGTCAGACTATAAAGCATTTGGAACCATTTTATGAACCTTCAGTCATTGGGGCGACGGTGGTGCAGAGAGTAGAGCGGGTCGTCTTGTGACCAAAGGGTCGGCGGTACGAATCCCGCAGGTGCCCACTGTTGTTGTGTCCTTGGGCAAGACACTTCACCCACCTTGCCTCCAGTGTCTGCGTACACTGGTGTGTGAATGGGTGACTGGTTCCTTGATGTAAAGCGCTTTGAGTGCCTAAAGCAGGTAGAAAGGCGCTATATAAATGTGACCATTTAACGTTCTAGCATTTTTCTGAACGTGACCTTGAAACGTGACCCTGCAAGTTGGGAAATGCGCCGATAAACCCGTCCCTGTGAATAATTGGGATGATACAAATACAAAGTTTGGAATGAGTTTGGACCACAGGTAGCGTTTTAATTTTGTGGCTTCCTCTTTCATTGTTTGTTATAAAACAAATCGGGTATATAGGGCTTTTAAGTCCTCATCCAAATCCTTTCTTTATTTACCCACCGCAAAAAGAAAGCCTTTCTGTGTGGAGCTAGTCATTACGAGCAGGTTTTGTATTGCCGGCAACAGTAGAATCCAAAATGTTACACAGTGTGCCTTGAAACAATTTAAAGAAATGAATTTGACACTGTTGCTTTGTCAGTACATGTACATTATGTATAATCAGAGTTTAGCAATTTTACTACATCTCTTTTTCTATCTTTACTTTTACTGCGTGTCTTCATAGTTTTATTATTCAGCATTATCACTAGTCCATGTTCCTTGAAGGTGAATTTACCTTTCACCAACAAACCTAATCTGATTTGTGAAAATAAAAGAATCGGAAAAGACCTCAACCAAGGCCAGCACACTGAAGCGGAGCAATTTTCTTCCGTCGGATCAGGCAAGAGCAGCTTAACGCCTGTCCGGCAAAGTTCATCAACCCTTCGCATTTCGCGGCAAAGTGAGAAAATGCAAGGTGCTACGCTAAGGCCAGCACGCAACAGACTCCCCTTCTTATTCTCAGTCCCAGGGGCGACTGAAGAGCAACACTGTTCCGCGTTTAAGTCGGAGCGAAAAACGACAACAAGAAAGCCGAGCCAAATCCAAAACGGCTTTGACCTGATTAGTCCTACGCCGTGCCAAAAACATCCGCACGCAATTTATCATCATCGCTCAGAGCTCGGGGCACTGGCTGGTACCTCCGGAGGGGTCCTTCTCCTCCCTCTTTGGCAAACAAGCCTTGTCAAAAAAAAAAAAGCCCTAAATTACCCATCACAGCAGTTTCCTCCGGTTAATGTGGCCCTGTAAAACTCCTACGAGGGAGCGTGAGGGAGAGGAAGGCCACCCCGCTTCATACAGCACTTGTTTTTGGAAGCGAACATTTCATAGAGACAGAAGAGAACAAGGGGGGGCTTTGATGTTCAACACAATTTTCCTCCATCATGTACTTTCAAAGGCACTTACTTCGCCGAGAGCCATTAGTAATTATTTGCGGAGTTTATAGCTGCGAGCGGTGATGCACTGCGGGGGAACTCGGAGAACGCAAAGCAAAAAGAAACATATAAAAAGTAAAAGGCAGAAAATGAAGGTGCAGGCTTTTGAGATTGAGAGGCTTCATTTGTCCCGCTATCCTTTCAATTAAGAAGTGTGTGCAGAGACATAAAGCGTTAGTTGGACCATATGAGGTGAACAATACACAGTGTTGTTGTCCCGGTAAAATGTGTTCTCTGCGTCTGATTCTTCCTTCAGCGTCGGTGGGGCAACCTGCCAGAAAGCATCTCCTATTCTGATCGACGTCAACCTTTTGAGTTTTAGACCTTTCTGACAACAGACGTGGGAGTGGATAAGGAGAAATACCAACTAGATAACACAGTAACAAGCAAACAAAATCAAAAATTGAGAAGCATATCATAAGCATATCATCAATATAGTGTCCTAACTACATAAGAAGACTCTATGGAGAAGCCTTTGCGTCGTGGAGAACGGATTTTCATCATTGCCAAAACAGCAAGGGCCGAACCTCACCAATGTAGCCCAAAGTAAAGAAGCATTTTCTGCAAATGCCAATTGGTTGTTTTCAGGTTCCATAATGTGATGATGTCACATGACCCAGTGGGGGGCAGGAGCCAGTTTTTCCTATTCACTGCATTACACTTTCACGAGTCGTATCTAAAAAGAAAATGTATGAATTACAAAAATGATCATTGATATCAGTCACTGGGTCCATGATCTCTCTGTACAAGACCAAAAAAGTCCTCAAAAACAAAATAATTGGATTTGATTCTATAGGCTTTAGAACACTGAAACCCAGCAATATCTTACATTATATATGGCCAAGTGGAATGCTCTTCCAGGAAATACTGACAGTATTTCCAACATTACTCAGCAGGTATTTGATTTCTTATTTGCATAATAATATTCCTCAAAATCATGAGGGCCAGAGGTTTTGTCCTGGAGGGGCCGGATCTGACCCCCGGGCCTGACGTTGCCAACCCCTGCTGTAGTGGATAATACACTGCTTGGCCCATTAAAAAAGGGATTTCCAAAAGGTTTTCAAAAGTGGTAATGCAGGGAAAGCTTTTGAGTTGAAAGCGTTTCCCGTCGTTAGGCCTATTGTCTTAATAATTGCAGCCTTTGCTTTGCTGGCAACCGTTCACTTTGCATTTTATATTCGATTAAACTTAAGCATCTCTCTAAGTCGATGTTTACTGCGGACTTCCATACTACATTCGCGAGTAAAATACAACTTCTTTTAAGATGAGAGAATTTATTCCCAGAGACCTCGGGGGGGCAGGCGTCTTATCTCTGTTTGCTTACATCCAGGCTGCGATGGTGCTATTGAGCAGGACGCCCTTCAAAGCACGAAGCAAAGCGATAAATAAATAAAAAAGGCGGGATGTGATGGATGAGTGTAGAAGCTTGGCTTGAATAAATGAAAGATGTAAACGGCTTCAAAGAGAAACGGGAGATCGCTGCACGTTATACTGACGTGACCCCTGATCGAATTCGTCTACAACAACTGGATAACGCTCAGAGTAAAGCTGAAGGACTGGCATTTAACTACAGCGGGCAATCAACAGCCAGGATTATATTAGGCAAGTATTTAGAGACGCAGTCGCACATTTTAGACCAGCGACGAAGGCACTAATTATGGCGCTACACTGCTGACTCGCACGAGCTTCATGGCTTCGGTTCAAGAGATATTCAAAGCAAAGTGAAATGATGTCAAATGTACCTATGAGGAGTGGACGGCACAATATCAAGCAAATTACTGTAAGCACAATCGCAAACATTTCTCTTTCATCTAACCCAAGCATAAATGGAAGTTGCCTGTGGTTTTGATCATAGCTTTCCTGATTTAGTTCAATTTGAGCTTTAATTAATAAAAATGTCTTACGATCTTGGTTTAATATCTTAACCCCCATCTGAATCGAGCACATCTTCTCCCGTTCGGCGGTACACAGGTCTAAAAGCTTCTCGAAAAAAGCGGCAAAAGATCGACAAATACGAGCCGGAAAAGCAACGATAACACAATAAAAAAGGGGACAAAACACGACTAAAGAGTGACGAAAAGGCAACATAAAAGCCACATTAAAGTGACAAAAATGTGGCGAAGAACTGACGAATATATGTGAAAAAAGCTATGAAAAACTACGAAAACACAATAACAAAAAACGATAAAAAGAGACGAAAACATGTTAAAGGGGGGGTATTATGTAAAATCGACTTTTTCAAGCTTTATATCATGTTATTATGTCATTCCCTCATTAAACCCATGCCTGGAGTGTTGCCTTGGCTCATTCACATATTTTTGAGTAATCAGTAAAAACTTAGACGGCAGCCATTTTAGGTGTAGCTATGCCTCAGTCCTCCTAGGAACGCCCCCACCTCCTGGAGACGTCTCTGGATCTTTTCGTCACCAGCCAAGCCACCGACCACTGCTCCTCAGCTCAGCAGAGCCCCCTCCCCGCACAGTAGTGTTGTTTAGATGCCACAGCAGTGTGCTGAAGGGGGCGTGTCGGAAAGCTTCTTAAAGAGACAGAGGCCTATTTCAAGACGTTCAGTACAGCCATTTTGAGAGAGCAATTTTATTCAAGGCAGTTATTTTAATTTACTGCATATACAGACCAACAGAAGGTTACGTCATCATTGTAGTATGCTATAGACTGGTGCTATGTGATTGAAAAAAGCATAATACCCCCTCTTTAAAAAAAATGAGATAAAAACAGGGCGAAAATCTGACAAAAAGTTATAATCAGTTTAGCAGCTTTAAAATGAGGTGTTACACATATATATATTCTGTATGCTATATTCTCCAGTCGAGAAGCTTTTAGATTTGGGTAAACTGAACTGGAGAAAGAGAATGCACTCGGTTAAAGAGGTGGGTAAGCGGTTAAATGTGTGTAACTCTGTATAGAAATGATGTAGTAAACTTTAGCAAAAGTATCGCAGTTGTCGTAAAATTTGTTTCTCATATGGTGCATCCATAACGTAGAGCAACTGGTTTTAATGCTCATGCTGGCTTCACTCATTTAAAAAATATCATGTTTAAATTGATTCATAATTAATTTTTGACCTTCATGTAGATGGAGACAGGAGCTATGGGACGTATTCATTCAGAAAACATGAGTAGTCGTCGTCGTACTCTGTGCATGTTAAACACACAGACAGATGAGAAAGGTGGGGTTCGGTGGTAGATGTGAAGATAGTTTGTCAGAATGATCGATTACTGGCAAGAGGCGCGCGGAGGATGTTGAACTCCAGGAGAGAGAGAGAGAGAGGGGGGAGCGTGATTAGACTCGAGGTGCATGTGCCGAAATGTGGATGAAACCAGAGGAAATCGCATGTGAAAACTCCCTGACAACCGGAGCCACAGAGCAGCCCGGCTCCCGCTCCAACATGTCACCTGCTATTACGGATGAATTTGTAACTTCAGAGGCAGCGTTCGCATAGAGGTGGGAGACACGCAATACCGTCTGCAATGTGGGTTAAAGGCATTACAGAAGGCTCGGTGGCTAGACTTTTGTGAAATGGGATAGACAGGCAACGGAGAGGCTGAGAGGTTAATTATGTCAGTGCCCTTTTTAGTCACGGTTTAGTCCTGCTTTACAGTAGACCTGGTGTAATTCTGTTTGTAGACTCTATCGTCCCTATAGGGATGTTTCTCCTCAACCAGTCCCTCAGGGCAAGCCGTCAGGAGCAGTGGGTGACCGCAGTGCAGCGCCATGGGTCCACCATTTGCAGATTTTGAGCCGGGATCTTCGTCAAATGACCTGCTCAATATATCGCCAGATATATTATTATTAAGATATTAATATCTTGATGTACTGATCAACACAATATATCACAAGAAGCCACAATATATTACAAAATCACTTCAGAATATATCACTGACACATACATGTTTTGCTAACACACCCTGCCATAGTTAGCCAGATGTGAAAATATACAAAAAACCTGTGGTAACTTAAAGCCACACTGCGTAACATTTTGGATTATTCAGTTTGCAGCAACACCAAACATGCTCCTAATGACCAGCTCGACACAGAAAATGCTATTTTTGCAGTGGGTAATCATAGAATGGATTTGGATGAGGACATAGCCTATATTTGACCGTGTTTAGTCACATCTCCATGGAGACGAGCTGGAGACGTACCCACTCCCAGTAAAGTCACAGTCAGGTCTCGGGAGAGATGTTTATTTGTTCATATTTTAAAGGATCTGTATCATCCTATTTTAGCCATTCCAAAGTAAACTATAGGCATTTATATGTATTGTACCTCTACCACTATGGAGTACTCATTTTTGTGAGAAATAAAAGTATTTTCTGGAGGTATTTTTCAAACCCGGAAGACAAGGCGCTTCGATTCAGTTAACTCCGCCCCTCTCTCCGAGTAGATGCAGCCCATGCAACTTTAGCAGTAAATGAAATATATGTATCACAGTAAAAAGTGAAGTTACTTCATGATGCAGTTATAAGGAGTTGACATGTGCAACACAGCTTCATAAATGGCTAACACACACGTTATGATTGACTCACCGCTCAGCCTGGCCTCGACGATCGGGTGTTTCCAGTGCTTAATTTGATCCCCCGTTTGGGGGAACGCATTCCCCCAATTTTCAGTTTTTCAGGGTAAAGGATCTGGGAAATATTTAGGAGGATCTGGCAAAGATTTGATCTGATATAATGATGTTTAATGAGAGTGTTCCGGCAAATGTTTTGGCCTGTTCCCCAAATCCATCACATCAGACCAAAAATGTTCCTGAAACAACTAATTTACAAATTAAGCACTGGGTGTTTCCATTATGGGACTCAAACATCCATCAAGTGACCGTCACAGACAAACACTATTTTGGCTGATAGTCGTTGAATCCCGGAAAGCAATTCCAACTTCTGGCGAGTGGCCTCTTCTTTAGGAAGGTTGAATAAAGTCCTGTCCTCTTGTAGCGCATTTTCTCCGTGACATTATCGTTAGGTAAGAAAAATAAACAGGCGGTGTCCAGAGTAGGTTAGAAAGAGCTCCTTCTTCACAACTTTCGATGCAAACATGACTTCTAGTCAGATGCTCAGGGGGTCCGTTTGTTTACTCCACAGGGGCAGCACGGACTCGTCAGACACTTTTTTTCTTTTTTCTTTTCTTTCTTACAACAGAAATAACTAAGAAACTGTTTTATAAATTAAAATCAGGCCATAAGGCATTACATTACAGACGTCGGGCACTTCCTGTTTGACACTATGACGTAAAATACGTCAGAGTGTCACAACTCAGTCGTTTACCAGGAGAGGGCGGAGCAGCTGCTCAGAGAGCAGGATTCAGGAAGATTACTCAGAACTGCGTGAATGAAGCCAAAAACCGCTCTGGGGGTGTTTTTGATAAGGAAATTGCATAACAACATGGTTACAAGCTCCAAAAAGTCAATTTTGCATGATATAGGACCTTTAAGCGTATATTTCAACAATAAAAATGTGTGTAATCAAAATAAATGCTTGTATTTTATTCCATTTATTGAGTAAAATGTTACGCGCTGTGGCTTTAACTCTAACAAGTTTGCACAAGTTTGTTTTTTAGTCGTGATTTTCCTAATTTAGTAACATATTGGCCTTGTTTTGGAATAGATTTAGTGTTTTTTGAGTCTTGTTTTGATTAAATTAGATTTTTTTTTTAAACCCGAATATACCCGAAATTTCATCTACAGATTTGAATGGTTTAGCAATTATCCATATTCAAGAAAAGTGATCAAATCAGAACTCCTTTATCATTATTAGAATTACAAATAGTACCAAATAAGGTTTGATATCGATGCTCAGACACTGCTGTAAAACCTCCAACAAGCTGCATTGTTATTAATTGGTTGTAGCTGAATGCGGGCCGGTCCGAAACTCAAACCTCCCGGGCTGAAATGAGGACGCAGCACGCCACTGCATGGAAGAATACCAAATCTCAGAGACGCTGATGGCACAGACAGGTTTTGAGTCCCATTAAAGTGAAGACATGTTCAAGCTACCACTGTCCTGTCCACTGCCCACGTGCTTCCCCTTCCAGTATGGACCAATTACTCAAACGCTGAAGTGACAGTCTTGTTATCTGCAGCCATATTGACCAGGCACATTTCAATAATGGCCACTAAACCTTATCGAACAGCATGCTGTAAAATACCATTGTGTGGGTTTTCCTTTCCCCTTTAAAGCCTTATCTACGCGCTAAAGGTCCTGGTCAACGATCGTAAAAAGAAAACAAAGAGAGTCACATACCAAAGCTGGGGCCGAAACAATGACGAGAGCGAAGACAAAATACACTGGGTCAATGGTCAACCAGAGGCAACACAAAAAGCATTCTCGCTCCACTTTTGTGTACCAATGTTCTCAGCCGAGGAGCAGTAAAACCCTAAATCTAAGATGACTTTTACAACGGCACTGAGCGGCTGAACAGGTTTGGAAAAGTAGTAACTGCAATGTTGCGATTAGGTTTTGTCAGCCTCCGAGAACGATTGAATTTTAGGCCAAATTGAGATCTTTGTTTTATTCCACTCCCCAAACAGTTCTTTAAGCCAATCAGAAGGTGTGTTACAACAACAACAACAAAACATCTGCTGTTAGTGGTTCTCAGACTGGTTCATGTGGCACTCAGGGACATCTACCATTTTAGACTATATTTATTGTAACTAGTGATAATTAATGTATGCTTTTGTAATGCATTTACATAAGGGGCCAGATGTTCCGCCTGACGCAAGGACAGCGTTGGCCGAGGCAAGGCTGCTATCTGGTGCACACACAACTGAGCGCCAGTGTGTTTGACAGTAGCTTGTCGGCGTCACTTAGGGGGGAAATGGGTTGGCGGAGGCATGTGCTACGAGCAGCCAGACTTCAATGAGTGCTTGCTGCATTCTCTTCACTCTATCTCCTCATATCACGTAAAGGTAAAGAAAAAGGTGCTTTATTTGCCATTATACATCAACTGTACAACGAAATGTGTCCTCTGCATATGATCCATCCCTCAAAGTGCAGATGGTATTAAGCTTTTGCAGGACAAACTACAAACCAATTCCTCCACTGTGAGTTAAACACTGTCCATGTCCCGGGAGAGAGAGAGAGAGAGAGAGAATGTATCGATTTAGCTTTAGCGCTAGTAAACTTGGGGAGAGACCAGTGCATAACATCGCCATGGGAGTCTGTCCATCCCCTGTCCAGCCCACTTACTGCGCCAAATATGAAGCTGACGATTGCTCAGAGCGCCACCCGTCTGCGCACACTTACTTACCAGTCCTCTCATAACCCTCTCCATGTACTCTTATTGGGTCCTTAACAAACCCCTTCACATAACAATTCTCTCATTTCTCAAATAATTCAGTCCAATTTAGACCCTTTTCAAACCCAGTTTACTCTGTATTTGCTCATCATCTAGGCCCCTTGATCCGTGGAAGGTCAAATATATTTTACAAAGTGGTTCTTGGCGTGAAAGGTTTGACAACCACTGGTCTAAGTCATCGCTATGAGGATTCAAAAGTGTTTCGTCTCATTCCCAGATAGCCTTAAAATATGACTTAGGTAATTATCCTAAGAGGTTGATGATTTGCAATTTATGTTATAAAATCAAGATTGGGTTCACAGAGCACGTTTTGCATCCAGGAGCATTAACTTTAGAGAGAAGACTGAATCATAAACTGCTAAGCTAATACAAAGATCCTGTGTATTATAGAACATGTTGGTAGAAAATAGCAGATTTTACACATTATAAGACCCTGTAGAGAAAGGTTTTTTTTTTTTCCGTAAGAGAGCAGTACATTAGGGCAAGTCAATTCACATTTAATTGTTCACAAATCTTAACAATACTCTTGGAAAACTGCAGCCAAGCCACATCATGCATGCACTAAGCCTGAACAGCTCTCATGGGATGAATTTGGCACGAGAATGGCCATTACACCGTCCAAACGAGAGACCTGTTCATAACAACATCCGGACTCCTTTTCACTTCACGCTTGAGACTTTGCAAAAGAGGCAAAGTAGAGGTAAGAGGAGGCGGGGCTCGGAGAGAAAACGGCCTTTTATTGCCTCTCTATCAATTGGCAAAGAGTGCACTGAGAAGAAGCCAAGCCAAACCCCATTCCACCGCCCTCCCTCTTCGCTCCCACAAGTTTAACAAAGCTGCGCCTCGCGTGGACTGCCCACCTCGGCCGCAGCTTTCATGTGGTGGAAAGGTGAGCCGCCACAGATCTGCACACCCTCCAGCTCCAGCGCAGCACAGTCTTTTTCCCCCCGTATACAGCACACAGAGATAGACATCAATACAAGAGCATGTCCTTTCAGTGGGTTTTGTGCCTTTGTGAAAGTGTGTCGAGCGTTTGTGACGAACTCTCACTCTCGACCTCTACACTATCTTGAGACTTTTCATACCGTGCGCCGCACCTCATATTAACCTTGATATTTTATTTGTTTATTTACAAGCAATGAAAGAGGGAGGGAGTAAGTTTGAAAGGTTAATAATGGTTGCAACTCTTAACTTTCCTGATGCATTTCTACACTACAAAAAAACTAAATATCAAACATTGAGAATAGTAATGTTGTTTGTAAGTGGTTTTGACTGATGTAGACTTTTTTCCTAATCAGTAACCAAGATTACTTTACTGCCAATGGGACAAGTCCAATTTTCTTACCCATTGGCAAACTTTTCTGCCCAACATTTCTTCATTAAAATTGCTGCTTCACTGAAAAAAATATAATTATGCAACTGGTGGACTTGGACTGATGTTATCATCTGACTAAGTCATATTTTCAAAAGCATTAAAACCTGTCATATTACTTTACTTTAAGGAGCAAGGCAGAATATCACTGTCACATTAACGCTAACAACATCTAGCCTGCTCGTTCACATCGATTAAAATACTTTAAAATCAAATGCACAGCGCACACGCTTTTTCACAAATAAATCAGGTGTAGACACTGGAACTGCAGAAGACACTGTAATATTTGTAAAGGTACCACATGAAAAACACTGGCCTTGTATGAAGGTATATCTTTTTTTTCTATTTTATCAGTGCAGTAATAAAATCCCGCTCAGTAAGTCAGGCGTATATGTCAAAGACTTACGTACAATAGCAGAACACTGCATGTAATCCAGTCAGCAAATATATTCACAAAGCAATACACTTTCCTGGATTGGAGGTGTTTGAACAAGTTTAGGATATATAAGAGGAATTGGCTTCATAAAGCAATGTCATTTTAGTTTATTTATTTATTTATTTATTCATTTATTTGAGCATACATTTTGCTCAAAAGGAGTGGGCCGAAGCAAAAAGCTTATGAGCGCCTACCCCCAACTCAATATGATAAAACATTTCATTTCACAATAGTACAATCAGAGTAAAGGGAACAAAACAACAACAAGGAACAATAGCAAAAAAGGATGAGGTGCACAGTCTGGTCATGGTTGGCAAGATGGCATTTACGTTAAGGAAGATTACATGTCTAAAATTACATGTCTATCATGTACTATAGGCTACACCTATATACAATAACAATGATAATTCTATGTAATGAAATCGTAATCACTCTCGACCCCTAAAGCTTCAGTTTCCACAGCAATGATAAGAAAATAAGTTTACATGTTCAGTCATACATTGAGCCACATCATTTTGTGATTAGTCTCATTGACTGAAAAGAAGAACTTGTTACGTTTCAGAACAGCTCATTGACACAGACCAAACTCACAACCACTGTTTGAACTGTTCATATAATTAACAGAACGAAACTCTATTACAAGAACGGTCTTGTTTCATTGAAGATCCCCACAAGGCAAGTAACAAAAGGCGACCATTAATATATTTCTTTCAGATGGTTAGTGGGAGAAAACTAGCAATAGACCAGTAGGCAAAAGGATTATCTGAGGAACAATTTTTCAAAAGTCCTTTAATTCATCCCTTGCCTGAAGAACGCTCTGTGTTTATTCATTGAACTGACATTTTCTCATGTTTTATGGATCGCACGTCCTTTGTATTTGACCCTCCGCCTCCATGAAGTATGTCAAGCATTTATAACTAACTTTCACTCTCCCGTGGCCATGTTTTTTGCATGTGCTCTTTGGACCGGGGCATCAGTGCTGTTTAGGCTGTTGCTTTGAATGATAGCTTCCTAAAGCGAAGCTCCTCACTCGGGGCCAGAGGTGAAGGGAACAGAGAGCTGATGTTCAAATGTGGGGTCACCTGCAGCGCTGTGAGGTCGCGGAGTTAATGTCCGCTCTGATTGCCTACACCTGGATGTGGAGAGGTCACGCCGAAAAAACTCCTAAACATGAGACATTTGAGCGCGCCGTTTATCCAATCCCTGTGCAAGAGCCTGACATCAGCCCCAGGAGAGGAAGACTTATGTTTGTGTAACTTCGTGGTTTTGTATCCCTGGTTTGTGGACGGCCTGTGAAGAATAATAAACTATGGACGAAGTGGAAACTCTTGTGGTTTTTGGGTGAATGAAGTAAGGAAGTGCAGAGACACATGAATGAAGGAACATGTCCATTTCGAGTAAACAGACAAGTGGATGTGTTGGCACGGCGCCGGCAGACAAAACCTCTGAATGTCTCACACAGACCTCAATCTGAGTGATACGAACTAAGTCTAGACCAGAGATTTTCAAACTCTACTACTTGTAGTTCATACACAGCCGCCTTCTGACAGTGTTTTTTTCTCCGCACTTCAAGTTTTGCTTATTAATGTTTAGGGCTGGGTACCGTTGAACGATACCAGTATGGAATTGAAAAAATAAGTATTAGTATAAATATAAGTATAAGTATTCGAAAGAAATATACCTTTAGAGACCAGGTTTTGAGGCAGGGACAGCATTAACCACTGCCTGCCTAAACCGAGCAGATTTTCTCCAGTTTGGCATTACCCGAATAAAAACTTCTTGAGAAAAGTGTCAAAATTGCGACAAAAACGTGAATGAAAACGCAACAAATAACGAGATGAAAATGAACCGACAATAACATGCGATCAAAAAGCAACAAACATGTGGCGAAAACGCAACAAAAAGCCACAAAAAAGCAACAAAAAGCGTCAAAAACTAGACAAAAACAAGACGAAAAAAATTAGACAAGCCTTTGCTCTGCCTGATCAGATCTCAGAAGCTAAGCAGGGAAGGGCCTGGTCGGTACTTGGATGGGAGACCGTTTGGTAACACCAGGAAGTCTGGGTGAATGTAGTGAGTGAGTGAGTGGGTGAGTGAGTGGTTGGTGGTGGTCGGAGGGGCCGATGGTGCAGAGTACCCCAGGGCAGCTGTGGCAACAATAGTAGCTTACCACCACCAAGTATGGTGTGAATGAATAATGCACAAAACTGTAAAGCAACTTTGAGTGTCTGGAAAAGCGCTATATAAGACTAATGCATTATTATTATTATTAATATTATGAAAACGAGACAAAAACTAGACGAAAATAAGATGAAAAAGAGGATGAAAATGAAACAAAAAGTGTCAACAATACGAGGAAAAAGATCCGCTTAGATCAGTTTTGCGGGTCTTAGCTTTCAAATGAGGCACTGGCCTATAGGCTGTAAGAAACGTTTCGATGTGGGTAAAGCCAAACTGGAGAACATGAGCTCGGTTAAGGCGGGGGTTAAGAGGTTCAAGGATGTTACTTGGTTGTTTCAGCTCAAATAAATGACACACAAAAGAAATGGTCTTTTAAGGAATAACTTAACATTACTGTTCTGTTTTCTGGCTCTAGACGACAAATACATTAGAATGAGTATTGCACAAAAATAAGATTGCTCAGGTATCGGTAATGTGAATCAAATATCGTTAAATTACCGGTATTCAAAAAGTAACGGTACCAATAAGCCCTATTCATGTTTCAGTCCTCTTTTGAATTACTCCCCTGTAACACTTTAGCCTTGCTAAGTCTGGGTTTGGTTTTAGACCTTCTGGGTTTGTCCAGTTTTTACCATTTTATACCTGATACAACAAAGTGTAGGCTAGATTACACATTAAATTACAAATGATTCACAAACTGTAGCAAGTGTTAACCTTAATGGCTAGGATTTTTCTAATCACAATGTCCTGAGAAGAAAAAAGTTGATGCAGTGAAGTGTGTCAAAAGTGAAAAGTTTGAGAATCCCTGTCACAGAGTCCTGAGAGTAGCCTATACCATGATGCACACAGACTGAATGGCAGCTATGTAAGAAAATACCACAATCGCATCTGCCCCACAGGCGCGCATAAAGCCTGCGCAACGTTACACCTCGCCGTGTGCGCTTCCAACAGCCCGTGGCCGCGGTCCAGAGCTCCGCGGCCCCGCTCCACAGACACCGAGACATGCAGACGCCAAGCCGCAGAGAGGGAGGCATACCCACCGCAACACGCACTCAAGACAGCCGGGGACACATGCGCTGACACTTTACCAGCGCCGGAGTTTAGAAACAAGAAACACGGCAGGGATTGAGCCACTTACCGAAGACACAAAGTCCGTAGAGTAGCGCGGTCCAAACTTTGCGGAGAACTCGATGTAGGGATGAATAAACGTACAAAATGAAAGTCCACTAAGGTTAAATCCAAAAGTTGGTTCTTCTCAACGTGGAACCTACAAAACTCCTCAAAACAAACTGCTTCACGCGTAATTTATAGACGCGACTTTTACGCACGCCCCAATCCAGAGCTGACGCGAGGTGTTTCTAGGTAAAACTCACAAAGGCTATCCGCTAATAACGCTGTAATGTCTTGTTATCTACTCGTGTCGGGATCTCTCTCTCTCTCTCTCTCTCTCTCTCTCTCTCACTACGACCCCTATCCTCGGTCTGAGCCACCCCAGTCTCTCCGTGGTCGGGATAGCAGCAGGCGCCACCAGGTGCTCATTTACATAACTGCACCGGCTACGGCCAATCACGACCGCGAGCAAGGTGCCTGATTATATATGCCAGGAGTCCGCGGGCCAATGACGGTGCAGAGTGGGAGGGACCAGCGACCTTAACCACACAGTCTGGGAGAGTGAAATTCAATGTGAAATGCTTGGAGGCAATGGGAGTTGGGTAGTTACAGGAAAACTTTGGGAATAATACCCAAGAAGCATGCCAGTTTGCCGGCTAGAGCTTTTTCAGATCAAATTATTGGCTATTTGATTGCTCGATTTCAAATATAGCTACATTGTCAGGTTAGGTGTGGTTGGATGAAAGTAGGATTGTTTCTAATAATGACCAGGTATCTACTGCACTTTTCATTTGCTTTAATATATTTCATTGTTAGGACAAGGTTTTGGACAGGATCACTTGATCATGCCTCCCTATAGTGACCCAAACTCAAACATGGCTTTGAACAGCTGAGTTGGTCGACATGAAGCAGTGGGTCTGTGGGTTCTCTTTCAGTACATCTTCAGATGAGTTGGCTTTGTTTTCTGTATTTTAGATGTTTGTTGTGTGCAGTCATATATTTTTCAAAATGACTTTGAGGAAGACACAACACATGCTGGGAGATCAGAAATCTATGCTTTGTTGCCTCTACATTTGACCCATCCTTCCACCAGTGCCAGTGCACCACAGAAACCATCTCCAGATCTCTGGCCAGAATCCTTGTCGACACAGGAGCAGTGGCGTGTCCAGACTTTTTTTTTCTGGGGTAGCCTGGGGGAGGCACTTGGTTTTTCTGGGATGACACAAGGAACGCGGGGAGGGGGGTACGGGGGTTGGTTACAGTTGTACTGTAATATAGTAATTAATTTGTGATAGTTCCCATTATTTATAACATTTTAATGGTTTTGAACCACTTTACATCACTTTTTTTTAAGTGTGCTGATGGATGGGGCTCTCTGACAATTTAATGTTAGAGGAAAGACTGCCACAAATATTCTTCCTTATGCAGCCCCCCTGAGTAGGGTGGCACCTGGGGTGGCCCAGCTGATATCAAGGGGGGCCCAGGCCATCCCTGGCCACCCCTTAGACACGCCACTGCTCAGGAGTATGTTTCTTATATGAAAATACCATTATAC
This sequence comes from Neogobius melanostomus, assembly GCA_007210695.1. Classification (NCBI taxonomy): domain Eukaryota; kingdom Metazoa; phylum Chordata; class Actinopteri; order Gobiiformes; family Gobiidae; genus Neogobius; species Neogobius melanostomus. The sequence continues at coordinate 479,170 of VHKM01000213.1, read as the reverse complement.
AGTCACTGATGAAAGGCTGGCTTCGGCCTTTGTCTGAGAGAGGGACATCATCATTAAAAAAAAACAGCAACTTATGAAAGAAGACAAGTTTGATATAATATTGACCAGTGATTCCCAATCTGGGGGCACCAGAGCTTTGCCTGGTCTGAGGGTCACGTCATAAATGATATTATTTGAGCAAAATAAATGGTAAGGTCTACAGGTGCATTAAACACTCCAATTTCAGTCTATTTGCTCGAAATAAATACTTCTTAGCAATCATTCTTATGTTTTGGTGCATTTGTGGGGGCCACAGTTTTGGACTGGCGGGGGGGGGGGGGGGCACGACCCGACTACAGCACGCGCAGGGGGGTGCTTCAAGGAAAAAAGGTTGGGAACCACTGATATTGACCACTCTTCTGCTACAGCGACTGGAATTGACCTTTCAACATCCACCCAGAGCGTCTTGTCCTTGTTTATCTTTTGAGCAAACGTTATTACAGAGTATTGCTTGAGCTACAGTGTGCCATTAGTGCCCTGGGGCTGGAGTTACACGCTGATTGAAGGGTTCTCACAAATTTGCACTAAAGTGGAGCAACGGACCTGACAAGCTTAGGACCTCTATATAAGACGTGTCAGAAACGTGTTGAAAATCCAGCTTATTAAACGGTGCCACATGTGAATGGTTAAACACAGTAAAGTCTGCTGGTGTTTACATGCAGCCTGCTCAGGGGAGAGGCCGTTACAGAATGTGTCGGTACTTGCCTGGGCTGACAGGGAGGAGGGAAACTTTAGCTGGCACTCAGTCAGCAGACAGTAACAATAAAGGTCATTAAGAAACACAGCTCCACCTTTGAAATAGTGAGATTTTCTTCAGTTAAGCTCTCCATTTCACAAAGTTCTGCTGAGAGAAATTACTTCTAATTAGTCACAAAGCAGCAGAGGGAATCTTACAAAGGTTATAAGGATACAGGAACATTTTCTAACAAAATGTAAAGTTCAAAAAGCAAAAGTACTAAAGTAGTCAAGCAGTAAATTTGAGCAGTATTGTAGTAGCAGTTGCAATGGTAAAAGTAGCAAATGTAGTGGTTGCAGTTGTGCTGTATACTCTTTAGTCAAAGCAACAAGGTCTCGGGTTCGATTCACAGAACCTGCTTGTTCTCCAATTGTCTGCGCAGGTTTACTCTGGGTTCTCCGGTCTCCCCTAAAATCATGTACAATAGGGTCCAATATGTTTGTTAAGTGTGACATCATCTAAACTGTTGATAGTTCCAGAGACAAACACAGCAAAAAAAAAACGCAACTTTATCTGAATCTCCTGCTGAAATAACAACAGAGAAAAGGCCAATAACTGTTTTACATTTAATTCGAATAGTATAGCTCATCATTTCTCCAAGCAAAACCAAGATTTTTTTAAATATTTAAAATGAGCCTTCATTGTGTATGGGAGAAATAATTTGATAATTAATGTCAGAAAAGCATCACTAGAGGAAATCCAGAATAAATGTAATATGTCTGTGTGATCAGATGGTTAGAAAGAGCCTTGTAGTCGGCTCTACTGCAGGTTAAAATCAGCTGAATCCCATTTTAGTGAATAGGGCTAAAGCTCCGTTGGACCCGGAAGTAAAGTGATGACGTCATCACTTAACAGCTGGCCACTTTTTGTCCAAGCGACTCCCTAAGGCTACTGGCGAAAGCACTGGTCTGTATGCAAGATTCCAACTTCGTCTTGAGCAATGCTGTTGTTGCGCCAGATGGAAGATCGGGCCCATTACCTTATTACTATTAGACTTAATGAACCTAATTGGACTAATAGGTTCCCTTCTGGAGCCAAGACTCTCCTGATTTTCTGTGGACCATCCAAGGTCAATTAAAAAAATATATATATAATGAATTTTCAGCAGAGTAATGATTTTTATTGTTAGTTTGCCAAGCAACAACCTTGCATTGGTCTGAAATGGAAATACGCTGTCACTGGTCCAATCCCCGTCAAGACTATCCTTGTGTTGTGTCCCATCATGGTAAGAAAGACTCTTCATTCCCATTGCACAGTCCCAGTAATGTGACAGTATGGGCGATTCATCCTGTTTTAAAAAATACTCCACAACTGGTTCTCTTGACACAAAGAAGCAGCTGAATATGTGGAAAAATATGCTTCTTATAAAAATCCACTTTCACCTCCACGGTCTCTGTCTTATTAACTCAGCGGTGTCCTCTGCATTGACTACACTCTCGCTGCATATCATTAACATTTCACTCCTCACCTCTCGCCTTAACCCAGCCCGATCCACCTCCTCATCTTTGACTTAATGTTCCGTTTTCATTCCGTCACATTTTTTCCCCATACATTTACCCCCCTCCCTCGCCCCACATCACAATACACAGTGATTTATAGCACTGAGCTCCTTTCCAAAACGGTGCTGTCGTCATTCAGTGCAGGTGTGTGCTTGGTAAACTCAAATTACACTCGAGATCGCGACCTCTTTTGGGAAAACCGGTTACACTCAAGGCGGCTTCACCCGACAGTAACACGGCGGGTAATTTTGCTCCTCTCTAAAGTAAAGCGCTTTTTTTTCTTTTTTTTCTTTGTGAGCGCATTGTCCAACCTTCTCTTTGCTCAACTTGCTTTGTGTGCGTTGTCCAGGCAACAGCAAATCCCCCAGCAGAAATCATTACCCTTTTCAGCTTTCTACTCTGTCCATTCATTCGGGTTGAGTTTTGTGTGCAGCCCTTACGCGTCAAACTTCTTTATGACCGGCCCAGATCAAATTTTGTTTTCCTCTTTGAAAGAAAAAGAAAATAAAGAAGTGGAGGGATACAGGTTTAAATGCATAGTGTCTCTTAAAGCGTTCAAATGTGTTTGCTAGGAATGCAGGGGCTAAACTGGGACTAAAGTACAGGACAAACTGCCAGGCGGGGAAACACTAAAGCAGGTCCATTTAAACCTACTGGACTAACTCGGACTAAAACCATGCCCTCACTTTACATGTTTATGGTTAAAATACGACTAAATCAGGTCGAAATTAGACATAACCCAGGTCAAAATCGGCTGTAAAGTTAACCTTTCAGCAGCAACATGAAAAGAGCACATTTTCTCCTGTTTGGCATTACCCAAATCTAAAAGCTTGGAAAAAAAAAAAAATCAAAATAGCGACGAAAACAAGGATGAAAACTCAACAAAAATGTGACCAAAAAACAGCGACAAAAAACGGGACAAAACGTGATGAGGAAGAAGAAGAAGATCTTTATTTATAGAGGACACAACGAAAAAGCGCTGGGAAAAAAACGTGGAAAAGAGTGACAAAAAAGTGACGAAAGGGCGTCAAAAAAGCAACAAAAAAGTGACAAAAACATGACAGAAAGTAACAATAAAGTGACAAAAAAAAGCAACAAAAACGAGATATAAAAGTGACAAAAAGGCGAGAAAAGAGCCACAAAAACGTGGTGGAAAAGTTATGATCACTTTTGTAGATCTTAGCTTTCAAATGAGGCATTACACTGTTGCTCTTTAGATGTGAGTAAAGCTGAACTGGAGAAAATGCTCTCGGTTCAGCCGGAGGGTAAGAGGTTAACCTAATGTTGTATCGTAACATTAGGTGATGCAGTATCTGTATCGCATGAAGCCACAATACTGTAGATCGCAAAATCACTAAAGTCATCTGACAAAAAGGAAAATGCATGGAATTTCTTATTTGACACAATTCGCTGAGAAAAAACAACAAATGATTTCGGATTTGTGCTCAAATGTAGTGGCATATATCATGATGAAGTGGGTTAGTGTTATATTGCTGTGCTAGTCTGAAATATGTAAACTGTAAACTTTGGCTACAACAGGTTTGAATTAGCTGTAAACTAGGACTATATCAGGTATTTAAAAAGAAAAGTCTAAACCAGGTCAAGTAAGGACCGGTCTATGGACTTCTGTATTTCAAACTTCTGCCTGACTTTGCCCTCTCTCTCTTTCTCTCCCCTTTAACTCTCAATTTAGCTTCGAGTGAAAAGCAGCAGAGCATAAAAAGCAGGTCTGATCCTGCGAGGAATTCACTAGGATAACACCAGTATTGAGTTGTGTTTATCACTCCACACAAGAACGAGCCAAGATAAAGGTCTTTCTTTGTGCATTTGCCTGGCACACATTTAGACACTTCTGGGGTGAGGTAGTAGAATAATTATAGTTTGGCTTTACCCAAATCTAAAAGCTTCTTCTTGGTAAAAGCGTCAAAATAGCGAGAAAACTGCAAACAAAAACGTAATAGAAAAGCGACAAAAATGTGATGTAAATGACGATGAAAACAGCCACGCACAAAAAATCAAAAGAGCAACAAAAACGCGTCAAAAAGTGCAGAAAAAGCGCCAAAACTAAGACAAAAACGTGACAGAAAACAACAAACAATTAATGGAAATGAGGATCAAAAAAGCGAGAAAAATGTGTCCAAAAAGTGAAAAAACAAGAGACCATAAAATTTATGAGAAAGTGACACAAAAAACCCTGACAAAATAGCAACAAAATGAGATGTACATAAGTAAGTCATTGTACAAGCGTACACCGAAATAGTGTTCAGGTGTTAGTCCTGAGCCGCGGCGACTGATCCGCGCTGCCACTGTGGGTCAACCTGACCTGCATGACATGACCTGCATGTTTTTGGAGGTCGGGGAAACCGTAGCACCTGAAGGAAACCTGGCTGGCTGCCTTCAGTCTCCTCTGATCCTCTGAAACGGTGTCCCTGTTTCAGAGCGTGGTGTCCTGCACTGGTCAGCTCGCCCACCTCCTCCCTTCTCTTCACTCCCTCCGCTCCACAACAGTCTTTCACCATCTTCTGGGAAGAGCTTAGCAATTCATCTGTTTTATTCTCCAGTGAACATCAGAACAATAGTAGGGACAGAAGGCATGTGTGGCTTAGCTTTGAGTCTTGCCCGGATACGTCCTCCTTTGTCCCTTTTTGGTTTCCTGTAGCTCCTCTTGTGACGTCTCGACCGTGCTGCAGGTGTGGGGGGCTCTTGGTGCCTCTTCAGTGTCTCAGGTCTCAAATGTCTTTAGCTCATAACCTAGCTGTTTACTTTTAAAAGTAAACAGGCCATGTTTTTATGAGGGAGCAACATATTTACAAGCTCAAAAGGTGGGAAAAAGAGGAGTTGAACAATTATTGGTCCGTTTAATGTGGCGTCAAAGGGAGAAAGTGGGATATTTGACTTTTGGGTCTGACGGCCGTTTTGTTTGCTTTAAAATTACAGCCTTCGACCATTCAAAGTTCTTTTCACCTCCGGTTAAGTGATGTATAGGCCTGTCATAGAGCGGCTTTATCGCGCAGTCACAGGCAAAATAAAAACATTTGAATTGGAAATGGAAGTCTTTAACTCGTGGCGGCTTTTCAGCAAAGACTCGCTGCAAAAAGAAATACCGATGCGAGCTAAACTTTGAATCAGTATATTTGTCTTTTTGTATATAGCTTTGATTACAGTCATTTCGATGTAGGTTTGGATCATGGATTTGTTTGTGAATGACTTTAATACATTTTACTTAATTACACCGCCGCAAGCTATGTATATATCTGCCAGTGGAGTGGGAAAATCTCACTGGTTAATAAAAAGTTTTCAGTGGATGAGTCAGGCAATCTCAAGGAGGTTTATGGCAGCAACCTGTAACGGATAAGAGTGCCATTAGCTCCATCTTTGTGGTTGGTGGTGGCAACAGGAGAGTACCCTTTACTTTAAGTGCATATGAGGAAATGTTTTAACAGATCTAACCTCTTAACCCCCACCTGAACTGAACACATTTTCTCCAGTTATTATCCGGGTATCCAGGCATTACCCAAATGTAAAAGCTCCTTGGAAAAGAGCGTCAACACGGCGACAAAAATGTGATGAAAAAGCAACAAAAAAGTGACAGAAGAGTGAAGATGAAAAAAGTCCAAAAAGTCATGGCAACACGGCAACAAAGTGAGGAAAAAGATCAGTTTAGATCAATTTTGTAGCTTTCAAATGAGGCGTTCCACTGGCCTATAGGCTGTAAACTGTCCAGTCAAGTAGCTTCAGATTTGGGTAAAGCTGGAGAAAATGTGCTGGGTTAACAGATGATTTTTGCAATGCAGAATCTGAAAATGACATCCATTTATCTGTATCAGGTCAGGTGTTTGTGCCAAATGGATTTCTCTGATCTGATTGAGCAAAACCAATGTGATTTTTAGATTTAGCACGTCCAAATTGTCCTAAATCAGCTCACAAATCTTAGACACCAAATTTGTTGTGAATCTGTGAAACTGCGGAAAGTACCAATCAGTTTTTCTCCAGTGAAGTGCAGCTCTAGAAATGTTGGGGGAAAAAAGTATGCTCTTTGTCAAAGGAATATGGAGAGTTTCTCAGACCTCGGCACAGATCAAACATAAAACTGTAACAAAAACAAGATGTAAATGAAGTAAGTAAAACAAACAATCAAAAGAGCAACAAAATGAAATAGTATCAAAACTACGACAAAAACTTGACAAAAATCAACAAAAACGAGATGTAAATACAGTAAGTAAGTGTCATTTCGGACAATGAAATAGTGTTCAGGTGTTAGTCCTGAGCCGCTGCCATTGTGAGTCAACCTGACCAGCGTGTTTTTGGAGGTAGAGGAAGCCGTAGAACCAGGAAGAAACCTGGCTGGCTGCCTTCGGTCTCCTCTGAGCGTGGTGTCCTGCACTGTTCAGCTCCACCTCCTCCCTCCTCTTCGCTCCCTCCGCTCCACAACAGTCTTTCACCATCTTCTGGGAAGAGCTTTGCAGTTAATCTGTTTTAATCTCCAGTGAACGTCCATAGAACAATAGTAGGAACAGAAGGCATTTGTGGCTTAGCTTTGAGTCTTGCCCTGATGCCTCCTCCTTTGTCCATTCCTTGTTTCCTGTAGCGCCTCTTGTGACAGTGGAGGCCCGCTGTGCTGCAGGTGTGGGTGGCTCTTGGTGCCTCTTCAGTGTTTCAGACGAAGAAATGTGGTGGTCTCAAATCTCTTTAGCTCATAAGCTAGCTGTTTGTTTACTTTAAAACAAGCTGCTTTCTTCAGGACCATTACAAATGAGGATGAAAAAAAAAGTATCAAAAGAGCAAAGACACAGACACAGCATACTACCATATTCCTCTTTGTCAAAGGAATATGGAGAGCTCCTCAGACCTCGGCACAGATCAAAAATAAAACTGTAGCATATGAACGATATAATGTCCAGCTCTGGCGGCCATATTGTGATTGTTCATTCTACACAAGAACTCATTCTTGACTTGACGTTTTTTTCTAACATCCCTGTTTTACCATATACCAATATACCAAGTTAATAGGCATTTTACTAACTGGGGGTTAATATTCATGCTCATATCTCTGTAAAATTATGTCCAGACAAAGACAGATGGACGTCCCAGCGTTTTGGACTTTAAAATGACCAGGCAAAAATAATTTTAAGGCGAGACACGTATTGTAAAAACATCAATTATTCACGCAGTGGTCAATGTTTCTCCCTTAACGTCTTAGTTTTAATACCAGAGTAAAAAATTAAACCAAACTCATCCTTTATATGCTAATTTTATAACGTCTTGTCGAGTAGCGCTTCAGAGTTTTCCAGGAAGTAGCTACAACAACGCGGCGCTGGTTGGTATTTCACACATTCATTCACAAATATTGACAGTGACCGAGATGACACTGAAATATAAATAGGGTAATTTCCTTTTGCCTCAAGCTAAATCTTTAATGGGATTGTTTCTTTTTATCTAATGCTAATCTTACCAAATTAATCCAAACTTGCAAAAACACATCAAATCTTCTCAAAAAGATCAAACCCAAATCTGCATAGCATTTGTTTCTTTTCTACAGTGCATAACGTATAGGGCCGCCCTGTCCACCCCTGCCGTGCTCTGACAGCTGTGAGGGGCTGCAGCATTCAGAAAACACAGCTCACTTCCAGAATGCTTGGCTCGCGCTGGGGCCGGAGGAAAACCACATGCCGCACATACTACTGTCCCAACCATCTCCTCCAGCGCCTAATTCACTCAGGAAATCTCCAGCCAATAAATGTCAGGGTGAAACTCCTGGGAGCTACTGCCAAAGAGGAGCGCCCACACTCCAGAAATCAAATACTGACTTTGATTTAATATATATCGTTATTGGATTCATATTTTTTATCAATTACTAAATTGACTTTTTCATACTCAGTCAGCTATTTTGTTGATGTATGTTTGGATTGAGTTGCTGCAAAGTACTGCCCCAAGTGGGAGAACAACATTTTCAGATTCCAGTTTTGATTAAAATAAGCCAAAATATATTGTACTTAAACAAATAAGTCAAATCAACCTATGTTTTGTTGAAGTACAAATTAAAATGCTGTGTATCTGTCTGATAACACACCAAAATGTGAAAGGTTCTCCGTGCCCTGTCCGCCAAAACTTTGCAATCACATATGACTTTCGACCTGCGTTTGCTCTCCACACACACCTCTTGTGATGTATTCTTACAGTAACATGTCAGTCACTGAAGCGTGAGTGATTGGCCTCAGGAGGACTCGTGAGGGAGCTGCTGGTGTCAAAGGGTCTACTAACTAAGGGGGGCCCGGCCTCCAAACTTCAGGCTCTCCGGTTGTGCCAGCTTTTCCAAAGTTTCCATGTGATCAAGGCAGAGCAGTTATGTAGTTAGCATCTTCACTCCAGAAAGTATAACTGGGAAAGGTAAAAATTGTACCTTGAAGACACTATACCTGTTTTGTGTTGCTAGTAATGAAGCAAGATTAGTTTTGTCCTCATTTAGTGTAAACTCAGACATTCTTGGGAAAAAACACTGTGCATCTAATTACTGCATTTAATTCATTTCATGAACTTGCAGGCTAGTGTCTTAGCATTTCTGTGAAAGTGACCCTGAAAAGTGACTCTGCAAGTTGTGAAATGTGCCTATAAACTCGTCCCTGTGAGGAATTGGGATGCTACAAATATGTTAAGAAAGTTAGGAATGAATTTGTACCATAGTTAACTTTTTAATTTAATGGCTTCCTCTTTCATTTTTTGTAATAAAATTAAAATCAGGTATAAGGCCTTTAAGTGTCATTAGAAATATAGTATGTCGGATTTTTAGGACATCTTTTATAAACATTAGGCTACATATCTACAGTATGTCCCCTGATATGAAGTAAACATGATTAAATCAAATATCAATTTACACTCAGACATGTGCAATGAATGGAATTGCCACAGACATAAATACAATATTAATTTCTCTGTGATTTGACAATAAACGTATCTTTATACTAAACTTTTATGAATGTTCAAAATAGCAAGGTTTATAGCAATGTAATGCGCCTAACCTGACAAAGCACAGTCAAATCAATCTGGAAATACTCTGATTTAAAAAGTTTGTCGGTAGGACTTTTATTGCTGCTGATTGGATCCAGTAACTATTTTAAAGCATTGACATGAACAAGTCCAGGCCATAGTGAAATCATTACCCAGGAAGAGGTCATGTGATGTTGTTGCTGGAAGTGAGGTATAGTTTGTCGGATGAGCTCAGAGGAATTTGGAAAGAGGGAGAGGGGCGGAGAGGGGGTGGTGGCTGGTGCTTGTCGGGCCGTTCCACATGACCCTGTGTCTGTCTGCAGTCTGTGGACTCTCAGCTGTAACACTGGTGCCTCCTCTTCCTCAGGACCACACCAGGGAGGGAGGGGCTGTGGACGCTCTTTTGCGTGTCAAGTTACTACACACTGTAAAATATGTGCTGTACCTTAAACACGTTCAGAATATTGATTGTTTTGAGTTTCAGGTGTTTACTGATTCAGCAGGGCTAGAGTTTCCAAACCATCCATTGTACAAACAGATTATGATGGTAAGATTTGCCGTCCTAGGGGGAAATGGTCTAATGTCTGCATTCTTTGGCTCCTGAACCAGAGCAGAGGTCTCATATCTTATATTGGACTTCATTCCAGCTGGATTTAATGTGTTTTACTGTTAAGTAAAGCAAATGTTCTGCAATAGGATAAAAATACTTATGTGAACTCAATAAGTCGGAAATCTAGGCAACTTTATTTGTAAAGCACGGGGCGGCACGGTAGCGCAGCGGTTAGCGCTTGTGCTTCATAGCTAGAAGGTCCCGGGTTCAATTCCCACCTTTCTGTGTAGAGTTTGCTTGTTCTCCCCGTGTCTGCGTAGGTTTCCTCCGGTTACTCAGGTTTCCCCAACCACTAAAAACATGTACAATAGGTCAGGATGGGGGACGATGGATTGAAATTAGCTCAAGGCTACAATCCGATGTGGCTTGTTTACATGCATGAGACCCATGTTCATTAACATGCACTGTCCTGACCAAGTAAACCAATAAACCAAACAGAAGGCAATTCAAGGTTCTTTACAGTTACATAGAATATAAAACTCATACAGTAAATAAATCCTTACATTAAAAGTGCAGATAAAAACATTCAGTTGTCATATGCACAGCTAAACAGAACTGTTTTTAAAAAGTCCTGTCTCACATCTTCTGTATCTGTTCTACATTTTAGCTGCGTAAAACTGAAACGCAGTCTCACCATGTTTAATCCTAACTCTGGGATCAGCAGGAGGCCCCTCCCTGAAGTTCTCAGAGCTCGAGATGATGGTTCATATGGCTCTAACATGTCAGAGATGTACTTTAGTCCTAAACCATGAAGAGACCTGTATACAAGCAGAGTCTGTTCTCTGAGCGACAGGAAGCCAGTGCAGAGACTGGAGCACTGGACTAATATGATCGTGTTTCCTCAGGACTCGAGCTGCAGTCCTGCTTGTTTTCAGGTTTTAGAATGTGATGATGTCACCGGACTCAGTGGGGGGCAGGAGCCAGTTTTTCTTATTAACTGCATTACACTTTCACAAGTCGTATCTAAAAAGAAAATGTATGAATTACAAAAATGATCATTAATATCAGTCACTGGGTCCATGATCTCTGTACTAGACCAAAAATGTCCTCAAAAACTAAATAATTTTACATCTATATAATTTTATAGGCCTTTAGAATGCAGTGATGTCACCTGCAGCCCAGAAATTAAGATTTGATATGGACAAGGCGATAACATTGTGTGAAGTTATTTTGTTAGTAGCCTATATATACTGCTAGTGTAAGTCTTTAAGTGTTACTCAGTAAACAATAACAAAATAAAAATGGCCCACTAATTGACATTACAATGGGATTTATCAAACACAACAACATATGCATTTGTTGTTGTGTTTGATAAATCCCATTTTCCTTGAAGGCTTTGATTATAGGCCTACTAAAAAGTAAGAAGAGAACTTGGCAATTACTGAAACTATGTTGATGTTTTATAGATCGATTTCAGCTGCTCTACAAATAAACTTGCCTTGCACCAAACAAATCGTGGCTTGAAAAATCTGTCTCTAAGTAACATGTGAAAAAGACAAAGCCACAGCAAGCAAAGAAGGTCATGTGGAGCCCCATTGACACCTGTAACATAATGTCAAAATGTGTAAGTTTTAACTGTACCGATCCAAACACAATGCATGAGTCCTTTCTTCTTTTGCAGTGCAGCCCGTCTTCAGAAATCCCCTCGCTATGCGCCTGTGCACGTCTGACAGCGTTGCAGCCTTTTGCTGTGGCATGTGAGATGGGCTCTTTTACAACTGTCGCCCTGTGTTGGAACTGTCACTCTCTTGGCGCGCTCAGATTCTCATACCCCCTCGGCCCCCTCCCTCCCCTCACCTGTCCGGGCCTGAATGAACAGACTTCCTTTCTTCTCTGCTAATCTCTCCACGCGGCTAACAATAGCGCTTTGGGGAATTGTATTTGGTCCAACTGAGCATCTGATGATTTGAGTCGGGCGATTCGCAGTCTGTCGGCCCCAATTACAGTGACTGCGCCTCATCGTGTGACTGATCGCTTCCTCAGCGCAATTGTGTCATGTTGTTGGATACAAAAAGGGGACGCAAAATGTGTAAAACATTTGGTGGAAAATGTATTTCTAAGTTTTATTACATTTGAACGTTCACTATTTGGAATAATCTTTTGGCTACACTTCCAAATGGGTAGCGTAAAATCAGTCTACAATTGGAAAAACACTTTGAAAGGAATAATTAGACAGCTCCTGCTTCTTGTGCCCTATGGTTAAAGACACTATACCTGACTTTTTTTGTTTGTTTGTTTACAAAGAGGGAGTATGCACGTTTTGAGTGTATAAACACCTTTAGGCACTTTATTTTACACTACCCTTGATACATCGTACCTGCCAAATTTGGTACACTGTAATGTGCTGTGTAACAGTGTGTAATAACTTGTACCTATGTGTCACATACACGATGGAATAATATGTATTTGTAGTTTGGAGGTACATAATGTAACAAAACATATGACCCCATAACTCTAACCCCAACCTTAGGTCCTAACCCTGAGGTTCTTATGTCTTATTACAAAAGGTACCTCCAACGTACTAATACACATTATTCCATTGTGTATGTACTACATGGGTACAAGTATTACAGATTGTTACAAAGCAGATTACATAGGTACAATATATCAGTAGTGCAAAATAACCCCTCCTGGAACTGCCACCTTCTTTCTTGAGCACCCGAATGATCCTGGGAGCTCTGTTGTCGGGGGCTTCGTGCCCCTGGTAGGGTCTCCCATGGCAAACAGGTCCTAGGTGACGGGTCAGACAAAGAGCGGTTCAGAAGCCCCTTATGAGAGACCAACAGGCCCGGTTAGAACCATGAGGCCGTCCTTCTGTGGACCCACCACCTGCAGGAGGAGTCATAGGGGCTGGTGCAATGTGATTACGACCCGGCAACAGACAAGTGGAAGAAAATGGATGGATGGATGGAGTGCAAAATAAAGTGTAACCAAAGGGGCCATCATTTGGGTTTTGAAATGTTTGGCTTTTCTTCTCACTGCTGCCTGGATAATACACTGCTTGACCAAAAACAAAAGTCACCTGGATGTAACTAACAGGTCTGATCTGGGGCTGCAGCAGTTGGGCAGATCTATAGGTTCACCAACAAGTGCCCAAAGAATGAGAGCTGACAACCTAAACATCCTAAATGACCAGGTTATTGCGTCCATGGATTTCTTCCTTGATGTCACAGGCATATTCCAAGATGAAGTTTGAGCAAATGTATTGTTTAAAAATCATCAAATATGACCGTCAAAGGAGTACAGGTGCATAACACGCTCCAATTTCAGTTTATTGGATTGAAATACATTTGTGGGGCTATGGTTTTGGACTAGGGGGTCTGTGTGACAGTGGCCAAATAGAGTGGGTCGTCTTGTGACCGGAGGGTTGGCGGTTCGAATCCTGCAGGTGCTCACTGTTGATGTGTCATTGGGCAAGACACTTAATCCACCTTGGCTCCAGTGTGTGACACTGTGGTGTGTGAATGAGAGTGTGATGTAAAGCACTTTCTGACACTGAATTTTATGTATTTTTGATTGAACGCAGTAGGCAATATTTTTAGTCAAATTAAGCCAAATATCAAAATGCAGTATCCAAACTCATTAAACCAGATTTTAAATGTAACTACATTTTACAGAAGAGGGTCCCACTTGTTGAGTGATTTTGGGGGTCGCGACCATAACCAATTTTTTTTTTTGCTTACAAACATTGAAAGAGGGAGTAACTTTGAAATTGTCAGTCGTGGTCCAAATTTATTCCTTGCTTTTCAGAAAAAGCACTTCTTTCAACCCAATTCTTCACAGGGTCATGGTTTCATGACTTTCAGGAAGCAATTCTGTCACGGTAATGTAAACAACAATAACTAGCTGCTGGGTCGCAAATCGAATAAAGGCTTTTTAATTAGATCCACAGCGCACAAATGTATTTAATTCAACTATGGAGTTCAGGGAAAATCCACTGTTACCATGGAGATGTTTTTGGCTGTTAGCATACATTTACCATAGACTAACATTAACCTCTTACCCCCCACTTTAACCAAGCACATTTTCTCCAGTTCGGCTTTACCCAAATCTAAAAGCTTCTCAATGCCTATAGGCCAGTGTAACACCTCATTTGAAAGCTAAGACCTACACAACTGATTGTAACTTTTTGTCACGTTGTCATTGTGTTTTTATCAAATTTTTGAAGCTTTTTTCATCAGTTTGTCATCGCATTTTTGTCACTTCTTTGTGGCTTTTTCGTCATGTTTTTGTCACATTTATAGTCGCTCTTTTGTGGCTTTTATGTCACTTTGTTGTTGCTTCTTCATCACTCTTTTATTATCTTTTTTATTATCTCTTTTTTATTGTGTTTTTGTCACTTTTCCTGGACGTTTTTGTCGCTCTTTGACCACTTTTTTTTGTCACTTTGTGGTTGCATTTTCATCCTCGTTTTTGTCCCCATTTTGCTTTTTTCTCAAAACCCTTAGATCCGGGTGGAGCCGAACTGGAGAGAAGATGTACTCGGTTCAGGTGGGGGTTAAGATAGGGTGACCAGATTTTCTGACTAAAAAACTGGGACACTATTTGGGATTTAGTTGCATGGTCAACCAGGGAGCCATCCCACGCTAAATGGTAAATCTGCTTGTTAATGTCTTACACCATGCATCAATCAGCATTAACATGATAGACTTGATATTTTTTGATTGGTTTCTACATCTAATTTGCATGGCCCAAAGACATGAATTTTCAAGTGAAGTTTGTACTTGTGTATCATATTGGCCAAAAACTGGGACACTTGGGACAGATACCGTGTAAAACTGGGACAAATGAATGGTTTTGGAGGAATGTGTGGGGACATGGGACAGAGGACTCAAAACTGGGACTGTCCCGGGTAAACTGGGACATCTGGTCACCCTAGGTTAAGAGGTTAGAGGGATATTTCAGGATTTTTGACATAGGGCCTCATTTCCTAGTTATCCAGAGTGTTGTTGATTTCTGGAGATATGTTTTCTTAAATTCATGTATTTCATATATTTGAAGAGCTTAGTGGCGCTAGGCTAGTGCTAGGCTAACGCATTTCTACGGTATCAGCTACCCTGTCTTTAAAAACAGTCTGACCCACTCCACAGTGCACCTGAGGTAAATAACTTTTAAAGCGAGACTAACCATATAAATGTCTGTGTTAATAGAATAATTTTTGAAAGATAACTGACCTTGCATCACATGAATTACCGCATTTTGAGGGACTATTTTCTCGCAGATCACTCCGCCACTTTGTTAACTTACAGCCACGAAGCTGATGCTGCTCAAATATAAGTTATTTTAAATGCAAAATGGTTAAAATTATTCTATCGGAACAGACATTTATATCGTTAGTCTGGTGTTATAAGTGATTTACCGCAGGTGCACTGTGGAGTGGGTCAGACTGTTTTTAATGCAGGGTTGCTGATACCATAGAAATGTGTTAGCCTAGCATTAGCCTAGCGCCACTAAGCTCTTCAAATATAAGAACATCAACAACACTTCCGGATAACTAGGAAATGAGGCCCAATGTCAAAAATCCTGAAATATCTCTTTAACTAAAAACAGTACAAAAAGCGGAACAACTCCATTAGAGTCACTACTGCTAAACATTTAACACACTGTGGCGTCCAAGTGTTTTAATGTGAACAACAACCCCAGTATTTTACCTTTCAAAATCTCCATTAGTTTATTATTACTGCAAATCCCCATGATGCTTAGCGATATGACATCACAGTCCTGAACTCTATTTGGGGAAAAAAAAAAGGTATTGTCGCTTTAATTAGGCCTATCTGATTACTACCCACCTCTATTATAATGTCACAGTGTTACATTTCCTCCATCACTTTTCCAAACTTTACAGCCTGCTCCTTGCAGTGAGAGTGAGGGGAGGCTTTGGGATTGAGGGGGTGTGAATGAGTGCCATCGCAATGCAGTGAGTGGTGCTGCTAAAAATACGTATTGACACATATGGGCTCCTCCGGGGCTCACACAGACTGGGTCAGCGACAAACAGCCACCGGCCAGTCACCGTAAACAAAGAGGTTTCGTTCAAGCATTGACACAATTAGAGCCAACAACCATTTAAAATAGCCCACGTGTTATGGTAAGAGGCTGTAGATTCAGGGAAGTCACACTCGGCGGTGTAATGGATGCCGCGGTAATGGGCTGTGTCGGAGCCAGAGCAGTGACAGCGCGGGCCTTTGTGCAAACAGAGCCAGGTGTTGTACTGAGACATGGCGAGCAGGGGAATATGTGAATATGGTTCGTGGACACAGTGTGCTGAACGCCCGCTGAGGTCGGTATTGTTTTTGAGAAGGTCTGCACTGACACACCGCTGGGCCGCGTATACAGAGAGCTGGTCATCACTGAGAGAAAAGAGATGGTTAGGCGGTCCACTGTTGTGTGCTCAGAATACACCACTGTGAATGAAAAGAGAAATCAATATTTGAGAGGGGAATGTAGACAGCAACATGACTCATGCTGTACATCCACGAGGAGAGAAGTGGGAATTGGAAGAGTCCACAAATTTGCTATAATAATCAATCCGATACATGCACACATAACAGCGTCCGTTTATAGTGAGCTGTTCTGAAACTTGAGACTTACTTTTGAGAGTAATTCTGAAAAGAAAGTCATATGGGATGCATCAGATGCGGTGCAGAATATCGGTCTTTCAATCATAACAAAAGTAAAAAAGCATATATTTCATATTTTTATAGCCCCTCTGATAATCCGTTATTGAGTCTGTGGCACAGACCCAGCAATTTGACGTCTGGATGTTGCACACAAACAAACATGAGAAAAATCCATTCAGATGCAACAAGTCTACAAAATAGTGCTGCTTTAAACTTGTATTGCGCATTACAACCTTGACAAGCCTCTCAAAGCACCATGCCTTAGTCCGGGTGTTGGAAAGTTTAGGGTGAACACTGTTTTTCCTTTGTGTTGGTGGAAGCTCTCTCTATTGAAACCATTGCTATACTTAATAAAGTATTGATACTTGGAATTGCAGAAAGAAATATTTTGTCTCAGCCCTAGTAATTATGTTGTGGAAAACCTACATTCAGATGTATTGATTCTGCTCATAATGTATTTCTTCTTCTGCAACATTTTACTGTGAATCGTAGCCCTGACAGAGGAGGGCTACAGGGGGGCCGTTACCCCCCACTGCTCCAGGACGGTAACTGAAGGGGAGGTGGGGGGACAACTGCCCTGGCTGTAAATAACATCTGCCTGTGTGGTCTCTGGATACAAGTACTGTGCATCAAAGCGCTTTCCAAAAGTGTCAAAGAGTGAACGGCACTCTGACTCCAACTGAAGCAGCTCTCAAAGTGATCAAAGTGCACAGAGAAGGGGAAGTATAAGCTGTCACCTGCTTGATACTGTTGTATTTGATTCCCCCCTAGTGACCACAGAGGTTCCCATCAGCAAAGACTTACATGAAACTTGTTCTTCTAAGAGTAGTTTTACTTTTGCCGGGGGAAAAAACAAACCAAACCGATGATAGTATAATGTTGAGGTTTTACTTCTCTCTGCAAGTGGCTTCATCAGCAACAAATCTCTTAGCAGCAGGCTGTGTTTAAGGAAGTAAGTAAGTGCTTTATGTGTCATTGTACAACCGTACAACGAAATAGTGTTCAGGTGTCTTGAGCCGCTGCGACTGAGCCGCGCCACCACTGTGGGTCAACCTGACCTGCATGTTTTTGGAGTTCGGTGAAACCGTAGCACCCAGAGGAAACCTGGCTGGCTGCCTTCAGCCCAATTATATTGACAAAGTAAGTAGTGGTTTACATTCCCTCTCCCTTGGTGCAGCAGTGTTTTTGCCTTTGCTGTGAACTGCATTTGCAGTTTCTGAGTCTTTTTTAACACCAGCTAGCGAGCTAGTTACAAATCCACAGATTTCTTCTTCTGAAACACTGAAGAGGCACCAAGACCCCCACAACTGCAACACAGTGGAGGCGAGAAGGACAGAAGGAGCGAGAGGAGGTGGTGCGGCAGGAGCGGAGGGAGCTGCGCAGGAGGAAGGAGGAGGTGGAGGAGCTGACCAGTGCAGGACACCATGCTCTGAAACAGGGACAAACCCAGGAGGCGATGCACCGTTTCAGAGGAGCACTGAACGCAGCTAGCCAGGTTTCCTCCAGGTTTCCCCTATCTCCAAAAGCATACTGAACAGGTTGGCCCACAGGTAGCATGCAGAGTCGCAGCGGCTCAGGAGTCAGGACTAACCATAACATCCGATCTACGCAATTTTGTTGTACAATTGTACAATGACAAATAAAGCCAACTTTCACAATCTGAAAAGCTACTGTAGAGTCTATTCCCACCTTTATTCTAAATTGAGATTTGGTATAAGTTCCAAGTTGAGAATAGCAATAACACTTTACTTCAGTATAAATCCAGCTCTGATAAATAAAAGATCGTTAGCTGCTGACAAAACCTCTGTGAGTGGAAGGCTAAGCATCCTCAACACTAAAACATCCCAGTACAGATGACAGTTCATTTTGCTGTCTGTGTTCTCCCTGGGTTTAAGATAATAAATTGCTACTTGATTCAGACTTCAACTCTCTTTTATATTTTTTTCATTACGTTATTAGATATACAAAAAATGTTTTAACAAACCAGAGCCTATGAGAGAAAACTCTACGTCTAAAAGCACTTACACAAACACGTTCACCGAACCATGAAAGTCATTAAGATTCAGAACATTCTTGTTTCAATCCCTGCTGGAAATCACCTGAAATCCACCTATGCTGAATAACAAGGCCTCCAGGACCTTGCTTACTATAACAAGAATCAGTACCAGGCCGTTTTGCTAATTCATTTGGGACACAGGCTTTTTACGATTACAGCCATTGTTGTTAAACTTTGCAGTTGAGGCGTATAACCATGTCCAGCTTACCTTTCTGGGTGTGTGTAAAACTGCCTAATGCTTTCCTCTGGTCCGCTAAGCTCCCACGTGTAACCAATTCCATCCTCGCAGGTCTCACCCACACGTCACGAAGGGTCACCCGGGGAAAGCTAAAAGGGCAAACACAATGACGACATCATGAGAAAGCTTTCAAAAAGAAGAGAAAAAAAACTCCAATCCAAAACACATGGGCATTACTGAGGCGACGAACACTGACATGTTACACACCCGAATTTCATTAACAGTGGTGAAATTTATGGTGTCGTGCACTTGTAAATCAGGGGGCTTTGTCTGGCTCTAATCATTGCCATACAATTTTTGGTGGACCGCAACCTTTTAGCGCAATAGCTGGAGGAAATTAAGCGTCTCATGGTTGTGAATCAGAATTAGGAAAAGGTCCAAATGATCAGGGCTGTTATTAGAGTCGTTTGGGCCAGATATGGAGTCACCATATTTGAAAGAAATTGAATTAAAGGTAGGGTATAAAAGATTAGGCTATTTTGTAAATATTTCATAAACATGACCCATCTGTGTCCCCAGATATGAGGTAAACATGTTCAAATCACATTTTGGTGTTGCCGAAAATACAGGCCTAATACATATTACGTGATGGAAAAGTTGTGTTCTTTGTTCAGAAAGAAAATGTGTATTTAAAGGTGCATTATGCAAAGTTGTTTGTGGTGGAAAAAAGGTTGGTATTTGTGTATGAGTGGTCAGCATGGCGCCTTTACTTTCCATCACATTGGTCTCTACAACGCTCCAGGATCACTTGTTTTGTACGTTTTCTGGTGAGAGGGTCCGTCAGCAGTGAAAACCTTCCAAACAGTTGATCCTGGAGCGTCCTAGAGACAAGTGTGATGGGAAATAAAGGCGCCATGCTGACCACTCATACAGCCGCTGGGTCACTACAAGGTCAAATACGCCCAAATATCAAAAGAATAACAAAAACTAAGGCACTCCTCCCACGTCATAATTCTCTATTTACATTTAAAAAGCCTTTATTGTGCTGGGCTGATGAATCTTTAAAACACATTGCTGGTTACTTCCACGCATATCGGCTCCAAACAAGCCTTTGTCAAGATTGGCTTTTTAAATGTAAATAGAGAATCATGATGTGGGAGGAGTTCCTTGGGTTTTTGTTTTTCTTTTGAGTCTTAGTTCCCCAAGCACCAAAGAGCACCATCCCCCAAAAACAAATGTTATTATTGACTTCCTGAGCACTTTGTCTAGTTTTTTCCCGCACAAATGTGACCAGTCACAGGAATCAGGGACACAAGTCGGTTCTGGGGCATTTTGAGATTTTCACAGATTATTAAAGTGTAGTCTCCAATCTTTCCAACGATGTGTAACACATGGAAATCTGATAAAATTTGGAGGCGTAGCGGTGATTTGAAGTTGACAATTCCCAAAAGGCCAAAGGGGATTAAACGGCCTCTGAAGTTTTGGGCCATTCTCACCTCTCTGCTGTTGGGAGTGACAATAGGGCTCAATTACATCTCATTTGGATAAGCCAGAGTCAAACTCCCCCCAAAAAGCAGTAAAGCACAGGGATGGAGCAAAAAGGTTATTGCTTCCACAACAAACCATTGTTTACCAGTTTCATTATGTGTATCTGTTTTATTTTTGGTTTCATGTATTGATCTCACCTCACAGCAGAAGCTTGTAACTTTTATGTTAAAAATAATTGTAATGTTCAAATCAAAAACTGTGATATATTATATACAGTATGAGTATGAATCCAAGTATGAATCAGAATCTGAATAGATTTTATTGCCATTGTTGTTTTTTGCTAATGACAGCAAAAAGAATAATATCAACTTTGCTTTCACATAAAAAGTGCACCATCCGACCACCACACAGCACTCGCAGACACCACGCTTATGCACAGGCATTGTGGGTGAGGTGATTTGCCCAAGGGTACGACTGTATGCATCGTCTGGAGCGGGATTTGAACCCACATTATTTCCGTTATATCTGTCTGCGTTTATCAAGTCAGCAAATAGCATAACGTACATTTGGCAACGAACCCAAATTGCAAAGGGGAAAAAAGGGGGGATTTCCGTCCATGTATTGCATAAATCACAGAGGAATCTCGGTCTGAATATGATGATGTGAGTTAATGTAGTCAATGACAGCAACACCCGCAGTTCTCAAAAGAGCCGTAAATTACAGGCACTGATCCGTACCAGATGAACTTAGGAGCGAGTTTTCATTAACATTGAAATGTTTGGAGATCAGTTCCATATGTTTTATAATTTTAATATATTCTAGAAGTTATTTCTTTTGGCTCAGAGATTCACAATTATGTTTTGAGTTAAAATGTCCAATCTTTTCTTTATACTTTGATTACATTTTTTATTTTACTATTAGGAAACCACATTTGTTTTGTCCTCTTTTAGTATTTTGTAAACTCAGACATTTGTGGGAAAAACAGTGTGCATCTAATTATAATTATTTATCTTTTTTTTTTTACTCCAGGCGAGTTTTCTAGCATTTCTGTGGAAGTAACCGTGAAAACTGACCCTTTAAGTTGTTAAACATGCCTCTAAACCCGTCCCATGTGAAGAATTGGCCTGCTACCATTACAGTATTGTTTCTTTAAAAAAAAATAATAATCAGGAATGTGGCTGGTTACAATAATATAAGCCTAAATCTTATCAGGTGCCACGGTGGGCCATGTTCTCATGAGAAATGTTCTGTATTACTGTATGAAGCCACAGCATGGCAACAAACCCCCAATGAGTGTCAATGTTGAGCTGTGAAATGTGTGATTTGTATCTATGAAAGTGGCATCACCTCATAAAATATTTGATCATCACCAGGCTTCGATCAAGATCTAAATCAAACAGATCTAAATTGGACTTAATTATCTCTAAACTGGGTGTAAACCATGTCTAAACACCCCAAACTTAAACATATTACGAAGGCATCATTAAAAAGTGAAATAAAGTCTAAAAATACACATGACCCTTGATATTTTCTAGAATGTCAATTAAAGACGCATTATGCAACGTTTTATGCGGAAAAAAAAGTTGATATTTCTGTGTATTTGACCTTGTAGTGGTGGCTGTATGAATGGTCAGCATGGCGCCTTTACTTTCTGTCATGGTGGTCTCTACAACGCTCCAGGATCACTTGATTTGTAGATCTTCTATAGTGAGAGGGTCCGTCAGCAGTGAAAACCTTCCAATCAATTGATGGAGCGTCCTAGAGACTGATGTGGTCTCAGCGCTTTATGAAAGAGCTTCGGGCCTGATAAAGGTAGAAAAGCGCTATGCAAGTTGAGTCCATTTCATGCAGCCACCACTACAAGGTCAAATACGCAGAAGCATCAACTCTTTTTTTTTCCACATAAAAAATTGCATAATGCACCTTTTAAAGCGAAATGAAAATAACATGTAACAAACAGACCTCCATTTGAGTAGTTTCACAGAATGAAACACTCAGTGGAGCATAACCTTAGTTCTGTACACACTGTGCTGTCCTCACAATGGTTGTTCTTACAGACATCTGTCAAGGACAATAAAGGTAACAGAATGATGTCTTTTGATCGGTCGAAGTGTCTTCTTGTCCTTGTCAGACTGGACTTGGTTTTCCCATCGCAACACAAACACAGCACTTACTAAATCTTGTCCTATCACGAAATAAAAAAAGGTGCAGCCATACAGTATTTATTTTTTACTCTTCTACCTTGAGCCCCTCCAGCGGGACTCGCACCACAGCCTCTCGATATGTTTGTATCTAGGCGTTAACTGGAAACATGGTCAATCATTAATTTCTTTTCCTGTGTGAACGAATAAATAGCTGTCAATGTACTCCCTACTTTAACAAGTCACACAGATGAACTCCAGACAGCTGTTGAATTGTGCAGTCATTTCCTTTGATTATGTAATTGTTATGAAACTACGTAATGACAAGTCCCGTCCCTTAATTAGAAGACTGTCCTAATCATAGAGAGCACTGGGTGTTTTCTTTTCTGTACACTGGCAACACATGAGGTGGAATTAGACTTATCAGACACATAAATAAATGTGAAACCATTCATTTCAGTCATTATGTGCATTAAAAAGATTGATGCCCCGGCTCCCTTCCGCTCTCTCAAAAAAAAATCTGTAAACACGCACACAATCGACTAAACAAATTCACCAAGCAAACAGAGCGCCAAGGTTTGAAGATTATAATTTATTGCAGAAAGCCACCCAGTTTTTTTCTACACAAGATATGAAATATGGAATGCAGCATTGAACTCCAACACACCTCTGAATGAAACCCCGAGTTCAGTCGTTTTCATAAGAGCCCACTTTCACACATTTGAATGGCGCTGTGTGCAATGTACCAGGAGAGACCGCTGCGGTTTGATGCCAGAGGTGGGCGACGCACAGCCGAGATAGAATAGCAATTCTTCTACGCAACGTTTGGGCCACTGACAGTCACATCACATCAACCGAAAAAGCTTCAAAAGTGGATGCCTTTAAAATAATGAAGGTGCAGGCGCGTTTACGCACGCACCTCAGAACATTTGTCGGGCCAATTTATCTGCATTTTGATTTCAATACACTCTGATAGATTGCAAAAATATTATCAGGATAATCCAAAAATATATTAAGATGTTTGTCTTGTCAGCATGGCTCACCCAACACTTTAAACCACTCACAGAAGAGCGAGTATGGCTGGAACAGTTGAAATAGAATCATTTTTGCATCAGCATAAAACTATTTTATCTATTATAATACATAACCAGACTCTCTTACTTGATCAAGAGAAGAGTGATGTAAATCAGTGGTTCTTAACTGGTGTTTCGGGGCCCAAGAGTGGGTCACGGAGAGAAAAAGTATAGAATCACTATTTGAGTCCGTTAAAGGAACAGGCCACCATGTTCTTACCTGAGCTTAGACGAGTTGATGCGTAACTGTCTGGTCTTTGTGCGTGCGCTCAGTCACACTAAAGATGTTGTTAGCATTTAGCCTCTCCTCCTCTCCTCTATGGGACAACACGAGGGTGAAGTTAGAAGCGACCAAGCTCTTCCATGTTTCCCTTATGAGCACTTCGACGTCCGCGCAGTAGAGTGAAGATACCACTGCGCGGATGTCGAAGGTGTTATTACGCCTTACAATATAGTTCCCCTTTTTATCCACTTAGAAAATCGACACGTTTAATTTTGTGTAGCTATACTTGGATCATGTAACTACTCACGTAACTGTATTTAAATAAGGAAAACGTGGAAGAGCTTGGTCGCTTCTAACTTTACCCCCGTTTGGCCCCATAGAGAAGAAGAGGAGGAGAGGCTAAATGCTAACAATATCTTTGTTTTTTTAGCGTGACTGAGCGCACGCGTAAAAGACCACACAGGTACGCATCAACTTGTCTACGCTCAGGCAAGAACGTACCTCAGTATGGAAAAACTGTGGCCTGTTCCTTTAAAAATGACCGTTATCGGGGAGTTTTTAATCATAAATTCAGCTTTTTGGGCGTATTTAAAGCTTATTCAACAACAATTTTTGAGGAAAAGACTATATTTCACAAGTGTTTCGGGTCACGGCTTGTCATCCCAGTGTGATTGTTGGTCCTGACGCAAAGCCAGTTGAGAACCACTGATCTAAATTATACTTTCAGACACTGAACTGTCGGTTGGTAGAATAAAAAGTGTGCGTTCGAGAAAACCAGCATCAGAGGATAATGATTGTAGCTAAAACACTACACGTCTGATTCCTGAAAAAGACTTGTCCTGGAAAACAGGACTAAACCTGTAATAATCCGACTCGCTCCCTCACCAATCTATCTTTCTGATGTCCTAACCATGAGACCCTCATTATTAGGCCGTGTGTTGAAAAGTATCATTCAGACACCATCGTTATAAACCAGTCATCGATTAATAAAGCCATAACCTAATAACACTTTAAACCATTGCATTCTTACTCATGTTGCCTTGAATCAATCCCCCGCCTTTTATTAAAGACTTATGAACTATGAAATGAAAACTAGGACTTTGCTTTACAATAGTATTTCTAGTTTGAGAGCCACATGAAGACCCACTATTTTTTTTTTTTTTTTTAAATAACTGCTTCATGTCTAGTCACTGTCGAGGAGGATTTGGAAAAGCTTGTTCGACTTCTTATTTACTTTTTCAATAGAATAACTTTGTATCAGGGAATTGCATGCACAAATGTCAAACTTAATCTTCCTAACGCTATAAAAAAAACCAACAGGGCAGAGGCACAGCATGGGCACACTCTGAATGTGATAAAACAGAGGCATTTAGATAAGTCTAAGGCAGATGCTGATGTCAAAAGGAATGTAGGTAATGACGATGAATCTGCAGGAACTGAACTGGAGCGTATAGGTTGGGTTCAGGAGCGTTCGATCCACAGTGTAAACGTTCGGTGGAGGGTGAAGGTTTTCTAAGGTAGAATCTGATGATAAAGATTCATACGATCTGGCATTTGTGCATTTTCTGTTAATGTCAGAAAATTATTAAACGAAGCAATTAGAAAAGGACTCAATGTCTGCTCCAAACAACTAAATATCCCGTCTCTATGACAACTCTAGATTCTACCAAAGAACCCCAACAATCCTACACCTCGGTTTTACTCTGTGAATACTTCAGAACGCGGTGACATCTTGTGAAGCAGCGTATGCCGCGCCTCTCCGTCACTCGCACTCGTTCTCCCTCAGCGCGTGGAACATGTTGATGGCGAATCCGGACGGCTGCTGCTGCTCGCCCCCGCTCTTCGCCGGGCGCCCCAAGCCCTCGTCTTCGTCGTCTCCGTCCTCGTCGTCGTCAGCGTCGCGGTCCCGCTCTTCCTCCTCCGGCTCGCTGCTCGACTCCCCCTCCTCGTCGGACACCTCCTCCACGTTCGTCCTGCCTTGCAACGCCATGATTTCGGGCAGATCCGTGTGATTCTCCCAGTGCTCTGCAGGGGGGAAAAAAAAAGTACAATAAATCAATGTGTGCTGGTCCACTAAGTTTTGCCATTTCCCTTTCCTGCAAGTTAGCGAAATGTCCCCCGTGCCCTTTCGATGCTCCGCTCTTGATGTACTATGGGCAGCGTTTTGGACCTCTTTCAAAAAGGTAAAAAGTGTTCTTACCTCTGAGGCAGCTGTAGCCTGGAGGTCTGAGGCAGAGGCACAGTCGTCCATCGACAGCCAGCCTCAGGAGACTGTTGGCTGCGCGGTAAACATCGTTACGTGCCGCCTTTGCCGTCTTATAACCTCTTCTCTCTGCCCAGGCTGAAAATTTACACCGATGCAAAGGAAAATAGCCGTTTTAGTACAATAAGTAACATCCACATCAGACAAAAGTACTACACACCAGCATAGCAACCTGACATAATACAGTATATATATTTCTTACAATACTGGCTATCGGAACCAAAAGTGATAGCGACTTTGCAGGGGTTTTTTTGCATTGGAAAGAGCACAGCTTTAAAATTAGTCCTTCCTAGGTCAAAACCGGTCCCAAGTTTGCAGACTTACTGTATTTTATATATTTTATGTTGCCGACTTTTGCTTATAATTTCGGGATCATAAGCGATAGAGACGTGGATTCTTTGTTTTGGAATCTGCTGCTTTTTGACGAACTCCCTCTGAAGTTTTTTTTTTAAATATGGCCAAAAATATTGTTGGTACAGCATCGGCATCGGCCTCAGAAAAACCCACATCGGTCGTCCTCTATTAGATATATTTCTATGATTGAAATCTTTACTATAATAATTAGAGATGTCCCGATCAGGTTTTTGCCCCCGAGTCATTTGATTTTGAGAATTGCCCGATACCGTGTCCCGATCTGATATATATGTTTTTTTAATTAAGAAAAAACTATATTATATTCAACTTGTTTTCATTCATGGTTTTGGATAGACACTAGTCTGTTTTTTCACAAGTAAGCAAGACTATTAGTTTTTACAGTGTAATATAATTTCACACAGACGGTGATCTAAAATCCCATTCGTTATTAAATGTGTTTGTTGATTGGCAATGAAAACAAAACTTGGGCCATAACGTTTTTGTGCACTGCAATGTACAAAACTGTCTTGCAGTACAGAAAAAAACAGCAGGTCTGAGTAGCCACGGTGTAATAGTGATAAAAACAGCTGTGTGTTACTTCTTATCGCTCTCTCCCCGTCCAGCCTACAGTAGACTCTGCACTGGCACATGGGGATTTGGCAATTTCTCAGACGAAGGGGGGGGACGGACTGAGCGGAAGGTGTGAGCGGTTTGACACAGCCAGGTGGAGTGAGTGACAAAGGTGCTGGCCCAGGGGGGAGGACAGAAAGTGGTTCGCGATAGCTCGAAATCTGATCAAAAGTATTGAGAATGGACATGCGTATATATCTGAGACCTGATTGGGAGGTAATGTCCGCCAACCCCCTTCATATCGGTATCCGACCCCAAAAATCCATATCGGGCCATAATAACGATATAGTATGAATCTATTCTGAGATTCAGTCATGTTTGACGCAGACACTCTAAGCATTAGTATTATTGCAGCCTAAACCTACCCTCACAAACGTCCCACGCTGTCCACTCGGGCTCCCTTTGGCTCTCCTGCTGCGGGTCTCTCTCCTGCAAATCTGGATGTTTCAGCTTGAGCACAGACAGAAATGGAATCCTTTCACAGAGATAGCCCACGGCGCTGTAGGGTTCTCGCAGCTGAGCCACTGGGTAGATC
Source organism: Neogobius melanostomus (assembly GCA_007210695.1). NCBI lineage: Eukaryota > Metazoa > Chordata > Actinopteri > Gobiiformes > Gobiidae > Neogobius > Neogobius melanostomus. The sequence continues at coordinate 451,742 of VHKM01000213.1, read as the reverse complement.
CCCGCAAGAATCTGAAATAAAAACACACACAGACACACAAACAGGATAAAGTTACCAACACTGAAACTTTAACAGATGCACCTTTACACCCACATGGCTTTACTCCGAAGGGGGTGAACGTGGCTTTACTGTGTACCTGTAGCTGCTTGTTGACCTGGGAGGGGAAGACCAGGCCGGGGCAGTCGCAGAGTTTGACTGTGGGAGTGAGGTAGTAAGTCTGAAAGTACTTGGTATGGCCTGGAGTCCGGGACACGCTCACCACTTTTCTTCCAACCAAACTGTTGATCACTGACGACTTTCCGACGTTTGGAAAACCTGAGCCAAAAGACGAGGGAGAAAGTCATCATGCCATATTGTAATCTTCAGTCTTAGTGCCATCAAACTTTTAGACTTCTTCCTAGATACGTATACATTCAATTGGGTACTTTTCGGATGACTACTTTTTCTCTTTTGCAACATTCTCCTTCCGACTCCTATACTGTACCTATGCATCCCAGTGTGAGGACGCCGTCTTTGTAGAGCTCCTGGGACATGCCGCTCATCTCCATTGCGCTGTCGCTGTGGTGCTCCATCAGCACCGACTCCCCGGGCCCCTCGTCTGCCGCGTCTCCGTCCATGCGCTCGGCCACAGCGTCGCTCTTTATCTTCTTCTCCCAGCTCGAAAGGTCAACTGCGACATAAGAGTTAAGCCGTTTGACGTATGCAGAGCAGAGTGTATATCAAGATGGACTCTATACAAACAGCTGAGTGGACAGTGCTTACCTTTCCCCGCCGTGATCTCCTGACACGCTCGGAGGATGTCTAAAGGGCCTCCAGCGTGGCTCCAGCTGGCCTTTGTTCTCATTCTCTTCTTTTGTAGCACTAGAGGCAGTGAATCAAAGGACACAGAGATTTGAAAGAGCTGAAGTGACGATCCTAACTTTACAGATAAGGCTAAAAACAGAACCCGATCTGTTCTCCTGTATAGTACGGCCACATAACCGTATTTGAATCGGCCGCTGTCCTCACCTGTGCTGTAGGGTTGGCCGGGGTGAGAGGTGAAGCAGACTATTTCGACGTGAGGGAACTGGGAGGTCAGGTAGTGCTTCCAGGCGATCACCAGAGCAGGAGGACAGAGGTCCACTTTGTTCAGCACCAACACCACCTGCTTCTGGAGGTCCCCTGTGATGTAGTGGTACAAGTCTGGGGGAAACTGCAACACCTGTGAGGAATAAAATGAAGAGAATTTCATAGCTTAACTACAGGTCTTTTCATACAGTGATTTAAAAGCGACCATTGTCTCCATCTACTGGACACACGTTGCAATTGTTTTACTCACCGGATGCCTGATGTCCACAATGAGGAGGACGACGTCTGACATTTCTAACACTCTCCATAACTGTCTCCAGGTCTGAGAAATGCACATATGCACAACATGAGTTTAGCTAAAAAACACACTTTTATATCAACAATTTAAAAGGTTTATTTGATGTGGTTTAGGAAGCTGTGTTTGTTGAGTAACAAATCATGCGGGATAAGTAAGGGGTAGCAACCGTCGGACTGGTTCACGCCTCCACGTCGTACAGTTGTTTCTGTTAAAAGGACACCTTGTCGTGCATTATCCCGCTTATACAATGGTCCAAACTGAGACTGTTCATTGGGGGCCTGTTTGCTTTGTTTAAAGTCCCGGGCAGGAGTTATTTCACTTTTTAAGCCGTTTTACCTTAAGCTAGTTCCAGCTCAATTGTTTATCGTTACTATGGAAACAGCTGCAGTGGAGTGATTTAACTGTTGCCGGACTATGATCAAAATAATTAAATAACTAGGTTTAACACAATATCAAAATAAGTAAATGAATTAAAGAAGTTTGACAAACTGGGCAGCAAATCTGAAATGTGCTCGCAAGCATTACATTTCCAATCTAAGAAGTGTGTGTAGATAAAGCAAAGTTAACCACTAGACAGTTGCTAGAACTCTTCTGACAAGTCGGTTCATCATGCTGCCGTCTGTATGCCACGTTACATTAAAATGGGGTTTATTGCCAGCATATACAGACTCTTTTTTTACTAATAGTTGTTGAATTCACCTCCAGATTGTGTTCAAAGTGGCTCAGCAATCCGAGTGGGTTTCTGGAGTGCAGGTCATTCAAATATTCCCGGTACGACTTCTCCTCTTTCCTAAGCAGGCTTTCTCGTGTCATCTCGTAGTTCCAAGATGGCCGGCGTGGGAAATGAAGGCCTAGGAGAAATTGTAAAGTCAAGGATGTCACGCACTGAATCACAAGTTAGCAGCAGTATGGTGTATTGTTAGGCATAAACACAGCTGACCTTTTTCTGAAGTGTAGATGTCATGAATATCAACCTCAAGTTCTGTGTCTGCAACAGGCTGCAGCACCTTCTCTCTGGCAACCTTCTTCCCTTTCTCCACATCCTCTTTACTATCCTTCTCAAAGTGTAGACGAAATCTACAGATGCAAACAGCAGACAATAGTATCAATATTTGTGTGTGTGACCAGTTCTCATGGCAAAGCCTACATGGTGCCAAGTTTACAAAAACAACATCAAAATCTGGACAGAGGAATGCTTCCATCTAGGACATCTTTTCAAGTGAATGATAAAGTCTGCTGACCTGTTAGGGTCATGTCTTCCCTCCCTGCTATTGGGCTGTTGGTTTATTCTCCTGATGTCAGTGGTCTCACTGTCTGAAGTGTCTGACTGACGGTCTCCTCGCTCTACACTGGCATTGCGGCTGCTGGGCCCTGAGCCAGGCTCTCCTGAAACAGAAATGCAGGTTAATTGGATGGAAATTCCCCAAAGGCCAAATGGACAGGAGACATTTAAAATAGTTTGTGCTGATACAACAAGAATAAAATCTGTATGTTACAAAAGTGAATTACAGTTTACGTGGGGTGTGACTTCAACCTAAAACTTTGCACATATTCAGCAGTTCATGTGTGAACATGCCTCAATGCAGTGTTTTCAGTAAACACCATTTGACAAATAAGAAAGGACAGGCTGTAGACAAAAGAAACCACCATAACATGGTTTGGGGACGAAGAAACACTTATTTATAAACCGTAGAGAATACTACATCTTGACTTGTCAGTACAAATGTCTGAACTCAAGTTCAACTCTAAGCTGCCCATCGGTTGTCATTAGGCCAGTGAGTCTTTATATGCTAATATGTCTTTGACTAATAGATGTTAAAAGCACAAAGCGATAAAAGGTTTCTGCTAAACCGTAAACTGAACACACGAGCAAAGCTACAGCTAGCAGAGCTAACACTGCGTGCAGTTACCTCTCTTTCTCTCACGCTTGGTCTGTAGCTGTTTCTTCTTCTGTTTGCTGCTGAATGGCTTCTTCCGCGGCATATTCAGACTAATGTGGTTATAAATTGAACCAAGAGCTGTGTGCTACTACCTCCTCGTGTGCCACACAGCTTTCGCTAATAATATTTACATGGGTGAAGTTTCTCGACTCCTACACTTTTCAGTGACGCCATCTCCACTGCAGACTGCAGAGCGGACTGAACCATCCGAGTCTCAACAATACAAAAACAATCAGTGGATATTTTATTGTATTGAGGCCTTTCAGGTCTGAAAGTCATTACTTTTAAATAATTTTATAAACGTGAATGTAATTCGTAAAATATTTAGTATTATGAAATTGTGCCCTCCAGTATCACAATGGTACAGTCCACTTTTGTAAACACATCACAAGCATGGCACATTCCAGCGGTCTCATTCCCACATAACATGGAAATAATCCTTTAATTTCTTACTTAACGAACAATAGACTAATCGGGACATGGAAAATGTGCTATTAAATGTTGTTTTTAACTGCAAACTGATTTAATAGTTCAATTATTACAGTAAACAACAGACCACAGTTATTTTGGTATGGTTTATTTTTTTTCTCTTGCTCTATGAAGTGTCATCTTGTCTATAAAGAGGTTATGTAAACTTGGATAATATGTATCATATCAACAACACATTTGAATAGTTACATTATTTATACAAGCTGAACAGTACACTAGAATTACATGAAACATGAAGAGGCTACTCACATCTCTTTATGTGAAGGTCTGCAAATGAGTCAATCCAAACAATCCCAACTACTAAAATGATAAAAACACTGTTACAATTTATATCATAAAGCAATTGCTTTTTCCCTTTTTGAGGCAGATATCTTCAACAGATCGATTCAAAGATAGTAACAATGTCTGACCAGCTTATTGTGAAAGTAGTAAAACTTACCTTCACATTTCAATCACCAGCTAAAAACAGAAAAGCTATAAATACTTACAGCTGAAGGTGAATGTGTTTTGGAGAGCAGCAACGATAAAAATAACAAAATCACTGACTCTTTCAATTAAAAACCATCACTGTGATGGACTGAAATACACATCATTGCAGCCTTTACATGCAGCCAGGCAAAAGGACAATTCAAAATGCTGGATGAAACAGAGAGTGGCAGCCTATACATGAATGTGACAATGTACTAGTTTTCATATAGATTGCGTTCACGTGATTCAACAACTTGATGTCGTAGTTTCAAACGGAGGCGAGGCAAGTGGTTATTTACGTTTTTTTCCCCATGAAAGACATATCAAAACAGAAAGTCCAAACATACTAAACCTTTTTGTTAGGGATCAGAACCAGACGAGCCAAATTAATCTTGTGGCTTTCAACAGAGAACAATCGTGCTTGTGGCGAGTAATGCCAACACCTTTTTACACAGTGGTAGAAAAAATAAAAAATACAGAGAGGACATTGAACTTTATGCCAGTTTTTGTTTCACGTGGATAACCATAAAACGAGGTGGTGTCATCTGCAATATGAAAATGCAAACATTTCACAGTTTATTATGTCGTGATGGCATGAACGCAACCAGTGTCCTGTTAGCCTTTAGTCGATATCCGGTACAGTCTTTTGTTCTTGTTTAAATTAATATTGCTTTCATTTGCCAACATTTTGCGTCTTATTTTCTTAAACAAGTTCCTTTAGAAGCGAAACATTTTGAGTCTTTTTTTTAGGAGTTTAGGTGCTCCACTTGAATCGCGGACGCCGACACAGTGAGGCACAGGTCTTTGTGAGAACTCATGTCAGACATATTGACAGGTTTGTACTGAATGTCATTGGCTGCTACCGTCTTGTACTGGTGGATGTCAAAGGTGCAGGGCACGCCTCCCGATGGCTGGTAGTTGCTTTGGGGTTGTTGCTGCTGACCCGAATTGGCTCCTCCCCCGGGTCGATTGGCCGCCGCCGCCGCCTCTGCTGCCGCTTTGCTGTGCTGCTGGTTCCTCCGCTGCGCTGAAGCCGAGGCTAACTGCGTCGTGTTGTGTTTCTCCATGTGTCGCACCAAATAGGTCTCCTGGGATGAAGGGAGCATAGGTAGAGGAGGGGAAACAGTGGACAGGTGACTACACGGTGCATAGTAGCTCCCGGCTGAGTGATGCCAGTGAGGAGACGAATCATAGCGATTCATGTGGTAATTGTCTTCATAAATCGAACTTTGTCTTACTGATGTGTAGGAGCGGTTGCAGAGGCCACAGGAGTAGACCCGGGCGTGTTTCACCGTGTGGGTCGCCATGTGCACCTCCAAACCTGACGCGTCCACGTAGCCCTTGTTGCAGTTGGGGCACTTATAGGGTTTGTCTTTGTTGTGCTGCCGTCGATGTGACTGGAATAAAATGGTTATTGGAAAGATAACGCTAAAAAGTATTGCACACTTATGTTTGAAAATGATGACATGCGCGCATTCAAATTTTTGGTCGAGGATTCGTTCAAACCTGTAAGTTGGAGAGCTGTGTGAAGGATTTCTCACAGCCTGGATGGGAACATTTATACGGCCGGTCTCCTGTGTGGATCCTGCCAGAAAAAAGAAGAATGTATTTAAAGTGCATGACGACACAATTTTTGCTAAAACATAGTTAACACAATTATATTTAAGATTTTGCTAATAATTTTACCCCACTTCCTGTAGTTTGACCATTCCTTATTGGACACCGACAGGAAGTGACATAGATGAACGCAAACAATTTTAAACTGTTGCCGTGCCAACCATGTTATGTCAATGGGAAATGAGTCAAACTGCTATGTCACTTCCTGTCAGCAGCTTAAAAATTCAAATAAAAATAACTTTTCTGCCCAACGTTTGTTCATTAAAATTGCTGCTTCACTGAAATAAAATGATAATTATTACTTACAATGTTATCCATCCAACAAGCCACATTTTCAAGAGCACTAAAACCTGTCATATGCACTTTAAAAAAAGGTCCTACACACAATTATTCTATATGATTACAAACAATGACAGAAGAAGCCACTGACTCAGAATGTTAGATGTGATCCAAACTCATTCCTAACTTTAACATATTTGTCACATCCCGATTTTTGGGTCACGGTCACAAAAATGCGAGAAAACTAGCAAAAATCATGAAATTGATACGGCGAATGCTTTATGATTTGTTGTCAAATATACTACAGGAGACAAAAAAAATAATAATCAGGTATACATGGTTTTCAGTCATGTGACTTTTGTTGTTATGGCGTCCATTTTGAATACCGAAGTAGAATTATGCAGTACTACAACATGTAACAATATCTCAGGATGGAAATGAAAGACAACTGATTGACAGTGGTATTTTTATGTCCTCGTAATCATTGCTCAAGAAGATAACAGTTAAAACACGGCCCCAGAGACGCATGTGAAGAAACCAGTAAGTCAGTGTTTAAGCTGCTCAAGATGTTAGCATGCTACCAGTTAGCATTTTGCTTTAACAGCTCAGCCCTGACCTCTCCAAGAGAAAACCCTGAACCACAGACATCTAGCCTTGGATACAACATGTGACATAGGTCAGAGCTGAGCTGTTACTGTAGTATTTCCTCAGTGTTCATAGATGTGAGACACACATGTGTTTATCGTGTTGAAGCCATGACAGTTGGTTGACAGTTGCTAACCGGTAGCATGCTAATGTCTTAAGCAGCTTAAACACTGACTCAGACTGAGACTCTGTCGACGTGACAAACTGTAAAAATCCCAGAGAAAGGTTTTCTGTTTCCTCTTTGATGAGTTAATTTAGTCTGAGGACAGCGCTGCAACGTCTGTGCCACATTTGCTGGTTATATCACCTAAACGTGCGTCTCTGATTCCGTGTTTTAACTGTTATCTTCTTGAGAAATGATTACGAGGACATAAAAATGCCACTGTCAATCAGTTGTCTTTCATTTTCATCCTGAGTTGAGATATTGTTACATGTTGTGGTACTGCATAATTCTACTTTGGTGCTCAAAATGGCCGCCGGAACTATGTGTGATGTCATTGGAGATGTATGTATAGGGAAAATCCACATATATTGAGCCATATCACTCTTTGTTACAGATTGAGTTCACAAACTTGGCAAATTAATCTTTTGACTTTCAACCGACAACAATCGTGCCTCGGTTTTGGATTAAACCCACCACTTTTCAATACTACAGTGAATCCTTAAAACCCTTCACTTTAGTTGATGTGTGCAGAGAAAGATGACAGCGTAATTGATGTCAGCTTTGTTTCATGTGGATAGGTCCCTCTCACTACAGGGATATCAACCACAAACCAGGTCAATAACACTCAGAGATTGACAGTTAAAAGGAAAAATCTGCCACAGAATTATGACCTGCTCTCTCCCCGTCTAATGTTGAGTTGTCACATAAGCGCAAACGATTGTGTGAGCAAAATATTGACATTGACTCTACCAATTGTTAATTGGGTAACACTTAAGATTAGGCCTGTCACGATAACAAAATTTGAAGTTCGATATATTGAGGCAGGAAAGTATTGCGATAAATGATATTATTGACTCTAAGGATACTAGACACTGTCAACTCTCAGGCATAAAAATGACAGTAAACCTTTGTTCTAAAAGTGCATAATCATATCCTAAAATACCACATAAGCTGCAATAAACATGAAATATAATGTAACTTAATTTGCTTCAGTTAGAAATCAAAGTTTTATAAAGAAAAAATAAGGGGAAATTCTAATACATGTACAGACGATAAATATCGAGCCCAAAAATGTATCGTTTATCTGTTATTTATTGAACGATAAGTCGATATAGTAATTATCGTGACAGCCCTACTTAAGATTACAGCCCGCAAGTTCCATATGTAGGTACAGGTAACAAAGTAATTACACATGCAAGTACCGGTAATTACACATTTAAGTGCATGACTAAAAGTGTACAAAGTGTAACAAAAGTGTACACAACATGTAGGTGTACGTGTAACAAAGGCGTACATGGTGTAACAAAATTGTACATAGCATCTCACTTTAGATTACAGCCCGCACTAACGTGTAGTTACACATTAGGTACGGTGCATTTGCACATTAGTTATGCGGTTGTTTTCCCTTGTTCCCTCTCGTACAGGCCATAGAGTCTCACTGTAGATTACAGTGTAGTTACACATTGTATAGACCCTTTAATTGCTGACATCATCAGTGACATCAGCTGGAGGCAGGAAGTGATCAAGAGAAATAAGATTAAACTAAAACTAGCGATTTAAAATGTAAAACTACAGCTAAAAAATGTGGTCCCGTTGTGGCTTAAGGTGCCAGAACAAGAGGAATGACATTTGAGACGATGAAATAAGGTTTATATGATATTTCCAACAACAGTTAGACATTTGTTTATCGTTACTATGACAACAGGAAATAGATAGGAATCGAGCTTCCTGCCTCCAGCTAAGCCTGGAATGTTTACAAACAATTAAAGGGTCTATATGGTGGTTAGCACTCATGCTTCACAGCTAGAAGGTTAGGGGCCTTTCTGTGTCGAGTTTGCATGTCCTCCCTGTGTCTGCGTAGGTTTCCTCAGGGTACTCCGGTTTCCCCTACCACTAAAAACATGTACAATAGGCCAGAATGAAAGACAGTGTGAGTGAGTGTTGGTCTGAGGGGCCGATGGCACAGACTGGTTGCCTCGCTTCCGACATATTTGAAGCATTTTTGTCCCGTTTACGTGTTTTTGTCTTTTTTAAATATATTTTTATTGCTTTTTTCTTTTTCATCTTTTTGTCGTGTTATTGTTGCTTTTCTGGCACGCGTTTGTCACCATTTTGTTGCTCCTTTGTGGCTTTTTCATTACTTTTTTTGGTTGCTTTTCGGTCATGTTTTCATCACGTTACTGTCACTTTATCATCAAATTTTTGTTGCGTTTTCATCCTTGTTATTATGACAATTTTTTCCAGACGCTTTTAGATTTGTGTAAAGGCAAACTGGATAATATGTCCTCGGTTCAGGTGGGGGTAAAGAGATTAATTACCTATTGGCAGAAAAAAAAAGAGAAAAAAAAAGACCCACCCCTCTTATCACTTTCTGGGCGATCTCCGCGGATCATAGGACGACAAACGTGCAGCAGATGAGTAACCAAATCCGAGCGATTGACTTACCTGCTGTGTTGCTGGAGGTGGCTGAGCTGTCTGAAGGACTTCTCGCAGACGATGCAGGAGTAGGGTTTCACTCCGGTGTGTATGCGCAGGTGCTGGGCCAGGTAGCTGGAGTTGGCAAAAGACTTCGTACAATGGGGACACTTGTGGGGCTTTGACTCCGTGTGGTTCCTGTGAACGGAGAACGGGAAATTAACCTCACCACGGGGCACCACAGAGAGGAAGCAATCAAGGGGTTTAGTATTTTTGCTTGAGTAGTATTAGAAAGCTTGGGACTTCATTTGCAAACAAGGAGACGACATCAGCAACGTGTAAGCAAAGCAGGGCTACAATGGAAATACGCGATACTACGCAAATTAAAAATGATGCGCAACACAGTGGATGGAAATCAAAAACCCGATGATCGCGATGACTTGAGCAGGTAGTGCGGCGTATTTTCCGGAAGAAGTTAAACAAAGTCAATGCAGAAAGAACTGAAAGGTGACATAAGACGCAGCACACACACACCAAAACAAAAACATCCTCAAGAGCGATATTTCGTGCCGAGCCGTTGTCGCGGTAACAAATGAAATGAGTTGCACTAGATTGCCATTTGAAGGAGATGAACTGCATGCGACAAGTAAAAACAACAAGTAAAAACACCATTTCAATCACTTTCCCCAGAAAAAAGTCCATGTAGGGGCTGGACAGGGCAAATGACGAGGAGGGGAAATAGAGGTGGGAGATACTGTACAGCGGGCTACAAGATTATATATAATTTAAAAAACATACATCACTTTGAATATATGGGAAAACCTAGGACTTAATTAAAAGGCACTATACCAGATTTATTTGCCTAGTTTGTTTTGTCCTCCTTTAGTATATTGTAAACATTTATGGGAAAAACAGCTAATTATAAAGCCTTTGTATCAATTTCATGAACTTGCAGGCTAATTATCGAGCATTTATGTGAAAGCGAAGAATTTGGATGCTACAAATGTGTTAGGAAAGTTTGGACCACAACTAACAAACATTTTGTGGCTTTCTCTTTCATTGTTTGTATATCAGGTATAGGGTCTTTAAGAAGCCGAGAGCCAAGGAGCAAAAATGTAACCTCTTAACCCCCGCCTCAACCAAGTGTGTTTTCTCTTTTTCAGATTTACCCAAATCTAAAAGGCCAGTGTAAAGCCTCATTTGAAAGCCAAGACCTACAAACCTCATCTCTCATTTTCACCACTTTTTGTTACCTTTATTTCACTCTTTTGTCACTTTTCTTTGTCGCATTTTCGCCTCATTTTTGTCACTTTTCTTATTGCTTTTTTGTGGATTTTTTGGTCGCTATTTTGTCACTTTTCATCCTTGTTTTCGTCTCGTTTTTGTTGCCATTTAGACGCTGTTTCCAAGAAGCTTTTAGATTTGGGTATTACCAAACTGGAGAAAATGTGCTCTGTTCAGGTGGGGGTTAAGAGGTTAATTAAAGTGCATATGACAGGTTTTAATGCTTTTGAAAATACGACTTATTTGGCTGGATAACATCAGTTGCATAATTATCATTTCATTTCGGTGAAGCAGCAATTTTAATGATTTTATTTGAATTTTTAAGCAGCTGACAGGAAGTGACATAGAAGATGGTAACATTCCATGTAACAGTCGGGCAGAGTTGATGCTCTGAGGGACAAGATGGCGCCAGTGTGTTTGGTTCACCGTCTGTCACTTCGCACATGACATTTGCTGCAGTAAAAGTCAATTCTCTGCTGAGCTATGATCGCCAAACGCTACTGGATCTTCGACGCACATGTTCTCTTTGGCATTTAGCTCGTTTAGCAAGTCGACTTTTACTGTTCAAATCACCCTCTTATGCCACTGTATATGTGTATAAATGATTGTGTTTTATATTGTCTTTTTGTTCAGCACTTTGGTCAATTTTGTTGTTTTTAATAGTGCGTTATAAAGTGGATTGGATTCCATAGCAGTTTGACTTAATATGGTCGGCACGGCAACAGTTTAAAATTGTTTACCTTCTTCTATGCCACTTCCTGTCAGTGTCCAATAAGGAAGTGAAACTATAAACGTCACAGAAATGGCCAAACTAAAGAAAACTGGGTACAATCTTTAGCTAAATCTTAAATATAATCGTGTCAACTATGTTTTAGCAAAGAATGTATCTAATGTGTCATATGCACTTTAACAAGTTTACCATTCTAACACCGTACGATTTGATAACATGAAACGAAATTCATAAGAAATTAGTTTTTGCAGGAAATAGTGTCTATACAACACTTACAATATACTAAATCAGGACCAAAACACGGCTAAAATTGAAGAAAATCAGAAAACACGTGATTATTTGGTGATATTTTGTCTTTCATCAAATCAGGGCGCAGATCTTTGGAAGTGCACTTGTTTTGTTACGTTCTTTCAAAAACTGGCTAGAAAAGGATAATGTAAAAATAATAATAAAAACGACCTCAGTTTCAATATCGCCCACCCCTAAAGGAAAACCGAGATGTAGGGATGCCGAGACGTGGGTATTGGGATGGGGGTCAGGGCGGAGGGGTCAGTAGTACCGTGTGTGCTGCTGTAAGTGACTGAGCTGCCTGAACGCTTTCTGGCAGTAGGAGCAGGTGTACGGCTTGGCGCCGCTGTGGATGCGGATGTGCTGGGCCAGGTAGCTGGAGTTGGCGAAAGACTTGGCGCAGTGAGGACACTTGTGCGGTTTGGCCTCTGTGTGCGACTTCGAATGGATCTGCATGTCTGACTTACTGAAGAAGGTCGCCACGCACATCCGGCACCTACGGGCGGAGGAGAGACACAGAGATGGGAGGACGGGAGTGGAAAAAAGACCCACAGGAAAGCAAGAGGGCGACACAGAGAAGGAAAGAAAATGAAGAAGGTAGAGGTGGGCGATATATCCCGCAGTCTACCAGATCTGATCCAAACTGTTAATTGGAAGATATGCTCAATTAGGATATCAAGTATGTTACCAATTTTACAAATCAATCAAAAAGAAGCGAAAGAGAGAAACATGTTTAGCAGTCCAAAGCCGCGCCAAGACAATATCGCCCATCCCTAAGATCAAAACGTCAAACACATTCAAATAAAGTGGCATAAAAAGCAATGAGCCCTAAAAAGAAACAGTGACTCACAATCAACTGCATAAAAAGGAAAAGATGCAGACGTCAAGCCAGAGCAACATGAAGAAGGCTTAAAACAGCAGGACGTCACTAATAGGCAGATGTCAACAACATTAGTTATAAAACAACCGACAGGAAGCAGAAAACACAAACAGAGTGGGTCTTCATTAACTGCAGACCAGCTTTGTTCTGCCACAGCGTGTCGTGAAGCCTCGTACAGGAAAGAAGTGTGGGCGATAATCGAGCAACAGCAGCCAATACATGGATATGATGGCAAAGCAGTAGTCAGCTAAAGCACGGAGAAGCAAAAACATGCACCGTTTATTGCTCTGTACATTGTGTTTACCTGTATGTTTTAGTGGTGTCTTTAGTTAACGGGACATTCTCTTCGTGGGATAAGTCGTACGGGTCGACCTCCACCTGCGTCACCTGAGAAACAAGTATATGATGAGAAACTTAACCCAGGTCATTTGAGAAATGTTTGACATAATAGACCCCAGGGATTCAGGATATTTTGCTCTATGCAGAAAATATATCACAAAATGACTGCAGAGTTTGCTGCGGTTTAATAATTGAGATGATTCAATACACACAGTATGTATAATGAGCATGCTGTGCTACATTACCTGTCCGTCTGGCGCAAGGTGAGCCAGAATAATAGTTTCTCCTTCAGGCCCGATCCTGGTCATAGTGGCCTTCTTTTTTCTTCCCCTTTTCGAAGGCTTTTTTTCTAGAAAAACAGCACAAAGACAGGAATGATTTTGCTACTGAAGGCAACATTTCTCTCTCCCTTTGACCATGCCAAGTTCAATGAAGTGTAATTGTAAAATTGTAATTCACTATTATTAGAAAAGATTCAAGTGTTGGTAAAACTATTTTTGTAAAACGGACATCAATACTGAAAATGCAAGAAAAAATAGCAGTAATAACACAGGTATACGGTCTGCTTTACACAATCAAGCTTTGCCTTGTCTTTATTTAATTTACTTCATGTAATGACAAGAGACCTATCCTTATTCGATGTATCACATGATGATTGTTGTTCTATTGTTGTATTTTACATATTGTCTTTTGTGGATAGGCTTAAAATGTTTTTATTTTTCATATTGTCTTTTGTGGATAGGCTTAAAATGTTTTTATTTTTCATAACTGGCTTCCCGCCCTTTTAGCTGTGCACAGATCTGTCTTATATTTGTCTCTGTTGGTCTGTATCTGTGTGTGTGGCACTGTCTCACTCTTTTTTTATAAAGTGACCTTGAACCTTGTAACCACGTACATGCAAAACAGTTCATATTTTCATTCATTACAGTGTGCCTCACCAGTATTTGTAGCATGGAGATGTGACACCGCTAATGTTGATCCGGGGTGCGCAGAGACAAAAGACGGAGAGGAGTTCACTAATGTCCCTTGTGGCGTCGTGATGACCAGACCGGCTGCAGGCGCAAGCACAGAAAACAGTGATGAAGTAGAAAGGTTTGCTGTAAAACAATCACGGCGACTCGTACCTGCCGTCATGATGCCGGTGGTGGGGACTGGGAGCACCGTGATGCTTTGAGTGCTGTGTGGAGTGTGGTGGTGCGGCACGCGGCCCGGCTGGTTTGCACTTTCGAGCTTGGCTCCGGGAGTGGGGATGGTGACCACAGCAGGCTGGTAATGAGGTCCGGCAGAGATGGGGACCTGGAAAGTTGCAAATGTTTAGTATTTATTAATCTGCAGTAGATGAGAAACAGACAAATTAATCAACTTGTACTTGAGTCAGTAAATCAATGCAACTTTTCATATGCTTTGAAAACGGATGAAAGAAACTACAGAAGCTAAATCTCTATCAAGTGATTGTATAATGTACCATATGTTGTGCAAAAAAAGCAGAACTGCTCCTTGGACATAGAGGCTCTACAACAGAGATCCAGGACTCGAGAACTGGACTTGAACTTTTCCAAGTCATTTGAACTCGAACAATGGGGACTTGTTCAGAGTGACTTTTTGAACTTGAAATCATGACTTAACAACATCTCTGGCTGTTCATTAACCTGTTATCCCCCGCCTGAACAGAGCACATTTTCTCCAGTTTGGTTTTACCCAAATCTAAACATTCTTGAAAAACAAGCATCTAAACAGCGACAAAAACAAGATGATAAAAACGCAACAAAAATGCGATGAAAAAGTTGACGAAAAAGAGGCAAAAATCCAACGAAATTGTGACAAAAATACATCAAATATGCGGGAAAAATGTGATATGAAAGTGACAAAAATACAAAGAAAAACACCTTTAAAAAGTGATGGCAACAATGAGGGAAAAGATCCGTTTAGATCAGTTTTGTAGGTCTTAGCTTTCAAATGAGTCGAGAAGCTTTTAGATTTGGGTAACGCTGAACTTGAGAAAATGTGCTCAGCTCAGGTTAAGCTGGATCCTTACCTGCCCTGGTACAGTGGTGACAGGAGACCAGAAATACGACGAATTAAAATGTGAATCCTCCATTGTTTCTGCAAGATAAAAAGATTTGTTCCAAGTTATGATGTTATGTTTGGAGATTACATACGTTTGACGTTATTTAGGCTAGTTTGTGTTTTATTATAGCGAGAACAGTGAATGCTTCATACACAGCTGGAACATAATGAATCAAAGTAATAAAACTCTGAAGACCCATTAAAAGGCACCGTCTTACTGCTGCTGCTATACCATGCCTTTACATAAAATGACCTTAAAAATTACCATCACAAACTGAATATAAATCAAAAAGACGGGATATAATCATGTTAAATTTAGGGCAAGGCGCAAAGGCCGACTCCATTTCGTGTAGGCCCGACGTTCTGTAGGCGCTCAGCTAATAAGGCATGGCTTGGTTTCTCCCAGCTACAAGTGGAGATAGGGACCAAAACAAAGCATAGAAAAAACAGTAGGGATTTAAAAAAAAAAAAAAAAAAGATGACGCAGAGCGAAAAAAAAAAAAAATACTAGTAGTAGACGACGGTGCACGCAGACTTCCGGGCTATGGAGAGAGGAGAGCGGAGAGGAGAGGCGGCAGCAGAGTCATGCATTCTCCCAAAAAGCACAGCCGACTGCGGGTACAACACGGACAGATCACCCCGTGTCCCTCCGTGCTGCTCCCGGGGTCGGTAATAATACGCCATCGTCGTGCAAATCGGCAAACCCTTCCTAGAAGTTTACCCACTCTTACCTATATTATTTTTTAGTTTTTTTTTTCCTCCGGTCAAGCTGCTGCCTCGTCTGAGCTCCACTTCCTTTGGACAAAAGGAGCGTCTGCGCATATGTCACTTCCGCGAACAAAAATACCGGCCAATTTTAAAACGTCAAACGTACGAAAATTAAATGTACATTATCGGGATTAGCGTGCGCAAGCCTGCATTTAGCTACTCGGCTCAGTTCTAGCGTGGATCAGCTTTAATTCACAGGTTAAATGATTTGTAGCCTGTTCTATGCTAGCTAGGTCAAAAAAATCCTGAACACACCGCTCACTTCCCCACCCTTAAAATGTATTTTATTTTAATTTACTTTTTTTTTTTTAAATCTACTATTCTTTTGGCTGTTGTTGTTCTATAAAATGTTGAAAAAACTTTAATAAAATAATAATTATAATAATAAAAAATATATATCATGAACACCCAACAAGTCTATCGGTTAAATGAAGACACGTGACCAACGACTCCACTGGAGGTCGCCATTTCGGCTGCGTGTCATAATGACATCTGTCAATCGTTGTGTTGATGGTCTGCAGCACGGAGAGAAGGCAATCAGCGCCCGGCTGGGAGCCAGGCTGACCTCTGCTAATTTGCCCAACCTGCCCTCCATGGCATATTTCCATCTAGAAAACCCATACAAACATAGATTTCAGTGTATTATTGGTCCGAATTGCTACAGCAGCCTTTCACGCGACAACTGCTCACCACTTTCTTACTGCAAACTCTTCTGTTAACGTAAATAATCACTCAAAAACACGGGCAATGACATCTACCCTCCACAAAGGTGCGCTCCAGGGCCGAATGCGACGTCACAATTTTTTTACCGATAGGCTATACAAGTCTCCCACAACTTACTGACTTTGTATTGAGTTGTTGTTGCATCAAAATGTACCAATGGGGGAAAAAAAGTGTATTTAAAAGCAGCAAATTGTTGTTTGATATTTTTAGTTCTTTGTATGGAAAATTATGTAACACTTCTAATATCCACAAGAGGGCGCTGTGGGAATAGGAACACGTTTAAAATCCGTCAACATCCGGCGACACGTCTCCCCCAAACATTTCCACAACAAAACAGCCCTGCAGCTTTATAATCAGATTTTCTTTCTATTTTAACATTTTGTTTGTAAAATTTCGCGCCTTTGATGTTTCGGAGAAGTCGCACGGAGTTGAAGAAGCTACATTTTGAGGCTGTGTTGCTTTGTTTAGCCTACAAATCACAGCACTTAGGAAGGCTACTAGTTGGTTATTAAAACCGAGCAGAAAGTTTCAATGGGGGAGGTCAGAAAACTGCAGAAAAAGTTGAGGCAGATTGAGAATTTGGAAATAAAAATCAGTCTTACCACCGAGGAGAGATTCAAGGTACAAAAACACTCCGATCCTTCCATCTCTTTGTTTTTAGCTTGCTTTTGATTATGCTTTGTAGATATTGCACTTCACTCACATGGGCTTCACACAAAATTAGATCGACAGGATTGAAGCAGCGTAGCATTGTTGTTACTATCCGTGTAGGTATATGTTCAAGTTGCCGTGTTGTTTGGTAGATGTGATGACAGGAGAAGCACAAGGACAAATAACAAAAATCTACCCGAAAGTACCAGAAAGAATAGGCTTTATTATGTTGTCTTAGAATATGATTCTCTAGTACTGGTAGTAAAATGCATCTTTTGTCTGTGTAATTATGCATGATTTGGAAGAATATTGAATTGTGATTTTTCTGACAAGTATAGTACGGAGTATAATGCACAATGTTTTAAAATCAATACTGAGCTCACTGTGCACAGTGAGCTCAGTATGGTCTGCGCATTAACATATGAGAGAAGACTGATATGTGAACTAGGGCTGAACGATATGGACAAAATTTCATATCTCGATATTCATGCCAGATATCTCAATATCGATATGATACGATATAACTAGGTGAAAACTAAGCATTTTTCAGAAAAATAAAATCATAATACAAAAGAGTGCAGTTATATTGATGAAAATCTATATCGTTTATATCCTGCTTTTTCGATTTTAATATTTTGAATGTTCATACGATAACGATATATCTTTCAGCCCTAATGTAAACTGCTAAACTATAGTCCAATCAAGGGGGCTCCTCATTGACTATACAGGAAGCTAAACTTTCCCTAAAATTTAATTTAAAAAAAAAAGTTTCTGTATCTATTATTAAACGTTTCATGAGAAGGCCACGTGTTCATCAGCTGTTCCACTGTGGTCTTCAATATGGTCTCCCTGTCACTTAAACGCTGCTTGCAAGCCCAATGGGAAATCCCATTGAAGCTCTGTGAAGCCCTATGGCTGGCTCTGATTGGCTAAATGAGAAGCTCAGCTTCAAAGGAGGGGGTGTGTCATGATGCCTTCTCGTTGAATAGTGATTGGCTGGTTGATTTTGGTTTTAACTATGAGTCAAAAGTCAAAATAAATCATGTTTGCACATAAAAGGCTGTGTGTATAAATGCAGGTACAATGTTGGTACAGGTTTAATGCAGGTCCATGATAATGAATAGAAAATATGAGTTTTCCTTGTTTGAAAGACCACCAGCCGCCACTACATCACATGTTTATCAGAACATGTTTGAAGAAGTCTTAAAAACTGTGATTGACTTCATGGAAACGGCATATTTTCAACAAAAGGAGTTGATACGAGTTGCTGAAGTAATAGTGTAATTTATTGAAAGGATGCTAATTAAATCAAGATTTGTTCTTATTTTATTGCTACCTCGATTCATGTTTTTTAATGACTCTGCGCCTGAACTACAGCGCATGCAATTTCCAGCTGAATAAATGAAAAGCGGGTGAACATGTTGGTCGCAAATAAACAAGTCATGGATTAAGTCGGCTGCTTGTTAATCGTGCATCTTCTTCCTCGCTCAGATCTCCAGGAAGGCGGAGCTGCGTTCCAGATTGGCTGAGCTTCAGCTGCAGCTCTCTGGCCCGCAGCGAACTCCGGGGAGCAACGGAGACGGGAAAAAGGAAAAGATGAAAAGACAAGTGTAAGGAAGTGAGGGAGAGGTGCCAAGAGGGAGGCAGACATGAACATAATTCTTCAAAAGCAACAACATTCACTTTGAGCCCTTTGATCTTTTTTGTATGTCTATCCAAATCCTTCCTCAGCGCCCACAAAATGATTTTATTGCACACGGCAGAGAACAAGTTAAAGCAGCTTACTCCTAAAACACTACAAATGTGGTAAATTCCTTCAAGATTCCCTGGAGGAGACTACCGAGATTCTTCTGTTATTCCTAATGATAATCAACATGACTATTTGTAGAAGTGGTGCTTGCCCACTATTGCGTAGTTTGACTCCCTGGCCTGGTCTTTTGCTTTGATGAAAAATGTATAAAAGAGAAATCGTTCTGCCACCTGGCGAGTTTTCCTTGCCCTAATGCAAACATTTTCCTGGGAATTGGAAGGTTGGCGTTTCGAGCCCTGTGTGTGACTTTCCCTAATATAAGTGATTTAAAAAACAAAACAAAAATGGTTTTCCTTGCTGTTGTTTTAAATTCTACTTTTGTGATATATGAATGTGTTTAAGTGATATTATTTTAAAGCCGCCCTCAGCTATTCCATTGTCCGGCTCCAGATGTGCCACCTTTGAAACGGCGACTTAACTTAGTCCCCAGAAGCAGAGACAAACTCCGCACCTACTCCGCCTCACCCCCAACACGCACCGAACACACCCCTCACCCTCACCTGCCCTCACCTTGAACTTGTGAAATGTCCATGTCGTTTTTTAAAGGGACTAGATGCAAGTTGATCATTTTTATACTCACTACTGCCACCTCAGGTCTTACACGTAACTGCAGTTTCTATGTTAAGCTCGTGCATGACGGAAATTCGGACTCGAATTAACAACGTTTTGAGTGACAGTGCAGGATTTTAGAGGCAGTCGTGGTGAATAGGTCTGGGCTCATTCTACACATTAGGACATGGCTGGAACTGCTCAAATAAACAAATAAACTAAACTAAACTAAACTAAACATGTAGGGGGAGGAAAATCTGCACTGTAAACATAGTTCTAAATGGAAGCATTATGTTCTAAATGCCAAAAAACACAAACTTGCATGAAAGTTGCAGTTTAGCAAATAGATACAAGTCTCAAAATGTTTACTTTGTTTCATATCTTATTTATTCTGCATGATTATTGATATTTCCCTTCTCTCTTTAAACACATCGTAAGGGCAGCGTGTGGAGGAGAAGTGGAGGGCGCAGGTGAGATGGTAAAGCCAAGGGAGGGGAGGAGAGTAGAGCAGGGTTCACTATTGACACCTACTGAAAAAAAACTCCAGGAAGATGGCTGAGGGCAGCTTTAAGTTCTATTAGTGTATAGTGTAGCTGTATAGTGCTGTTGTGAGTAGGGCTGGGCGATATGGACCAAAAGTCATATCCCGATATATTTAGGTTGAATATCGATATACGATATATATCCCGATATTTTTTCTGCAAAGTGAGAGCTGTGAAATGAAATGTTAAGTCATAGTCAAAGCCAAATACGGGTAGTTTTGTTGAAAACTCACCATAAAATATAAACATAAACAAAGCTCTGTAAGGTGCACATTTAAATAAAAAAATATCTTATATAAAAATAGCCTATAAAATAAAATAGGTCACTCTTTTTCAGAGGGCAGCATTTATATATAAAGAGATAACAAAATAAAGTTCTCAGTTTAAGATAAACTTTTTTTTAAATCAGCTTGAGATTACCTGTTTCTTTTTGTTAACTTAATAGCTTATCTGAATTTGAAATATCCCGATATACACGATATGGTCTAATTCCATATCTCATTTAAAAATATATCGATATATCTTAAATATCGATATGTCGCCCAGCCCTAGTTGTGAGTCATTCTTTTAGATCTTTTTTGCTTGACCCTGCATGGACTTCTCTGTAAATCTCTTGAAATTTGTCGCTTGTGTAAGAAAATAACAAAACCAAAAACGATGTGTTCATTCAGTTTTTCATATAATATTAAACTCATGGGCAAACAGTCAGTGTTGGTCAAGATTTCAAAACGAAAATCTACTATGCAGTTTTGCTTTGAAACACTCCCCTGAATATTTGATTTCTTTTGCAGGGAGGATGGCCCCGGGGCACCTCCATCTCAAATGCCTCCTGCCTCCAAGATTCTGAAGGAAGCGGCGCAGACCACAGCAAAAGAAAGGCCCACAGCTCACAGTTGCAGGCAGAAGAAGACAGGAGGGGCCGAGGGAACCAGCGGTCTGCAGCAACACACAGAGTTGGCCAAAGTGTCAGATCGGGGCCGGGACGCCTCTACAAGCTGTTCAAACGCTGACCAAACTCATGAAGCGCATCAGGAAGGTGAAGGTTGATATGTTGGATTCACAGTAGATGAAAACATTATAAAGGTGGTGGAAGAATTTAACCGTCGTATTGCAGAGGTTTTGCCTGGTGTATGATTGATGTCTGTCATTACTGGGCCAGTTTGCACAAAAACTAAATTTGGCACAAAGTTCAATGTCTTCTCTGTCACCACAAATGACCTAGAGTGAATTACTTATCTTTCAAAAATACCAAGAAATTGGAACATTACCTTAATTTCCGGACTATATGTCGCTCCGGAGTATAAGTCGCACCAGCCAAAAATGCAAAAGAAAATAGAAAAAAACATATACATCCGTTTCCAATGACATCACGCATAGTTCCGGCCGCCATTTTGAATACCGGAGTAGAATTATGCAGTACTACAACATGTAACAATATCTGTACTCGGGATGAAAATGAAAGACAACTGATTGACAGTGACATTTTAATGTACTTGTAACCATTGACTGTCAATGACTTCAACATGATAAACACACGTGTGGCTCACATCTACGAACACTGAGGAAATACTACAGTCAGCTCTGACCTCTGTCACATGTTGTAGCCAAGGTTTGTAGTGTGGTTCAGGGCTTTCTCTTGGAGAGGTCGGAGCTGAGCTGTTGAAGCTAAATGCTAACCGGTAGCATGCTAACATCTTAAACACTGACTCACTGGTTTCTTCACATAAACGTGCATCTCTGGGGCCGTGTTTTAACTGTTATCTTCTTGAGCAATTATTACGAGGTTAATGAAAAATGCCACTGTCAATCAGTTGTCTTTCTTTTATATCCTGAGTAGAGATATTGTTACACGTTGTAGTACTGCATAATTCTACATAGGTGTTCAAAATGGCCGCCATAACAACAAAAGTTACATGACCGAAAGGCATGTATATAAGTCGCTCCGGAGTATAAGTCGCATCAGAATTGACAACTGACTAGGAATTTACGCATAACTGCACTGTTTACAAGCCTCTCCCGGCATCACGTTGTTCAAGCTCTCATTTACAAACTCGTTCCTCTAGCTGTGGCCATCAAGCTTTTAGCCCGTGATTAGTTTTTTCTGTTTTCTCCATTGCAGTAAGAGTAACCTCCGCTTTTTGCCAGTCCCGCACAAGTGGTCCTCGCTCCAAACTTTCTTTCTGCTGTTCGATTACAGTTTTTTTAAATCTTCAGTGGTACAGGAGTAGCAGATACTGGTACACAAGCCTAGAGCGCCCTCTAGCGGCCGTCGGTGTGAAAATAACAACATGTGAAATTATACTCAGGTGCCCCCAGCCAAAACATGAAAAAAGTGCGACTTATAGTCCGGGAAATACGGTATTCAATCTGCTGTTCATGATGATCTCAAAATCTCAGATGTTTGGAAGTGGCCTGTACTTTTTTATGGGTAAGTTCATCACTATATTTGAAATTCTAAATACTGAAAATCCACAAATGTTGAATCCCATCTTTATCTCCTCACTTTATTAAAGATCGGGTTTACAAACTAGCTTTTGTGTTTGCATGATCATAGCATAATATATTTAGAAAAAAACTTGCTGAGAAGATGTTGAACTTTCTGCCAGTTTTTCATTTCTATTCATACAGAAATATTAACCAAAACATCTAAATATCTTTACTTTTACTTTCTTAATATCGTTTTTACAAGTAATTTCAACATTTCATTGGACATAACAGTAGTCTAGTCTGCAATATGATGGATTAAAGGACAATTCTCCCAAAAAACTCATATTATGTGCTTGTAATTTTAGAGCTGCACAAGATCAGAAAAAAATGCAATACTTGAATATTGTGATATTATGTTTATTTTATGTGACATGAATTTGAAACAAAAAGCTAAAGAAACAGCCAAAATTAGGATTTAAAAGTAAAGGATCAACACAAGGCTAAAAGGGAACAAAATTAGGAAAATCGTAAATATATCCTCTGCACATTTGTAAGGTACCGTGCTTTTTTTTTACATAGGCTGTGTGAGCAGATGGAAGATCTAGGTGATTCTGAAATGACTACTACTAAAATACTACTTGAGTACCGTGAGTGCGGAGCAACTGTTTGAGCGTAAACGTCTGATTTACAGTTCAGTAGTGACATCAATTATGAGAAACAAATAATGTAAAAAAAATACAAACTGAATTTTTCTGAAGAATTAACTACATTAAACACAAACTACATCTATATTTTGTGTGTCACATGACGCTTTTGCCACTTAAAGTGCATATGACACATTAGACACAATTTTTGCCAAAACACAGTTAACACGATCATATTTAAGATTTTGCTAAAGATTATACCCAGTTTTCTTTAGTTTGGCCATTGTTGTGATGTTTATGTTTTCGCTTCCTTATTGGACACCGACAGGAAGTGACATCGAAGAAGGTAAACAATTTTAAACTGTTGCCGTGCAACCATGTTAAGTCAATGGGAAATGAGTCAAACTGCTATGGAATGTTACCTTCCTTTATGTCACTTCCTGTCAGTGGCTTAAAAATTCAAATAAAAATAACTTTTCTGCCCAACATTTCTTCCTTAAAATTGCTGCTTCACTGAAAAAATGATAACTATGCAACTGATGTTATCCATCTAAATAAGTCATATTTTCAAGAGCATTAAAATCTGTCATATGCACTTTAAAGATTTACTCATTGTGTAACGAGTAACTATTTTTTTACTCAAGTAAGAGAAAAGGTAGAATTACATTTTGGCAGTTTGTTTAGCTTTTAATTTCAAATTCATGTAACGCACATGAAAAGGGAAAATAAAATAATATTAATCCACAATATTCAAGACATACATCGAGTATTGGATTATTTTCTGATCTCGTGCAGCCCTAATCATATTATATATACTTCATTGTAATATTACTCGAGTAGGAATAAAACGTACCATATGATGAAACTACTCTAAGAAGTACAATTATTTTTAAAAAGTATTAACCGCCTCTGCTGGTGGATTAAGACCAAGTCGCTAACACTATTAGTAGAAAGTTTAAAATTCAAGGCCGTTTCAATGAATGCCCTGATTTGCTATTAGCATCTAAAATCAGATTATTCATGTATGCCCTGAGGAGTCCTAACAAGCCTCTGTTGCTGCCAGCGTTAAAACTAACAGGCGCTGTTTGACTCCCCGGAGACAGGACCTGTGTTTTGCATCCTTGCAGCTAAATTAGCTCGGTGCTTCACAGTGGCAGACTAATCCATATTGAACAACTGTGTAGATTAACAAGGCTGAGTGCTGATGAGTCAACATTACTAATTGCACAAATCATTTCTCTTTACAGATGCCGAATTTACAGCGCTCAAAGCATCATGGGAAAAGACAAAGTTTCGCCTCAGGCTGCTGGAGGGTCACAATGACATAATCACCTGTGTGGTTGCCGTTGACAACCTTGTAATTTCGGGAAGGTAAAGCTCTCATTTGCGTAATGGATGTGGAAAGTGAACATTTCGCCTCATTTGTCACTTAGCATGCGCCTGATTCTTCTCCCAGTCGGACGTGGAGTTATTTCGCTGGTTTTGTTCCAAGAGACAAGATTTATTTTTTACTGTGAAACATAAATGATGACAAACCTCCTCCATCTAATCTGAATCTTCTATTTCTTCCAGTCGGGATACAACAGTAAAGGTGTGGCATGTTCCCACGGCGACGGAGCAGAAGAACCTCGGAGGTCACACTGGAGGGGTCAGCTGTCTGTGTGCCCCCCCTCCTGAGTACTGCAGAAGACTGGGTGACACATCTATATTACAGGCTTGCTTATACTTGAACAAAACTTAATGTATATGTTAATGAACGTGACACTCATGCATGTATAGGCCATAGAAATAACAAGGAGACGTTCAATCCTAACAATAAGCCCAATGCCCATCTCGACTGCGCATGCGTGAGTCACTCAGGCTCCTAATTTCAGCCCAAACAAACCACACCGCCATTGAAATGTGTGAGCGAGTTCAGGTAGCGGAGCGTGAACACTGAAGTATATTGAGCCATAACCGTGAACTATAAGGCTTACGGGCATTGGTTTACAGACTATAAGTCTCAAGTGACATTTCTTGCAAATAATTAAGTTGTCAATATCTTGAAAGCGAGGGAAAAGTCAGGGCGGCGGCTCCGTAAGCAGGAGCGGACCATCGCGGACAGGGGAACGACAGGACCTGGGATCAGCCCGACACAGACACCCTCACTTTTTAAATCATTTGAATTCGTCTTGTAATCACAGGGGAAACTTCTAAAATGGTGTTGATGTTAAATATTGTGGGTAAATTTCCGTCTGTCAAATTAGCGACCGATTAGCTATGTTGTACACGATCAG
Source organism: Neogobius melanostomus (assembly GCA_007210695.1). Classification (NCBI taxonomy): domain Eukaryota; kingdom Metazoa; phylum Chordata; class Actinopteri; order Gobiiformes; family Gobiidae; genus Neogobius; species Neogobius melanostomus. The sequence continues at coordinate 426,382 of VHKM01000213.1, read as the reverse complement.
ATCACTCGTAAAAATAAATAAAAATAAAGTACATTTAGATGGCAGAGCCTATGTGTGTATGTGGATCTCTCTGGTCACAATTAAGAAAAAGATTTCTTCTACTGTCCACTTCCTTATTGACAAAAAAAGAGGGATTCTATGTATTTATTTCTCATTTCAGTTTAAATGTTGTGAATATCGGCGACATGAGGCCACAGTTTCAAACCCTGGACTTTGTCCCTTGTGCCTTCAAGGTTCAGAAATGTTTTTCTGACATAGTTATTCCAACTATATGAACAAGGACTGGTCGTCACTTTTGAAGCATCTCTTCGTATGAATGGCAGTTTTGTTTCTGTCTATCTCCGTACGCAGCCCTGGTTGTAAAAATAGACTTTAAGCTAATATTGTAACAGGCTCCATGGCGACGACAAAAACGCTTTAAATCATCAACTTTCCAGCGGTTAATACGCTCCAAATCAGAGCTTTCTTCGTTGCTTTACGCTAACTATCATTATTGTTTGGTAGCCAAAAGACATTCCATTACCCATAATGCAACGGGCGAGCCGAGATGGGCATGTTTGGAGAGAAAAAACTGAACTTTCTCCCATTTCTCCACCATTACTTTAACAAATGCTGAATTATGAATATATTTTTCTACTAAATAACAATACAGAGACACAGAGAGGAGTAAAATGGTTCAACAGCCTATAAATACTTAAAGAACGGACCATGCTAACCATGAAGTATGCTAACGTTAGCAAAGCTGTGTGATAAATATGTTTATAGTCCGTCAGAAAACAGTTAAAAAGAGTGAAAATTGTGATTCCCATGAGAGGTTTTCTTCCCCCTCGGCTAGGCCACGCCCCTTTGTATGACACATTGCCGTCTGCAAGTCGGCTAGTCCGGGCAGCTTTTCGGAGTCCGTTAGCCTGCTCAATGTATTTTTCCTATAGCCGTTAGCATTAGCCATCAAACATCACAAATTATGAACGATCCAGATGTTTTCAGCTGTTGTCAAACCATCGACCACATTGAGGTGAGGTCAAAGCCTAGTTAGAAATCATTAATGAATGGAGGCCTTTGGATATTTACTTTAGATATAAATTTGTGTCCTCTGAGCTAAATGCGAGTTTACACTTTTTGTGGGGTCGGAATCACATCCAATGGCCACTAAACATCATCTTATTGGATGTTAAAGGGACTAGATGCAAGTTGGTCATTTTTATACTCACTACTACCACCTCAGGTCTAATGTGTAACTGCAGCTTCTATATTAAAGGAATATTTCAGGATTTTTGACATAGGGCCTCATTTCCTAGTTATCCAGAGTGTTGTTGATGTCTAGAGATATTTTTTTCTTAAATTCATGCAGTTCTTATATTTGAAGAATCTAGTGGCGCTAGGCTAGTGCTAGGCTAGTGCATTTCTACGGTAACCGCTAGCCTGCATTAAAAACAGTCTGACCCACTCCACAGTGCACCTGAGGTAAATCATTTATAACGCCAGACTAACGATATAAATGTCTGTGTCGATAGAATAATTTTAACCATTTTGCGTTTAAAATAACTTATATTTGAGCAGCATCAGCTTCGTGGCTGTAAACTAACGCAGCGGCGGAGTGATCTGCGAGAAAATAGTCCCTCAAAATGCGGTAATTCATGTGATACGAGGTCAGTTATATTTAAAAAAATAAATAATAAATAATAAATACATAATAAAAAAAAAATTCTATTAGCACAGACATTTATCTCGTTAGTCTGGCGTTATAAGTGATTTACCTCAGGTGCACTGTGGAGTGGGTCAGACTGTTTTTAATGCAGGCTAACTGTTACCATAGAAATGCTTTAGCCTTGCTCTAGCCTAGCGCCACTAGACTCTTCAAATATAAGAACTGCATGAATTTAAGAAAAACTAGGAACTAGGAACTAAGTAGGAAATGAGGCCCTATGTCAAAAATCCTGAAATATCCCTTTAAGCTCGTGCATGACGGCACTTCAGACCCGAATTAACACCTTTTTGAGTGACAGTGCAGGATTTTAGAGGCAGTTGTGGTGAATAGATCTGGGCTCATTCTACACATTAGGACATTACGTAAAGTAAAATATAAAGATGAAAAAAAAAAAACAGAAGAAAGCTTGAATAAACATCAAGCCGAGTGTGATTCATAAAAGTATGTTCAGATTGTGGAACTTTTTAAAAATCAATACAACAATAGCCTTTAGCTTCAAGGCTAAAACAGCTACAGATATAATCATAGAAGTCTCCTCCGTTGAAGTATTTTCATCCTGAGTAAAGTTTTAAATATGTTGTAAGTGATTATCCAACAGCTTCCTGTTTTCTGCCTCGTACCGTTTAAATATTTATTAATTTTTCAACAAGGTCTGGCTAAGTCTCCATAGGAATAAAACAGACAGGAAGTTAGCATCATGTTACTATACAACATTCTGTGCACAGAGCCAATTGACTACTTTGCTGTTGTCCTGCGTTCATCCTCACAAACACACTGGTATTGTAAATTTGTTTTCAAAAGACAGACCTGCTTAAATAAAGAACAACGGGTCACTGAAAGAGAAAAATATACGGAGGGTTTTTGGAGGCTCTGCTGAATTGTTTTGGCGTCGGCAAGGCTTGGCATTTCGTTTTTTGCGCTCTGGTAACTCACTGTCCTTTTCAAATGTTACAACCACACTTTCTTTTAATGATTTCTTTTTTGACATTATAAAACCATATCAAATTCAACAAAAATACAAAATTCCAGACCCAGAAAAGATATGTCTTATTGTAGAGTCTACTTTAGTGTACTCGCTCTATGTTAAAGTAGAGGGAGCCAAGAAGTGAGAATAAGCAGTGAGAATAAAAAGTAGTAGCTGAAATAGAAAGAATAAAAGAAGAATAGACTGTAGATGATTCAATGTGTGAGTCAAGAAACCTCTGATGTAAAAGTTCAGCATTTTGATGAAACAATATATCAGGCTCAAACTGCAAAACGTTTCAATATTTCTCTTCGGGTTGGGCTTGTTGGATAATGGTGGGTCACGATGTTACACGAATCGAGCAACTCTGACCTAGATAATTTGACTTGTTCCAATACCAGGCTATTCTTAGGTAAATTACAACATTTCTCTAAAATTGCCTGCCTTTAGCGCCAGATTATTTGTGTTAGTTCCAGCTAAATCATCTTAAAGCCAGCGGGGAAGTCATGAAAGTTAAATAATGTATATGACTTCACCCTTACAGTTTGTCTTGTTTTTGTATTCTGCTTAATCACTCTGTTCTCAGTGTTGTTTCTCATCCCTTTTTTTTTTATCTCCTCCTTCCTTTTAATGTTTCCCTTCTGTCAGCCTGGGACCTGTCTCTGTCCGACAAGGAGAGGTTTATTTTAAGTGGCTCGGCAGATTGCAACGTGAAGATCTGGGCCCTCAGCATTGGTATGTGTAACCGCATTCGCATTAACAGGAAAATGCTCTTTTATCTCCTGAGGTAGACAGTGCCCCGAGGCTGTGTATATTGTGGGCATAATAATTACATATATAAATCTGAATTATAAACATGTTTACCAGTGCATCTCCGAGTAACCGGTCAATAAAATGACTTTCCTTCTTTTACCCGCAGGCCAGTGTGTTAAGTCTATTTACACTTTTAACACTGTGACTGCCCTTTGCTTCGTGCCAGAGGAAGGCGGCTACATCGTCACTGGATCAGGTGCATTTTTGTTTTGAACCTTTATCTGTAGTTTATCTCACAGCACGTGAATATGCTGTTGTAGTTTCGCGCTATGCATACAGCAATACACACCGTATCAAAGGCATTATCCAGCTGAGGAATGAGAAAGGCCCGACGCCCATTTGAAGTCTCAGATTTACATGCAGCGCAGAAAGCCTGTTATAAATGGAGCCGTATTACCTGGTGGCAGAGCTTCACAATAAATGACTGTCTTTTATTGAATATTTTATGGTGCTATTATGATTAATGCAGCATAGTGGTTACATCATTGGAGAATAGAGCTGACTTGAGGCACTGGCTGTCTGAAGCACTGTTTACTCACATTAGACACAACGTTTGTTTGTTACATCATCTCATTGTAATGAACTTGTGCCATTTTTTTATTCCTGCGATTTTACATCAAATTAAATTACTTAAAATATGGGACTATATATCGGCTATCGGCCATGCCAACCGCCTTCATATCGATATCGGACCTCAAAAATCCATATCGATCGGGCACTACTGCATACCCTCCACACAGCCATTAAAGCTAACTTTTTCCTCCAAATGACGAACACACACTACAGTACAGTTTGCCAATGCTACGTTGTGAAGTTAAAGTCATGTATTTACTGTGTACATGTGTAATGAAAAGGCTTCTTTAATGGAGCAAATTATTTCTTTTTTTAAATGGCACAAGTGTATAGAGCTCAACAGTCCAGGCTCCTTCCTGGTGCCGGAAGTAAAAAATCCCCTTCAATATCTCAGTAGACTTTTCCTAACAAAAATAACATGAAGAAGAACAGTAGCAGCGAATTAGCCTGTGGACCTAAACACACCATTTTAAATTTAATCCATGTGTTTAATCCATTTGTTTATGACAGTTCGGTATTTTATTGTATATATTGTAAATAATTAAATATAGAATACAAAAACATCAGAAAATACTGTAAATATGTATATGACTGTAACCATATGTATGTATATATATATGTATATATGCACATCTTTTAAAAGACAGCATGTAAAGTGTGAAGCAACAAAAGGGGCAGATATTATAAGACTTGTTCTTCTCCTCTGCTCCGTTTCATTCATGCTATGTTGGATTGGCGGTCTTGTGGTGATTGCATGATGTCACTTTTGAATGAAATAAAGAAATAAAATGAAATGGAAAAAAAACAAAAAAAACTTAAAAATATGTTCAAGTATTCGGTATTGCACAAGAAACAAAATCCCAAATACTTAAAAATACAGTGAAATCCTTTTATAACTTTTCGGTTTAGAATTTTTTTGATAAATCTTCAATTTTAAATGGTGTCTTTTTATTATTAGTTTATTTGATATGGACATAACAACTGCATTGTTTTTTAGTGTTATAGCAAAACTGCTAATTTGCTACACCTGTCCATAGGAGGCTACACAAGATAGCACATAGCTGATTAGCTGCGATTGGTCTTTTAAACCATTGATAAATATATTTGTTTTTATTCGGAAAAGTCTATGGGTATTTTGAGTGGGATTTTTACTTCCAGCTATATTCCTGAGTGAGTTCATTATGATAAAATTCAGTACAAAACAATAAAACATGTTGTGTCTATGAATATATAAAAGTATTGATCAGGCGCCGCATTGTAAATTGCTGGTAACACCATCTAAAAACAAAAATAGCTGATCGGTTCTCAGCCTTGTTGTGAGAGCGCTGAAAGTCACAAGTCGGAGTGGAGTGTGGAACAGGTTTATCAACTCAGTTCAGTTCGCGGCGTTGAGGCTCGTTGAAGCAGTCAGGCTCAGGTGCGTCAGCTGTAATTACTGCCAGACGCCTGTCCGCTCACGTTAACCCCACACTCTGTCACCTCAGACGGGGGCAAGGTTCAGACCTGGAGCTGGAGCACGTTTGAAAACTGCCAATCAATCAACGCTCACGAAGACACCGTCACCTCCGTACAGGTGAGTGGGCCATTTCATCTTCTGGGCCAAAGCGTTGAACGATTGCAATTATCAAACCAAAAAGGCTATTTAAGCGACATAAATACCTTGTCTCCATGGGAACTCGTATGAAAACCTGCCAACACTGTAGTTCAGACCAACGTATTGTGAAATGCATGTGATTCTTGAAATGTTAATTCATAAATGTGTGTATTTTAAGCCAAATTGTTACTAACCCAAGTTAATCATGAACTAATGAACCATAAGAAATAGGCCTGTTCATAAAGGTTTACAAATGATCAACTTATAATATTAACTCCTTAGTTCATTATTAGTCCATTATTAACTTGTGTTTATATTAGTGCTTTATAGATACTGTATGCCTTATTATACAGTGTTATCTATGTTGGTAGTGCATGTCATGTCAAACAATAATGTCAGTAGATCGAAATACAACTCAGTCAAATCGTTGTTTTTCTGCCTGTTTCAATACCATCTGCATGTTTCTCACGGAAGCCAAAAAATGTACTTTTTAGGTCTATTTATGAATTGTAAGATGCAACCTGTGCTTTATATTTATTCATTTTTATTTTCATAGAGGATCTTTTGAGTGCTGCATAATGTAGAGACAAATTGAGGCAAAACCCTTCTCAGAGCTGCTCATTTTAGTTGATTTAGTGGCATAAAAGCACTTCATTGCCGCCTCTTTCTTAAAAACAACACAAAAAGGAGCAAACTGAGTGTTTTGAAACAGTTTCAACCTTCGTCTGCATCTACACAAGCTTTCATTTGGTGCCACTCGGTGCAAACGCACAAACACAATTACACTCATAAAGACTGATCTCCATGACAACGGTGTGTGCCCTCAGTCTCAGGGTCCGCTGGTGTTCAGTGGCTCGGCTGAGGGCGGCGTGTGTGTGTGGGAGAACCGCTGCTCGGAGCGGGACCCCCTAAGGCTGCTGCACCAATGGAGCGGCCGGCTCACCGGCTGCAGCGCCGGGTCGGGGGGCAGACTGACCCTGAGCCCCCGTGGAGACACCGTCTACCTGGGCTATGGACAGGCCTGGCTCAAGGTCCTGCACTGGAGGACAGGTGAGCTCTGAAATCAGACAGATGTGCCAGAATTTATTTCCATAATACATGAAACTAACATCTGTCTCATTACCGCAGGAGTGATGTCCAAGCTGACCAATCACAGCAGCATCACCGGGGTAACAGATTGTGTCCACCAGACAGGAGGCCTCCTAATTGGCTCCTGCTATGATCTGGCGACAGGAGAGAGCACACTAAACTGTGAGTGTGTTGCTCGAGTCTGCGACCTATGATGTGGACAATGAAAATAACTATGTTGACCTTTTGCTCTCAGTGTTCTCCCTGCCACAGTGCCGTTATCTGGCCTCTCTGACGTGGCCCGATGCTCCCCGGGTGCTCTGCTTGGCCTCGTGGACCACAGGCAGCGGGGACCACCGCTGGGTCACCGGAGGTCGGGACCTTGTCGTCTGGGAGCAGCTGCCCAGTTCAGCAAAGCAAAAGTGCGTACAACACCTGCCAAACCCTCCACCTAAAAGTCTGCTCCAAAAGTGTCCAAGTATCCCTTAAATTTGCATATTCTCAAGTTTTTAATGTTTGGTTCATGGCAAAGATGATTATACTTGAGCTTGTGAAGTAGATTAAAGATTTTAAAGAGCGGGTATATTATGCTCTAAACCCTTTCAGTGTTTCCTCAACTAGTTCTGGTCAAAAACATGTGACGTGGGCAGGAGAGAGCAGTTTTTCCACTTTCTTGAACTCTATATGATGCAATTTCACCACAGAATGTTCCGCAGAATGGCTTTAAAAAGAACATTTTGCATCATATTTGCACAACTCGTCTCTTTTGCAGAGGCGACGTGACCGTGAGGAGAAACCGTGGCTTGGACTCTCTGCTGGAGTCGGAGGGCGGCACCGACGAGGAGGAGACGGACGGTACGGAAACGCACACTGCAATTATCCACCGGTCTGTGAACTGTTTTGACAAACTCTCACTTTGCCTCAGATGACGAGGATGAGGAAGACCGCGAGGAGAAAGACAGTGGGTTTGAGGACTCGGAGGAGAGCGGTTCCAGCCTCTGGTCACGATGTCTGCTTCAGTGACTGGTCTCTCTGGGCAAGTCTGAGGGACAGAGCAGCAGGAGGGGAGGGGGAGAGCGCTGTCAAAGCCTGTCAGTATTGGATCTGTTAAAGTGTGTGTGTGTGTGTGTGTGTGTGTGTGTGTGAGTGTGAGACCCATCTTCTGTACATACATTTTTGATAACGACTCTAAGGCGTAATTTCTGTTTCTGCTTAAAGCCACATTGTATTTTGCACTATTGGCTGCTGAATTAGTCCGCAGTGTGGCTCCAACACTCGAGCAGAAGCGACCCATGTGAAATGAGTGTCTGTGTGTTCGTCATGTCCTGTACATATAATTATTTTGACAATAAATGTGACTTATGATTATGAGCCAGCCTGCGCCTCTCAGTCCCTTTAGAGCTGAAGCAATCGATGGCAATTGTGTGTGTGTGTGTGAGCTCGAGAAACACTCTGTCCCTAACTATTTGGACGTTATAATGAACGCACGAAATGACACTTTCCATCCGCGTTTTCGCTGCTCACAGACGCACTCTTCAAAACGATCAAGCTGCACAATATATAAAATCACTCTCATCGATGTTTATTATCATTTCTTATGCAGCCTAAAATTAAACGTGTTGCAACATAAGTAACTGCGTAACATTTTTCGATGATAATGTGTCCAGCATCAAATACAAAACATGCTCCTGATGATCGGCTTGACTTAGAAAATGCTTTTGTTTTGCAGTGGGTAAACAAAGAATGGATTTGGATGATGACCTAACCTGTTTAAATCTTATATTTGGCAGCGTTTAGTCCACATCTCCATGGAGACGAGCTGGAGGTGTGTCCACACTTGGATCTGCTGCTATCACTTTATCACTAACCTTATACACATCTGTAAATATAATCCCACTGTTGTTCTATGCCAATTGTTGTCGTCTTACCATATTTTACTCTTTATTTTGTATCTTATTTATGAATATTCTTTATGCATGCCCCCTAAAGCCTTATAGTTTAAAGTTTTATAGCTTATTTTTATCTAAGTTCTGTGTTTAAGAACCTGTTCTCAAACAATGGCAATAAAACCTATTCTGATTCTGGAGACGTCCCGCTCACAGTAAAGTTACAAGTCAGGTCTTAGGGGAGGTGAGTCTATATTATTGTTCATTTACTGGGTATTTTTCAACAGTGACAATATCTGTAATAAAATATGCTTATATTTTGTTATACTGATCAACAGGCAGGTAATTAGAAGTGATCAGCTGAGATTAGGGTGATTCAGACTGAAACTCAGGTGTGATTTAGGTCATTAGGACATAGAATTACGAAGACTTAAATTGCAAAGATGTTTACCTTCAGGTGAGAGTTGCGGTCAATAGAGGGGAGGGACTGAGCCAAGCTGAACCCCTTTATTTGGGCTGAGCTGAACCTTAGTGCGCTGACAAAGCCTTTTGAATGAGAGGCGAAACGTTCGACACTTCAACTACAGAGTACAGAAGACGACTCAAGAACCTTCATTGAAGATGTATTTTATTATATTTATTAGTGTTACAATGCCAGTTTTCTCATCTGATCTGATACCGATACTTGTTGGGTTCAGAGTAGTCGCCGATATCGAGTAATAGTCCGATGCCACAGCAAGTGAATAGAAACAATAACAAAGCCTGTTCAAATAGCACATGGCTCATTATGTATATTAAACAAAGTCTGTGGCTGTGACTGCTTCAATAGGCAGAAAACAGACACAAATGCTAAAAATCACAAGGTGGTAGAAAGGTTTGGGTTTAGGTACTTACCGATACCAGGAGAGTATCGGCATCGTAGTAACTCTAATGAAATATTGGAAACACTTTATTTTACACTACCCATGATACATTGTACCTGCCAAATTTAGTACAATATAATGTGAAGTGTAGCAATGTGTAATAACTTGTTCCTATGTGTTACAAACACAAGAGAATCATTTGTATTTGTAGTTTGGTGGTACATAATGTAATGTAATAAGACATAAGACCCTAACTTAAACCCTAACCTTAAGGGACTTGTATCACAATTACATTGAGTACCGGCAAAGTACTAATAGACATTATTCCATTGTGTATGTACTATAGGTACTAGTTATTACAGATTGTTACAAAGCAGATTACATTGTACTAAATTTAGTTGGGTACAATGTATGAAGGTAGTGTAAAATAAAGTGTAACCGAAATATTATTTAATTTGGCCTTGATTTGTCTTATTGGAAAGTTAAGGAAAGGACTTTATTTGTATAGTGCATGTACAGACATAGAGTGAATTTTACTGTCACTCCATAGCTTCAGTTTCCCCTGGGGTAAACTGACAGAAGCGCTGAATCGACTGCACTTCTGTGCCAACACTCCCTCTGACCACCATCATTCACTCACACACACACATCATTCATCCTGGCCTATTGTGCATGTTTTTAGTGGTAGCAGAAACCTACACAGACACGGGGAGAACAGGTAAACTCCACATAGAAGGGTCCAGGTGGGAATCGAACCTTCTGCACCAACTGCCCAGGTTAGATGACTTTTGTTTTTTTAGATTTAGTTGTAGAAATAAGTAGCAAAGTTCATGAATAAATCTCCCGGGGGGGAAAATAAATCACAATGAGTTTTACAGAGAGCAAGTTAAATCGAATGGCTTTGAAATAAACATCACGTCAAAAACCCATTCAACAAATAGCTTTCGTAAATAAAAAACGTCTCAAACTGCTTGTTAAAAGATTCCAAAGAGTCGGCCACAGAGCCAGACGACCCACAGTCTGGGCGATACAGACTGAAATGAAGGGTCCCTGGAGAACTCGGACGTGTCTTTGGAACCGCGAGCACGTTTTAGTTTGACACAGTTTGACAACAACTTTACAGTTTTCAATACGGCTTTGTAATTTACTGAAGCCACTGGGATGGAACCGTCAATCTTTAGATCAGGAGGCACGTGCTCTACCAATGTGTCCATCACTTTTTTTTTTTTTACTCCAATCATGCCCATGAAACGCGCGTGTAAATTAAATTAAGTGCGCTATGTATTCCTATCTTCACTCCCCGCCTTTTTTTTTTTTGTCTTCGGGAGATGTCCTTGCATTTTTTGGGGAGAATTAAATAAAGTTGTTTTTGCTCTTCGCCTTCTTTTTTACTACTGCCTTAAAATACACTAATTAATGCTCCGTGCTTTGTATCATTTGTATTTCCCCTTGTCAAAATTAATTGCTCTTCCTCTGTGTCCATTTAATTGGACCATTTAAAAAAAAACATAATTAGCATTTCAATCTCTTTGCTGCCATCTCTTGTCCTCTATTGCTCTCTCCATCTCTCCCTCTCTCTCTCTCCCCGGCAGACTCTACATGTCTCAGTCGCTAAGGCAACCAAAGCTTTTTTTTTTTCTTTTTTTCCCCCTCTCTCCTCCCTCACTTATTCGCTATATCCCCCCTTTCTCTCCATCTCCCTTCTCTTTCCCTCTTTCCATTGCCAGAGGTGTATAGGCTTTCATAATAACTGATATGTGGTCGAGGCTGCGCGAGCGTGCGCTTTGCTGGGTCCCTCGCTCTAATTTTTCTGTAGCCGTCAGTGACATTTCTGTGGCATTTTAGTTGTGGATCGGGAAGTTGTCGCTCTCGAAAGTACCGCGGAGAGTATATCGCTTCTTCTGTCTTTGCATGACGGCTCTAATAGTGATAAATGTGCTTTCAGGTGTGCGCGTGGTAAGTCAAGACTCCCTTTTTCCCCCCTTTTTTCCCAGACATATTTTGCTGCACTTTTTTTCTTTTCTTTTTTTTTTTAAATTTGAAATACCCATGGGAGAGCGTATGATACTGTCTCTACGAGGTAACATCTTCTTGTGTTTTATTACGTGTCAGAAAAGCACCCCCCCTCTCCCCTTTCTGTCTTTCTTTTTCTCTCACTTTTTGTCCTCTCGCCCCCTGTGTTTTGTCTTCCAGAGAGCGATGATCGGAGGAGCGGGGTCTAAGTGAACATAGAAGCGATGGAGAGATGGTAAGAGAAAGATGGATAGTGGGGGTGAAAGGAGCAGATGCACAAATGTCACTGTGACTGATGACTGGCATGGGAATGAGAGTGGGCACGGCTGCACTGGACACTATATTTGCACCAGGGATTGAAGCCCCCCTTTTTTTTTCTTCCTTTTTTTTTTTGCATGCTCAACTGTCAACTGTGGTTAGTTCTTTTCAAACTAACCAATTAGAGGATTCACAAGCCAGAGCTCATTAGTTTTTGAATGTGCTGCATGTGGTAATTGTTTTTTCCCATTGTATTGAATTGAAAATCTGAAAAACACGGCATCTGAACAGATCAGTTATGTAATTTAGCTCGTCCAATATGGGTGTGTAGAGTGAGGTTAAAGCTCAATTGTTGTCATCTGTAGTGGTTTGATCTTCAATAAAAAATTTAAAAAAACAGCCCAGCCCAGCAGACTACTTGGAAAAACCTTTTCTTCAAAGGAAAACTCTCGAATTGGGGGATTTGTTTGGGCAGTCTGTCAGGAGTTGTGGAAAACCAAAAAGCCACACTCATGGGTGTGTCCAAACCTTTTTTCCCCCCTGTGTGACACCAGGACTGACCCATGACTTAACTATATTTGAAATGAGATTTGAACACTTAAATTTCAACATTCTGGACTCGAAAATTAATCGAAATCGCAGTCCCTACTTTGGTCGATCTCAGTAATCATCATGGGACTTCATAATCGATAGGTTTACAGACATTTCTTTGGCAAAAACAGCACCTATAGTTTTGTTGTTTTGATGAGACGATGGATGATTTTTTTTGTGTTTAATGAAAGTGGAGGAAAGCTTTTGTTATCGTTTGAGCTAAAGTTGTTCTTTAAGGAATGTTTAAGTTCATGAATCAGCTACATGTATTTATTTGTACGATGAAACATAAAATCGAATAGAAAAATCCTGATTTTCGATTTGATTTTAGGAGGGGGAAAAAAATCATGATTAATTACTTTGTCATATCGTCCAGCCCTAACTGCCTGCCGACTTCTGTTTGCTTTATGCCCTATCCTTATATTTGATATGAATAGAAGTGAATTATACCCGTCACTGAGCCCATTACAGCTCCTCTAGGTGGTTCCAGAGTACCCACCTGGATAAATGGCCTGTTGTTTTTCTGTTTCACACTTTGATGTCAGTGTCATTTCTGGTTTCCGTGTTTGTAAATCAGTCTTATTGGTACAGCCCTGTGTGTGATTTGTGCATGACTTAGGTTGGGTTAGCACTTGCCAAATTACATTTCCGCTTGCATTTGGCTTGTTGACTCCCGTTAATGTCAAACTTCTGTGGTACTTCTGCCCTTTCCCAGCTCCATCTCTCCTGTCGCACGCCTGACCGCCCTCCGCTGGCTCTCCTCGCTCCTCTTGGCCACTCTCCTGCTGCTGCCACTGCCCGCCACCTGTAACCGTGACGACAGGGAGGCAGAGGAGCAGCTGTCCGTCACCGCGCAGGGCACCCCCACCCCGCTGTGGGCAGTGGTGTGGGGCCCCACGCAGCCGCTGGAAGAGGAGACCTACCACCTTGTTTCAAGCCAGGAAACGGACGCGCATCACCCCCGCGGACAGCAACATGAGGCGGGGGGCAGCACCACAGTCCAGGACTGGCCTCAGGGCTCGCCCGGCAGTGCGCACCCACCAGGGGGAACACTCCTCCAGCCCAAGACCCAGGAGGGAGTGGAGGCTGAGGGAACAGAGGCGGAGGAGACGGAGCCGGAGGAAGGTGGGAAACAACATTAGGATTGTATGACTCTTCACTGGGAACCTTTGGGTCCTGTTTAAAAAAATACATTTTCATACTAATTATTTTTAAGAAACCGACCATATAAACCATATTATGTGAGGTCTAAACCCTGACACTGGCACTTTTCTTACTGAAATATCCTGAACTCATAGTGAGACTTGACTTTACCCTTTGACATAATGTGAATGACAATGAAAGGTCTGGATGATATGGCAAAAATATATTTTCATAATAAAATAACACATACTGATTTAGCCCGGGGCATATGTTTAGATTACATAGCGAACCGGACTAATTCATGAGGTTAGACCTTTTACACAAACCTCAGCTCTGACAGAAACAAATACTTTCCTCCTGTTTCATTTAACACAAAAATCTTCCATTCTCTCGTCCAAACTCCAAAACTAGGTTCTGTTTCTGGCAAAGAAATGTCTGTAAACCTGTCGATTATAAAGTCCCATGACGATTATTGAGATTGACCAAAGTACAGATTGTGATTTCGGTTAATTTCCCAGCCCTACTTTGTGTCACACTGAAAGAAAACAGGCTTACAACTGTCATGCCAGATCGTTTTGGTGCTGTGAATGTTGAGTATTCATTGGCTTGTTGGTTGGTAGACTGAAGCTGAATATCTTTGCCATTCGTACCGAAATATGTTCTGATACTGAGACATTTGAATGAGAAGTTGGCTATATTTATGGAGTGGGGATTTTGCGAATAATTAGCTATGTTTGTAGCTGTTCAGTTACATAGTGGATCAGGGCTGCACAATATATCGGCGAATTATCGTTATTACAAGATTAGATTGGGTGATGTATTGCAAGATTCCTGAGGTCTTCCATTTGACTGGGACTGACACATTTGTTTTGCAAAAAGCCCAAACAAAAACGAATAATAAGTGAATTTTAGTGATGAAAAAAATGCTTTCAATTTCTGTTTAAATGTAATGGACTTTTTTTTTTCTTTCATATTGTGCAGCCCTGTATGATGGATTCAATCTCCGTCATAAATGAAGCATCTAATGGTATGCACATAATTTTCAGTCCAAAAAGCTTTCACCTTGGTTGCCTGCTCTGCCATTATGCAGTTCCTTGTGTTTGTTAAGTGTGCATCTAGGTGAAACTGCGTGAAAGAAACAGAAAAGTTCCAGCTCTTTTCACGAGATCAGTTCGAACCGCTCGTGTGCTAAAGTGTCGCTCACGAGATCCGATTTGGTCGCGAACGTCCAATCACGGCAGCAGATGCAAATTTCTCCGTATTTCTAAATAAAAATACCCGTGAGAATACAAGCACATGGCACGAGTCGTCGGGGGAATTAGCTGTCAGCTCTTGAGGAGCCTGACTCCCCACTGTCTGTGCCCAGCCGCCTGTGTCTATGTCGGGGGAAGCCTAATAAAGTGCTCATCACTCACTGGGAGAAATGGGCGACTGTCAAATGGCGAGATACTGCTGGGGAAGACGTCATCGGATTTAGTTGGAGGCCAGAGCGTGTTGTGCATCCAATTTAATGTTCTGCTGCCTTCATTGATTTTTACCTCTTTGTTGTGGACACAATTATACACAGCCACAGTCAGATTTGTAAGTGCGCGTTTATGTGTCTGTTGCAGTGGACCCTCAGTTCTATGTGACCGTGACCATCTCCTCGCTGCTCATCCTCACAGCAGTCATCATAACAGCCAAACTCTGGTAAGAACAAAATGTCTGTCTGCTACCTTCTACCTGCTTTCGGACAGTGTCTTTGTGCAGGCGTCCAGGAATTGTTCTTCATAGTAGGGATTTAAACATCGTCGACTGGATTGGATGGATTGATTTGGAGGCGTTTCGCTCGTCAGACTGGTTAAATGCACAAGCTAGAGGCCTATTTAAACTCCTGAGGGGAGGGATTAAGAAATAGGTGGAGCTATGGGAGTCCAGACCACACCCTTCAGGGACGGGCAGAGTTTAAAGGGCAACTGAAGACCAAACCAATTATTTTTCTACGGAGATAGTATCTGATGATTTTAGAGTATTATCTGCTGTTATATAGTTTTTCTCATAGTCGCTATTTTCCGGACTTTATGTAGCAAGACGAGTGGTGATGGTATAATTTAGCAGGATTCAATTTAAATAAAACTAAAAAGACAACGCCACTGGAGAGAAGGCTCCGGACCTCTAGGAAGGCTCGTAGGTTCGTTCATTGATGGAGGACAGAAAATGTTCCAAAAGTATACATGATGTTTATTTATCACATTTGTTTCATTTAAAATCTTTTGTTTGTAATTCCATTCTTTTAAGATCTTGGAAATCGTTCAGTCCATAGTTCATCGTGTACATTCGTTTCCTTTAAAAAGAAAAGGTCCATACAAAACGGACACTAATAAAACAAGAAAAACAAGGAGAAAAACAAGGCAGCAGGAGAACATAAAGCAGCAGGGATATGACTCAACCCCTCGACCTATAAATTAAAAACAATGTTAGACTGTAACATAAAAAGAAAGAAAATGACCGTAACGCTAGCTGGTTCATACCAATGGCCGCTGGCTGCTCTGCTTTGTGACCGCAAACACTGGAGGCCGCCATTGCTCTTCCATTGCTGTAGTACCTCCATTTGGCCGCTAGGCCCCCATTGAAAAGCATTGGACTTTAGACACGTTAAAAACAACTTTAATGCCTGGTTTCAATTTTTTCAACACTTAATATGGCTACATATTCCTCCTGAGATAACGCTGGGTTAGTCAAAAAATTGAAACCAGGCTGGTTTTCGAAATATATTTTTTTTAATCTCCTACTTAACGGAGGTCGGACTGTTGGCATTGGAGCTGCGCGAGCTACACGTCACGCAAGGGCCGAGTTTACAGTGAGATCCCGCCCTTTTGCCCTTATTAGGAACATGCTTCGTCAGAGCTGGGGAGGAGGAGTCTGTAAATCCGCCATGATTTCCCCCTCGAAAGTGGTCATTATGGTAAACGGGGAGGAGTGAGGAGGAGCTGTCTATTCTTTTTAACAGTCTATGGTTCATACCGTCGCACGCCCGCACGAGCTACTCGGCCATCCCGGTGCTTCGATAGTGCTCACACCGCACCCCAGCAGACCCCGGAATGCCAACTGAACAGAGCTTTGGACGCCATGTGATGGTGCGCTATGAAGCCCTCAACCATCCGCGACACTACAGAAAAGCTCGTATTAGCGGCCATAAAGTACGAAGATAAATGAACGGCAAATAGCTGCAATATCTACCTGACAGACGTAAACACACCCTGGGCGCTCCCAGCCCAGCGGACCCAAGGCGGAAGTACGGAGAATAACAGAGGACGAATGAAGGAAAGGGAGGGGCTTTTATATGATTTTAAGGGGTCGAGCGCCATCTGCTGATGTTCCGATGCTATATACTAATAATGAATATTAATTAATAAGATTTACTAGCCTATATTTAACAATAAAATTGGTAATGCCACATATAAGTCACTCCGGAGTATAGGTCGCACCAGCCTTGGGCGTAACTGCACCGCTGACAAGCCTCTACCGGCAGCACGTTGTTCAAGCTCTCACTTGCAAACTCGTTCCTCTTGCTGTGGCCATCTAGCTTTTAGCCCGCGATTAGCTTTTTTTGTTTTCTTCATTGCAGTAAGAGTAACCTCTGCTTATATCTTCAAAGAAGGTACTTGAGTCATCTTCTGTACTCGGTAGTTGAGGTCTCCAAACGTTTCGCCTCTCATCCAAAAGGCTTCGTCAGTGAACAAGGTTACGCTCAGCACACAGCGTAGATAAAGACCAGTTGGGAGGAGTTGGGGTTGGCCCGACTCCTCCCCTCTAATCACAGCTACTCTCACCTGTGGGTAAACACCTTTGAAGTAGAGCGTCTGTAACGACCTGCTCACCCCAGTATCGGTCAGTCCTGTCTTATTCATAGATGATCACTGCTAATTACCTGCCTATTGTTCTTTTGTTAGCTGAGGTATCGTCTTCTTGGACTGGCCGTGCTCTGTCGGTTTTCCCCGAAGCAGATTGGAGTAAAAAGCAGAAAGATTAAATCTGAGTCCACCATTTAGGTTCATGGAGGGATTTTCTTTTCTGACAAAAATAGCTTCTTTTACTCCTCTTTCAAACCAACGTTCTGCTTTAGCTAAAATTTTGACCTCCCCGTCCTCAAAGGAGTGATTGGAGGCTTTAAGGTGAAGGTGCACTTATATATTTTGCTTATATATTTTGATATATAAGTCGCACCTGAGCATAAGTCGCATCACCCCCAGCCAAACTATGAAAAAAAGTGCTTATAGTCCGCAAAATACGATATATTTTTCACTTCTATTGTCCAAAACCAGCTAAAACTGTGTGTGTACTGCCCCCTCATGGCTAAAAAGTGAATGGAATTTGGATTTTCTTTTGGTGGAGGTTTGCGTAAAAGTAGCGGAACGTTCACGGCGATCTGATGAGCGGATTATTTCAAGATCCCGCCCAGCGAAGGAGGAAGCGGAAGTGTTGGTTTCATTCACAAAGCAGCAGGTGTGTGTGTCATTAGCACTTAGCGCTATAGATAGATAGATAAATACTTTATTGATCCCGAAGGAAATTGTGCATTAGCCTCTTGCTCACATTCACACAAACAAAGCAGGATCTACAGAATTAAGAAGTTAAGTTTAGTGCCTCTCTATATAGACCTCTAGCTTGTGTTGTCTGACATTTGATTAGAAGAGTGAGAACGAGCTTCTGCAGATCATCAGGTGTTTTTGTTGGTGAAAAATACCTAACTTTGCGTTGATCACAGGTAGCCTCTTCCAAATGCTTTCTTTTGATAACCCACTGCAAAGACAGCGTTTTGTCTTGGTGATCATTAGGAGCACTTTCCTGCCATGTACCGTGGTGTGGCTTTCACTCGCTCGGCCAAAGCTTAAGTATGGCACACATTGATGGAAGAAAAGCTGTGCGCTGGGCATTATATGCAGACATATAGTGTCCTTGATAGCCCAGCAGGTACACGTATTAGCCCCTTAAGTGTGCTCTGTAATCGTTCGCTAATGGCTTTATGAACAACACTTGTCTTGTGGAAAGTCGCAGTTGGCACAGATGTGTCAGATAGCGCCATTAGGCCTGCAGTGATTAAATGTTGGCTGTAATCATTAGGGTGTGGTGGGAGGTACGGGCACATCAGTCTTTCTGTGGTTGGGGAAATAACAGAAAAGAGTTGGTATAAATGTTCTTTGGTTTAAACCGTCAATTTCATGGGCAACACGCGCACAGCATTCACAAAGCTCAGTCTCTCCCCCTGGCCATTAGCGAGAAAGAGCTTTCATCTCAGGGATATAGCACATTTGTTGGATGCTTGGTTTGATACCTGTTCTGACCAGCTCTGAACTTTGCCTTGTGATATGTGCATTTTAATATGTGCTTTGCCTTCAGTCATATAGGGCAGGAAAAACATAGCTTAGGGCTGCACAATAAATTGCAATCGAATCAAAATTACATTAAGAATTGTTACAATAAGCAAATCTCAAATCGTTTAGAAAGTACAATATCCTCTGCAAGCAACAAAATATCCTGTTTCTATTGGATTTTATTGTATCAAACCTGTCTGTTCAAACATGTTCTGAAATGCAGTTCATGTAGTTAATTTTAATCTTCTACCGGATTTTTGCAAGTTTTGTATTGTCCCCCTTAGGTATATTGTAAATTCAAACCATTTGTTGGAAAAAACACTGTGCATCTAATTATAAAGCATTTGTATCAACTTCATGAACTTGCCGCTAGTTTCCCAGCATTTCTTAGTGACCCTGAAAAAGTTTTTATCCACATGCTCCGAGGGGCACCGCATTGAAGCCAATTGAACTTAACGGCATTGTACAGTTTTATTAACGCAGCTGACAACAACGGCCCGCATTCAATGAGAACGATGAAAAAGAAGAGTAATGTAGACTGCAGAGACTTCACGCATTTTTGCTTGTGGCACCAAAATGGCTTGAACGCGCACCATCACTGACTGTGTTGTCAAATCCAGGCTTAAAATGTATTTATTCACTTTAAAGCAGTACTAAGTAGCTCATGCCCCTAGAGGCCATAAGCGCCACTGCAGGTGTCGTAGCAGGTTGTGTTTTTAGGCCCGAGCGGCCTGCCGTCGCAAGGGCCTATTGTAATCGCAACGCAGTGCGCGGAGCGCACGAAAACAGCGCGAAGCGCTGTCCCCATGTCAAACGTAAACTCACCGTGTAAAACAGTGACTGCACACCTCTGGTGTGGGCCCTGTATACTTATAATTGCATGAAAATGAATGGGGCTTCGCGCTCGTCATCCACCTCGGACCCACACGGCTGCGTGGGAGTCGTTGAGAGCTTTCCAAAAATGTATAATATGTTGTCGTCGCGAAAGCGACGATATTGTTTTGCAAGAAATATTATTATTCTTCTTTATTCTTTCTTCTTCTTCTTCTTCTTCTTCTGCTCTTTGAGCAGGAAAAACTCACCACTAATTGCTCCCATTCGCACAAACAAACTCCAATCAAAAATCGGAAATATACATTTTATTGACCTTTCACCCCCGGACACAACAAATGTCAAAACGTGACATTGGGCGCGATAGCGCCCCCTCTAGGCTGAGAAGAAAAAATGCATTATGGGAAAAAATTACTTTCTTGGAAATGGATAAAATTCGGCACAAAAATAGTTGATGGCATCCCGATCAAAAAGCCAATGGGACCCATACCGTATTTTGTACGGCGTTGCCATGGAGACGACCGAGGCCCCCCATGTATTCTAATGGGACTGACACATAAATCTCATATTATACACAATTACAGCGCATTAGCGCCATCTGTAATGTGCTTGTGGACAGTAGTCATGGAAGTACGGCCTGTCAGGGCCATCCTATGCTGCTTGTAAAAAAACAATGATTTTGGACGCGCTAGCGCCCTCTGCAGGTTGGAGCCATTATTCACATGGAGAGGCTAAAAATGTAGTTTGGATGTTTACTGACAAAGATTTATGGCACATCAGGGCAATAAAATGTAGTAGGCACGTTAGCGACCTCGGTACTGTTACAAAGGCGCTAAAGGAGGCACGGCCCGCGAGGGCCGTTCGATGCCGCTTGCGGCTTTAATTTTATTTTACTTATTAATTGTCCGTGAGAGAAAATACTACGCTGACAGAAAAGACAAAGGGAGAGAGGGATATTGTACATCCAATTACACAATGGAAATAATTTTTTTCACTCAAACTTGGCTGTAAATACTGTTTAAGTGGCGCTAGCCCACAGTTAGCTTTGCCCGTTAGCCTGTTAGCTTCTTCCTCGTGATTCTATTAGTATGTATTGCTGCTCCGACCCGGTGGCAGTCAAGTTGCAAGTGTGGTTTTCTGGCCAGAGACACCAGGGGGAGATGAAAGACCCCCGATCATCCCATTAACACTTGTATTACCCCCAGACGGACTACGAAAAGGATTTATTAAGGTAAACACGTTACTTAGTACTGCTTTAATACTCAGTAGCACAGTGACATTTTACTCAACAGCATTTCTTTTGTATTTTTATAAATATTTTTTCACTATGCAAACATTTTTATTGTGTTTTTCTTTTTTTGGCTTCTGCTTTCAATGTAAGTAATAAAAAAAAAAAAAACAGGTATAGGGCCTTTAAAGCTTAAAGGTGCACTATGCAACTTTTAAGTAAAAAGCGCCTTTACCTACCATCCATTTTATATCCGTCTTTTTTTTAGGATTTCTGGAAGGATCTCTGAACAGAATGCAAATTTCTCAGTATTTCTAAATAAAAATGCCCGTGAGAATACAAGCACATGGCATGAGTCGTCGGGGGAATTAGCTGTCAGCTCTTGAGGAGCCTGACTCCCCACTGTCTGTGCCCAGCTGCCTGTGTCTGGGCACAGGCGGCTGGTTGCACCATGGATACGGTTCAACAAGCAGTGAAAACCTAAAAAACTATTGATCCTGGATCATCCTACAGGACAGCGGGATGGTAAGTAAAGGAGCTATGCTAACCAGCCAAGCATCCGCTGTGTCACTGAAAGGTCAAATACGTTTTAATATCAATGTGGGATGCCCTTGCGACCCGTGCATACAGCTGTCGTCTCAAGGCACTTCACTGTCGCACCTGTGGGGCTGTGGTGTGGGATTGGTGGTAGGAGAGGCTCCTGGTGCTGCCTTCACATGACCCAGTATGTGGGGAGTGAAAGAATAATATAGTGTTTTGAGAAGCTTACCGAACTCGTAAAGCGCAAAATAAATCCAATCTCTATTATTGTGATTCCTCTTTGATAATACATAATTGACTGGCATATTTTTCCAATGTCAAACAATGTATTCTGAGCGTTTATATGACGGCCTATTGTCCCACAGATTTCTTTTCTTCATCTTTTATTTTTATACCTCTACACGACAACACTGGCTCCATTGTTGTCAAGAAACCTGACAACAATGTGCCGCGGTGCTTTTTCACATTTTGCTTTCTGCTCATTTGCGATAACTTATGTATCTGCTCATCGCACGTTTTATTATTCTCCTGCCATTGTCCGCTGCTTCACAGAACGTACTTTCATGTCATTTTCTCTTGTTATACGCTGGTTGTAATCTCAGCTTTGCCTCAGCTCTCACACCACATTAACTCCTCTGTCTTCTCTTTCCACCCGGGGCCACTTTGCCTTGTTTCCATAACTGTTCACACTGTGGTGGTCTCATAGGTCTTGATCTTAGACTTTTAATATGTTTCCTGTGAATATAAGGACTAAACCAGGAGTATATACAGACAATTCATTCACTAAAGTAGGACTAAGCCTGGTTTAAACTAAATTATAACTAAACAAGGACTATCAAAGGTAACATTACACTGTGGCCCTGCCTGTATCTCTTGTCTCGTGTGTTTCTTGCTTTTTTTTCTCACCCTCATATTGTCATTGCGGCTGTCTTTGCGGAGCCTCTTATCTCGCCTGTTCCTCCGGAGCTGCCAGTCCGCCTGCCGATTCCTCCGCAGATAATCCTCCGGTTCGGCTTCAGCTGATACACGATAAGCCCGTATACCCCTCGCTCTGTTCGGCGCTCAGGCTGCGCTGTTGTTTCAGTGACTTACTTCACCGCGCTCCTTTTGAAGTGGAAAACACACTCGTCGCCTCTGGTCTCACTAAGTCTGTACATTGTGTGAGTAGCAGGGCAGTAAGGAGCAAGGAGAGGGTGTGGCGGCGGACCTCACCGTGCGGAGCGTGGGTTTCAATCACAAGACTTTTTCCTGTTGTGGATGTCATTCGTACAGCCTTGACCGTTAAAAATATACATTGTTAATTGCTACTGCGATTTTAATTTTTCATCAGTTGAGACCGATGTTCAAAGTGTTGTCTCAGTCTTTAATGCTATTGAAAACACCTTTCTTTTTACCTTTCAGAGAGAGATCTCTAAGCGGCTTAGCGGTTTAAAAGCTCTTGCTTCACAGGAAGACTGTCTCGGTTTCAATCCCCAACCATGTGGGGTCTTTTATGGACTCCACAGTCTTCTTCTGTACTCTGTAGTTGAAGTGTCAAACGTTTCACCTCTCATCCAAAAGGCTTCGTCAGCACACTAAAGTTCAGTTGAGCCCGCAGTCCAGATAAAGACCATAAGGGAGGACTTGAGCTTGGCTAACTCCCTCCCCTCTATTAACAGCTACTACCTGTGTGGCCCTAACGACCTACCCATCCCCTGGGTTTCAGTCTGAACGGTCCATCCCAGGGGATCACAAAATAAAATGTACAATAGGGTCCACCCTGTGGCCAGGAAATAGAGGGTTTGAATTGTAAACCTGAAGTTGGAATGATAAATAAAGGTTAAGGTATACTTTATTAATCCCTGTAGGGAAATTCGTTCTCTGCATTTGGTCATTTGGAGCGACCTGCAGTGAGCTGCCACTGTAGGCCGACGCTCGGGGACCCACCTCCAGATGTGGAGCCAGGTTTAAGGTCAGAAACACCTGGCTGAGGGATTTACCTATTGTACATGATTTTAGTGGAAAAGGAAACCGGACTACCCGAAACCTACACACGTAGAGAACATGCAAACTCCACACAGAATGACCCCGTCCCGGTGGGAACTGAACCCGGACCTTGTAGCTGTGAAGCACGTTAACCTCTTACCCCCCACCTCAACCGAGCGCATTTTCTCCAGTTTGGCTTTACCCAAATCTAACCTTCAAAACTGATTGTGAATTTTTTGTCACCGCGTTTTTGTCACATTATTAAAGCATTTTTGTCTGGTTTTCATCGTTTTTTGTCCGGTTTTTGTCTTTCTTTGTGTGTTTATGTGTCTTTTTTGTTTGGTTTTCATCTCTTGTTTGTCGTGTTCATGTCATTTTTGTTGGTTTCTTCATCGCCTTTTTTCCTTTGCTTTTCTTGTCGCTTTTATCTCGTGTTTTCATCACGTTTTTGTCCCTTTGTAGTTAGTTTAGTGTTTTTGTCGCTTGTTGATTGTGTTTTTGTCGTTCTTTTGTTGCTATTTTTGTTGTATTTTCATCCTCGTTTTCTACGCTGTTTAGACGCTTTTTTCAAGTAGTTTTTAGATTTGGGTAAAGCCAAACTGGATCAAATGTGCTCGGTTCAGGCGGGGGTTAAGAGGTTAACCACTGTGCCACCGTGCCGCCCAGTGCTTAGTGCTTTGCCTGTTGATTTGTCATCTTTCTTCATGCTCGCATCATGTTTGTTTTGATAGATGCCTTTCTCTCGTTGGTTAATCCGTGTGTCAGTTTCGCCCTCTGGGTTCTCAACTCTACATAAACAGGAGAGGAGTTACCTGGCCTGGCTTGTCCACAGTGTCCTGGTCTCTAACTGGTTTCGGACTGGGCTTGACTGAACCCTGGTACATTGTGTGAATAACAGGCCGTTCGATAGTAGCTGTAGCGTCAGACTGGCTCGTGCCTCGGTGTCATAAATGTGTAAATAACACCATGTGTCGGGTGAGTGAGAGGGTGTGCAGATGGACCTCGATGATAGCCTATAGTAGAGATTGGCTTCCATCCAGTTCATTGTGATTATAGAAGAGGAGCATATGTGCTGAGTGTTTTTCCCCAGCCCTCAGATTGTCACTGTGGCTAATGTTGTGAGCGTAACAGTGTTTGTGTGTATATACAGCCGGAGGAGGAGGAGAGAGAGAGGGCGGCAGAGAGAAAGAGGAAGCAAGGGAGAGAGACAGAGCAGAGACAGGTGTTACCGGGAGGAAATTAGGGTACTATATGGCTCTTAACGTCTGCAGTGAACAGCTTTGTGGTGCATCTAAGTGTTCTTCAGAGCCGGGAGCAGACGGGCGATTACACCATATGCAATAATTCTGCGTCCTCAAGTGACAGTAGGCCACCCGGACCACCACGCCGGCTGACCTCTGTGACTGCGGACAGTAATGATCAAACTAAACAAGCAAACAAACAAAAGGAAGAAACTTTCATGGTTTCAGTCTGAAAAGAAACCAAGGATTTTTTCTTAGAAGAGATCGAGTTTATACCGAGATCAAGAGCGTTATTTTAAGACTAAACTCTGATGAAGTCTGTGAACTAAAGAAATGATTCCCGTATAATTCTCAACTTGTTTATATATCGATTCAGCTTTTTTGCTTCCGATACCAATACTGGGGGTTTTGGTGTCTGCCGATATCCGATTATAACTGATACCAAGAGACTTTCTTAAATTGTCTTTTAGATGATCCAGTCATAGTTTCTGTCCCAGCCTTGATTAGTTGCTGCTAGCATTAGCATGCCGTGATCAAAAATACTGTTCTAAGCTTCAAAATGACTTACAGCGTGCTCAAATTCACTTAGATTTAGTTGGTGAAATGTGTGTTTTAAAACAGGTATCAGTTCAATTGCAGATATTTTAAATCAATATCCGATATTGTATTTGTCCAGTATTAGCTCCGATATCCGATACCAGTATTGGATCGGTGCATCCCTAGTCAGTGTTGAGAAGAATACTTTGAAATTGTATTTAGTTACAGAATACTGAATATTTGCCTAAAAATGTATTTTGTAACGTATTCCGTTACTTTGTCCTTTGTACTGTATTCTGAATACTTTCACATTGATTTGCTTTATATGTATACACATATGTGGTGTATAGGCCTATATGATGAAAAACATTTGCCAGCTGTGGCTACAATAGTAGCTTACCACCATCAAGTATGGAGTGAATGAATAGTGCAATGTAAAGCGTCTTTGAGTGTCCAGAAAAGCGCTATATAAAACCGATGCATTATTATTATTATTATTTATATTTATGTATAAATACAGTGTGTGCTTACGCTTGCCCCACCTGTTATTAAAGTATTTGCGACTAATTAGGAAGGCAAAAAAAGCAGCAGAGGTCACTCAACTTTTCCTTGGTCATTTCGATCTTTTCCTTCTTAATATCATGCAATATGAAGCTAAAATGTAATGATTGAGTACCATAATGTATCCCCTTGATTTTAAGAAAGTAACTGTATTCGAAATACCCTCAAATGAAAGAGTAACTGTACCTGAATACAGTTACTAATACATGTATTCCGTTACTAGACTACACTATCCCTAGTATTAAATTCAGTGATTATTAAAGCTATTTCTTGGTCATTTTAATTCTGATCATTAGTTTCAACCTTGAGAACATTTTTGGGGCCAAAATTGAACTAAATCGAAGGTGGAAGCAGTTAGCAGTTGAAATCTTGCTCTAAGCTTAGAGAGTGTGAAATGTGTTGGTGGTGTTGGAAAGGTTGCTGGTCCAAAATGGCAGCCAAGTTTCTGTCTGTCAGCCAGAGGGCAGCTGCGGCTTCAGAAGCTGAGGTACAGGGGAATTAATAATGGACTGCAAAGTACTTTAAGAAACGTGTTAAGCTTGCAAAACACAATTCCAGTCTGTTAAGTTTTTGTTTACTAATTCCATATAAAACCACAAACAAATAGAGACAGATGGCTCTTCTAATGCAAAAAAAGAACTCTGTGTCATACTGGGAGATATTCCACTAAAATGTTGGGTATAATATGGAAAATCTCAGACTGTGGTATCAGACTGACATGAGACCAAAGCGTGGGGAAAGTTCAGTGGTTAAAATGCGAACGGGATAATAATAACATACAATATAAATAGAGACGGGTCATGGCCCTGGCGTCTTACCTAAAGCAAACCCTTCACTCAATCGATTGATTTGTATTCAAGACCCTGAGCACTTAAACTGGCTACAAGACAACGGCTCACCTCTGCACCCCATTTCATCATCAAGCACCGCACGACTAGCCCCTGAGCCATCCTCTCTGCCCGCGGCACCCTCCTCTGTGCCCTCCCGTGAACTCAACTGTGCCCTGCTTATAATATTATAGCCACACTGTGGAACTTTCCAAATGTTGTTACGCCATAGGAGCAACTTAACTGTTGAACAATATATTAGCAATAACATACGTGCCCCTAATGCTCAGCTAGACATAGACAATTTTGCTGTGGGGTTTTCACTCTTTTTTGCAGTTTTCTGGTGGACTCTAAGCATTTTTAGCACACACAAATAAAGTCGAGGAGAAATCGGGTCCCTGTGAAAATGTTGTCTCATTCTGGTTTTAGAAAATTGAGCAGATTGTCTAGTTGAAATGAAAAGATCGGAGCTAACGGTTAGCATTATGGTTAGCATTCCCGGTTATTCATGTATTTATGGACTGTTGAACCACTTTACTCTTCTCAGAATTTGCTTAAGTAGTGGTGGAGTGGTTGGTCAAAGAGTTGTCCTTTTCCCCCTTTGTTTTGCCTGATTTTTATGTACTCGTCATTGCTCATGAAGATAACAGTAAAAACACGGCCCCAGAGGCGCACGTTTATGCGATATAACCAGCAAATGTGGCACAGACGTAGCAGCTCTGTCTGTCGAGCTACAGCAGGATTTACTTTAAGATCTGCTTCACTCCTCAGACTAAATTAACACATCAAAGAGGAAACAGAAAACCTTTCTCTGTGACCTTCTACAGTTTGTCATGTCTCAGTCTCAGTCTGAGTCAGTGTTTAAGCTGCTCAAGACGTTAGCATGCTACCGGTTAGCAACTGTCATCAACTGTCAATGGCTTCAACACAATAAAGATGTGTGGCTCACATATGAACACTGAGGAAATACTACAGTAACAGCTCAGCTCTCACCTCTGTCACATGTTGTATCCAAGGCCAGATGTTTGGAGTGTAGTTCTCTTGAAGCTGTTGAAGCTAAATGCTAACCGGTAGCATGCTAACATTTTGAGCAGCTTAAACACTGACTCACTGGTTTCTTCACATAAACGTGTGTCTCTGGGGCCGTGTTTTTACTGTTATCTTCTTGAGCAATGATTACAAGTACATAAAAATGCCACCTTCATTTTCATCCTGTGTAGAGATATTGTTACATGTTGTAGTACTGCATAATTCTACTTCAGTATTCAAAATGGCCACCATAACAACAAAGCTCACATGACTGAAAGGCATGTATAGTACCAGAAAGCAATAATAATTTTAATCTATTCCACGAAAGACTATTTCTTTTAAATTTGTATCATAAGTCATTTCCTTTAATGCTGTCCATGGGCCCAACAGCATCAAAACTGATTAGATTTATTTATTTTTTTCGATAGTGGTACTAGCCCCCCCCCCATCACCATACATAGCAACTTATAGCCTCACAATAACACCCATATTGATATAAATGTTTGTTGTAAGTAACAACTATAGGTGCTCATTAATATTTCTCACATGTTGTCATACTTTAGTTAGAAGATACTACCAAAAGAAATCCCTCTACCGTGCCCTCTTACCCTGCTCTCTCCCTCAGTGCAGTAATGAGTCCTCGCACACAAATTCTCCCTCGCTGTGGCAGAGCAGGGCACACGCTGATGCTAAATGTCTCCACACATTAGGCCTTTGTTTTTTTCTTTTTCTTCTTCTGTTTCATGAGTTTTCTGTTTCCCAACTTCCTTTATTGCAATTTATACCCACTGTTTAGTGGCCGTTTAATAAGGCGAAGGCAAACTTATAAGAGCTCAACAGCCCCGCCCACCTCGGACCCGGCTGCGGTTCCTGAAGTCATAATCCCATGCGATTTTCCCATAGACTAAATTAAATATTTGGAGTTCAAAGGCACGATGGAGGCTTGTTAGCTATCCAAGAACTTCTAAGGATAGCCAGCAAATTATAATTAATAGAAAATTCGAAATACTTCCAGAAAAGGAGTGGGTTTCTAAGTGGAAAACTGTCAAGAGCCGTGGGAGACAGTCAGTTGTCCAGGATTAACCATATGTGGATGTTTTTTTTAATTTGTCCCACTTTGGAAAAACAAGCACATTTCCCATCAAAAGACCTCGCAATGGAACTTATAACCTAATATGCATTTTCTTCCTGAGGCTTTTTGAACATGTGCCCTGTGATTCCCTTCCAAACTACTATGACCCTGCTCCTGCTTATTTAATTAAGAATTTAATTAACCACACGCCATAATTCCCTTGGAAACATATAGAGGCGGCTTTACACATCAAAATTCAACTACATGCATTTGCACGTTCAATAAAAAAAAAGGATTAACCTTTCAATCCTTCAGCACACTGGACCCTGTGTTGTTTTTATTGGTTTGAATATAGGAATGGGTTTTCTCTGTTCATAGACACAGCTAACTTTAGGCTTTTATATTTAACAAGCTCATCCATTCTGTCCTGTGAAAACTAATTAAGAATGGTATTACATGATTTTCTGTCCTATTATTAGGGCTGTTTTATGTTGTCTGTTATGCCCACCAAAGGCACCATTATAATAATGCATGGGCGGTAATCACACTTGGGTTATGGGCGAGTGCTTAACCCACTACTCCCACTACTGCCCTGTCTTATATGAAGGATAAGTTCCGCTTTAATAAAGGGTTTCTTATCTCTTAACATTAGTTTCCTTTTCTCTCCCTGTCTGTCTCATCCTCACAGTTACGACCGCAGCTGTTCCCGTCACCCGCCCCGCTG
This sequence comes from Neogobius melanostomus, assembly GCA_007210695.1. Classification (NCBI taxonomy): domain Eukaryota; kingdom Metazoa; phylum Chordata; class Actinopteri; order Gobiiformes; family Gobiidae; genus Neogobius; species Neogobius melanostomus. The sequence continues at coordinate 396,999 of VHKM01000213.1, read as the reverse complement.
TCCCGTGGCGTGGCCCCCCCCCTCTCCCTCGCTCTCCCCCGCTCGCTCGCCTCGGAGGACAGTCGGCAGACGCTCCACAGCACCTCCTCCTCCTTCACTGACCGGGAGAGGTAATGACACAGCACGATGGCTAGGTTCGATCTACAGGTAGATTATTGTTGTTTTCAGCCAAATTCAGATACCATTATCCCGTACTGAGTTTGAAATCCCACTTTTCTTGGTTTTTCGTAACGTTTCCCTTACGAGGAAAACAACTGGAGGCAAGTGTGTTTTGTTCTTGGAGTAATCCTGCTTATTCAAAACCTTTATTGATCTCACAGTGGAGAAACTCACTTGTTATATCAGCTCTCAAGAACACTTAGGGGGTGCAAATAGACAGAAAATGTGCAATCTAAGACAGGATAGTGTGCAAACAATTACATAGTAAATAGAGGCATCTTCATTACTATGAAAAAAAGCTTTAAAGGTCTGGTTAGTAGCTCACTGTTATTCCAGCCCCATGTGTTTTCTGTTGGCAGTAATTGTGTTTACAAGTGACAGAAGTTATGGCTGGATTGGTGGAATGGAAGCTTATTTGCTTTTCACATGACAAAGCACTTCACACAGGGATGGTAGGGTTAGGGCTGGGCAATTACCGTAATTGAAATTTAATTGAAATCTCAATCCCTACTCTCATGTGACTTTGTAATCGACAGGTTTACAGCCATTTCTTTGGCAGAAACAGAACCTAGTTTAGGAAGATTTTTTTGTGTGTTAAATGAAACTGTAGAAAGCCTTTGTTAAAGTTTGAGCTGAGTTTTATATAAAAGATGTTTAACTTTTTAATGTAAAAAGAAAGTTGACATTATTAAGTATTTCATATCCATCCCCGTATCCATGGTTACATATACATTTAATTCCAAAAACCAGACATCCTAAAAAAACTGAAATAAAATGGATCCTGAAGCATCATGGGGCTATTAAATGGTAATAGGTTAAAGGAGCTATACCTGATGTTTTGATTAGAAAAGAAGGAAAGAGGAAACCACTAAATTAAAATGTTAGTTACCAAACTCGTACTATCTTTTCTAATATATTCGTAGTGTCCCAATTGTTCACAGGGACGAGTTTATAGGCACATTTCATCACTTGCAGTGTCACTTTTCAGGGTCACTGTCACAGAAATGCTAGAAAACTAGCCATGAAAATTTATGAAATTGATACAAATGCTTAATAATTGAGTGCACAGAGTTTTTCATACAAATATCTGAGTTTACCAAACGTATTCAAGAATCCTATTTCAGAACATGTTTGTCAGGATCTAAAGTACAGCAGGTTGTTTAAACAATAGATACCAATGGAGACAGATTTTTGTATTAATTCCAGAGGACATTACTTAACCTAAATGATGGCAGCCTTTATGATATTACAGTTTCTATTAATTTGTGATTATTGTGTAGCCCTGTAAGGTAATAAATAACTATCAATGAGGAGGTGTCCATAAGTAGTTTAAAAAGCCTGAGCGATGAATAATGGAGGACCCTTTAGAGCAGGTCTGGAGGCTGTGGGAGTTTTGAAGCTAAACTGGAAAGATTTTTGACAGAGTTGTGGAAAGTTTTAACTGCTGCCACTGGTTACACCTCCGAGTCCCCAGAGCACTGTCTGTGTCACGCCACAACCGAGATGGATCGAAAAGTTTTCTTTCTCCAACAATATCTGCGGCAACTTTAATTATTTGCTCCCTCTTTCATAAAGCGACTGCCCGCCTACAGTGAGATGGTGAATTCCTTGTGCTAAAGTTTAAATCAGTGTTGAAGATTGAGTCGCGCGAACTGCATCGATAGAACACTTTGTAAGAGATTATTTACCATAAGCAGGTTACCAAGTGTGCAGACTGTGTAGTTAAACCAGTGCAATGTAAAGCACTTTATAGTAAAGTAGTTACAGTATCATGAAAGGAGCTTTGTTAAAGGGATATTTCGGGATTTTTGACATTGGGCCTCATTTCCTAGTTATCCAGAGTGTTGTTGATGTCTGGAGATATTTTTTTCTTAAATTCTTGCAGTTCTTATATTTGAAGAGTCTAGTGGCGCTAGGCTAATGCTAGGCTAAAGCATTTCTACGGTAACAGCTACCCTGCATTAAAAACAGTCTGACCCACTCCACAGTGCACCTGAGGCAAATAACTTATGACACCAGACTAACGATATAAATGTCTGTGTCGATAGAATCATTATATTTAAAATAACTTATATTTGAGCAGCATCAGCTTCGTGGCTGTAAGCTAACGCAGCGGCGGAGTTATCTGCGAGAAAATAGTCCTTCAAAATGCAGTAATTCATGTGATACAAGGTCAGTTATATTTCAAATATTATTCTATTAACACAGACATTTATATGGTTAGTCTGGTGTTATAAGTGATTTACCTCAGGTGCACTGTGGAGTGGGTCAGGCTAACTGATACCATAGAAATGCTTTAGCCTTGCCCTAGCCTAGCGCCACTAGACTCTTCAAACATAAGAACTGCATGAATTTAAGAAAAAAATATCTCCAGACATCAACAACACTCTGGATAACTAGGAAATGAGGCCCTATGTCAAAAATCCCGAAATATCCCTTTAACTGTAAGGTATTATTAAAAGAACCTAAAACAAACAATTGTGTAAATGCGCTGTACAGGTGAAACTCGGAAAATGTGAATATCGTTCAAAAAGTTCATTTATTTCTGTAATACAACTTATAATGTGAAACTAATATAGGATATAGACTCATTACATGCAAAGTAACATATGTCAAGCCTTGTTTGTTATAATTTTGATGATTATGGCTTACAGTCCATTTTCTAAATTATGAGATTTTTTATTCGGGGTTTTTACAAGCTGAGCCATAATAGTCAAATTATAACAATTAAAGGCTATATGCATATCTCACTTTGCATGTAATGAGTCTATACCATACTGTATATTAGTTTCACAGTTTAAGTTGAATAACAGAAATGAATGCACTTTTTAACGATATTCACATTTTCCGAGTTTCACCTGTACATCGAAAGACAGATTTTATTTTTTAACGCCGCTGTTAATTATTTCAGTGAGATGCGGTGGTTCTCAGACTGTGATACCTGTTGTATTGATGGTGGTACTTTTCATTTTATTTGTGATAATTTAACTAATGCTTTGGAAATACCTCCAAGTCACGTGGTTTTCAGGCGCCTTTCTTGTTTAGACATGGTTTACAGACAGTTTAGACACACTTGATTTGATCTTGATCTAGGTCTGGGGTTGCTGCAGTTCGTTAGGTCTAGGTTCAGAAACACTATGTGCCCAAAGAATGAGATCAGCTGACGACCTGAACATCCTGAACGACCTGGTTATTCCATCAAAGCCCTGATGGCTTGGAATGGCAGGATTCTTTGGGCTCACATTTTGAAAGAGAGGTTCAGGGAGCATGAGACACCATTTTCACACATGAGTCCAGATCTTATACCCATTGAGAACCTTTGGGATGTGCTGAAAAAGGCTTTGCGCAGTGGTCTCACTCTCCCATCATCAATAAAAGATCTCAGTGAGACATGAAGGCAACACTGGATCTTTTGACGTTGCAGAGGCTCACTGAAACAACGCCACAGTGAATGCGTGCTGTAATCAAAGCAAAAGGCGCAACAACGAAATAGTAGAGCGTGTGATCCTTTTTGTGTGGCGACTTTTTTTTTTAGTCTGGCAGTGTATTTCAATTGTTTATTTCTTAAGACAGAATGAAAGAAAGAAACGACGCTCAAAAACTTCAAGTAAAATTCAACTTTTAAGCCAGTCGACTGTTTATTTTTTCTCATCTGTAGCAATATGCCAAAATCGATATCAGAAACAGACCTTGCCTAAGCCTTTAAGCTAGTCTCTTTTAAAGCATGACCATTCCACTATCCACTAAAAAAAGGACCAAAAAATGCAAAGCCTAATTGTAGCCATTTTGAACACTCCAAGGCTTTATTTTTTTGTGTTTTGGTGGCGCCTGAGTCCTCCTTTGTTTCGTTCTTTGTAAAAAGGTACAGTATAATTGGACACTGGAGTTTTCCCCAGAGGAGCTCCACATCCGCGAGTGTAGCTGCCTTGGCTGAAAAATATTTTAAATTCCCTACTCCACATGACTCATCCTGGGCCAGTGAATAAGCACCCTCCATAAAACGATGCCTTTATTCGGGAGGTATTTAAAGTTAATCTCAATCTGGATAATTATAGCATGTACTGAGCAGCTCGCTCCCCACAATTTCCTACACCCCCCCATCAGCTTTGCCTGCTCTCAATCCCCCGTGAAGAAGCTCTCAATTTCTCCTTACAACATGTCCCGATTTAAACGCCTGTGCTCCACTTCTTTCTTCTTCAATCATTTGTGTTCTTGTATTTGTAGGCCGCACTGTTGTTGGGCAATGCTTCAGTAGCAGTGCGCGACCGCAGCGGGTTCATTTCCAAGCGTCAGAGATATTAGTCAGGAGTACATCGTCAGAGGATTAACCTACTGTACATGTTTAGGCTGAAGAGAGAAGCCTGAGCACTGTGGAACCACATAATATAATAATGCGTTATGTTGCATTGTTGTAAACACACTTGAGTATTCTGCATGTAATAGTCCCTCTCCCTTTTCCACTCTCAAAATGACTGACATTTGTGAGATCTATGACGCTCTTCTTTGTTTTAAATTCAATACACCTTCACCGACCTTGTTCTGATCATGGTAGTGCTCAAATTACCTTCGCTACAATGTGGCCGTGTTACCAACTGAGCAGCCTATGTTTTTAGTTTGTTTCAAATGTTTTTTTCTCTAGACCAGTGGTTCCTTGGGGGTTGTGAGCACTTAGTGTAACCCCTTGAAGTTTGATCCAGGCTGCAATGGGTGCGTACCTATGTTCCCCCGGGGAGTTGGTACATCAACCAATCACAAGTCCTGACAGTGAAACGTCATACATAGATTGGTATATCATTCAGCTTAACCCTGACCCTGCCCTAGCCACTAACCTTAAGGATAGTGGGCTGGTGCCTAATCTTAGGTTCCCCCACTTCTATAGAGTTCGGGAATGTGATGTCATATCATATATACTGGAGTTATTGTTCACATTAAACACTTGGACACCACAGTGTGTTAGATATATTTACCAGCAGTAACTCAGCAGCTAACGGAGTTCTTCCACGGCTTTTTTCTCCACTTTTTATACTGTTTTTAGCTAATGTTAGTCAATGGAAATGTATGCTAACAGCTGCAAAGATGGCGGATCTCCATGGTAACTGTGGAATTTCCCGAACTCTATTGACGGGGGAACATAGAGCTGACCCCGGCTGCAATGATGAGACCACTCGAGGTTTTGTGGCTTTTATATGAAACTCTGGAATCAGAAATAACCAAGACAGGTGATTACTGGTGGTCTGACACTGTCTTCCGCCCCTAAACACACCACACCAGATACAACCCTATTATTACAGAGTGTTGTTATGGTCTGTCTATGGAGCAATGGCAGTTACTCCCCTGACAAGCTAACTGACAACGATTGATTTGACTTGACCAAACAGCATTATAAATCACAAAAATATCAAATAATCACTTAAAACAGAGAATTAACAGTGTTATGTTACAGATGAAACAAATCATGATTTAAAGTTGAGTAAAATTACAAAAATTATCATAAATCGTGCACTGCACACAAAGGGGAAGAGGAGCAAAGTGTGTAGCCATGGTAACCACCTCTGCCAGGTAAAATACACTCCAAATAAAAGGGGGTTGATATATTTTGATGAAATTCGATGAACAATTTAGTTTAGTTTAGTTTATTTATTTGTTTGAGCAGTTAACCTGGTCAAAGGGAGTGGGCTGAAGCCAAGGCTTATAAGCGCCCACCAAAAATAACCAAACAAAATAACCTTGTTACATTAGCTCGGGGTGATTTCAAGATATAAAAAAGAAAATTAATGAAAGTGTATGAAGGTTCTTGAGCCAGCTTCTGTACTGTAGTTGAAGACACACATCAGTGTCGCTGACGAAGGCTTTTGGATGAGAGGCGCAACGTCCTACACTCCAACCACAGAGTACAGAAGATGACTCAAGAACCTTCATCTAGTATGGACAACTCCTGTACGACTGAGAGCCTACACAGACAGTGAAAGTGTAGTCAATGAAGACAGCAGAGTCTTGTGAATTGAGGTCAAACAACAAAATAAACATATACATTTTTAGTGGGGTCCCGGATTGTTGGCAATTCTATAACGTAGCCAAAAATGGTGTCGCTCCGATTTATCTCTGAGAGGCCGTAGTACCATATCAACCATTTAGAGCACTTCGCTCCCAAAACTCACGGTTGCTTGTGATTCCACGCATTTTTAAAACCACAATAGGAAGTAGAGCTTTTAGCTATCAAGCTCCTGTCTTATGGAATCAACTTCCATTCTACGTCAAAGAAGCAAACACTGTCCCCATTTTTAAGACTAGGCTAAAAACGTTCCTCTTTGAAATGGCCTATGGTCAGGTCAGCTTTTTATTGTATTTCATATACATTGTTTTTTTACATACAGCTCAGGGGCTGAGACGGGCTAACCCCCTGACTTTTTAAACATTCAGATCATAATGCAGAGTGTTTTGAATTTCTGTATGGCTGTATAGTTATATGCTGTTTATGGATGTTTTAATTGCATTGTTTGTATTTTGTTATTCCTGTTATAGCGCTTTGAGATGCACTGTGTGCGTGAATAGCGCTTTACAAATATTGATTGATTGATTGATTGATTGATTGATTGATTGATTGATTGATTGATATAATGTTTGAGGTCGCAGCCTGAAAAGTTTGGAAGCCCTGCTCTAGACCAGTGGTTCCCAACCTTTTTTCCTTGAAGCCCCCCCTGTGCTGTAGTCCGCACTGTCGCAGTCTAAAACTGTTGCCCCCACAAATATCAAAACATACAAGTTATTGCTAAAAGGCGTTATAGTTTTATGCTTCATTATCAGTCATATTTGATTAATTTTGTTCATTTTGTTTGTGCAAATGATGTCACTTATGACCGTGGGAGGCCCGCCCTCTACGTTGGGATCCACTGCTCAATACCAGCTCATAACTTCAAAGTACCACCAGGCCAAGATCAAATCAGGACAAAATGAATTACTTTAGACTATGTTTGCAGAAAGAGACTAGCACATATTTTATTCTTACTACAAAACTATGAAAGTGTCCAAAGTAGTTGAATAAGCCACAATAAAGCATAATATTGGGCCCATAACCACATGGTCTAGGAATCCATCTCATCCTCATTTACCTCTCTGTTTTTCTCATGTTAACTTTCTCTTTCTCTCTCTCTGGCAGGATCCCGGTGGTGAACCTCTGAGAGATGACTGTGTTTTTCCATAAACAGTTGAGCGAAGCCCGAGGAGAAACATCCACTTTGACCGGAGGGTGTGCCTGAAGCGCCGTTTTATTTTCTCTGAAACTGTGAAATGAAGTCAGGGTTCCCAGGTTCCCAGCCATCACAAAACACAGAGGCTCCCAAGGTTCTCCAAAGCCCCAAATCTGCCGAAAGTCTCTCCTCCGCCTGTCTACAGTGCAAAACCTTATCAAGTTAATCTCAACTTAAAATGACTTGACGAGGAATATTGTCGGTATGACATATCTGTTTTCCTTTTGGACCTCAATTTCATGACAGCTGCGGTATATTTTCAATTTATTTCCACATTTTTACTTCTCTTTTCAAACCAGATTGTCTTCCATTGACAGTGTTCTGCTCTCTTGTGCAACTACGTTTTGTTTTTGCAGCTATTATTGATTATTTAATTGTTTTGTGCATCTTTGAGTGATCCTGCATATAATATGTATCATGTTCTGAAGACCACAAATCACGCTTTCCCGCTCCTGCTGAAGTCATGAAGTGATTCTCCTCTATATTTTTAATGTCCTAATGCATCACCGTATGCATTCTGATCATTTCAGTGCTCAGATTGCCTCCACCACACAGTATGGAGTATCCAATTGCATACTTACCAGAAAATATTTTTATTATCCAAATCATGCTGCCCTGTTTGCCACATTAAAGGAACAGGCCACTGTTTTTCCATACAGAGATATGTTCTTACCTAAGCTTAGACGAGTTGATGCGTAACTGTCTGGTCTTTGCGCGTGTGCTCAGTCACGCCAAAAAAAAATAAAGATGTTGTTAGCGATTAGCCTCTCCTCCTCTCTTCTATGGGGCCAAACGGGGGTGAAGTTAGAAGCGACCAAGCTCTTCCACCTTTTACCTATTTAAATACGGTTACATGAGTAGTTACACGATCCAAGTATAGTCACACAAATTAAACAGGCGTAATAATACCTTAGAAGCACTTCGACTTTACCGCGTGGACGTCGAAGTGCTCCTAAGGTGTTATTACGCCTTACAATATAGTTCCCTTTTTTATCCGCTTAGAAAATCGACATGTTTAATTTTGTGTGACTGTACTTGGATCATGTAACTACTCATGTGACCGTATTTAAATAGGGAAAACCTGGAAGAGCTTGGTCGCCTCTAACTTCACCCCCGTTTGGCCCCATAGAGGAGAGGAGGAGAGGCTAAATGCTAACAACATCTTCAGTCTTTGTGCGTGACTGAGCGCACGCACAAAGACCAGACGCATCAACTCGTCTAAGCTCAGGTAAGAACATATCTCAGTATGGAAAAAACAGTGGCCTGTTCCTTTAACATTAAACTACTACACTGTCTGACCGCAACAAAAGCGTCCACCAGGTGTTAACTGACTGCTATGATCTATATTCATATTCCAACATGACAATGCCAGGATGAATCGGGCTCACACTGTGAAAGAGTGGTTCAGGGAGCGTGACACATCGTTTTCACTCATGGATTGGCCGCCACAGGGTCCAAATCTGAACCCCATTAAGAATCTTAAGGATGTGCCGGAGAAGGCTTTGTGCAGTGGTCACACTCTCCCATCGTCAATACAAGATCTTTTGACGTTGCAGAAGCTCATTGAAGCAACGCCACAACTGTGATCAAAGCTAAAGGCGGCCCAACGAAATATTTGAGCGCGTGACCTTTTTGTTTCGGGTCGGGCAGTGTAAAGCAAGATTATGAATATTCTGAACAAGTCAATTTAACCTGATGATTTCCTTGTTTTTGGAGTGTCTTATTTCCCGTGGAGTGTTTGGATTCCTTTCCCTGCATCACTGTAAACCTGCTCCCTTGTTTTCCTCCATTTGTATGGCCCCGGGCTTTCAACGAGACGCCCGTACCACAAAGCACTTCAACTTGTGCATGTCTAATTCATAAGCAAGCAGTTTAACGTCCATGCAGCATCCGATTACCCCAGAGATGCCCCTACCTCCGCTTCCTCTCCCACCTCCCCCCCTCCCTCCCGCACACGTAACACGGCTCGGCGTTAATTCGAAGCCGGCGCTCGATAATGGAAATGACGCATACAGTGTGTGTTTGACTCACTCGGATTAGCAATGGTTAAAAGCTGTTCTTAGCATCTCGGAACAAAGCTGGTTCTAGCGGCAGCCAACAGGCAATGTATTTAACACGTCACGCTCCAAAAAACGCTGTTTATTCCCTGCTTTGGGGCGTCTGAAGTGCAAACATTTGTGGGTCCTCCGCACCAGTGTGTGTGTGCTTCCAAATGGGCTTTTGCTTTAGTTTTTCCTCATGATTCGTTCGGTTAATTATCTGGCCCACGTTCACCGTCGTACAAGCCGGACTCTGCGAACGAGCCCCCGAGTGGACTTAAGAACATATTGAGAAGAAAATCAATGTTTGCCAAAGGTTTTTCAGGCGCTGGGGCAGTGCAAAGACTCAGAGATTCATGTCCAAATGGGGGGGGGGGGGGGGGGGGGAGCCTTGTTTGTTGGAGTGCACAAGCGATCAAAGGAGTAATGTTTAACAATACAAGGACATTCTTCACACTGTCGTTTTTCATTATGGAGTTACTGGTTACACTGCTTTGGCAGAAAAAGACGCCACCTTGATTTAACCGAGCAAATCAGTAACAGCAACACATTGGATAATTCCTGCCTGTAGAAAGAGGGCAGCTCGCCGACCCGAATATACTGAATGACCTGGTTATTCCATCCAAGGCAGCGCTATGTTCTTCCATATACAAGGAGGACAAAACATGGATCAAATTGTGGAAAGTGGTACAAGGACTGGCCAATCCACAGAGCCAAAAAGTAGCCAAAAATATTTACTGAAGTAAGAGTAACGTTACATTAAAGAGGGGGGGTATTATGTAAAATCGACTTTTTCAAGCTTTATATCATGTTATTATGTCATTCCCTCATTAAACACATGCCTGGAGTGTTGCCTTGGCTCATTCACATATTTTTGAGTAATCAGTAAAAACTTAGACGGCAGCCATTTTAGGTGTAGCTATGCCTCAGTCCTCCTAGGAACGCCCCCACCTCCTGGAGACGCCTCTGGACCTTTTCGTCACCAGCCAAGCCACCAACCACTGCTCCTCAGCTCAGCAGAGCCCCCTCCCCGCACAGTGTTGTTGTTTAAATGCCACAGCAGTGTGCTGAAGGGGGCGTGTCGGAAAGCTTCTTAAAGAGACAGAGGCCTATTTCAAGACGTTCAGTACAGCCATTTTGAGAGAGCAATTTTATTCAAGGCAGTTATTTTAATTTACTGCATATACAGACCAACAGAAGGTTACGTCATCATTGTAGTATGCTATAGACTGGTGCTATGTGATTGAAAGAAGCATAATACCCCCTCTTTAAAATCATTTTACTCAAGTAGATTAGATAAAGTAATTAGTTAAGATACTGCTTGAGAAAAAGTGAAAAAGGATGCACACAGCAACTGGAGCTCCCAAAGTGTTACAGTTTAAAGAATAAAGAAAAATGTGGGATACTTTTTCACTTTTTCTCAATTGTTTCACTTTTGGATCCAGCCTCATCTGCTTCTCGATGTGCGTGTCTTTTTCCATTCAGCTTAAAATACCACTGACTGACTCACAGAGTGTAAAAGCGATATTTATATCTACGGAGTGAAGTCATTAGGCAGACAAAACGCTCATACGTACGAATATACCTGATGCTTTGGTCACTTGTAGATTCACTCACAGTGGAGGAGTGACCAAAATGTTGTACTCAAGAGTGCTACTGATACTTCAAAATGAAAATACTCATCTGCTCTTAAAAGTGCTTCTCAATAAAGTAAATCTAACTACCCACCTCCACCTATGCAAGTGTGAAACTTATGAAGCACTTTTGTCCCATCACGAAAGAAAAAACAAATCTTTTTCCCGTCATTCAATATATTCACATAACCGACTGACCTCTTTCTTTGGTCACATGACTACTTACAATTACTTAATTAAAAAAAAGTTTACAGAGTTAATTCCAGGTGACGTCTTTCTGTGACTGGGCGTGTATCTGAGCTGTCTCGAGTGAACCAAAGGAAAAGTAGCACATTTGAGGAGCATCGTGTTTGTGTCTCCTCTGCTCTGCATGTACAGTTTACAGTAAAAAGCCCACCAGAGCTATTATTTAGTGTCTATTTTATCAATCAGTAATGTCTTCAAGAGATTTTCAGATATTTCAGAGTGTGTGTTTGACTTTTTTTCTGAGCAGCTTTGAAATGTGATCCCTGCACCGCAACAAAATGAATAACTAGAGGACCTAAAATGTCTTAAAGTCTGAATTTTTAACTGGTTTAGATTTAGCTACATATTCAGTTTAGATTTAACTTTTTTCTGTATATCAAAACATTGGATTTAGCTTTTATTTATTGATTTGTGTTGCAATTATTTTGGTTCGTATTAATAATATAACCATTCTGACCTAAAGAGTATAGAAACAAGTACAATCTTCTGGCCGTAGTAAAGCTCCATTCGAAGTAATTTTAGGCACTCAATATATTTATTTTCTGCAGTGTACACACAGTCTTTCATAACAGGTTGTGTTCACGTGATGATATTTCTTTGACTTTTAACTATGAAAACGCAAATGATCTCTGTAATTACTTGGCCAACCAAGATGTACCTAAAACTTGCACAAAGTTAAAGGCCCTATACCTGATGTTTTTGTTTTGTTTTTTCAAATAGTGGAATAAAATGAGTAAGTAGTCCCTAAGTGGGCTCTATTAATGTTGCGTTCCTAGCAGCTGTTAACTCAGAGCGTCCCAGCTGAATAAACTCTTATATAAACAAAACGGTCAATGCTACAACGGCTAGCGAATAAGATGCTAACGTTACACCGTCGCACCAGATATGATTCAAAACTCGCTAAATAACGTTATTGGTTGTTTTCAGGTTCTAGAATGTGATGTCACAGTGGGGGGCAGGAGCCAGTTTTTCCTATTAACTGCATTACACTTTCACAAGTCGTATCTAAAAATAAAATGTATGAATCACAAAAATAATCATTAATATCAGTCACTGGGTCCATGATCTCTCTGTACAAGACCAAACATTTCCTCAAAAACAAATAATTTGACCTCTATATTATAGGCCTTTAGAATGCTGTGATGTCACCTGAAACCCAGCAATACTGAGGACTGTGACCAAAAGTAGCGTTCACTTGACTGATGCAGTGGTTTTGTTAAAGCCGCCATGCTGTTTTCATCTCGTATCTAAACTCGGAGCGCTCTGGTCATCTCCGAGTTTACAAATTGTAATTACCATTTCAAGCAGAGTTCCAGGACATTTTTCCAAGTGGTAGGTCAGACATTTATCAGTTGCCTGGAAGCATAAGCAGACATTTTAGGGGGGGGGGGAAAGATCTTTGTGTGCTGTGTGGTCCTAATTATAAAGCCTTATATCGATGTTGACCTGGCAGGCTGGTTGTTTACATGACCGAGACAGTATTTGAATTTCAAACCCATAGACTGTATATATCAATGGACAGAGGGCGTTCCCCCATAGCATTCAGCATGGGCTAACTGAAGCTCGTTCATGCTAGCTGTTTGGCTCCATTATTCAAAATAGGGTTAAAATAAAAATAGTGAAAGTAAAATATAGGACAATGTTGAGCATGTTAAGACAAACACATGGAGGTGAGACTGACAAACCTGTGTCCAACAGTAACTTAAAGAAGACAAAAAAGCATGAATGAGCAAGAGACTTCCGGAGCCTGCCCCCATTTCCTTTGGGCTTCTCGAAAGAAAGAGGCTAAAATTAGTCCAACATTAGTCCAAACAAAAAAAACAGGTATAGGACCTTTGATGTCATCAGAGTCAGCATAAATGAAGGTGAAATCATTTTGTACCAATAGTGTCATAAAGTGGTGTTTTTTATTCAATCACAGAGGCGCGGCTGTCAATCAAAAGGACTTTAAGCCATAAGTTTAATATGGCAACTTTGTGGACTCCAAAAAAATTACAGTTCTTTGTGAGTTTTATGTTCAAATGTAGTAAATCGACCACAGTTATATCGACCCCTGCAATCCCTCTTTGTTCTCACATAGTATATTACGTGAACACAACCTACAGAAACTGTCCTGGTGGCATCATCATCCGTGGCTCGTCGGTTCAATCCTTGCAGTCTTGTGATATTGCGTAGCCTTCCTCTGTAGATGTGTGGTTTCACTGTACCATGAGACCCCAATAAAGGCTCTGGCGTTTTATCCCCGTCTCCACTCTCTGTTTATTTGTGTGCTTGTTGAATGCGTTCCCTTGGGAGCTAAGCGATCCGCACAGCGCTTTATGGCTAGGATAAGCCTTACACTCTGCATTTTAATAGCCACCCTGTATCCTAATCTCCTTTTCCTCCCCTGAAGTGAACATTTAGTCCCGACAACGGCTCTTTGCATTGATTTTTATTTTTTGAACCACAGATTTGGCTTTAAAATGTCCCACCCGTGCCAATCACATTTTAAAACCGCAAGTAGCCGCTTCATGAAAGGGTCTGGAGAAGAAAGCCGCTGAACATGTTTGAAGATTTCCCTTATCTCTTCAACTCATACGGATTCCTGTCGCTTCGGAAAGATTAGCAAAAAGCTGAGCGTGAATTTTCCCCTCTGCATTTGATTTTTTTTTTTTTACTTTTTCTCCCCCCCCCCCTCAAACAAATGCCAATAAAATAAGAATCGCAAGGCGGAGAAATGCCACTCGAGTGTATTGTGATTCTGTGCCAGGCTTCTCCTGCACTGCTGGTGTTTTCATCTCTTGCAGGCAATTTATACTGATCAATCAAACTAATTGATTGGGCCGGCTTCCAATTGGAACTTTTAATGAGCGTATAGTTATGAGACATTTCCCCCGGCAGGCGCAGCAGCGGCGTCGAGTGGGATGTGCCGACAAACAAGACAAATGTCCAAGTTTAGGAGGACGCGGGGCAGTAATTGCTCATATGCTTGCACCATTTAGATTGCCACACCTCGGAGGTCTCACTGTTTCACTAGAACGTTTGCTTTAAATGTGCAGGTACATGCCAGGTCCGGCTGACTGAAGGACAGCTTCATCCACCAGGCTGTCAGGAAGCTGAACTCTCTTCCTCCTGTGGTACTTTCCAGCCTCAAAGACTCTGAGTGCTGGCCCCTCTATCGTGTCCATGTGTATTTTGAATATTGCTCTCTGTAATTTGTTACACTGATGCAATTTCGATTTTCATTTTATGCTTTAACAACACAATGTCCCCTGTGGATCAATAAAGTTTGTGTAACTTAATCATGTCTTAGCTGGAACTGTATCATCATATAATTAGAATATCATGAAAAAGTGCATTCACTTCGACTCATTACATGCAAAGTAAGATATGTAGAGCCTTTATTTGTTATAATTTTGATTATTATGGCTCAGTTTGTAAAAGCCCCAAATTAAAAATCTCATTACATTAGAATATTTTGGAAATGGACTGTAAGCCATAATCATGAAAATGATAAAGACTTGACATATGTCACTTTGCATGTAATGAGTCTCATATATTAGTTTCACATTTTAAGTTGAAATACAGAATTAAATGAACTTTTTCATGATATTCTAATTATATGACAAGCACTTGTGTACACTGCCCGAGCAAAAAAAAAAAAAGCTAACTAAACTAACTAACTGTTTTGACCTGGGGTTGCTGCAGATGTGCCCAAAGTATGAAATCAGCGGACAAACTGATTATCCTGAAAGACCAGGTTATTCAACACAATGGATTTCTTCTTTCCTGGTGGCACAGGTATATTCCACGATGACAATGCCAGGATTCATCGGGTTCACATAGTGAAAGAGTGGATCAGGGAGCATGACACATTATTTTCACTCATGGATTAACCACCACAGAGTCCAGATCTTAACCCCACTGAGAATCTGTGGCATGTGCTGGAGAAGGCTTTGAATGAACGAGATGTGTGATCAAAGCTAAAGGCAGTACAGAAAAGTATCAGGGTGTTTGAGTTTTTTGTGGCAACTTTTCCAGTCACTTCACATTAGTGCAACGTTCATTCACTTCGCTGTCACAGATGGTCACAGCTGCCCTGGGGCAAACTGATAGAAACAAAGCTGCCACCAGTACTTACGGCCCTTTCCCCCACATCCTTATACATTCACCACATTAGGTCAGATGGGTGAAGAAATCTTGTGAACTACATTGGGGTTTGTGCCCCTCATGTCCAAGTACTAAAGACCAAACTTGAACACATGTGAGTCCAAAATGCGGGCTGTTCTGAACTCTCCCTTCCTCCCGTTCTACGTTAGATTGTCATAGATTGTTACTGCAGGGCTGCTCCACTGAGCGGCAAAGCAAATCACTCCTGCCCCTCGCCATCAAACTGAACTCTGTGATTTAAGAGAACTACAGTTTTCTGTTTTTTGTTGGATTAACTGAATAAAGCCTTAAATCCTGGTCTATTGTATTATGCTTAGAGATATTTATCATTTCAATTACCTTTACATCAAAGTTATTTTCTTATTCCTTTGTTTGTATTTCTTTGTTTGAGAAATGGCATGTTAGCATCTATATTTTTGTTATCTTGTTTGTTTTGTTGTAACACATAAGGCACATGCATGTAAACACGCCATGCCACATTTGGATCGGATGGCCTTGCCGATAAACCACAGCCACAAAGTAAATCTGATTTTGATATACAGCAGGCCTTAACCAGAACTACATTAAATGGCACTAGGTTTAACACAGGACTATCAGGGGAGTGTGGACCTCTGTATTTCAAGTGTATGGCCTTGGCTCACACCTATAATAAACAGACATGAATCACTCGCCAAGTACCACCAGCCGCCCCACACGCTCTTTCTTTCTCTTTTTTTGAAGCAAACAGCTGCTAGATTTCACAGCTTCGGGCTGGAAAGAGAGAAAAAAAACTGTGGACTGCTGAGGTTCAATCACACTGCCTGAAATTAGCACCACTATTTATAGAGGTGATAAAGAAGAAACCCTAAGGTGGCGCTTAAAAGGAAAAGTAAATCTGAACTTTGTCTGAGCTACTCTGCTATTTGCTAATGGTCAGTTAATTGCAACCATGCATGTCCATAAGACAAGCATTTAGCAAAGGGATGTATACAAAAAAAAGAAAGGTTTGAAAATACCTTTTTACATAGTGGATGATAAAAGCAAAAATCAGAAATCTTTTATGTGTGGTACTTTTGCAAGGTTTAGGAATTAGTGCTAAAATGTGCAACTACAACACGTTACAAGCAGGTTCTTGTCATTGATCATATACAGTACTTGACATTGTAATTTTGCATAATACAGACCAGCGGTTCTCAACTGGTGGGTCGCAGAACCATTTTCAGTGGTCCCAAGAAAGGGAAGGTTTTATTTTCAATATTTTCCTTTTGAAAAAGCATACACACACTACTGAGTCTGTTCAAATGTTAAGTTGTTTTGATCATAACAAGCCTATCTAAGGCTTGTTCAGTAAAAATACAGCATTTTACCACTTTATTTTAGCACTCACTTATTAACAGCAAACTAAGTGCTAATTACAGTACTAAGTGATGGTTAATTAGCTCTTATTTGTTATTTATAACGCACTTATTAGTCCTTATTTTACATGGCCCTATTCAACATCTTACAATCGACTACTAACAAACAATTTCCCATTTATTAATTCTTAATTACTGTTTATCAGCCTAAAATTAGAACGTTCTTGGACATTACAGTAATTATAGTGTTAACCTGTTAACTGCCACTTTAGGGTTAGGATTAGTGTTAACAATTATTTATATCCAAATCTCAAAGCGTATTGACTGGAGAGCTTACAACCTATATGGCACTGTGATTCCTCATTTGAAAGCCAAGACCTTCTAGTTTAGTTGTGAGATCTGTGTGAGTGAAACACAACTTACATTACATTTGCCGTTCTTAACCTTAATTATATCCTGATTAGGGTTAACTAACCCTAACCCCAGGTTAATATGCTTCTGGTTATACGGGCCTTATTAGTTGTTAACCACTTAACCCCCACCTGAACCGAGCACATTCTCCAGGTCGACTATACCAGACCCGCAAAACTGATCTAAACCGATCTTTTTCCTCATGTTGTTGCCGTGTTGTTGACATTTTCTTGTGGCGTTCTCGTCCTTATTTTCATCTAATTTTCGTTGCTTTTTTTGTTGCGCTTTCATCTTTATTTTTATTGCTTTTTTGTTGTGTTTTTATCTCCTTTTTGTCGCTATTTTGACACTGTTTTTATTGGGTAATGCCAAACTGGAGAAAATCTGCTCGGTTTAGACGGAGGTTAACCTGTTATTAGAGTTAGAGTTAGCAACTCTGCATACCCAAATCCTTCTAGTTTCTAAAACTATGTAAGATCTGTGTGAGCGAAACACAACTTGCATCATATTTGTCATTCCTAACCCTAACTCTAACTCCCTGATCAGGGGGACGGCAGTAATAATAACTCTCAATAAACAGGGACAAAATCTTAAGCAAGGAAACAAATCATACTCGGCCTAAATTATGTCCAATTACCTCTTAATTAAGTATTTGTATCTGAGAATATGTTCCCCATTCTGAAGTGATTAGTATTAGTTCGTAGCTAGTAAGATGTTGAATAAGGCCATGCAAAATAAGGACTGTGCTTTATAAATACCAATTAAAGCTAATTAACCATCAATTAGTACCTTAACTAGCACTTAGTTAGCTGTTAATAGCTGAGTGCTAAAATAAAGTGTTGCCCACTGGGTATAGACAATATATTGCCCACCTCTAGTTAATTTTTAGCCTCTCATCCCAGACGTTTGTTTTGTTTGTTACTAGTCTTCCTGGGTCCAGACAAACTAACTTATTTTGAGTAGTGTTGACTAGCGTTATTTAGTTTAAAGGGTTTCTTGGTTTCAAGGCAAAGTCATGTCTTGGATTAATGTTGCTATTTACAAGGTTCTCAAAGCGCTACAGCGGGTCATTATTCATTCACTCTCATATATGGCACTAGCTAGTTAATATTGCATGGTATTGTATAGGCGTTGCGCTGCCTCGGGGCTGATGGACGGAAATGTGGCCCCTCTTCTCACCACCAATCACGGGCAAGGTAAGTGTTTCGCTCAAAGACACGGAGTGGTGAGGGATTTGAACCATTTGACGGGAAATCTCTTACCCTATAAAACTGGCACCTCGTTTTCGCCGTAGAAAAATAAAATAGAGATTGAAACGGCCCTAAATTTTCCGATCACTTTAGCGCACGCGTTATATCATTTTTTTCTGTGCGGGGAGTCGGGAGGTTAAACGATAGCAGTGTTTGATGGAAACACAGGGGGAGTGGGTGGGAGCCAAATTGAACAGGCAATTCTGACGTTGACATAGAGGCTCTGGGCAAACCGAGCCACATGAAAAATGAATGCGCTTCGTGAGTGTCTAAAGGGAAGCACTGCAAAACGAGAATGTCCGTATGAGTTACAATGACTGGAAAGTTTTGATTTATCTTGTTTGGTCGTTCTATTATTTGGTTTAAAGGGAATTTCTGACTCTTATTTCAAGCCAAATCATCTGCGGACCGTGGGGAAGTAAAATCGGTCGCATTTTATTTTGCGGCACAGTAATAATAAGGTATTAGAATGGAAATACAATGGTAATAGGATAATGGGGGTATGTATTTTTTAGCTGGGTTTCCATATTATTACCAAGAAAATATATTCTTCCTGATAGCTTAATCTCCAGAGGGTTAAAGTTATGGCATATCAAATAACAAATCATGTCAAATAGAATGACAGATGGGCACTGTGTCCATCAGTATTCAAATACACAATGCTGTAACCTCCTAGCAAAATTGACAGCCATATTGAAAAGTCATATCTTTTTTTCATACGATTCATATTTTTTGGCTCTGCTTTTAATGATGCTCTACAGTGGAGGAAGTTTTGCCAGACAAATTGAAGATAAAAAGCGAATGATGAACAGCAGAGACATTTTTATGGGAGTCACGTTATTCAAATGGAGCAAAGGCACACCTTAAAGGGATATTTCAGGATTTTTGACATAGGGCCTCATTTCCTAGTTATCCAGAGTGTCGTTGATGTCTGGAGATATTTTTTTCTTAAATTCATGCAGTTCTTATATTTGAAGAGTCTAGTGGCGCTAGCCTAGAGCAAGGCTAAAGCATGTCTATGGTAACTGCTAGCCTGCATTAAAAACAGTCTGACTCGCTCCACAGTGCACCTGAGGTAAATCACTTATAACGCCAGGCTAACGATATAAATGTCTGTGTCGATAGAATAATTTTTGAAAGATAACTGACCTTGTATCACATGAATTACCGCATTTTGAGGGACTATTTTCTCGCAGATCACTCCGCCACTGCGTTAGCTTACAACCACGAAGCTGATGCTGCTCAAATATAAGTTATTTTAAATGCAAAATGGTTAAAATTATTCTATTAACACAGACATTTATATCGTTATCCTGGCGTAATAAGTGATTTACCTCAGGTGCACTGTGGAGTGGGTCAGACTGTTTTTAATGCAGGCTAGCAGTTACCATAAAAATGCTTTAGCCTTGCCCTAGCCTAGCGCCACTAGACTCTTCAAATATAAGAACTGCATGAATTTAAGAAAAAAATATCTCCAGACATCAACAACACTCTGGATAACTAGGAAATGAGGCCCAATGTCAAAAATCCTGAAATATCCCTTTAAGTCAGAAAGCTTTTTTGCATGTGGATGTGGATATAGTCAGTGGTACCTAAAAAATGTGCCATTGTTTGGAAAGAATGAAACAAAAGTGTTCCTGACCCTGCAGTTAATAGCGTTGTTCCACTGTTTTGGTTCATGCGACTCCCTTAACATTGGTTTTGTAATGCATAATCCTGATCTCCATTACCTAAAAAGACTTTCCGAATCAAGTCATTTCAATGAATCCACTTTTTTTTTTTCTCTTTGTACAGTGTGTGATACATTAGCCTCTTTAGGGAATAGCCCTAATTAATGGCGTGACCTGCTAACGGATAGCCCCCTTCTGTGAGTTAACATTTAGCAGTGCGCCCTCCGGAGAGACTTCTGAAGTGCATTTGATAAAAGAACAGATGACAGTGACATTAATGAGACTGTCGGGAATCCGGTTTATGTAATGGTCACAAACATGTGTCAACAGAGGTGATACAAAGCAACAAAGGAAACTTCAAAACCAAAAAAGTATTGGGAGCAAAAAAAAAATACATCACAGGTTGATTTACATCTGGTTTAAAAGAGCTCCTATCCATGGGTTTTCTCAAGGGAGGTCAAATCGGGAACGCCGCCTTAGCAATAATCAAAATTTAATGTCTTTTCAATAATGAAAAGTCCACACAATGACGTCCACAACAGGAAAACCTCGACTGAAACCCATGAATACAAGTTGCACACAAAAAAAGGAATATTTTTAGCTAAAAAATGACTAACTCAAATTGTGTTTTTATTAGTTCTGATCAGCTCACGGGCAGAAATGGGTAAGAAAATAAAGTAAAGTAACAAAATCAACACCAGATTCTTCATTTCAACCACTTCCAACTCGTGTAAATATTCCTTTTTTTGTAGTGCCGGCACAAAAATGTCAATAAAATAAGTTCACCACAGACGTCCACATTTGCAGGAGAGATTTCCATCGCACTTTATTTCTGTCTAGGTGAGACTCGGGGGGAGAAAAGAAAGAAAGAAAGAAAGAAAGAAAAAGTCCCATTCCGTTGGTGCAGTGGCTTGATTGTGCACTCAGATACGATGGTTGCTATGAGTCCAAAAAGTTCGTAAGTGCCACTGTTCTTCAATGATGGATCTTCAGTTTGACTTTGACCAAATTTTCCCGCTCCCTCGTAATCTACAGCACGACAGACAAAAAGGACAACATTTAGAGCGAGTACAACGCAACGTTTGTATTTGTATTAGCTTGATTCGTCGCAATTATATCATAACTTTAATAGTTACAATGAGCAAACGAGCTGCAATTGTCGTTCCCCGCAAGTAAGACATTTTTTCTGCCGCCTCTACGGGGTCTAAAAGCTGCAAACCTTTAAAGAGCTCTATGAAAACACTTTGAAAAGGCATGTATTTCTTGGATTAGTTTTACCAGTTCATCGAGTGCACCGTGAACTGAATCCTGATTTCAAAGCATCAATCACAAAATCAGAAAGCGAGTGAATTTGCAATTAGATTTTTTTTCCTCGCTCCAAAATCATTCAGTATTAGTGCAACAACAGTCAACAGCATCGTGGCGGGCAAGACTTTTCGTAACCCTCCTGTGAAACAACCGTTAACATTGGCAAAAAAATCATCATTAATTATGGTCCACATTGAACAAAGTGATGATGCAACGTGGGTGAAAGGCTTTGTGTAAAATGTGTAATATCAGCGTTTAGCCAGATCCCAGCGGTCGCATCTCTGCTGATAAAAACACGAAAGGCAAACATCAAAAGATTCGTATTTTAAAATCATCATAAAATGTACTGTAAATTACACCGCAAAAAGTGGATAAATTACTTCAATACAGAACATCTTACTCAAATGATATTCACTCATTTGGAATCATTTACTTATTCAATCTGGAGTGGATGAGCCGCCAAAAAAATAATGATAATCTTCGAGCCAGGATCGGGAGTGCTTAGCTTTATGTCGCCTGTAAGTGACAACTGCACTATTGAGCGGCAAATTCAGATGCTTCACGCTTCACTGTGACTCTCCTGCCATGTCGAGGCTGAACAATAGGAAAAGTGGTTTGTAAAAGGAGATAACTGTCTGTGTGTTTGAGTAAAAATGCAAATACTGCGCTTCATATAGCCAATAGTAAAAATGTGTGATCAGAGGTGCTATAAAGTACTAAAAGCCAGAAAATAATAAAATGCAAGTATTAAAGGGATACTTCGGGATTTTTGACATAGGGCCTCATTTCCTAGTTATCCAGAGTGTTGTTGATGTCTGGAGATATTTTTTCTTAAATTCATGCAGTTCTTATATTTGAAGAGTCTAGTTGCGCTAGGCTAGAGCAAGGCTAAAGCATTTCTATGGTAAACGCTAGCCCGCATTAAAAAACAGTCTGACCCACTCCACAGTGCACCTGAGGTAAATCACTTATAACACCAGACTAACCATATAAATGTCTGTGTTAATAGAATATTTTTTTTACATAAAACTGACCTTGTATCACATGAATTACCGCATTTTGAGGGACTATTTTCTCGCAGATCACTCCGCCGCTGCGTTAGCTTACAGCCACGAAGCTGATGCCGCTCAAATATAAGTTATTTTAAACGCAAAATGGTTAAAATTAACCTATCGACACAGACATTTATATGGTTAGTCTGGTGTTATATGTGATTTACCTCAGGTGCACTGTGGAGTGGGCCAGACTGTTTTTAATGCGGGCTAGCGTTTACCATAGAACTGCTTTAGCCTTGCCCTAGCCTAGCGCCACTAGACTCTTCAAATATAAGAACTGCATGAATTTAAGAAAAAAATATCTCCAGACATCAACAACACTCTGGATAACTAGGAAATGAGGCCCTATGTCAAAAATCCCGAAGTATCCCTTTAATGTTACAGATGTTTTTATTGCTGAAAAGTAATGTATTGGGGAACTGGCTCACCTCTCCTCAGACCTGACGAGTAACTTTGCTGGGAGCAGGACGATCACCAGCCCGACATGAGGTTTAAATGTATTTTGATAAACCTCAGCACATATGGCGTTATCGTTGTCTAGCATTGGGAGATTGTTTGGCATCGCTGGCATGATTTTATTTTCAACTAAATAATCTGGGTCATATTAGTAAATATTCTTCACAAAGTAGGACATTAAAATTCTAAACACAAGTCAGCTCAACTCTTTTTTTTGGTTTTTTTTTTGCAGAGCAGCTTTGTAGAATTGTTTTTCTTAATTTCCTCGACTATGGCAGCCTAGTGGGAAATTTAATCAAAACTCAATTCATCTGAAGAGCTGTGTTGAGCAATCGTTAATTTGCTTCTAAAACATTTAAGTGTGGCTTCATTATCGGAACAAAGTGCATCGGTGAGTGATGGAAATTACAGGGCTCTGTGCTGCACCCAAACGCGACCGGCAGAACACGCAACTACTGCTTTGCTTCAGTGAAGCTCCAAAACAGCCGGCAACGTCTTCAGCATCTCCTCCGATCATCACTGCGAGGCGAAGCGGATCTTTCGTGAGGAGAGCTTGCGGGGCTGGGGGTATCCAGTGACATTTTGAAGGCGAAGAAGGACATATGTGGAATTAGCCCTGGGTAATTGTGGCGGATGGAGAATGTTGGGCTTCCTGATAGCGGGGTTAGAGCAGTCCGCCTCATAATAGATCAACGCCATGCAGACACACGCACACGCTCACACAATACCCTCAGACCAGGCACTTACACTGGCAGCTGGCTTTTAATGTTTACTGAAAGAAGTGGAAACACACCGATAAATTAACCATGCTCTTCTGCACAACACCGGACTAATGGATCGAGATGTTGAGTGCGAGGCGCAGGCTTTTGCTTCAAAGCTATGAAATACCTTCAAGGTCACGCACTTGGATAAACTGATATGAACTGAATGGATATGTTTGGGTTCATTCATACATGTTGAGTAACCATGCATGTCCAGTCCGTCTCCTTTTCAGGAACTCAGAGCACTTGCCCCCCCACCTGCTGATGTCATGATGTGGCGCTTCCAGATCAGTTAAGCGCACAGACCTACATGTATGCAAGACGTTAACTGTCATAACTATGTCCCCAGATTAGGCAAATATTAAAAACAAGTATTGCCAAAATGAGTTTGCACTAAACCTAAAATGACCCTCTCTTCCCAAACAAGTCCAAATGCACGGACTGTTTTTGCAACAACTTCCTGTAAACATTTTAACGTAAATCAAAAATAAAATGAGATTTAAATAAACGTCAAGTGTGTTTCAATAAAAAAATGGAATAAAAGTAGGACGAGAAACAGTCGTTGCTCTAGGAGGTTAGCATCATGTCGATACGCTACATTCTCAGACCTCCAGTAGCTAGCGCTCAGGGTTTGTTTACACGGCTCCAGGAAAATCCCATCCTCTCGATCTGCTTTTACACATAAACGATGAGGAGTCAACAAAACCGATTTGGAACAGTGAATCTGCAGCTGCACGCCTTAGTCATGGGTTGAGGAGTTAAAGATATGTGCGTCTGATACCAACGTGCTCCTAAGAAATCTAAAGGTTTTCAGAATGGCAAATCTGTCTTCAATGTGCTTAGGCAACCCAGGTTTGGTTGAACATAGTGTTGTTGTTTTTTTAACCAGTAAAACTTCCTTTAGACTCCTTTACTGTCCCAGCCTTTTTGTAAGCTCAGTATTTAGACATGAATCACTTTGACAGGTTTGGCCACAAATAGACTACTGTAAGATATAAAACATGAAACTTCAATGTTGTCCGCAAAGTGAAAAGCATAACACAGGGCCTTTCAAAGAGACTGTTAGGGAAGTGCGTTACAAAACAAAAGCTAATGTTTAAAGTGTTCCGTATTCAGCCTCTTCCTCTGTCTGTGTGTGACTTGAGGAAACAAACAGCCCTGGGAAAAAACAACTTCATTTTAGTGGATGCCGACAATTTGGAATAAATTTGGAGAAATCATTCGACGGCCAAACATATTTTATGTGTCGCACCGTGCAATACTGGGGGGGGTGAAAGTCATTTCTATGCAAAGTTGATGTGTTTCAATTTGTATAAGAAAGCAAGTTTAACCCGCTGGACACCACAAAAACAAAGACATACTATACACATGGTATGGAAACATTAGGTAAAATGACTGAAATTCAGATATCACATTGTATTGTTACACTAGTTTAAATAAATTTAGTAGGCATGAATAAATTGTGACTTGTTTCAAGGTTTCTGACAGTTTACACTTAAAATGTAGTTATTTTTCTTACCTCATTTGCAGTTTTTTTGCTTCAATCTTAGTATCCTGAACTCCAGTCATTTTAACTTTTGCAGTGTACTCGAAGCAGATCCTCACCCTTTCACTTTTGAACTCTTTTTGCCCGGTTGCCGTGGTTCCTGGGAGGAGGCGGGGTCTCGCGGCTCGGCAGGCTGATCTGCATCCTGATTGGACGCGGCTCCTGCGGGGGCGGGGCCCGAGGATGGAGACGCGGCGCTGGCCTTTAGCGTCTTCTGTAAGTTTGAAACCTGAGGGCACAGGGGGAGGAGTCAGATACTCGCTCAAAGTCTATGCATGGAGTTCCAGTGGTCGCTGCAGGGAGACGACTCAATACACACCTCCGTTTCCACTTGAACTTTAATTTTCAGCTGACTCTCTCTGTATTGATTCGCCCGCGTGACCTGCTCCTCGATCCCACACAGCACAGCCTCGCACCCCGAACACCTAGAACACAGAATAACACACAGAGAGTGGTAGGGCTGCATGATTTTCAAGGAAAGGATCGTCTCGAGTTTAAAAAAGAAAACATGACAGCAGCTGCAATCACATTTCAGAGCAAATACAATTTATTCTGGACGATGTTTGGGGGGGGGCATCATTACTGACCACTCCTGAAGCGTGTTGACGATGTTGGGCAGTTCGTTGGGGCCCAAGTCCCGGCCCACGCTGCAGTCCACCTCCACCTGCTGGTTCCTCTGGTCCAGTTTGCCCTGGATGATGTCACAGTACACGGCGTCGATCAGCAGGTCCTCCAGCTCACGCACGTTCTTCATCTCCAGCTGCTGCAGGAGCAGGGAGTACGGCAGGCACTGCAACAGGTTCAAAAGGAAACGTACTTTAATAACAGCGACTCGCCTTGAGATTCAGGCAGAAGGACTGGACTAGCTCTTAATCCTTGGCACTGCCCGCTCTTCTGCTCAAAAGGCCGTGAACCCAGCAGTGATTTGGACTCTGTTTTGACTGGACCACAATACTGATAATATGTTATGCCTTTATTTTTGTTGATTTAGTCTATAACAAATTTAGTCTTTTTATTAAAATACATTCAATCATAGTACTCCGCTTCGTAGCCCTTCTCCCACACGTTCTTGGACACAGAGTTTGTAGACGATAGAACGATATGGGACTCTTTAATGTGAAAAGAAACAAATTAAATTCAAACTGTTTCATTATGAGTTTGGATCTCTTCCCCAGTCGCTCCATTCATTTTGTTTTCTTTTGTTTTAGATTGCTGGTGAATATTTCCGTATGTACTCATAGCGTTCGTTCTCATTGATTAGACTTAAGACCGGCATTATCGATCCACAAGGGAAATTACTTGGTTGTTGTTGCTTTGTTGTCCAATTAAATACTCATCAACACTTGTTAAAAGGCGACATACGTGTAAAAGCAAAGACTGGAACACATTTACAATATTACTCAAAAACTACGCCAGTAAAGATGTAGCCCGCACAGAATGAGTTGGGCTTGGGATAGCTAGCGATTTTGACCATACAGACAGACGACTTTAACGGTCCAGAGAAAAAGCACAGAAACCTCACTTGCCTAAATGTCACTGGGAATAGAAAGGGACAGAATGATTCCTGACTGGCCCATTAGAGACTCGGAGCTCGTGTGCAGGCAATGTTTAAAGCTTTCGACATATCAAAAAGGCGGGAGCAAAAGAACTAATGGCGGCAGAAACTTGGATTAATGTTTGAAAAAAAATGCAGATGGAGCCGGTGAGAATAATGAATCAATTATTTATCCGGAACAGGGAGAGTAAAGGGCACCGCGAGTCGGGAGGGGAGCATTACGCAGAGAAAGTGTCAATGAGTAAGAGAACTGAAAACTCTATGATGAAGAAACACCTCAATATACTATAAGGATTTACACGTTTTCTGTATTTTACACACAAAAACACCAATACCTGAAAGATCCTTGTTTACCTAGTCATTGTGATTTAGCGATTACACATTGTTATTGACAATGTACAAGAAAATACAGAGAACTTCAGCAAAAGAACAAGGCGTGTTGTATATTGATATATCTGTGTTACAGTTTCTTTTATCTTTAGACTAGATATTTGTTAGGCACATCTCTGACACTCCGCACCCTGGCTTCATGTGACTTGAGGCGTGTATCGGTGGCTGCTCCTCTAAAGTCTCCAGCCTTTAGCGGTGAGTACGCTCTGTTTGGGCACACTCACAGCTAGGCACAAGCGCCGCAGGTGGCTTCTAAAATTGGGTCATAAGTTCTAAAAGTCTCACTTTTAAGCTACTGCGACCGTTCTAACTACAGCGAACGTGAAACCGGTTAATCTTGACATCCCTAATAACAAGGCCAGTAAGTAAATAAAACCAAACAAATCATCAAAGGTGAAATTACTTTCGGTTTCAGTTTCAGTATGCACAGATAAATAGGAGAAATGGAAAAGGGTCACGAGTTGAGGCCTGTCTCACATTGTCACAAAGACTGTTCCATAAAACTAAAACACAGCCTCACCGTGTTTAGCCCACACTCTGGGCACCAGCAGGAGACTAATCCTTGAGGTTTTTCAGAGAATGACACTAATGTCAGAGATGTAGTGTACTTTTACGCCTGGCCATGGAGAGACTGTGCTCGTGTCTGCTGAGACTAAAGAGCTGCTAATTGGTGCTGGTAGTGAAGGTAGTGCGAGATCACAGGCTCAGGTCAACCTCGCTGCTGCTCCAGGACGTCTTATTTATGCAAACAGAAGGAGAGACAGGAGCACAGCGCACCTTGAGGTTGGACGCCAAGCTGATGATGGACAGGTGCCGCAGTTTATTCCTTTGTGCCGGGGTCAGCTCTGGCAGTGAGGCCTCTCTCTCTGCGGAGGAACAGAAGACAAAAGATCAAAGTGGGGAAAAACAAACCAGGGATTCAGGTCAGAGAGACCCGAAGTTTCTCCTTGGAAATCGAAAGAAACTGTATCTAAATATTCAAAATGCATTTGTAAACTAGAGTTACGGGTTAAGTGAGAGGATCTTTGAGTATTTGAATCAAAGCCTATAGAGGGAATGCTTTCAAAGAGTGTTGTATTTTGTTTACATTGTGTTCATGCAAATTTGGCCTCTGCTGCAAATTCCTTCAAATACTTATTGTCATGAGAGAAGAGCTTTGAACCGAAGTCTAAAGCAGAGAGAATTAGCTGAAGCATAGTTTAAAGGTTTTACACCCAGAACACCTGAAGATATTGCACAGCGTTTGATTGCACATTTTATTACCATTTACACCCCCCTGAGGGCTCTTCAGAGCTGATGTAACAAGCAATTCCTCCATTTTGAGATTGATAAAGTCCTATCTTATAATCTGCAATTATAGTCCAGACACGGCAAAAACAACTATTCCCATCTTATTACCTTCTAATCTTTATATATCTCCAAACAATCATTTCCTTGTCACCTGCTTCTTGCTTTAGTTCACAGAGAAGGCGTCTCTATTCAAACACACTGTTCCAGGCGCAAAGTTACCCAGAGACGAGCACAGGTGAGCGTGTAACTGTTTAAACAGTCACATTACACAAAGTACGCACGCAGCCCCTCGCTCGAGCCGCCGCTGTGTTTCCGTGGCGACAGGCCGCTCTGACAGCCCCTCGACAGGATGTGCAAGTAAAGTATGTTCCCTATTGGCATGGCTCCGAAAAGAAAAGGAGGGGGGGAAAAAATAAGAAATTAAAGTAGGCTACACTATTTTTCCAGGCGATTGGGAAGATGTTCGGAATAAAATTAGACGTAATTAGCATTCCAGTTCTGGTTATGAAATCCCACGGCCCAAATTCAGAGAAGCCACTGCCATGGAGACAATAGGAATTCCAGATGAAAAGTTTCCTGGTGGTTGTACCTGGGTATTATCTGCCCCTATAGAGTCTCAGTGTTTAAAGCCCTGCAGTTCATAATTAAGGAGAGCTTTTGAGGCAGGCCCCTATTACTTATTTACACAGCACGGCTCGACACCGCCTGCAGTACCTTTGTAGTCGCAGTAGGTTCCATAGGCGAAGAGGTTGAGGAGCTGGTACACCGGTGCGTGAGGGCCATTCTCCAGCTGAAACAAAGAGTTTGACAAGCTTAATAATGACAAGTTCATTCTTAAGTGTTTGGAACATTATTTTCAGCTATAGTTTCTCAGTACATGTTTCAGGCATTTTCTTAAGCCTTTAAAAACATTTAGCAAGAGGAAATGGATCTGACATTTAGGATAATGCATTTTCACAGCTTCTCCCAATGTGACTTTTTACACCAGTGTGTTGTGCCTAATGTTTTAGTGTAAAAGAGCATGCTGGTCTCAATATGACAGAAGCCTCACACCCATAACATTCAATTAACTCAGGTGTTGATTGGTGGGAAAGTCATTTACATATTCATATTTACATATTATTTTGGTAAATTCCACACATTTTGTGAACTAAAAACAATAACAAGTAGGAAGAAATACAAGTGTGCATATTTCTGCATGAGTTTCAATGCAGTCCTATGTGTGCCAGTGTGTGTAACGAAGAATTCACCTCTTTAACATTGGGCAGCTCTAAAATGTCTGAGAAGACGTAGAGTCCTGGGGTCTCGAGCATAGAGCTGACAGCCTGAGCCAGAGCCGAGCCCGACAGTGACAGGAGCTGCTCCACCTCCATCTGAGGACATAGGAGTCAGGACAGGGTTAGACACACTCTCAAAAGGTGCAACTCAAGCACTCTTCGAGCACCTTTGTGTTGTACTTTTTTTATTTTCCGGTGCCTTACAACAAGATTCACTCCACTCATAGTATCCATCCATCTTCTTCCACTTGTCTGTTGCCGGCTGTTGGAGCTGCCCAAATCACATTGCACCAGCCCCTATGGCTCCTCCTGCAGGTGGTGGGTCCACAGAAGGACGGCCTCATGGTTCTAACCGGGACTTTTGGGACTTTTGAACCGCTCTTTGTCTGACCCGTCACCTAGGGCCCGTTTGCCATGGGAGACCCTACCAGGGGCACGAAGCCCCCGACAACAGAGCTCCAGGATCATTCGGGCACTCAAACCCCTCCACCACGTTAAGGTGGAGGTTCCAGGAGAGGACCACTCATAGTAGTATTGTATAATTCATACACAGCGTGTCTGGTGAGGCATCACCCAATTCTTGATTCATTCATTTTCTTTCATTTGTTTACTTATTTCAGGCAAATATCAAAAATACATTCAACACAAAAAGAATCAAGCTCCAATTTTGCCTGAAAGGAAGTGGGAAGAAGAAAACTTATTTAATCCCACCCCCATTTCTCATCAATATTACAGTGACCTTCACTGTTACATCCCCCATTTTGTCCAGCAAACTATAGACTCAAACTGATTAGCAATCATATCTACAACAACATTAATCAATCAGTAGCTAAAACGAGAGCGATCGATCATGGTGGCGTTACCATAGGCAACAGTTTGTTACTAGGGCTGAAACAACTAATCGACGACTAATCGATTATTGAAATAGTCGACAACTATTTTAGTAATCGATTAATCGTTCAAATGACATGAAAATGTAGTATTTTTGATGAAAACCTACTTTGTTTTTAAAGTTAGTGTCTGTAGTGTTTTGTACATTGTAAATTTCATGAATGTCTGTCTCATCCAATCAGAAAGCAGAATTAGCGCTAAGAGCCTCCATCAAACATTTACTTTACGTTTACTCAGCAAGCGGCGCCACTTTAGCTTTATGTGATAACATTTTTAATTCCATTCACAGCCAAGCGATTCATCGATTAATTGTAAAAATAATTGATAGATTAATCGATTACAAAATAATCGTTAGTTGCAGCCCTATTTGTTACATTTAAACAACGGTAAGAAACATACACCAACAGTAGTAATAGACAATATACCAACGATGGTAAGGGGGAAAAAAAGCACACACATCAGAAACACTAGACAAAATATGAATGTAAAACTTAAGACCCACTCGCTCTACATTGTGACCAGACCCAATGTTTACATAACACTTTAAATCTTTTGATAGTTTGGCATTGCTTGAGTTGTATATCCAGTTTGTTCCAAAGTTGTACTCTGAATACAGACACATAATAACATTTGCGAGATGATTGCGCTATTGGCAAGGTAAAATCTCCATATCCTCTCAAATTATACTCCCTCTCGAATTGAAGAAACATTGTACTTTAGCCGGAAATAATAATAATAATAATAATAATAATAATAATAATAATAATAATAATAATGCCTTACACTTGTATTGCACTTTACAAGCCTGTATTACCAAGTTTCTCAAAGCAATACACTGTCGTCATTATTCATTCACTCCATACTCAGTCGTGGTAAGCTACTGTTGTAGCCACAGCTGCCCTGGGGTAGACTGACTGAAGCGAGGCAAGCAGTCTGTGCCATCGGCCCCTCCAACCACCACCAACCACTCACTCACTCACTCCATTCGCCCAGGCTTCCTGGTGTTACCAAACGGTCTCCCATCCAAGTACCGACCAGGCCCTTCCCTGCTTAGCTTCCAAGGTCTGACGGGATCGGGCAGAGCAAAGGTGGTAATTAGTTGAATATTAAGTAAGTAAGTAAGTAAGTGCTTTATTGTCATTGTACAGCTCTACAACGAAATAGTGTTCAGGTGTTAGTCCTGAGCTGCTGTGGCTGAGCCACGCTGCCACTGTGTCAACCTGACCCGCATGACCTTGGAGGTCGGGGAAACTGTAGCACTCGGAAGAAACCTGACTGGCTGCCCTCTGTCTGTATTAATAGGAATATTGTTGTATAATAAGATCCTTACATTTTAGCAACTTTGACAGATATTGCAATATGTTACATGACATTCTCTTTTACCCAAATGCACAGTTTCATGAGCAACACACCAACACGCAGCTCTATTCACGTGTTAAATCTTCATCTTTTATAACAGTGGTTTTCACCTATTTTTAGTCACGAGTCTCAGTAGAACAACCGCTGGTGAGTATAACCCCAAGGGCCACATTTTCAGACTACATAGAAAATGTGCCTCGCATCAAAGCTGGTGACCACATGAAATGAGGTTTTAGAAAAGTATTCATGCATTAATGATTGCACTAAAGGTTCGTTACAATGTAATGATTTGGTTCTGGTTAAATCCCTTCAAGTACCTGTTTTCTCGCAACAGTTCGACAAAACTAACGATAAATGGTTGAAAACATAACATTTATAGAAAATACATCATTAAAGTCACAGAGGATTAGTACCTTATGACATCAGCAGCAGGTGGCAGGAAAGCATTATGAGCTTTTGAGGAGACAGACTGAATTAAATTTGCAGCATTACTGAAGTATGAATGGATAAAACACAGCACAAGTCCAGGTATCGTAACACAGTTAGCAGCTCATGAAAGCAATTGGGCATAATATGTGCCCTTTAAGGTATTAGCTATTATGAAAAAATAAAAAACATAATTGACCTTGAATAAAAAAACAGAAGACACATGGAGTGTCTCAGTTATTGGGCCACTTGGAGAAATATTGATGCATGCAACAAGTGTAACGAATGCGAAGTAGGGCATGTATATTCATAAAAGCTCATTACCAGCGAAGGAAAACTGTAGCTGAGGGCAACACTAGAATAATTACCAACGCAGTCACATGAATCTGCCCGAGCCTGGAGCAGATGTATGTGGACAAAAACATTGTATATTCAAATGAAATTAAAATAAAACCACATTATACTTCGCTGCAATATTACTTTTTACCAAACTTTACCTTCTGAGCTTTGAAGTCATTTCCCTCATCCAAACCTTTTTTTAAATCGCACTGCCCTTGAAAAGGACTATTCATGCTGTTATCAGTTCACAGACAGACTATTGCATCGCACTTTATGTCAGTGTTTCCCAGTCGTCCCTCAGCCGCCTCCATTTGGTGCAAAATGCGGCAGCACGTTTTTTTGACAAACACTCCCAGACGTCAACACATCACCCCAGTCCCTTTCTCCCTCCACTGGCTCCCAGCGTCTTTTAGGATTGATTTTAAAATGTTGCCTTTTGTTTTTAAAGCCCTCAACGGCCTTGCCCCTCCTCATCTGTCAGACCTTCTCACTGTCCGTAACTCTAATAGGGTCCACAAACCAGCGCCTGCTGGAAGTCCCAAGAGCCAAGTACAAACACTGGGCCAGTTGCTGGGCCAAGACTCTGGAATAAGCTACACCCCCCCCCCCCCCCCTCTATGTTAATGTCAAATAATGCAATTGCTTTAGGATCCGAAAACCATTTTTGTTCAGCTGTGTTCGCATTTTCTATAAAGTATCAGCGTGCATTTTAGCCCCAAAAAGGCTTAATGTAATTGACAAGAATTCCAGACTAGAGGCACAAGGCAATTTCTGTTTTGTAGCTGGATTAGTCTTGTTTTGTTACTCGAAGACATTTTACAAATAAAATCATAGCCAAAAGTTTGTGCAAGTAATTCAGTTAAATTCCTAGTGGATTTCGACGCCCAATAATACCGGGACAATAGACATATGTTCTCCCACAGGAGCTCCACAAAGAGGATAATCACTAATGACCAGATGAGACAGCATGTGGTGCAGTCAGACAATTAACCCACACCTGTCTAATGGTCAACAGCGTAGAATTAAATGTCTACTTTACAAACTTTCTTGGAAGCTACTTCAATTAGAAATGACACAAAAGCATTTTTCACCATGTTTGACATAAAGATGTGTTTGTAAAAGATAAACTACTGAGTAAAATCACTAAAAGGCAATGAAACAATTTTTCATGGCAACTATTCAGTAGTACATCAAACAGGTAAAAATAAACACCATACTTGTTTGGTTTTTATTCACTCTGTTACTATAAGAGACAGGTAATATGTCACAAAATGTTTTGAGTCCTGGCAGTTGCATCAGCTGCTCATTGAGATTCTCCCCAGCTTCAGATCGAAAATGTGCTTAGAGAATCAAAAAGAAAAAAAACCTTCAATAAATGATAAAGGCACAAGGCTTGAAGAAGAAAACAAATGTAATTGAATGTGGCAGGAGCGAGCAGCTGCTATACATCAGGCCCTCACCTGCCTCCGACGCTTCAGCTGAGTTTAGAGATGATGAACGAACGCTAACCTCAACAATCAAACACCAATTCATCACTTACTTTGTTTCAGCTCGACAAACTACAACTTATTCAAGACATGACAATAGAATACATTACAATCATGGAAAATAACAGGTAGCGGGAAGGTATTCATTTTGTGTATCTTTTTTAGATGCAAGATAGCCTGGGCCCATACAACTTTATGTTTCAGGCAAAGTTTTTTATTCATAGAAATATCCAAAAATAAAATCGTCAAACCTTCATTGAGATTGTGTTTCAAAACATCATTCATTGGCTTGGTGCACTGTCTGTCTAATGATATGCCTAACTGTTGACTATTAATAATATTATTAATGAGGGTGTTGTGAGAATAAATCAATTTACTGTTAATATTTCACTGTTTTAATTACAAAGATGTTATTCATGAACCAGATCAAAACGACCGTAGCTGCAAATTCTACCTGAGAATAGCTTCCTTCTCCATTAGTTCCATATTAAATTACGCATTTATGAGAATGTGGCATCAAAACAAGGCAACCAATTAATCTCAAGAAATTCATTATAATAATATTTGTTTTCAATAAAAACAATTTATAATGATCTCAAATTTAGTAGTACATTTAGCTACATTTCTTAAAATATCTTCCACAAATAATCAAACTTTCGCTCTTGTTCTATTCACAGTATTGTTACAAATATTGTATTTTTGAAGCGCAAACAAATAAATTACACTCCCTTTAGTGTCTTTAGTGTAGGTTAAGGACTATTCATTGCAGGGGAACAGGCAAAATAGCAAACAGTAAAACGTTACCTTTCTGGAATGATAAGCCAAGCTGATTTCATTCTAGCGTAGCGTGCTAAAACGTAACCAACAACTTTCCCTTGCAATTCTAACCTAAGAATAAAACATAACTGTAAGGTGCTCTGTTACAATTCTGTCTTCAAGCACAGTTGATATTTTATCCACGATATATTTTTATAAGTCTCTTTAGCCCAGCATTATGACAAGCATCAGTGCTAGCTAACGTTAATTCCACAGAAACGGTTAGCATTCCTCGCCAGGGCCTCATTTATTTTAATGATTTTCCCAAGTCCAAATTATTAAATGAATGCTGCAAAGAAATCCAGAACCGGCCGCGATCAATAAACACATGCGTAACATGGTGCATTATGATGATACATCGAATAAATTACCTTGTTGTGACGGGTTTTAGCTGTTAGCTTCTCCCGGTGTTGCCACTTCCGTTGTCAGGTTGTCAGCTCTAGAACGACAACACAGTAAAGCGTTTTCTGATTGGCCAGTTCACAGGAAGAGGGAAGGAACTGAAATGTAGTTCGATATTATTATTTTTTTCATGGTAAATATTTCACACTTTTTGCTTCTAATTATTGTGTATTATATTTCATTGTGTTATATTCAGCGTTTGTGTTTATAAATGTATCTATCCACAGCAAAAACAAGAGGGAGCCCTGTACAGAGCATAAGATTGTACAGCACCATCTAGTGAATGTGTCAGTGAACTCAGCGTAAAACCTGAGAATATTCTTGAATAATTTCATATGTGACATGGCATCTGAATCTGATCCTAATGAATATACTGTTTATCAAATCTGATGTCTTACGATCAGTAGTCACTTAAGAAAACTTTATTACACTATTTCATATTTTCTCAAATTCAACATTAGCCTACATGGAAATCAGGAATATATAGATTTATTGTTTTGTTTGTTAAAACAGTTTACTTTTATTTCTTTACTCAAACCAGCAGTTTTGTTATTAAAATGTGAGGTAAAAAGGCTGTTGCAGTGAACATGTGTTTTACCTCGCAGTCCTCGTGCCTTATTCAACTACAGTGCTGAGAGATTTATATTCTTGCAAACGGTGTAGTAGGCTTCTCACCAGACCTTACTCCTCGTTGCTTGGAAACAGCAGGTTTAAAGTTGTAATAGCTCGGTGCTTTTATTCAAGGAGAGTACATAATCAATGTGTAGTCACATTGTAGAAAAATTGATTGAGCTTTATTGAACAATAAAGTATGTAAATGTGCTGCAGTGCCAGTGAGCGTTCGCCCCAGGCCCGGATCTATGGGGGTGCAAGAGGGTGCATTGCAACCTCATTTTGAAATGTTTGCCCCCTCAGTTTTAATTGCATCACAATGTATTTTAATGGCAAGAAACTCTATTTGAAACCTTCACCATTTACCTCAAATATCTTGCCTGTCGTGGTGTGGAATGAATTTGTGTTCAACATAGTACATGTTGCAGAACAACAGATAGGGATTACCCCATGTAGAGCACAGTGTGTGCTCTGTGACTCTCTCAATAATAAAAAGTGAAATATTTTTTTACTAAAATTGCCAAAAGAAACAACTTTGATATTTTAATGATAAGATCTTGGTAATATCTTTCCACATATGACAGCTACCAGTCAAGATCTAACAATGCCTTAAATGTTGCCCGCTCACTCTCTTTCTCAGCTGGAAGTAAAAGTACTGATGAAGAGTCCAGGAGCGCAGACGAATACATGAGGACAGTTATTTCCTTAATGTCCTCAACTCATTGCAGCTAATGTCGGAGCAGTCAACAGTCGGTGGATCCCAGCAAGGCTTTTATTGCACCACTTGCAGAAATAATCAAGTTTGGATGAGCTCCCCGACGGCTGTGGGAAATTATCATTTAAAATAGCAACTTGGGGTATATTCATTGGCCGATATTTCTTCTCATTATGCCAGTAGTTTCCGTCATTTCAAGATGAAGTCTATTGTAAGGTCATTCCAATACAATGCAAACATCAAGGCCTTTTACATTAAATCTTTTTTTTTTCTTAGTGTTTCTAATTAGCATCGGTCTCGCCATCGGTTTTCGCCAGCCCTAGGGCAGCTGTTGGTGGTTTGGAAACTATAGGAGACAAAAATACTGCCAGCACTTTGGGAAGCTCATCAATTCTGTTCAGAGTAATGTCAATTCAAGCCATTATGATTATCATTATGATTATCATTATGATTATTATTATCTATACAGCAAGCAAGATGCCCATTCACAAACAACTGTTTTGATTTAACCAGGCAGAGGACTGATGCAAAGTGTGCTCTGTGGCTCTATTAAAAGCAAAAGGAGATAAACTATCCCAAAATTATTCCTGTTGAGTTTGAAAGAACAGCTACTACAGCTCTGATTTAAACTGGCAATAAAATTGGCGGTGGCTCAATGAAATTTCAAGTTAATTTCCAGCATGTGATTTAGCAACTGCATTTAGAGAAAGACTTATTGCAGAACCATGTTTTTGTCTTAGTTAAGTGCTCACATTTCATGGCTTCAGTGGCTGTTTAAAGACC
This sequence comes from Neogobius melanostomus, assembly GCA_007210695.1. Taxonomy (NCBI): domain Eukaryota; kingdom Metazoa; phylum Chordata; class Actinopteri; order Gobiiformes; family Gobiidae; genus Neogobius; species Neogobius melanostomus. The sequence goes on along the minus strand of VHKM01000213.1, from coordinate 359,392 downwards.
ACAATTACCTCTATTCTTCCTCCAAGACCCAATTGCTGTGCAAAGTTATCTCGACATTTGACAGACAATATAGATAAGATAAGAAACAAAACTTTAGTGAATAGTGGAGGAGACATTGACCTGAGAGGATTTTCTGCTCTAAAGTTTGCACAACTTTTACGAAAGACTTAATTAGAAAGGTAACAATTTTCTGGTTAGAATAAGCGTTATATTCAGATAATAATTATGCATGATGGGAGAGAAGACACATGTGATAGATGAAACATATAGAGCCCCCATAGAGTCGTGTTTGTTAAATGAAAGAGTATCTTCCCAGACACATTATGAGCTGCCACAGACTGTATGCCCCACGGGAGAAATATTTCATAATCATGGACTTACGTGCTGCTTCTATTACGTGGTCCCTACTGGACCGGAGAGAGCGCTTTATCTTTTCTATTGCCAATTAAAGGTGTCCAATCCCACTCTGAGCTGAAGTTAAGTGAGAATGATCAAGAAAGTGTGTTTTTTTATTCTTTAATTTGCTCTTTCTACATTTAAAATAAGGGTCATTCTCTTTTTTTCTCTTTTTTATTATCACATTTAAATTAGATTTCTTGTGAAGCAGAAGTAAAGTGACAGAGTTGTTCCATTTACACACTGTATGAAACATATAAGGCTTTGATAAAGTACTGTAATTTAAACATTTCAGCCATAAGTGGAATAACAAGCCCAAATCTCATTACAGAGATTATTATTGGTGGAAAATACATACATTTTAAAAATGTGTCTTTACTGTGAGTGGGCTTGCCTCTCCTCAGACCTGGCTGCCGACTTTATTGGGAGAGCAGAGGATGTTCTTCCTGCGGCAGGTGAGTTAACTCGAGCTGCCGACCAAGATGTTGGTGCGGTTCTACACGTCCATCATCGACTCCATCCTCACTGCCTCCATCCCCGTGTGGTACGCCGGCCACCGCCCAGGACAGGTATCGACTGAGAAGGTGACCTGGACTCACCCTGGACATGGACTATTCAACCTTCTCTTAATGCATCTGTACATTTGTTAATCCATTCGCGCTGTTGTTCTGCATTAAATTGTTGTTTGATCATATTTTATCTTAATCTATTCTTATGCATTCCCTTAGTTTTAAAGTTGGTATTTACTATTTGTCTCTACCACAAGTTTTATATTTCATGTTGCACGTTTGCACCGAAGAAAATCCCTCCAATGAAATCTATTCTGATTCTGAGCTCATCTTCACGGAGATGTTGCAGCCTTGCTTTGACTACAGGACACACAATGTTTAAATACAGGAGTACGTCATCTAACCGATTGCATTAAGACAATCAAGCATGTTTGGTAATTGCAGAATGTTTATTTAAGTATCAGTGGTTTAGCGAGAGCAGCGTTTAGTGGCTCTTGTGGCGACATAGTGTAACCTGGACTGTTCTGCAGCGTGGCTTGAAAGTTATCAGTAAGTTTGTGCACAAAACAACAAAACAATAACAAACATGTTGACAATGCAAATGACGATCTTAGACATTTGCATTTTTCCATCCAGTTGTTATATGTGTAACCAATGGCGACAGATACAATCAAACATATCCAGAGCCTGTGTTGTCATTACAGGGCAGTGAGTACCAGGCTGGTGTGGAAGTAAAAAGCCAATAAGCATCATACCGGTGTCCCAGTGAGCCTGATTAGCGCTGTGCTGGCTGTCTGGTCTCCACTTTGAATCCCCGAGAGCAGAGCACTAGGTTCAGGAGTGTCTGACCAGAGAAGACCTCTGCACGGAGGCATTATCCAGCAGCAGCTAATGACAAAGGTGAGACCGCGTCGGAGTCCATCAAAGATAAGATACGATAGAACTGCTCTGATCCCTCTGTGGAGAAAGTCACTTGTTAGATAAATCCCCTTAGACTTGACAAAAGAAGACACGGAGGAGCACTGGTTTTACATTTCAAAGTCCAGCCACCCAAATCTAAGGAATGAAACAGGATCATTAACAGAAAAGTTTGAATAATAAAATCGACTTGTGTGACAATCTTACCTGTCAGGAATCCAACCTATTGGACCTATTTGCTGTGAGGTGCGACCTCTAACCGCTGTGACTGGTTTGGTGTCACTCAGACTACATTATTTCCAGACCCAATAAAAAGGAACTCTTCGGCGTGTGATCAGATTTCTGGAGCATTAGCAGAACCGCGAGGCAGCTTTGGTGATATTTCATGACACATTGTCTTATCTTTTCTCCCTCCACCGTAGACTGCGCACCTCCTTTGCTCCTTCAGGGCCTCAGTGTCGCCATACCCGTGGGGCAATTTCTCTCCTTGAAATTATATTTGTCCCTGCCGCTGGTTGATTTATCGAGGCCTGTCCCGGTGGCTGTAACACGGCTGCAGAGTAGCAGACGGGTGAGACTTATTATTGGACTGATCGAACCAAACGTGCAAAAATCACAAAGGCTATTACTGTATTAAGGTAATGATGTAGCCTGCAAAGGACTAACTAACTGGTTTCCAATTGTCTGATTAAAACAGGAGCTAATATAGACCTAACATAATAATACTTATTCTTGTTGTTTATTTAACGTAATTTCGCTTTAAATACAAAATGCACTTCAACAATCCATTTTTGTTTATGATCTTTTTGTTATTTTTATATTATCTCCAGTTGTATTTGTTTCGAAGAATGTTTACACTGTGTTGGGGTATTCTGGGGTTCATGTACTTGTGACACTTTACATCAAACTATGACAGTGTTGATGCTCTAAACATAATTTGGTTGTTCTGCGACAATGACAATGAATCTTAAATCTCTTGAAGAAGGAAAACTGAGAAAACCACAGGGTGAACATTAAGTTCCCCAAAAAAAGGCCTCACATGGTCCAGGAGGCAAACCTGGGATCTTCCTTGGGTCAGGCACACTACAGCCACCAAGCCACAAAAAGCTTTGGAGGTTTTTCGCCACTTATTTACTTACTCGTAGAAAGAACGAAAAATCCAATAAATAACATTGAAATACAAGCATTTATTTTATGACAGATATTTTCATCACTGGGAGGAGGCCTCGTGGAAGACCCAGGACATGCTGCTGGGACTATGTCTCTGAGCTGGCCTGGTGTCGCCTAAGGGTCCCCCAGAACAGCTGGAGGAGGTGGATCGTGCGTGGATCGGGAAGTCTGGGCATCTCTGCTGAGACTGCTGCCTCCGCGACCCGGCCCCGGATAAAGCGGAAGAAAATGGATGGATGGATTTTCATCACTGAAAAATACCTCATAAATGTACAAACATGTGCTTTTGCTGCGAGCGGCTCACCTCTCTCTAAGACATGACAGTAACTTTACTGGGAGTGGGGACGTCTCCAGCCCAATCTCCATGGAGATGTGACTAAAATTAGCAGAATTTGAGATTTAAACAGGTTTAGTTCTCATCCAAATCCATTCTTTGATTACCACTGCAGAAATAGCATTTTCTGTGTAGAGCTGCTCATTGGGAGCATCTTTTGTACTGATGCCAACAGTATAGTCCAAAATGTTACGCAGTGTGCCTTTAAGAAAGAGTTCTGTTATTCAAAATGACTCATGTAAAACTTCTATATATTCAGAAAGTTTTGCCAATATTCTTTATCTATTTTTTACGCATTGAATAATCCAGATTTTCATTTTTTGGAATTGGACCCTCTTCCCTATTGGAGTGTATTGTCACAAGCAAAAAGGACACTTGATGCTTGAGCAGTGGGTAGGCACGGTATATTCAGGTAAATTATGCTACAATGGCAGAAAGCGTTTCAAAACCATAAACATTTTGACATTAATTACAGCTCTAAATCCAAGACCAGTGACGGGAACAGTGGTGCAACATGCAGCGAGCAGTTTGACATGTTTTCATAGTTGATCATAGGCGGCTGACACATATGCAAACAGTGGATGCTTTCCTGTAATTGGTTTGGCCTGAATAATAAAACTTGAAGACGCCAAGCAGATGACAATTGCAAAGGGAGTAGGATGCCAAGACGATATGGGGAATTTGACAGGGAGTTGGCACTTCTGTGTGGGCATCTGTTGCCTGTGTGTGAATGGGAGAGAGGGAGAGAGAGAGTCAAACAGAGAGAGGAGGAGTGCGGTGATTGTCAACACATGCTTTTTATAAATAACAGTTCCCTTCAGAAACTCTAATTTAGAATGAGTGCTGTAAATCAGAGCGGGGACAACAAATTCATCTCAATTGAAAATGGTTGCAATTAGCAAACTGTAAAGGCTGCAATGACGTGGGTGTTGGAGAAAAAACAATGGTGTCTGAGAGGGTGAAAATAGGCAGGAGTCTGGATGTCTTATGCAGGAGAAGTTTATTTATCATCAGTACGTGACCCAGAGACAAGAACTCGAGACATTACGCTGCCCGTTAAAGTCTGCCTATACTTGACGAGGCATAAATACCCTCTGTTGTGCGTCATACTGATATGCAAGCCAAAACATACAGCGACAGAGAAGGTACGACCGTACATGACCCAACATGATAAATAGCAATTATATTTTATTCTCTAACAGTATGTACAACTGTTATAATGTTGTATGTTAAGCACAAAACAACAAATTATTCTCATAAAAATGTCTAGTTCTGTAGTTTCTAAACTTTTCGAAAGGCTCTGAAAGGCTCGTATTCTAAAGATTCGGGTTTTCATACATCAGTTTTGACAGTGCACTTCCTTCTGTCTTCAGAGTGATTGTCGAATCATGACGTTGCTGTGACGTGTCTTGTCGGCTGATAAAAACTCTGGCACTGGTTTTCCCACCAGTGAAGGTAGGACAACAGCGCCATCTGCAGCCCGACTTCTTCAGCACAGAATCTCAGGTGAGCAATAGCAACAAAGTCCCCTCATCCCAGTTTACTGTCGCGGGGACATGTTTCCACATTTCACTAGTCTGTGATGCACACTGTGAACGGCAGCTTATGATTAAAAACTGTATTATAGTTCAGTGTACACAGACACTGGAGCCAAGGCAGATTAAGTGTCTTGCTTCTTCCCCTCATAAAATAAATTAAAACGCAATTGTAATATCTGTCAGAAAAATTACAATAAAGACATTTTTCCATAATCTTTAGTCTTTTTCCTTGCTGCCTCAGACACAGAAGGTCAAAGCTGAGTTTGATGAAAATGTCTTTACAGGGCACAATGACAGGGAGTGAGATTGCCTGTCTCCTCTGGTGCAGCAGGTCATCAGCGCATTGGCTAAAAGGCGTTGCCTCATCCCAGAGTACATGCCTTGGTGAACAAAGTGAGCAATTTGGACTTTCCCCTCTGGTCACAACAGAATCGCATCTATAAACCACCTGCAGAAATAAAAGCCACGACACTTTTATGCAATATGCACAAATTGCTTATCGGTCTATTGATCTCCAAAAGCCTGCAGGCTCCTCTCAAACTGTGGACAGACAGTGCGGCTGCCCTCAATAGTGCTTAGTATTGGACAGTATGTGACAATTACCGTAATGTACTGTCCAAGAGGAAAACACTATCTTCTTTGTGCTCTGCAGTTGTGCTTTATCAAGTGGAGCTGCAGTTGGAGAAAGCTGGTTTCATTGAACTATCAAAGATCAAAGTCGCTTTATTATCATTTCTACCACTGCATATAGAGACTGGAAATTGTGTTACTGTCAAACCTTTAAGACGATACAGGGTTCAGTTAGGGACTAAGCAGGGCCAGAGTTTGTGCAGGTGGAGGGAGAGCGGAAAAGAGAGAGTTCAGCTTCCTGACAGCCTAGAGGATTTACAGTAGCTGCTCATCAGTCAGCTGGACCTGGCTTAGAGACTCCGCAGCCTCCTCCCTGACGGCCTGTAGAGCCGCATTTTGTAATAACACTGCATCATGTAATAAAACCTAATAAAATGTTCAGTTCTTGTAATAAACCCACATTTTTAAATAATTTTCGAGTTTTGCTTTAACTTAATGTGATAAAATGTGTTTATGATGCACATTATTAAAGCATGTGTATACTGTCGGCGTATTCTTTATATGGACAGAAGACGGAGGCTCGTTCTATTAAAATCAAAATCATTGTTTTATTCCCTGAATTACAATCTAAAACAAAAGTTATGCGGAGCTCTACATCTTGGTTGTCCAGCGAGGAGGGAGAGAGAGACCTCACCTTTTGTGCGCGAGTAATTTACAGGAACGAGAAGTAGGCGTCTCCTCGTCGAACCAATCAGTGCTCTTGGAATGTTCTTGTCGGCACTTCCTCTGCGCAATCTGACTCCTCCTTTTAACACACTGCCCCCCAGTGGCTTCAACAGTAAAGACAATAACAATGGAGTAGTAAAATGTCCGCCCAATTCAAATGAACCTTAAAGCACAGATTACATTAACACAGTTTCATATATCATTAAAGCCTAGTATGACAAAAACATGTATAGAAATATTTGCACAATACACTTCATCTGTAAAGCTTTCCTCATCATGTGAGTCATTCCACGAGAACTGTGCAAAATGAGCCTCATCAGTTTCAAATTTTCAAACTAAATATATTAATTTAAATCTTACATCACCACATTAGGTACATATTACACTATCAGAAAATCATATTTTCCCATCTTATGTGTTAAATATGAATTGTTAATAATTATTTTTTTGTGATGTTGGCAGAGTTTTTCCTCAACCCCGTTATGGACAACAGTAAACCTCTCCTAATTGGAGGCAAACATATTTGTGTCTATAAAACAAGATTTTTATGCTCACCAGATGTCCTAACCAGTAATTAAATAATTGCAAACACTTTTTTCATATAAAATGTTGCATTTTTTAGTTCATCAAGCCATAAATGGGGCTTTAAATGATCTCAAGCCACTATTGTTTCAATAAAAAATGAATTTAACCAAAGAATTACAACCAAAATTTGTTATATAATGATACAACAAAACATTTTAGACTGTTGTCAACAAATGCACATCCCCCCCACCCTAAAATAATAAAATACAATGAAAAAATGTAGGTGTAACGGTGTTGAGACAAGAATAACGGGGCTGAGGACTGTAACAGGGTTGAAGGGACAAAAATGTTTTAGCACAAAAAAAATCTTTGGACATTGTATATTTGAGTAACCAAAAGAAGGACAATAGACAAGAAAATAAATAGAAATGACTTTTACTGAGTTTAGCAAAAAGTCATGAAAAAAACAAAACACTCAGGTCCTTAAAGAGGGGGTATTCTGCTTTTGTCAATCACATAGCACCAGTCTATAGCATACTACAATGATGACGTAACCTTCTGTTGGTCTGTATATGCAGTAAATTAAAATAACTGCCTTGAATAAAATTGCACTCTCAAAATGGCTGTACTGAACGTCTTGAAATAGGCCTCTGTCTCTTTAAGAAGCTTTCCAACACGCCCCCTTCAGCACACTGCTGTGGCATCTAAACAACACTACTGTGCGGGGAGGGGGCTCTGCTGAGCTGAGGAGCAGTGGTTGGTGGCTTGGCTGGTGACGAAAGGTCCAGAGGCGTCTCCAGGAGGTGGGGGCGTTCCTAGGAGGACTGAGGCATAGCTACACCTAAAATGGCTGCCGTCTAAGTTTTTACTGATTACTCAAAAATATGTGAATGAGCCAAGGCAACACTCCAGGCATGTGTTTAATGAGGGAATGACATAATAACATGATATAAAGCTTGAAAAAGTCCATTTTACATAATACCCCCCCTTTAATACTTTTCTTTCTCCCTGCATCTACATCGTTTCTCCATCTCTCTCGTTCACTCTGCAGGTACTTCGCTCTTCTTTGAGGATCAGCATTTAGACGTGCACGATACTCCCTCTACCTTTCTGCTGCAGTTTTTGGTGCCATCTCATCTACACAATTTCAGCATGAAAATATAACTTACTTACTTAACTTAATATAACTATCACACAGGCATAAGCTGTCAAAATTATGAAAAAACTATATGTTGAGACTTATTTATTTTAACAAAAAAAAAACTGTGTTCAAATTACAACCCCGTAACTGTCACTCAACCCCGTTACAATAAAATGTGTAACGGGGTTGAATGTTACGGGGTTGTGATTTTTGTGGAAAATGTCTGCTATTGCACATGCTGAGTGTCAGAATGAGACCACATGGCATGCATGAGATTTAAAATTAGCTTATATGTTTGAAATAACAAATAACTTTTTTTCTAAGTTGTAGGTTTTCAACTTTTTTTATGTAACGGTGTTGAGTCATTAAATTTAACAATCAGATTTTCATGATAAATATCATCAAAATTAACAAAGAAGATGACAGTCACTTGCCTCTTTCTGCTTCTCTGCCGTCCAAAAGACTTTCGTGATGTCACTTCCTGGTGTTTGGGTTCAAATGGATCACACCATACATTTTTATAGGGGAGAACCTTATATGTAACGGGGTTGAGGGCTGACCCGGGGACACAACTAAATTACATTATTTAAATATTTTGAATATTTTTTTCATAAAAATACCATTACCAACTAAAAGAGCATAAATAGGTCTTCATAATGATTTTAAAATATATGTATTTTTTATTGCTTTAATTATTATAATCCATGTTAATTTTTAAGAAAAGCCTCTGGGGACATGGGAAAATCTAGGCATTTACTAAAATATAAGGAAATATTGTACAAAATTTGAAAAATCATAGATTTGTAATTTATAGTGTGTTAAAGGAGACATCTCAATCTACAATTTAAGCTACTGAACACCCATTTTGGATTTTGAGGAAATAAGATATACCTAAAAGAAACATTGGGACGCAAAATGTCAAGTTCTCGTGGAATGACTCATGTGTTACTCATTTAGAAGAAGCTAAATAGTGATTACCTTTATTGTTCAGTCAATGATACGTTTAGACTCAATTACAGGTGCTCTTCATATAATTAGAATATCATGAAAAAGTTCATTTATTTCTGTAATTCAACTTAAAATGTGATATGACATAGACTCATTACATGCAAAGTGACATATGTCAAGCCTATAATTTTGATGATTATGGCTTACAGTCCATTTTCAAAATATTCTAATGTTATGAGATTTTTATTTTGGGGTTTTTACAAGCTGAGCCATAATAATCAAAATTATAACAAATAAAGGCTATACATATCTCACTGTGCATGTAATGAGTCTATCATATATTAGTTTCACAGTTTAAGTTGAGTAACAGAAGTGAATGCACGAGCACCTGTATACAACTGTTTTCCTAAACTTAACCATTTCTGATCTGTCCCTGACCTTAACCAGACTCATGGATGGTGCACATGTGTCCAGTATAGATGCTTATGTGTAATGTGTATTATGTGTAAATGAAGTATTTAACAATGCGTTACTAACTGCTTGATATTGTGCAGTCATCAATTTTATTACAAAATGATATGAGAGCGTTTATTACAAAATGTTAAAAGTTAATTACATTTTGAACAGTTATTACATAATGCGGCTAACAGGGCAGCTCACCTGGGTTATTGCGTGGGAACGATGATCAGAAAATTTGAATCAGTTCATGTGACATCACATTTCCATGCTGGTAACTATAGTAACCATGACAATGCTAATGTTTTGGCTTGGTTTATGGTTAATACTGTATCTCTGTAATTCCACGGCCTAACCACATGAAACAAAACAATGACACAAAGTTCAACATCTTCTGTCTCAGCACGACTAAAGTTGAATTATGGTCTCAGTAAAGTGTTCAAAATGGAATCAAAACACTGAGTTAGTCATAAGAAAGGACTTTCAGCCATAAGATCAATATGAATAATCCATCACAAATAATGTTCAAGTTACAATTTGTGTGTTTTCTGTTTGGAGATTTCATTAAAAAAACATCTTTCTCCCATAGAGTTGTATTCACACGGTGGCACAGCGGTTAGCGCTCGTGCCTCACAGCCAGATGGTCCCAGGTTTGTTTCCCACATGGACAGAGTCTTTCTGTGTGAAGTTTGCATGTTCTCCCCGTGTCTGGGTAGGTTTCCTCCGGGTACTGCAGTTTCTCCTACCACTAAAAACATGTACAATAGGACTCCCCGGAAATGAGATTCCTAATCTCAGGGGACTTTCCTGATTGAATAAAGGTAATAAAAAAGAAAAGACTGAATAAAGAACTGATTTATTTATTAGTAAGTTTATTTTTCCAACAAACCGTAAAAATAATATAGTATTAAAATGGGAACAAAATAGATGAAAAATAATGACTTGAATAATGTGCGTGGACAGGTAGGTCTGTGCATTAAATGGAAGTGTATGGGTGGATGGATGGAAGTAAAAAGGGTTTTGTCAGGGGCCACCACAGCAAAAATGAGCCTGATGATGATTATACAGGAATACAGCAACAATATACCAGCCCAATGTTACACCAAGGAGTAAAAAGTACATGATTAAAACATTATATATTCACAAAGCTACATAACTTTCTTGATATGCGACCACACTACGCTGAAAGGATCTTGGTTTGTGTTGCTGATGTGCGTGAGCGCCGCCGCACAAGAGCCTCCAACACTGCCGATGCATAATTCTCTATGAAGGTTGATCTTGTGGACAGTGACTTGTGCACAAGCTGAATACAAAGTACTGCTATTGAACTGAACATTTTAAAATATACATGAACAATATTTACAACAATAAACAATCACACATGGAAAAAAGTAGCAATTATATCAATAAAAAGACAGAATAAAATCAACAAATGCAAAAGAAATGTACAACGTACTAACATGTTCACACAGAATATTGAGAAAGAGGTAATTGACGACTAAAATGTGTTGGATAATGAGCTTCAATATAGTCAATCTGGCATTTTTATTTGACATAATATTCCTATCTTGTCGGACTTTTTCCTCAAGTGGTCCGACTGTCATTTAACACACAATTTAGCCTGTAATGAAGTGCCTCTAATGTCCTCTTTAAAAGGCTTTGTGAGATCACGACCTGTAAAATCCCTTTGGTTTGGGGCTGAAAGAAAAAGAAAAACACCATAAAAGATTTTCTCAGATAAATGTAGAGAAGAACACGGCCTAAAAGAGCGTAATGAGCGGAAAGACATTGTGAAAATGATTTGATTGTAACATATCTCTGGTCATAGCTTCAAGCTTCAATGCTTTATTGTTTGTTTTGGCCTTTCTTTTTCCTAAAAGCATTATAGGAGCTCGGAAAATGGTTAGCACCTACTTTTCACAGCGGCAGAGTCGCTTGTGTCGTCTTGTTCTCCTCTGACAAACAGAAATAAGAGATTTATCTTATTAAGCTGAAATTGTTCAGTTTTAAGATGCAATAGTAGCACATTGAACTTTTTGCACACAACAAATCGATATACTTAGATACAAGAAAATGAAAAGTGAGATGTATTATTTTGTTAAAGATGCATTGTGCAACTTTTATGCGGAAAAAAAAGGTGATATTTGTGTGTATTTGACCTTGTAGTGACAGAATTTTATTATAAACGTTTCCATACAAATTGAAAATAACATTATTAGGCCATGTAATATAGAATTTAGATGAGAAGCCTCTGTGTTAAATCGTACCTGTCTGCGTCGCTGCAGGATGACTATGAGAATCACCAAGAGGATCAAAATGGCGGCCGCGGCACAAATGGTCACCAGCATCCACACGCTGAACTTTGGCTCTGAAACAAAACAGTGAAGCGACTTGGTAAATTTATGAAGTGCTTTTAACTCTGTTGAGCAATCAAAGAAATCATTCATCCATTCACACATCAGTATACAAAGATAGGAGGTAAGAAATGGGAAGTGTCTTGCCCAAGGATGAATTGCCAACCTTTGCGTTAGTGCATGGGGAAAAGCGACCAATCTACGTATACAGTCGCTTTAATTCAGTGTTTGGTATAGTTTTAATCTAGCTGTAGACTATTGACTATATTGACTTGTTTCAATATAGGTAATAATTAGGGCCGGGACTTTTTTCGATTAATTGCGATTCATTAATTACATGAGGTTTAGTGCGATTAAAAATATTAAAGGGGGGGTATTATGCTTTTTTCAATCACATAGCACCAGTCTATAGCATACTACAATGATGACGTAACCTTCTGTTGCTCTGTATATGCAGTAAATTAAAATAACTGCCTTGAATAAAATTGCTCTCTCAAAATGGCTGTACTGAACGTCTTGAAATAGGCCTCTGTCTCTTTAAGAAGCTTTCTGACACGCCCCCTTCAGCACACTGCTGTGGCATCTAAACAACACTACTGTGCGGGGAGGGGGCTCTGCTGAGCTGAGGAGCAGTGGTTGGTGACTTGGCTGGTGACGAAAGGTCCAGAGGCGTCTCCAGGAGGTGGGGGCGTTCCTAGGAGGACTGAGGCATTGCTACACCTAAAATGGCTGCCGTCTAAGTTTTTACTGATTACTCAAAAATATGTGAATGAGCCAAGGCAACGCTCCAGGCATGTGTTTAATGAGGGAATGACATAATAACATGATATAAAGCTTGAAAAAGTCGATTTTACATAATACCCCCCCTTTAATCGAAATTAATCACACTTTGCTTTCCACACTTCAGTTTCCTTTTTTCCTGCAGATGCACAATTAATGGCAATATTTTGTTGCTTAAGCTTATGTATTCATTATTCAATGGTATGCTAAAAATCCTTATGAAAAAACTTACTTCTCACTGTTCTCAGGTCAAATATTTTTAATCGAGTCCCGGCCCTAGTAATAATATAAAATAATATACTATTGTAATACATCTAATAAATAAGTATAATTCAAAATTTCAATTGCTTGTATTTCTTGTCGAGTTTAGATAAATTAAACCTGGGTTGTTACATTTGCTTTATATACTGTATTACATCACTGTTTACTTTTTCATCAGGTCATTCAAACTTTTCTAGTTCTTGTTTGGATTGGGAAATGTCATGTATGAGAATTTTTCCTTCTGGGGGCAAAGCTGATTCTGATTCTTTTTCCACTAAAGTCAAGAAATCTTACTCCATTGGCCACAGTTTTTGCTTGAAATAAAAAAAAAAAGATCATATTGAAACAGGTTAAGCAAGTCAATTTCAAGTGAACTTATTCAAACGATCAAACATTACGACTATTGTGAGGCCATTTTAACGCATGAAGGCCTTCCTATGTGTTGTTGTAAACTCCCGTAGCACTTAGCGACTCGTCCAGGTCGTATCTACCATGTTATTTCCTGTCTGGTGCGTCTCATTTCCTGCAGCACTCACCGATATTTAACACCACCACAGCTGACGTCAGGAATGTGTCGCCTCGCCGCAACTCGCATCTCCACGTCCCGTTCTGATCACTTCCCACTTCCTTTAATGTGAGGTGAGGTGAATGAAGGTCCTGTGCGGAGGGGGAGGGAGATGATGATGATGAGGAGGAGGATGCCACTTCTGGGGGGAACCACTGGATTTGCATGTCGGGAGGCAGGGGATAATCTGTAATGCAGGTCAGGTTCAGCTGCTGGCCCGTTGTCAACTGCGTCCCGGGTGAAGCGATGACTGGAGGAAGACAAAGCTTGGATTTTAGAACGATTTGAGAAAAGTGATTTTACAGACAATCTTAATGTGACTCTTTGATGATCTGACTAAAAACATGTGAACTTCAGTGAAAGAGCTTTTACATTTACAGCCTAAGGAACAAGCCTGTACTTTGTCAGATGAAGCAGATATGATTAAAGATGTTTCAATACAATATTTTTTAAAGTTCACTGAATTGATTTATTTAAATTAAATTAAATTTGACTAAATCTTGACCAAAACTAAATTACATTTGGGTCAAAAACTAAAACTATATTTAAATATGTCGTCAAAATAAACACTTGGGGGAAACTACTCGATATCAGTGTAAAACATCTTAACACAAATTGTAGCCATTAAAGTGAGTATGACAGGTTTTAATGCTTTTGAAAATAGAACTTATTTAGAAGGATAATTATCATTTTATTTCAGTGAAGCAGCAAGAATTGTTGGGCAGAAAAGTTATTCATTTGTACCCAGCTTTCTTTAGTTTTTTGTGATGTTTATAATTTCACTTCCTTATTGATCACCGACTGGAAGTGCCATAGAAGAAGGTAACATTCTATAGCAATTTGACTCACTCATTTCACATTGACTTAACATGGTTGGCACGGTAACAGGTTAAAATTGTTTACCTTCTTCCATGTCACTTCCTGTCCAATAAGGAAGTTAAACTATAAACATCACAAAAAACTAAAGAAAGCTGAGCACAATCTTTAGCAAAATCATAAATATAATCGTGTTAACTATGTTTAGTTATTAATTATTAATGTATCATATACACTTTAAAATCAATGATTACACATAAAAGCTACAATGTTAAAGAACTGTGAAAATTAGATTTGGACATGAATATGACAATTTACATTTTGAATACTAAAAAAATCTGCAAAACTGTAAATATGGGTTAGACATAAACAATTAAAAATTGTCTAGAGCTCGCTTGATCGTAAATGTAAATATAGTTTAAAAAAAACAAAATAACAGAACTGATGTAAAGCGATTGTAAAGTAACAAAGGGGCTCATATAAGACTGATCTTCTCTTCTGCTCCTTTTCATTCAAGCTACATTGGCTTGGCAGTTTTATTTTTTTGTTTTGAATTAAATAAAAAGGAAATAATTAATGAATTGATAGGCCATAAAAAATGTTTTATTTTGCCCAATTCCTTCAATAATCCAAAACAAGATGAGTATTTGGCACTGATTTGAAATGAAGGACAACAAGGCTTCACGTAATATGACAAATCACAGTGCGACTGGTTTGCTTTGATGACTGCGGACGAAATAAATAAATACATAAATAAGGATAATATGCAGATAAATAAATCAATATAGACCATTACAGGCTTTTGCAAAAGAGAAGAAGCCAGCACCGTGTAACTAGTTGAGCCCTAATGATATGATTTACTAAACACAAGTAATCCGTTCAGTTCACAAATATAACTGGGAACACTAAATCCATTTTGAAACCCATTATCTTGCCATGTCCTTGGGCTGAGAAAACAGCTTATTAAACTCTATAAAGACAAGTGGAGCTAGAATAGTGCGGTGTATTAGCCACTGGATTAGACAGACGTCACACCAGGGACTCCTCACATAAACAGAGAGCCTGGGAACCGAGCAACAACATCTCGTACTGCAGGCAATTAGGAGAGAGCCATGTGAAGTTTTAAAAGGATGTTGCTTTTCCTTTGCAGGTTGGGGTTATGACAGACTTCATGCTTCCTTAAAATATTGGCTTGGATTTTTCCAGTGAAAATTATGTTTAAAAAAAGGCTTTCACCAAAGTCAATGCTTTCTAATTATTGGTGGTGGAAAGTTTCTTCAGTAAAGTAGATTGTTTTTAAACTAGTGGCCCTCGAACTAACACCAAAAGGAGGTGTTATTCTTATTACTTACTTCGCAGCACTTCCACGCGCACAGTCCTGTTAAGAATCACACCATCTTGAAATTTCATGAAGCACTCATAGTCTCCGGCGTCCTCCTCTCTCGCCAGATTTCTGCCCAGGGACAAGTCACCTCTGCTGGGGTTTTCTCTTGGCCGCAGTGCCCTGTCTGTCAGTGTCTTCCACGTGGGTTTGGCATCCTCCAGAGAGAGCCTGAACAGACTTGATTTGTCGCATGGGGGTTTCGCGGGGCAGAAGCTCCAGCCGACTTCAGGGATGCCCTTGGATTTGACTTGGGCCCAGGTGGTGTTTGCAGCCAAGGAGCAGCGGACGGTGAAAGGCCTCGACAGTGAGGTGTACTCAGTCGGAATGGGAGCCGGAGGAAGCAGGTCTAAACGCAAAGATGAACAGGAGAAGAAGAAAAAATAGATGAGCACAGGTTCATTGTTTGGGTTTAGTCTTTTTCAGATTGGGCCTGCATTTAGTTCTTGTTAAAAGTGGGTTTGTACAGATAGGGCGGCACAATATGAGATAACTCTGTTGAATACTGTAATAATGCTAGTATTTTATTAAAACATTTACAACACAGTGGGCCCGATCTTGCACAACTGTTGTGACAGCGGAGTGCGACCAGGGGCAACAAACTTTATCCCTCTGTGAGTTACCCTCTTAACAACCGCCTGAACCGAGCACATTTAGTCCGGTTTGGCTTTACCCAAATCTAAAAGCTTCTTGGTAAAACCTGACGAAAAGGCGATGAAAAATTGACAAAAATGTGGGACGAAAACGCAACAAAAAGGCCACGAAAGAGCGACAAAAAAAATGTGACAAAAAGCGATGAAAATGTGGTAAAAATGTGACAAAAATTAAATCTAAAAAAGTGGCGACAATGGAGCAACAACGCAAGGACAAAGCTCCATTTAGATAAGTTTTGTATAGGTCTAAGCTTTTGAATGACCTATAGAGTGTGCCCTTTTAGATTTGGGTAAAGCTGAGAAAATGCACTCGATTAAAGAGAGATTAAATACTGTCTGTGTCCTGAGAGAAAGAGAATATATCGCGGGTCCCGTTGTGGTGGTGGTATCAAAGAGCGCATGGTGATCTAAAAAAAGCATGTGTTCACTCCACCACCACCACAACAACAACCCCTTCTCGGCCGAGGAAAAGGTCTGGTCGGAGGAAAAAGGTCGTTCTACATATAACATCGCCATTGGTCATGGGTGTCTGTCCATCTCACGAACTGGAAGATTTAAAGTTTTACAGAGCGCCAAAGTCTAGTCTACAGCCTGTGTTTAATCGGGCCCAGTATGTTACATCAAACATAAAGAGAAGTCAAATTTATTCTTGAAGCTGAGTCAAAACAAGACTTAAAAATACCAAATCAGAATAAAAACAAGGCTTGAATATCAAATATCATGATATACATTCAGGTTATGTGATATATTGTGGCTTCTTGCAATATGGATACTGCATCACCTAATATTACCTTTGTGTACATTTTGGAGGATTTGGTCATTTGAAATAGACCTGCTATAATCATGCTAAGAATTATTCATTTTTCTGGATGCAATTTTCATTTCCCGGCATTTGAATTGATCTGTGTCATCCCATTCATAGACAAGTGTATGAAGTGTGTTCCCAATGGTCACAACAACAGTAGGTCCTGGTTTAGTCCTGGATTAGACATGAACTCACCAATGACAGTAACTTTCATCGTCACATTTTTCTCTTTCCCCGCGCGGGTGACGACACACGTCCACTGGCCGCTGTGGAGACTCGTAGCCTGGACCGTGAGCGTCCCTCCACCCACCATCTTCTGTCCTCGTGGATCGACCCAGTGGAATTGAGGTGTGTAGTCCTTACTTTTAACTTCACAGGTTAGAGACAGCTGATCTCCAGGCAGCAAAACGGGAGGCTCCACAGCCACTGCGTCAAAAAGTAACACAATAAAACAAGTGAAAAGAATGAATTATTCTCTAAGCTGAAGTCAGTCTATTTCAGAATCTCGTCTGTATTCATCTCAGTTTATACTGTTAGAAGTACTGTAGGCAAAAAGGCGGGACTTTATTTCTACACAAAAGTTTCCTCACAAAGCCTTTAACTCTTTGGGAGCTTGTATTTTCAATATTTCCAATACAAGTGCCTTTACAGCTTATAGAGTACTTGAGAGGGTCTGGGGTTCCTCTCCCAGAAAAATCTTTAAACGAATTAACGATATTGACAGAATTTTAGAGCACTCATTCTCAAAGTGTGGGTCGCGACCCAAAGGAGGATCCAGCTGAGCCAAGACGCAGCTTTTAATCAGAAATTCCACTCAGACAAACAAACAAAACAAACAAACATCTCATGCCCAATAACAGCCTTGTATGTACTCACAGCCTGGCACTCTCTTTGTGTCTAACTATTTACACGTGAAACACATATTTTATTCTCCAAACTGTCTCCAAACAATGAAAGTTGTGAAATCTATGAGCTGCAGCTGCTCATTATATTATCACAGATCCACAGCTAACTTTAGCTCGACAGGTAGCGCTGATGCTCCAAAGTTGCTGCTGCCAGTCCCTTACTTTTTATTCTGTGCTTTCTGTACTTTTCGGGGTGATAATTTCCTCAAACTCCACTTGTGTGCGATTATCACAGCCGTGCACTCCCTGTGAGCTGCTGCTCTCTGACAGACTTGTCCATATTGTAAAAAAATTGATAAATCTTTTAAGGTTAAGTCATTATCTTAAAAAACCATTGCACTATGTGATGATATTGCATCGTAATTATTTGTAGTCGGCCAAACTCCCTTGAGGAAGGTGGGTCATGGGAGATCACCATTGAAAAAAAAAGGGCCACCATTAAAAAGATGTGCTCTGTTGTGCTCTATTGTGTGATACATTTGAAATATTTTTCCAACGTCTGCAACTTAGGCTTTTACGCAGCAAACACTGACAAAAGACACGTTGGCACACACATATTTTTAGAGAAGTAGTTAGAAAATGGTTGAAACCAGCATAGATGTACATTCTGGATAAATATTCTATAATTAAACATTCTGTCTGTCATTATTTATAGTAACAGTGCTTGTTAGTTTGGTTTGTTGTCTCTTACCGTTGAGTTGAATCAGTCTGAAAGCGTGTTGGCCAACTTCCTTTTGTTTGTATTTAACTGTGCAGCTGAAGACGCTGAAGTCCGTCTGCGTCAGGTTTTTTATTAGAAGTGAAGCGTGAGACGGAATCAAGCGATTCCTCCATTCTGTAAAAACAAGATTAAACCAACATTTAGCAACATTTAGTTAGAGTTTTGTGGATTGATAAACAACACTTCTCACCTTCCGTTGTTTTGTGTCCACCTAAAGGATTGTACCAAGCAATTTGTGTATTGTCAAAGTACCATTGAAAATATCTTTCTGACTCAGACTGCAGGTTCAGCGATACATCCTCTCCGGCCTGGGCGTAGATGAGCGTCTCTTCTGCAACTAGAGTTAATAAAAAGGTTGTTTTATTATTGTTTAATTGAGTTATTTTTGCCAATACCATCTGCTGTAATGGGCTCTTACCTGTAGCGTGAAAACCAAGAGCGCACAGGAGGAAAACTGTCTGAAGAAAGTTATTCATCTTTATCTGAAATGAAACAGGGACACATTTAAGACAAGAAGCACAGTGTTCATCATCATTTTACAGAAAACACACATTTACTTCTCCACCCGCTGTTTCGATCTGGTTAAAGGGACAGGGACAAATGTATAAGTTTTAAGTAAAGCTCGTCCTGAAAGAATTTGATCCTGGACACACAGGATGCCCCAAAAACGCACATAATTATGTTACCTAGCGACACTTTAGATTACAGCCCGCGAGTTCCATAGGTACAGGGAACAAGAATGAGTAATTACACGTGTAAGTGCAGGTAATTAAAGTGCAAGGATTAACCTCTTAACCCCTACATGAACCGAGCACAGTTTCTCCAGTGTGGCTTTACCCAAATCTAAAAGTGGCAAAAGAGCGACATAAACACACGGCTAAAGAGTGATGAAAAAGCTAGTCTTATAGTTTAATTCTGTGTTATATGTTTTATGTTGCACGATTGTACCGAGAAAAATTCCTAGTTTGTGAACCTGTTCTCAAACAATGGCAATAAACACTATTCTGATTCTGATTCTGTAAACTGCTCAAAGAATAAAAACTAAACAAAAACGCTTCCGAAATGTGGCAAAAACGTGGCGAAAGAGCTGGAAGAGCTGGAAAAACAACAATAACACAACAAAAAAACAATAAAAACACGACTAAAGAGTGATGAAAATGAACAAGATATGAACAAGAAAGCCAGGAAAGAGCGACAAAAAAAAAAAAACCTACAAAAGCGCTTAAAAAATGTGTAGTTTTGTAGGTCTTATAGCTTTCAAATGAGGCGTTACTCTGGCCTATAGGCTGTGAGCTCCAGTCGAGAAGCTTTAAAGGGATATTTCAGGATTTTTGACATAGGGCCTCATTTCCTAGTTATCCAGAGTGTCGTTGATGTCTGGAGATATTTTATTCTTAAATTCATGCAGTTCTTATATTTGAAGAGTCTAGTGACGCTAGGCTAATGCTAGGCTAACACATTTCTACGGTAACAGCAAGCCTGCATTAAAAACAGTCTGACCCACTCCACAGTGCACCTGAGGTAAATCACTTATAACGCCAGACTAACGATATAAATGTCTGTGTCAATAGAATAATTGTAACCATTTTGCATTTAAAATAACTTATATTTGAACAACATCAGCTTCGTGGCTGTAAGCTAACGCAGCGGCGGAGTGATCTGCGAGAAAATAGTCCATCAAATTGCGGTAATTCATGTGATACAAGGTCAGTTATATGTCAAAAATATTCTATCGACACAGACATTTATATCATTAGTCTGGTGTTATAAGTGATTTACCTCAGGTGCACTGTGGAGTGGGTCAGACTGTTTTTAATGCCCTAGCCTAGCGCCACTAGACTCTTCAAATATAAGAACTGCATGAATTTAAGAAAAAAATATCTCCAGACTTCAACAACACTCTGGATAACTAGGAAGTGAGGCCCAATGTCAAAAATCCTGAAATATCCCTTTAAGATTTGGGTAAAGCCGAACTGGAGAAAATGCGCTAACTTAATGAGGCGCTAATACACCGTACCTCATGTGTAACTACACGTGGGCGCGGGCTTTAATCTAAAGTGAGACACTATGGTCTGTACCCAGAGGAAACAAGAGGGAACAGAGAAACATCAAGAGTAAAGAACAAGTGTTTGAAACAGTCTCCTCGCATCTAGTGCAGCGATTGATAAAAGAAGTAGATGAACGGATAACATTAAATCATGTATCACTGCCTCTAAAGTTCTGATGATAGTATGTGACATGTCTAATCATAATTTCTTCTTAAACTTGACAGGCCTACGTCAGTGCGTCGGCTACAGTCACACTTCTAAGTACAATCCCCTAAAAAAGCATGAAACGTCTTTTGCAGGAAGCGGCGCTGGTTTGTGGTGGTCTTAGATTGAGTGAGATTTGAGCAGATCAAACCAGAGAGTAGGCGTCATGTGGTGGGCTTCAGATGAGCAGACGCCGCTCACTGTATAAGGAATGAAAAGAAAACTCGAGCGGCGGCGGTGGGACCAGATTTACAGAGGTGCAGTGTTTGGGATCCACGGTTTCTCCCTCTCCTCTCTGCCCCCTCTTCCTCTTCCCCTGTTCCACGAAACACAGATCAGCCCCGCGCTCAAACGCCGTACAAACAAAAGAGACCACAAAAAGAGACTGCCGCGTAGAGTCGCTGTGCGGTTTAAGAGACACGGAGGGATCTGCATCTGTCTCAGGTCGACGAACGCGTTTGATGAAGCTTTGAGGCGGAATCTGTGCAGTTTGATGGATTTCAGATTTACATGTCACTGTTGCACGAGCGAGATCACACGCGGGAGTTTGTGCAATGTACGATCTAAAGAGTTACAACAAACGCAAGGTGTAAAAAAAATTACTGTTTTCACCCAAATCTGAAAGCTTCTCGACTGGAGAGCAACAGTGCAATGCCTCATTTGAAAGCTAAGACCGACAAAAGTGATCGTACATTGTTTGTCACGTGTCACAGCGTTTTGTCACATTTTTGTCGTGTCTTTATTGTCACTTTTTTGTCATTTATTTTTTTGGCTTTTTTTGTGTCTTTTTCATCACTTTTTTTCATTGCTTTTTTTGTCGTGTTTTTGTCACGTTTTTCAGCACATTTTTATCCTTTTTTAGTTGCATTTTCATCCCGGTTTTGTCACTTTTTGTCGCTTTTTTGTCATGTTTTTGTGGCATTTTTGTCACTTTTTTGTTTCTTTTTCATTGCTTTTTTTCATTGCTTCTTTGTCTTTTTTTTTTTTATTTGACACTTATTCGGCACATTTTTGTCGCTTTTTAGTTGCATTTTCACCCCGGTTTTGTCACTTTTTTTTGTCATTTTTTGTGTGTCTTTTTGTTTTTTTTGTGGGTTTTTTGTTTCTTTATTATAACTTTTTTCATTGCTTTTTTGTCGTGTTTTTATCACATTTTTGTCACGTTTTTCGGCACATTTTTGTCGCTTTTTAGTTGCATTTTCATCCCGTCACTTTTTTTGTCATATTTGTGTTGCGTTTTTGTCGCTTTTCCAGCTAGTTTTTTGTCGCTTTTTTGTTTTTGTTGTGGCTTTTTTGTTTCTTTTTCATCACTTTATTTTATTGCTTTCTTGTCGTGTTTTTATCACGTTTTTTGTCACTTTTTCTGCACACTTTTGTCACATTTTTGTTGCATTTCATCCTCGTTTTCGTCGCTATTTTGATGCTTTTTTTAAGCTTTTAGATTTGGCTAAAGCCGTATCCTCGGTTAAGGTTTAAGTGTTTAATGAAGTGCCACAGGCCAATGTCACGTATAGTCCAGTGACCTTTGAAGCTTAAACAGGAGTTTTGTTTAGGAATTAATTCAAGCGCTTTCTCTGTGGCTTAAACATTGGAACAGGAGCAACATAACGCTGTGACCTTTGGATTTGTGTTATTTTTTACCTTGTGTTTTCCTAATGTGGCAGCTCTCGTTGTGTTGTTATTAATATGTTTGCCGCGTAAGCTATTGTAAAAGTAATCTAAAATGATGCGTTTGCCGATGTGGAGGCGTGTGTGGCTCATGTGTCATGAATTTCAATCCAAACAGAACAGGATGTCTTGTCTCGCGAGGGAGAAATTCATCTTTGACTCATCGACATAAAAATACACGACTATAGGACAATACAAACAAGCTCTGAAAAAGTAGAAACATTAAGACGGTGAACGTGAAGTAGAAATGAAATCACGATCATAGTCATATACAGCACTGGTCAATGGTTAGTTTGTTTCTTGATTTTATTTCAAGACTATTTACATTGTAGATTCTCACTAATGGCATTTATTTATGAATAAACACATATGGAAAGATGTTTTAAACACTGTTAAAAAACATTTCTTGTGACAACCTTATGAAGCTTGTATCCAGGAAGGGGAGCTGCGCGTCTTCAAATGTTCCGAGTGCTAAACCCCAAAAATGATAAAATTTTAGAAACAATGTAAAGGGTAGCACATCGATGTAATTCATATATCCAGACAGAGGTAATCACATAGTTCTTTATTTGGTTACAGCATAAAATAAACGCTATGTGCTACCCTTTACATTTTTTCTAAAACCTTATGAAGCTCTTTGGATTATCTCATCCTTTTTTGTTTTCTACATAATCCCATTCATAGTTTAAACTCTTAATCGCCACCGAACCGAGCACATTTTCTCCAGTCTGGACTTTGCCCAAATCTAAAAGCTTCTTTAAAGGCACGCTGCGTAACATTTCGGACTTTACGGTTGCCATCAATACGAAACATGCTCCCAATGGCCAGCTCAACACACAAAAAATGCTATTTTTGCTTTGGATAATCAAAGAGTGAATCTGGATGACCTGTTAAAAATAATGTCCTATTCTGTTGCTTTTAGTCGACATCTCCATGGAGACAAAAGAGCGACAAAAACATGATGGAAAAAGTGATGAAAAAGCAAAAAAAGAGTGACAAAGAAGCAGCAAAGGATTGACAAAAACACGACAACAAAATGACAAAAACACAACGTTAAAGCGTCAAAAAGCAAAGGGAAAACGACAGAAATGTGACGAATGCGCCCACAAAAAAGTCTAGATCAGTTTTGTTGGTCTTACCTTTAAAATGAGGCGTTACACTGCGGCCAATAATCTGTAAGCTCCAGGCGAGAAGCTTTCAGATTTGGGTAAAACTGAACTGGAGAAAATGTGCTCGGTTAAGGCGGGGGTTAAGAGGTTAATGTCTTCAATGAGAATCACATGAAAATATTGCTTGAAAATGAAGAAAAGCCGACACATAAAAAGTTATTCCAAACTTTAGACGTCTATGGATTTCTGCTTTAAATTGCTGAAAATCTGGCTTCAAAACTGTTTCAGTAATAATCCAATTGAAAAGTTTTGGTCTGTGACTCTACCATTTATATGAGTGTCACTAGAAGCATACAGTCTTTAAAGTGTACAGTCCATTAACAGAAACATGAGCAGGAGAGCACGGGTTAAAAACAGCGGCTCACCTCTGAACGCCTCTGCCTCCGCGTCCTCTGCAGATCTGTGTGACGAGCGACAGGTGAAGACCGGTTTTACAGACTGACACCGCCCCGTTTCATTGATGGGTCTGGAAAACACCACGCACATGCTGATCAGGACTTTTTAGACCTCGCCAACAATTACAGTGTAGTCTACGGGTCTGTACTGAATGGTATAATGCTATGAGAGAAGTGTTAGAAGGCCCAAGAAAGACCTAAGAAATTACATTATATTTTTATTGTTGAAAAAAATACCTAAAGAAAAATGACCAAACAAACATGTGTCTTCGCTGTCTCCTCTGACCTGACTGCAACTTTACCGGGAGTGCGACGTCTCCAGCTCGTCTCTATGGAAATGCTTATCAAACGCAGCCAAATATGAGATTTGAATAGTTTAGGTCCTCATCCAAATCCAGTCTGCGATTACCCGCAGCAAAAAGAGCATTATCGGTGTAGATCTAGTCATTAGCAGCATATTTTGTATCGCTGTCAATTTAATCTATGACTCAGTGTTTAATCTCTTAACCCCCGCCAGTTTGGCCTCTCGGAAAAAAATGTGAAAGCGTCAACAAAAGTTTAGTTTTTGTCACATTTGCGTCACTTTTTTGTCGCTTTGACCTTTTTTTTTTTTTTTTTCCAAGAAGCTTTAAGATTTTGGGTAAAGCCAAACTGGAGAAAATGTGCTCTTAACATCTGAACCGAGCACATTTTCTCCAATTCGGCTTTACCCAAAAATAAAAGCTTCTTGACTGGAGAACTATTGCCCAGTGTAAAGTCTCTGGTCACTTTTCTGTGGCTTTTTTTTTGTAGCTATTTTGAGGCTTTTTTTTCAAGAAGCTTTTAGATTTGGGTAGAAAAGGGAAGCCACTAAATTCATAGTTAGTTGTGGTCCACACTCATTCCTAACTCTTCTAACATAATAACGTAAAATCTTTTCAGGGTCGCTTTCAGGGAAATGCTGGAAAACCTTCGTCAGCCTGCGGCCTTTCACATCAGGTGCTGCTTCTTCACGTCTGTGATTCTCAGCGTCCTGCAGTAATGTAACGCTGTCTCTCTGTCACTGCCAAATCTGGACTAAAACTTCAAATCTGGACTAAACTATTGTAGGACAGTCCCTGGATGAAAGGTACGAGGCCGCTTACCCTAACAACTCACTGCGGCTGAATAAGAACCTCAGACCCAGCCATGTTCTGTACTCTGAATGTGTGAGGTGTTACCATCAGGGCGGCGGTAATAAGATCAGAATGAGGAACTCCTTTGTTCATCAGTCCATCCTGAAACTTAATGAGGTGCTTAAAAGAAAAAATCTATCTCAATCTATCTGTAATGAGACTGAGAGTTCAAGAAATTGGTACAAATGCTTTTCCTGCAAATGTCTGGGTTCACAATATGCTAAAGGAGGACAAAAACTACTAGAAAAAAAAATCAGGTGTTGTTCCTTTAAGTATTTCAGATCAGAGTCAAAGGTGTATTATGTTGGAAACCTTTAACATAGGCCGATGTCGCGGTGGTGTTAAAATCCTACTGGAATGACATTAACTTTTGTGCAGACATCCCAAGATTCAGATACTTGGAGACATTGCTCCATTGAGATGAACTGGAAACACTTTGTAAAGCTGCAACGGCCGCCAAAAAGTGTATCCTTAAATGTTGTAAGGCTATCGACCCCACTAACAATATCGTCTAACTGCACACTCGAGAGAGGGAGAGAAAACACAACGCTCTATCAGAGGAAAATAAGGGGCTTTGAACGGACACGGACTCCGCTTTTCAACACCTTTTATAGTTTTTATATAAGTCCACTGTGTGCGACAAAAATCAAAGAACTTTAGCAGTAATATTAGTATGATTTGGAATAGATTTTATGGACAGTAGCTACAGCAGAAGGGACCACTCACCCAGTCACACTTATTTAATAAATCTAATCATACATCAAACTTTGCATAGCGCTTTTTTTTTTTTTTTACTCTAACGCAGGAATCCAAAACATAACAGAAGACCTTGACAAAAAGCCAGTGTGAAGAAGTCGGGTTTTGAGAAATGATTTGAATGATAGTCACACACAGATTCATGAATAATACATCTGTGCATGTGTACGTAGACGCATCAAATATTAATTAAACACCTGGGTAACACTTTATGATAACTACACCGTATTCAGCCTTAATAAATGATGCGTTAACACTTCATTAGTTAAGTGTGACTAACACTTAATAACTACTGAACGAATAAGTGAAGTATGTGAAGAACTATTATGAGTTAGGTATTAACGGTAGTAGTTATAGTAGTAGTTATTAAGTGTTAGTCACACTGAACTTCTTAACCCCCACCTGAACCAAATACAATTTCTCCAAACTGGCATAACCCGCGTCAAAAATGAGAAGAAAACAAGGGTGAAAATGCAACAAAATAGTGTCAAACAAAAAGCCATAAAAGACCAACAAAAAAGCAACAGAAATGTGATGAAAACTCAATAAAAAAGTGGCTTTGTAGGGCTTAGCTTTCAAATGAGCCTATTGTCTGTAAGCTCCAGTCGAGAAGCTTTTAGATTTGGGTAAAGCTGCGCTGGAGAAAATGTGTGAAGGCGGTGGTTAAGAGGTTCACTAATGAAGTGTTCATGATGAATTAAGTGTCGTAAGGTGTAGTTATTATAAAGTGCTACCAAAACCTCAAATTATCGGTGTTAAAAATAAATAGTTTCAGGCAAAGCATTGAAAGAAAACAAGAAAATAAAGCAGGTTTCACGATAGTTTGTTTGAGTTCATGCTTTACAGCCTGCGTTGATACATATTTCTTATCTTATGCTACGTTTTGCTCCTCACACTCAGCGCTGCAGACACTTCTATTCTACACCTGTTCCCAACATCTGTTGCTTTTAGCCTCTTGCTCTCAATTCACTTTTCTTTTTTTTTTCATTTCGGTGAATAAAACTGCGCATGGGGATGACAATGCATATGATTTTACAATAACGTTTCCAAAGACTTTGCGGTGCCCAGGTTTATTCAGACACTTTTCAAACAGTCCAAAGAATAAAACACAGATGCCCGAGAGAATCCATGCTGTTCTGTAAAAAGGCCTGATCCATCTGTTATTTCAAAAGCAACATGATGTATCAATTGATCATCAAATTGCACAAAGAAAAGAAGGAATAGATAATGGACGTGGGAGATTGTGTTTACTTAGATACTTTAGTCTGGTGATAAAGTTGGGCCCGATCTTGTTACTGCCCAGTACAGCCACAATTACGGCCTGTTTAACCTCTTAACCCCCACCTGAACAGAGCACAATTTCTCCAGTTTGGCTTTACCTTAATCTGAAAGCTTCTTGAAAAAAAGTGTCAAAATGAAAACATAACAAAAAAGCCACATAAGAGCAATAGAAAAGTGACCCAAAAAAAAGATTTAAAAAAATGCCACAAAATCAGCATCAGAAAAGTGACAAAGAGCGATGAAAATGTGGCGTCAAAAAAGCAATGGAAGAAAATGTCAAAAAAGTGACAAAAAACGTGAGTAAAAAGATCCATTTAGATCAGTTTTGTCAGTCTTAGCTTTCAAATGATAGAGTGTGACCTTTTGGATTGGAAAAAACGCACTTGGTTAAGAGGCTAAGAGGGTTTTAGTCTGATGTTATTGTATGTAATGCCTGGGGTCATTTTGGGGAATCACTGCCAGAAAGCATAATATGTCAAATTACAAGACAAAAACTAGACAAAGAGAATATCACGATTTTAAGTCATTCAACTCAAGCTGTCACCGGAGAAAACAAATGAAGCCTCTGTCGAAGCGGTTTTGAGTAGCAAACCACAACAAAGATGAAACCGAAATGGGACACACAGTGTAACAGCGTCTCTGAGGTTCCCCTGTTCGCTGCCTGTCGCTTTCAAGAGCCCAAACACCTGCGTCTCCCTCATCGTGTCATCCGAAAATGTAAAGCGATCAAGCTACAGCAGTTTTTTTTTTCATTTCTATGAGAATTGATCCTGCCCCACATTGTCACACTTCTTACTGCGTGTTTAAACAATAATGCCGCTCATTAACACAATAACAAACATTTTGGCGAGAGACAGAGCTGGCGTTTTTTGCTCCAAGCTCGAGAAAGAAATCTGGCTAAATATTTCATTTACTGAAGCGAAGGGAGCTGCCAAACGCGGCTTTTTGTTATGACGTGCCAAAAGAGGCTCATCATTAAGGCGAGATCTGATAAATACATTTCACAGCAGTGGCCCGGGACCCTTGAGTGGGTTTTGCCAAAAAAAAATCTCATGATAAATCGTTCGTTTCCCTGGTTTTTGATTATCAGCCCATTAATCAGCCCTTGAGACAAAATACTGTATCTTGTAACACGGGGCCAAACCACAAAACTGGGTCAAGGCTTTTTCAGGTTCATGTTGGGTCCCGGGGTCGCGTTAGTTGAGGATCACAGTGTTTTAAGGTATCTGTGCCTCAAGGGGCGCTTTTGGTTGTTTTGTGATTTTATTGTGACACAATAAATCCAATCCAGTTTTTTTCAAAAAGCACCATTACAAAGAACAAGGTCAAAAGGACAAACAGACAAAGTTAACAATGAAATTAAACTGTCCAAAGTGGTTACAAGGAGAACCAGTGTGTCATAAAAACAAGAAGGAATCAGCTGAATAATACCAGTCTAATATACGGGGCAGCTCACGCCACAGTCTGGGACCAACAACAGGTCTCCTCTGAGTTTGCGCTTGGTCTGAGGAGCCACAAGCAGAACTTGATCTATGAGAGTGGAATATGATGGGTGGTGAAGTGGCTGAGATGGGTAACTTTTGTTTTATTTTTTAACCTCTTAACCCTCACCTGAACCAAGCACATTATCTCCAGTTTGGCTTTACCCAAACCTAAAAGTTTCTTCAGAAAAAGCATCAAAAACTGACCAAAAAAGCAAAAAAAATGTGACAATAACACAATAAAAGCCACACACAAAAAACGACGGTCACACTTTATTTTGCACTACCTTAATACATTGCACCAAACTAAATGTAGTACATTGTAATCTGTGTTGTAACATGTTATGTGTAATAACTTGTACCTATGTAGTACATACACAATGGAATAATGTGATACATTATGTGCCTCCAAACTACGAATACAAATGATTCCATTGTGTTATTACACATTGTTACACCTCACTTACATTGTACTCATTTGGCAGGTACAATTTATCATGTGTTGTGTAAAATAAAGTGTTTCCAAACAACAAAAGCGCAAAAAAAGAGTAACAAGAGCAACAGAAAAGGAACAAAAATGTGACCAAAACCAAATGGTGAAAGTGCTTCAGAAAAGTGACAGAAACTCAACAAAATAGTGGCAAAAATGAGATGAAAAGGAAAGTGACGGCAACAGTGCAAGAAAAAAGATCAGTTTAGATCAATTTTGTAGGTCTTAGCTTTCAAATGAGGCGTTACACTGAGAAAATGTGCTCGGTTAAGGCGGGTGGTAAGAGAGTAACCTTTATTTAACCAGATAAAAATTCATTGAGATTCACCGTCTCTTTTACTAAAGTGACCTGCGGTCCATCTATAAAACAGTTCACATCTCAAAGACAAATACAAAGTACATCTAAACTTCTGCAACCAGCTTTGTACCAACTCTGTCAACTTTGATTTAAAAGAGTTTGGAGAGACCAGCTCTCGAAAACTCAGCTCATTTTGCAGCTGATTCCAATCAAAGGGAGCACAGAATTGAAAAGCCTTTTTTTCCTCATCTCAGTCCTGACGCTGGAAACTGACAAGAGGAATCGATCCTGTGAATGAAGGCGGTAAATAAGAGGGAAATGAACAAAGTAATGTAAATAAACATGTGCCAAAGAATAAAACAGCGTAAAGAGAGAGACGGTAACTTACAGTAACTAACATGGGAGTAAAGGAAACGGTGGTGTGATTTTGCTTCACAGTAAGAAGGTCCCGGGTTTGATTCCGGGACCGTGCGGGCCTTTCTCTGTGGGGTTTGCTTTGTTTCTCTCCCCGTGTCTGATGGGTTTCCTTCAGATCGTTCAGTAGTTACATCACCTGTCTGGAGATGGGTCTCTGGGTGCTGCATTGCTCCTTACGGGTCGCACCAGCGAAGGTACAGTACACCTCAATCTAAATGACAGGAGTGATTCTACATACTATACACTAAGGCCGGGACGATCCACTTTAGTAACAATAGAATGACGATACTCAGGGGCCGATACGATGCGTGTGTCCAAAAGTTATACCAAATGCCGCTTGACATTTTGAAGAGTTAAAGCTGGGGTACCTGATTTTTTTGGTGTTGTAGAATACATTATTTTTGCCACCTCAGAGTTTGTTGTAAACACAGCAAAACACAGACCTTGTTTTATTGTCTTCACCTAAAGTTTCATTGAGCAATGGATGATAGAGGTCTAATCTAAATGAGTGGAATTTATCTTACTGTAGGTCCCCTGCTTCACTTTGTCACCACTCATTGCTGTATATGTGAAATGTACATGTAATTACATTCTTTGAACAATTTGAATACACAGGAGGGACTGTGAGCTAGAAACAAGTTTGGGCCAAAACAAAAAATGTCACTGTTTGAACAGGAAAAATCAGGTACCACAGCTTTAAGACTGTAAAGTGCATTTCCACAACAAAATGTAGGTTTAACATAAAGTGCTGTGTAAAGTTTGTATTGCGTCAAAGGCCATACATATTCAACTTAACCACTTCACCAGGTCTTTAGCTGCTGGTGCATGTGTGAATGTGGCTGTATAGTAAGTTCATAACATAACAATTTTAATCAGTGTCTCAATCAGTGTGTTATCAAAATACAGCATTTTTGTACATGGATTTTCTGACTTACTGGCTTTAAACATAGAACAGCATGAAAATAAAAACTGTTTCGGGCGTGCGCTTACATCATTACATCAACTCACTGCCCGAGCGTCAAAACAAACAAAATATATGAATTTCATAACTCAACCCACCTCTTCCTCCACAGTATGATGATTTATTGTAAACACTGTATATTATTGTACATACCGGTTTTCTTGTCACTTTGTGTTGCTTAAGCAAAGGGGGGGGACAAGATAACTTCCTCTGTTACAATGCTTTCACCATGACGTAACATAATCTGCAAACCCTTTATGAGCTTATACACTTTTACACATTTAGGTCCGAACCCATTGAGAATCATGAGAACTTAGATTTAGGCTGAGAGACTGTGTATACTTTCCACCTGCCGACTGAGTGATGGAAAACGACCTGAAAGTGCGGAGTCCCCATTACTCATCACTGCCCTGCGCTCAAACTGTCTCTGCCAAAAGAATGACTAGAACGAGCTGCTTCTGATTCACTTTTTCAGAGGTTTTTCTGTTTCCTCACCGTCTCCTACACAGGGCTTCCCTCAACTCAACAACAGGCTAAAACATGAAGAGTCGACATTTATTCTAGCGGTAACTTGGCTTTAGGAAGAGAAAATGTTTGAATTGCATTATGGCGCTGACGTGCGAACGCAATTTCACTTAAAGCTTGTCTAAGCCGAACTTTATTGATGCGACAGTGGATGAATTCATTCATCAGGGCAGCTTTAAATACAATATAAAGTGCACACTGTAATAAAAAAGAGATAACAAAACATACATGCAGGATATAATTATAATTAGTACTACTTTTTTTTTACTTTTTGTCGTCACCCAAGTTGTCACCTCAGACATCAGAGCCCAGTTGGCAAAGACGACTTATTAATATCCAATAATGAAAACTGCAGGAAGCACAGCGCAGAAATTCACAACCTTTTTCTCCCAGCGTCCCCAATCAGACTCATCAGACACCCCAACACCCTTTTCCACACCTCACAGATTACGGCAGCTTTAGAAATTAAAGACATTCATTATAACGTTCAATGTTGAATGATGAATGCCGCCTCAAATGATTATCCTAGAGTTTACGATGAAGGTTTTCTGCGCTGTATTCTGCTTTTAGTCCAGGTTTGATCTTTTTTTCTTACTTTGTTCTGGCTTAGACTTTGTTTGTTTTGATCCATGTCCCGGTTCGTTCTGGCCCAGTTAGTTTAGTTTAGTTTAGTTGTTTATTTGAGCAGTAAACATTCTGCTCAAAGGGAGTGAAGCAAGAAGCGCCTATCCCCAAACTCAATGCAATATATAGTACAAAGGCCATGGTGCAAAAGGAACAAAACAACAACAAAGAAACATCAGCAAAAAAAAAAGGATAATATACACTTACAGCATCCGATCATGGTCGAAATGTACATTTTCAAGAGGCATTTACATTAAGGACGATAGATAATACAGAGCTGAACCTCATGTACTGCACACGTTCCCCATCCCAGCAGACATCAGAGACTGTACCGTATTTAAAACAAAACTGAAAGGTTGGCTCAAGGGGAACCAGCCATGTGACCACTGACCTGTCCTTATGTTTTATGTCACAAGTTTAATTGAGTGGATGATCTGTGTGATGATCTTTGGTCTTTAATGTTGTTCACTCATCTTTGTATTTTCTTGATCTGCCAGGGAGGACTACAGATGGAAAGTAGCCATTTGCTAATTCTGGCATATTTACATTTATATGTTAATTAATATGCATTGTCCCTTTAAATAAATAAATAAAAGGAATAATACTGATTACGAATGAAAAGCTACATAAAGAAAAACGTAATCAGTTGCATACACGACCCCCACAGCATGTACACACACACACACACACACACACACACACACACACACACACACAGAACGTGCCCGATTATGAAGTAACATTATCCTGTTGTAATTACATTTTCCATCATACAATTAGCAGCATCATATTGTGATTAGCCTCATTGACAACAGAAGAACTTGTTACATTTCAAAGCGGCTGTTGTAACACAGACCAAACTCACAAACGCACCGTCTGAACTGATCATATAATTAACAGAAACGAAGCACAAATACAACAACTGTCTTGTTTCATGCAAGATCTCTACGAAAGCAAGTAACAAAGGTGACCAATAATATATTCCTTTCAGATGATTACCAATGACAAACATTACCGAAAGTCACTCATTTTTTGTTCAGTTCAGTCCTGGTTTGGGTAAAGAAACATATTGAACTATAAAAACTGAGATCTGGACCTCTGAAAGCTCTGTGGTGCGGACAGTCACCGCGCCACGAATGAGGTCGCTTACTGTATATTAGTTACAGCCCACAAAGAGACACAGAGTATGTGCAGAAAAGGTTTGGTAATAAGTAAATTACTTTAGTTATTTCAATAAAATGTAAAGACTAGTTTTGTCTGATTCCCCTAAACTCTAAGGTGCAGACAATCGCTAAACTCTAAGGTTTATTGGTATTTTGTTTTGCACTGTGATAAAAATGAAGCAAAAACACTCGGACACTTGGAACAAAGTTATATTTTAAAATAATGTTGAAATACTATTCTTCTTTTTAAGATCTGAAGTATTTCCAAGTACCCCTAAGGCCCCTGTACCCCTTGTTGGGACACACTGGTGTAGACACATATTGCAGTGCTAATGTATGAACGTCATATTGCATTTACTTTATTTGTTTATTTGAGCAGAAAACACTCTGCTCAAAAGGAGTGGGCCGAAGCAAGAGCTTATAAGTGCCCACCCCCAAAATCAATACAATTAAAATCATAATTTCACAAGAACATAGTGGAACAACAAAGGAACAAAATAGCAACAAGGAAACAACAGCTAAACAAATAAAACAAAATAGACCCTACACACCCGCAGCATCCGACCATACCCCAAAACAGAGCAATACTGATTACAAAACAACTATGATAATGCCACATACTTACAAACTATTTACAAAGAATTATAACTTACAAAACACTGATTAAAGTGTTCGTACATTAACAAAAGGTACAGAAAAAAGCACAATTACAACAACGGTCTAGTTTCAAGTACGAAGTCTAGTACAAAGCAAGTAACAAAAGGCGATCATCGCATTTCTTTCAGATGGTTACCATGGTAACATTGTTAGTATTACCAAAAGTCACTAGTTTTATGTTAAAAAGACACATTAATATCATATTATATTCCGTGAATATTATGTACATTTATTATGTAAGCCCTACACAGTGTGGTGCGTTAAAAGCCAGGTGTAGAGCGGGCCAGTTGTAGAGGGCAGTAGCTCCTCATCAACAAACCCCTACGCAGCTGCCCTAACTAGCTGATTTTGTAGATAATGTTCCTATGCTGTGTGGTGTGTTTAAAAGATGAGGATTATGAGCATTTGATTTCATGCCCTAAACACTTTACTCTTTACTTTTAAAGTAAAGCTAAAGAGAACTTTTGGCAATTGACGACTTGTGTGTACATGCAGTGCAGAGGAGGGAAACATGACTGTCATGTAAACCAGATTTGTTCAAGGTAAACAGTTTCATAAACAGTAAAATGTCAGTGGAAAGAAAGTCAATGGAGCAGCAGACAATTGACATTTAACAGCTTATGAAATGGAGACATTTAAGCTTCTTAGAAATCTTATTTTTATAGTTATGACATTCTCGAACAACACAGCTTAAAGATACAGAGTTATGGATTATTGAAGCTAAAACATAATGACTTAATTAGTTTTACATTTGCACAGCTTTGGTAAATCATCTTATAGAACTTAAAATAATGTGTATGAGAAAATCGGCCTTAGCGGCGTCCACGCGCACAGAACAACACTGTTGCTCGCGAACTGTGTGCAAGTCTGAGGATGTTCATTCAAATAAAACTTTCTCTTTTAAAGCTACTAACGTGATTCTTTTATATAAATTATGATATATTGTGATTATAGCAAAGTTATTCTTTTTCACGTACACAGTGCATGTTTGACAAGGGCCAGACAGAACAGAGAACAAACAGTATAGAGCACACTCAGCGGGGCCTGTTGTTGATGGGATCAGGCTTCTTTTAAAACAAGCCTTCCTGTATCTAAGCGTCCTGTACCTCCGTCCTGAGGGCAGAGGGGTGAGGTGAGTGTGCAGGGGGTGTGGGGAGTCCTGCTCTAATGCTAGTGCAATGGCCCGTTTATTTAGATCTTTGAGGTTTGGTGTGGGGGGAGTCCTGTGATTAGTTAAAAGCTAAAAAAAAAAAAATGGCCGTTCACCAGATCAAATTTCATGATTTACTCAACAAAAATAACACTACTATAGTTGCAATGTAAACTTGTGTTTGAAACCACAGACAGTGACTTAATAAACCTATTTAAGTGAAAAAGATTGTGTTATTGAGACAGTCTGTTCTGTTCATTTAATCCTCTTGCACTCCATGTAATGTGTAATTGGTAAATCTGCAGAAATGTTGCTCTTTCTTTACATACTTTTATGTGTCAGAAATGCGAAGAAACTAAGGAAAATGCGAAATCTTTTCCAGACAACAGGAGCCGACAGGTAATGTCAGAATCCACCACCACGTTTCAAATGGCTCAATCAGCGGCTTTGGCTGCAAGACCAACAATATTTATTTATATTTTAACCGTATAATGTAATACAGATACAAAATGCAGTCGCTTTGTGTGGGTTTGTTTGTCATAAACGTAAGCAGATAATGAGAGCTTATGCGACGCACATAAAGAGAGGCTCAACACACAGACTACTTTATAAGAGACTTGTCTGGACTTCACTCAAACAATGAGGTCAGACACAACAACAGAGTTACAACTACAGATTATAGCAAAAAATACTGAGCAAGCCCACAGGGTAGTAGTAGTAGTCGTAGTAGTAGTAGTAGTAATAGTATTGAGACTGGCCATCAAGTCCTCATGTGAAAGAATGACCTACAAGGACATTAAACTCACACACTTTCACACACTAGTTTCCATATTCTGTGATTACATGAAGTACATTCACATGAAAAGTGCACAAGTCCATAACCCTGCAGTCAACTTCCTCATCCCCTTTACCCGGTAACAAAGTCATTCAACAGCACACAAATACATGTCTAAATGCAGGCGATACCGAATTGTAAATGATTCACGCATTAGCAGTTGTGTACAGTACTTACAGATGATGCTGTCGGCTCAGTGGCGTCTGCTGCTCTGTGATGGCGGCCTGTAGTTACGGCAGGTGCTTCTCTCAGGGGGGGGGGGGAACCTCTTGCACCATCCTTTCATTTTGTCAGGCTTTGAGTGGAGTTTAAGATTTACAAGTCCTCAGTTTATTTCAGCTTTTTCCAAAATAGCATGTTATTTTTATTCTTTTAAAACTTATTATGATGTGTTTGTTATTTGTATAGTTTCATGCAGAACATTGATTTTTTTAAAGGCGCAACTTTGAACTTTTTCTAAAAAATTATAACCTCCCAGCTTTGTTACGTCCTGTGCACTTTATTTAAAAACACTTTAACTAACATGTGTGTATAGTTTTATACAAATTAGGATTTTTGAAGATGTGTGCCTCTTTGACCTCAACACCTGTCGCCGGCTGCACCAGTTCTAAACATAGGAACAAGCTTTTGTTACACAAAGCACGTTCTGTTACCTTTCATGAATGACCTAAACCAAACAAGTTTATTTATTTGATACGTTTGAATCAGAAACTTTACATTAAAAAAATCCAGTCCAAACACATCCATAGATATTGTTTTACTGTTATTGATGTTTTACTTAAAGACAGATTTTGTAACATTTCACCCAAAAAAATAGAATCAAACACAAGCATTTCCTTTATTACATTTTATTTCTACTGTTGAAAAATACCAACAAAATTAACCAGCATGTGTGTTTGCTGTGACCTCTCTTCAGACCTGACAGTAACTTTCTGGGAGCGGGGATGTCTTTGGCTCGTTTCCATGGAGATGTTGACTAAAAGCAGCCGAATATGAGGTTTAAACAGGTTAGCTCCTCATCCAAATCTGTTCTCTGATTACCCACTACAAAAATAATATTATCTATGTTGTCGAGCTGGTCATTGAGAGCAGGTTTTGTATTGCTGTCAGTAATCCAACATTTTTAATAAGGGACAATGTACAGAGACATTAAAGTGCATATGACATATTAGACAATTATATTTAAGATTTTGCTAAAGATTGTACGCAACTTTCTTTAGTTTAACCATATTTGGACGCTGACAGGAAGTGACATAGAGGAAGGCAAACAATGTTAAACTGTTGCCGTGCCGACCATGTTAAGTCAATGGGAAATGAGTCAAACTGATATGGAGCTTTACCTCAAAAGTAAAGTAAATAAGTAATATTTTCAAAAGCATTAAAACCTGTCATATGCACTTTAAAGGCACTATACTTGTTTTGTTTTTTTCTAGTAATGGAACACAATGTGTTTTGTCCTCCTTTAGTATAATGTAAACTCAGACATTTATGGGGAAAAACACTGTGCATGAAGCATTTGTGTCCATTTCATCAACTCGCAGGCTAGTTTTCCAGCATTTCTGTGACAGTGACCCTGAAAAGTGACCCTGCAAGCTGTGAAATTCTTTCATTATTTGTAATTACCCCTCCTGGAACCGCCACCTTAAAGTGGTGGAGGGGTTTGATCCTGGGAGCTCTGTTGTCGGGGGCTTGGTGCCCCTGGTAGGGTCTCCCATGACAAACAGGTCCTAGGTGACGGGTCAGACAAAGAGCGGTTCAGAAGCCCCTTATGAGAGACCAACAGGCAAAGTGTTGCACCAGATTGTCATTGCTAATTTCCATCTGTAATCACTGGTTACAGTTTATTAACAGCACATTCCAATACATACTGACTTTATCAATACCAATACTGAACTACCCTTACATTCAGTCCTATTTACAATCAGGTAATAATCATGACATATTCAACATTATAGAACCCCTTCACCATTTAATGCATTTCACTTTTGCTCCAGTCCGTTTATTTTAACAACTATTTACAACATACATTTAATCCAATGAGAAAAGCCAAGTAAAGTTAACACGTGTGCACAGTTAAAAAGATATAACATTGTATTACAAGACAAATACACTTTTAAGAAAACAAACGACCATTATTTGCAGTCTTTATAATTTTGTTTCCCTCTGCTCTTCGTGGTCACGGCCCTGCATAGTCCGGAGCGGTAATAGGAGGAGCTGAGGTCTTCTGCCCTCTTTGTCCCGCTGCAGCTGTGGGACTGTGATAAAGAGAAAAGACAGAGATTTCACACTAATTACACTCGATAATGGAGTACAGGCCGGAAGAAGGTCATGCAGACAATGTGGGAGTAAGAGTTATGAAGAGCGTCTCTAAAACAAAGCAAAATTAAATATTAAAAAGAATGAGTTGCATTGATTTGAAGAGTTCAACTTGAAGCACAAATCATTAACCCATTGAGTACAAGTACTTTCTATGTATTCATAATTACTGTAGTTAGTTTTAGTGAAATATTACTGCAGCTTTAATCAGAAGTGGACAGTACTCAGTTACCTTTACTCGAGTTTTTAAGTAATTGTACTTCTTAGAGTCGGGAAAGCGCGATCCTACAAAAAGTAAATATAAAGAAATGGGTTTAAATTACTTGAATGGAGAATTTATCTTGTTTTGAGTATTTTTCACTCATATACTTTTGTTACCCCGTTGGCAAAGAAATGAATCTGAAATAAAGACAAAATGTATTGAAACTAGTCAGAACAAGTGGAATAATCTTGGTCAAACGACTAATTACATCTAGTCAAAGCAACTCAAATCTAAATTATTATGCTCAATTTGAGACATTTTAACTAGTTCATTATTTTTGCAGTGTATATAAAGTGACACCATTTAAGTTTGTAATTCCTGAGCTTTATCTTAGAATCATTTATACAATTATCCATTTTACAGTGAGTTGCCTGTATGAAATATTTTGTTAAAACTTTACAAAACCCTTTAGTGCAATAAAAAGGAATAAAGTAAATTCAAATGAGCTGGGGCTTTGAGTCTTGAATCTTAGAAAATTAATCTGGTTGTATAATTGCTATTTTCAATCTAAACTGGTGTTGTTTCCAGAACCTCTATGGGAGTGGTTCTCAATTGGTGGGTCAATGACTGTTACCAGGTTCTTTTTAATCATAATTTCATCTTATTCAACAATTGTTTAGATTATATTTTAAAAGTCTAAGTCGTATTTGGGTTTTGGCTCGTCATCCCAGGGTGATTGTGGGTCCCGACCATTGGGTCCCGACGCCGTACCAGCTGAGAACCACTAATCTATGACACCACAGACATTTACCCTCCGGGGCAGCGGCAGTATTGCTTTGGTCTCAAAAGGTCGGCGTTCCTCATCTTCATGAATCGTCTCTATAGTGAAAGAAAATGTTTTAATAATCAAGTAGTTCTTTTTGTTTGAATCTTGCGCCTGATGTCGTTACCCTTCTTCTCGTCATCCTGTTGTACATGACCAGGATGAGCACCCAGAGCAGGACGACCAGGCAGCCTCCTCCCACTGCAACCCACCCCCACCAGGGGAGTCCCAACAGACCCTCCTCCCCAGGGTCATGGGCCTCACCTGCAATATTATTATATTCTTATGTATATTCTTGTTTCAAAGTCTAATAACAATAATGTGTTTTGTTTTTCGGTCACAGAAAGATGCTTCACATAAACAAACGCAAACAAAGACAGAAAAAGACTCACCAAAACACTATAAAATAAAGGTCATAAAATAAATCCCTTAACCTCTTAACGCCTGCCTTAACCAAGTGTCTCCTGTTCAGCTTTACCCAAATCTAAAAGGTAACAGCCTATAGGCCAGAGCAACAAGGATCTTTATTTCTTGTATTGTTGCCGCGTTGTCGCTTTTTTTGACATTTTGTTTCATTGCGTTTTTGCCACATTTTCGTCACTTTATTGTCGGGTTTTTGTGACTTTTTCTTCCTCGTTTTTCGTTTAGATTAAAAGCAAAATGGACAAAATGTGCTCTGTTTAGGTGGGGGTTAAGAGGTTAAATACTTTAATGTGCACATACTTTATTTTTTTCTTTGTGCAAGTAAAATATACAAGGTGTGCTGTTTACTTTTTGTCCCACCCAATTTAAAAGGAATCGCACATTAGAAAAAAAACCAAAAAAACATAAACAATAAAAACAGCAGTACATTTTAACGAACTATATTCAATTAAGCACCAAGATCCTTTAAAGCAGTACTAAGTAACGTGTTTACCTTAATAAATCCTTTTCGTAGTCCCTCTGGGGGTAATACAAGTGTTAATGGGATGATTGGAGGGTCTTTCATCTCCCCCTGGTGTCTCTGGCCAGAAAACCATGCTTGCAACTTGACTGCCACCGGGGCAGAGCAGCAATACACACTAATAGAATCACGAAGAAGAAGCTAACAGGCTAACGGGCAAAGCTAACTGTGGGCTAGCGCCACTTTAAACAGTATTTACAGCCAACTTTGAGTGAAAAAAATTATTTCCATTGTATAACTGGATGTACAACACCCCTCTCTCCCTTCACCTTTTCTGTCAGCGTAGTATTTACTCTCCAAGACATTTAATATGTTAAAAAATCGTAACTTGCTAAGACACCTGCAGTTGCGCTTATGGCCGCTAGGGGCAAGAGTTACTTAGTACTGCTTTAAAAAAAAAGAAAAGAAAAGAAAGAGCCTAAATGCCACCCACAGCTCCAGATTTACTCACTGTCCAGGCTTGTTGCTGTGTTGGCATCTTCCGTCGTTCTCGTGGTAGGGGGCGCTGCAGTAGTTTTGGAACCTGGTTCTAATAAGAAAAGAAAAAAAAAGGTCAAAATATAAATCTCTATCTGCATGTTGTTGATGTCTGTTATTATCTTATATGAGGTTTAGTTTTTTACATGACATCCCAGCGTCCCGATTTTGTCATTACAAACTGTGAAAAAGGAAGCCACTAAATT
This sequence comes from Neogobius melanostomus, assembly GCA_007210695.1. Classification (NCBI taxonomy): domain Eukaryota; kingdom Metazoa; phylum Chordata; class Actinopteri; order Gobiiformes; family Gobiidae; genus Neogobius; species Neogobius melanostomus. Next base: position 318,677 of record VHKM01000213.1, on the reverse strand, counting down.
AAAATGTTAGTTGTGTCTAAAGTCATTCATAACTTTCCAAACAGCATCACAGTTCTTCACAGGGACGACTTCATAGGCACGTTTCATAACTTGCAGGGTCACTTTTCAGGGTCACTGTCACAGAAATGTGAGAAACTCGTCTACAACTTCAGGAAATTGATACAAATGCTTTTTAATTAGATGCACAGTGTTTAGTCAGAGTTTACTATATATTAAAGGAGGACAAAACACATTTCTATAGTATAGGTATAGGTATAGTGCCTTTAAATAATAGGGACCAATCACCACTTGGTGCATCAAATATATATACTGTGTAAAGGATGTTTTAATGAAATATATATGTAAATTGTTACCATTTAATATTTAATCAGTATTATCTTAATTTTCACAACTCGATTTTCATGGTGTAACTGGAAACGACTGATTTAGGCTAAAAGGAACATTTAACAAGGCCTACATTGCACAAAGTACTGTAATCCAGATAAGTGAAACTCTCATGAATTAAGTTTTTTACCCTTTACACAAAAAAAGATGTTATTGCGCTCATTACAGTAGGTTAAAAAAGAGTGTGAAAAAACAAACTGACTTTGACTTGAAAATGGAACTTATTTCTAGACATTTCTGTATTTATCACTATTCGACGACATAAAACCAAATAAATAGTGAATTAATAATTGCACCTGTGACTTGTAAAGTAACGGTTTCATTCAGAGTTTTCCCGCCAACACTGAAGACACACTCCCAAGAGCCCGCATCTGTCAGGGCCACAGAGGAGAGCTGGAGTCTGGAGGTGCGGTGGCGTTGCCCTCCGCCTGGTCTCACCCACTCCACCGCAGCGCCCTGGGGCAGCCCCGAGACCTCACACTGAAGAGTCGCCTCGCTGCCCACCTCCAGACGAGCAGAGGGGCTGACTGACGCTGAGGCAAAAAGGAAAAGGCAAAGAGGCTTTTATTTTCACTCATTATTTTACCCATTTCATTTCATTTGCCTTCATGGGCTTCAGTTACGACACTTTCTTCATTTTAGCTGAGTTTATCAATTTTGTTTTTTAAATATAAACCAATTTCCTGAAAGTGAGGAGGAACAGTGTGAATTTCAAAGGGCCTAAAGTGAGAGGAAATTAAAATTAAAATCACATTAGAGCGTGGAACAGCCTGCATAAGATAACATCCTAACACTTCATTTGAATTTCTATCTGTTTCTAAATGTGTGGTGATTACCTGAAGAGACGACCAGTCGGTGATGCTCCTCTTGACGATTCCCTGAGCACGTGAACAGTCCAGCGTCTTGTGGAGTAATTCTAGAAATCTCCAGATTTCTTCCCTGTTTCATACGAGACCTTTGCACGATTTCCCCTTTCCCTGTGAGAAAGCAGGAGGTCTAATTTAACACATGAATAATGTCTTTGAACACCTTATCCTTTTATAATTTAGTGAACGCAAAACCACTGGATTTGTCCTCTGTAGATAAATAACAACTTTGTAGAGTCCAGTGGGGTGATCTGGACTTTGAAATCCCAGAGGAACCTCATGAGCATCAGCATCAGCTTCTGAGCTCTTGGGAAGAAGCCGGACACAGATTAAACTACAACAACGATCTGCATAATCCACACGAATCCAGACAAGAACTATTTAACAAAGGGGTAGTGGGGATCGAAGTAGTACTTTGATAAGAAATTACAATTTTATTTACGGCAGGGGCCTCTAACCTTTTTGTTTTACTCCGAGAGCTACTTTAAAAAAATAAAAACGTCAGAGAGTGGAGTTCACCTTAGAGAATCAGAAGCCAAGATGAAAGAAAGAAAATGACTTGAGTTTTGTCCTTACACTTTACTATATTGAACCAAATGTTTGCTAATTGTGTCCAATATGTTCAGAACAAAAAGAAAATGTGAGTTCCAGTGTATGGGGAAATGTAGAAAGTGTTTGGCGAGCTGCTTACAAAGGGCTGGAGAGCTCCCGAACTACTGGTTGGATCATTATTTCTACTATTTGATCAAAGCTGTGTGTTTACTGTACATTTTTATTTATTCATTTGTTCACTGTCATGCCCCCATCGCATGTATTCCATTGTGTTACTGTACTTTCCCATGTCAGTGTGTTGTCTTGTGAGTCTGTAAGTGTTACGTGTATTTGCATCACTAAATAAGAAAAAAGAAAGAAACTAACCACAAAAAATGGTAATATATAATATCATTTTAAACAGCTGAGTTTAGGTGAATTTGGGCCTTTTCTTTACCTCTTAAGGGCATTCCAGTTCCTGGATGTACACTGTGGAGCAGGTCGCTGCCTCTCAGCCATTTCGAGGCGCCTGTGATCCCACAGTTCAGCGTCTCGGTTTTTCCGGGTTTGGTTTGGTGCACGATCTCTGCAGCACAGAGCGCAACACCCAGCACTGACAAGACAGAAGATGCTAAAATCACTACACACACAAAGAAATCACACACGAGTTACTCTTTGAAGTATTTCTGCCTCTTGTAGCTTCCGCACATTGTCTTTTTTACTCGCTCTCAGGGAAGGTTTGAATACTGTCATTTTAACTATTTACACAAACAGAATTATAGTCCGCCATCCAGTTAAAGTAGAAATGTAATTGATGAACAACAAAACACAAACTAACGTGAAAACCATGACATTTTCCAAAAGAAAATCATAAAAATAGGTTTTGAAAAATCTTAAAATAAGGTCGACATGAAGCTTTTATCACTTAAATAATATTACACAGGGAGAAGGTAAAAAGTACTGTGTGATAAAACTATTCAAACAGGAAGTGCATAAGAAAATATGATTTGTCTTTGTGTTTACATCACAAACACATTTAGTCATTTTCTGGCCATTTGCAACGTCTGCATTTTTAATTGTTTATTTTCGTTTATTTTTTTACTTTTTCAATGTCTTCAACACAAACGAGGTTAAAAATAACTCCCCACGAGCTCCGTTGCATGCGCTTCTTGAAGAGGAAACTTTTGAGGGTAATCTTTGCGCAGCACACTTTTACATGCATTATAATAACAATAGAATAGAACACAATACAATACAATACAGAATAGGACAATACAGACAGGTCTATTAGAAAAATACATAGAAAGAAAACAGAAGCGAATAACAATTTTGCAGCAATAACTCTGGTAAAATCTTTGGCTATTCAACTGCGACATTACAGTGGGAATCTTTTTTCAAATGCCCCAAATATTCGGTAACACTTTAGATTACAGCCCGCAGGTAACAAGGAAGTAATTACACAGGTTAGTACAGGTCACAATTATAATAACTGTGTTCAAAGTGTAACAAAGGTGTAAAACATGTAGGTGTAACAAAGAGGTACAAGGTGTAATGAAGGTGCTCATAGCGTCTCCCTTTAGATTACAGCCCGCGCTTATGCGTACATTACAGGGTTTCCACGGGCATGGAAAAGCATTAAAATGTGCCAAAATCAAGGCCTTAAATGTCATTAAGCAGTAAATTGGATTCAAACTGGCATTAGATATAAATGTTAATTGAAAAAACGAAAACTATGAACAAAACATATTCACCTACAGTTTTGGCTAAATTTGCCTTTTTTTTTTTTTGCTCTAAAGTTTCCCATTTTGTCCAATTCTCTTTCCTCAGTTTAATGAAATGTTTGCAACTCTTGACCTCTTACCCCCACCTGAACAGAGATCGGCTTTACTCAAATCTAAATGCTTCTCGACTGGAGAGCAACAGTGTAATGCCTCATTTGAAAGCTAAAGGTCAAGGTCAAGGTCAAGTTTATTTATAAAGCACATTTAAAACAACATTGCTGCCCAAAGTGCTGTACACAAAAATACATATATATAAAATACACTATTTAAAAATATAGATGCAGAAAAAGCTAAAGCCTATAAAAAACTGATCCTAACTTTCTTTGTCATATTTTTGTCATGTTTTCATCTCTTTTTTGTCACTTTTTTTGTCGCATTTTTTGTCCTGTTTTTGTTGCTTGTTAATAGTTTGTTCCCGTTGCTTTTTTGTCGCTCTTTCATCGTTTTTTTTTTTCGTTGATTTTTTGGCCACATTTTTGTTGCTTATTTTGTCATTGTGTTGCATTTTCATCCTCGTTTTCTGACGCTTTTTTGAAAGAAGCTTATAGATTTGGGTAAAGCCGAACCGGAGAAAATGTGCTCAGTTCAGGTGGGGGTTAAGAGGTTAATAAATTAAATATGCGCCAATTTTTTTCTGCTTTTATGGCATTAAAATGGACTATTTGGGCTTTAAAAAGTCACCTTTGTACACCTTGAAATACAGTTGTCGCACTTTGGACGTCTTCTTTAACCCTTGCACTTTAATGTGTAATTACCTGTACTAACACGTGTAATTACTTTATTGTTCCCTGTACCTACACATGGAACTCGCGGGCTGTAATCTAAAGTAAATTTTCCACTCTTTTATTTACTCCGATATTATTTTTCCTAAGTTGAACTGTTTTCAGCATGTGGATAAAAAGACAAAATCCTTATGCTCAGAAGTTTGAGCTTTTTGTATCTTACTCTAACAGTGTTTATTTTCTCTTGAGCTTTGTGATCAATAAAGGTAAGGCTTTTCACTACGTCTATATATTTACTCTTGAGTCTATATTTTTAGTTTACTCTTAGTTTGTTCGCCGTAAACGAACGACGGTGCACACGAGACAAGCTCGGTCTCAAACCTTTGGAGATTTCCTGTCGCTTTGTGATCACAAGCTCGAGCGTATAGGATGAAAACAAATAGTTATTCAAGATGTGACACATGAAGATGTTTCAACACTCACCCAATACAAACATGCAGCTCTTCATTTTCAAATCTCCTGAAAGAACAAGCAGAATAATATAAAAGGATGCTTCACATTATGGAAGTCAAATTACTGTACATGTGTTGGGAATGGTCTGAAAAGCAGAAGTGAAATAATGCGGGAGTAAAATCAGCCTCCCTTGCTTTTTAGTGCCATTTTAAAGCCTAAATACAACATTTTTAATGCCACGAATGCACATTTCATTTGGTAAGATTTGTAAACTTTCAATCAAACAGGGGAATGAAGGGAAATGTTGATATTCAAAACTAAACTGGACACAATGTCAAAATAGAGAAAAAAAGAGGATTAAAATACAACAAAATAGTAAAAAAAAAAAGCAACAAAAAAGTGAGAGAAAAAAAATGAATAAAGTGCAACAAAAGTTTGACAAAAAAACGTTGGAAAAAGTGGCAAAAATGTGCAACAAAAAAATTAAAAAGGAAAAACTCAAAGTGACGACAACACGGCAAGAAAAAAGATACATTTACATCAGTTTTGTAAGTCTTAGCTTTCTAGATTTGGGTAAAGCCTAACTGTAGGAAATGTGCTTGGTTTAGAGGTTAAAGACTTTTAAGGCCTTCATTTTGGCTCATTTAATGACTTTTAATGCGCCTCGGAAACCCTGCTTATGCACAAGAAGAAACAGAAAGCATGAACTTTAGCCCGGCTTCCCCATTACTGATGAGCTGAGCTGTACTAATTCCGTCTACACAAGAAAACAGTTTCAACTCTTTTCATTCATTTAGATTTAGAAAATGACACAATAATGCACATTTATGCCGTTACACCTCTAGTTTTGTGTCGTTACATTTGTCTGTTTATAATTTAACTTGAAGCTGAAATGATCCAATATAAATAAACACATTTTTAAAGTAAATTTAAGTGGAAGAAAATGGATGGATTAAAGTGAATTACCGGAGATTTCTCGATCATAGCGTGGGTTCTGTATCCAGTCAGCGCTGCTCCTCAGAGTAGTGGAAAACTGCACGAATGCACAAAGACTTCCTCAAAGACTTCCTCCTCTGATGAAGTTTTAAACCAGTGCAAACCCAGCTGCGCGCGTGGCTTTGCACCAGAGCGGCTTCACGTCGACCTCACACAACATATACTTTAAAATGTAGTAGCTCTTTCTCACAGTTGGCACAAAAGAAGTAAAAACAGAACAAGTTCCTGCATTCATCAGTTTTGTCCATGTGTCTGATTTGTCAGCACTTCTGAGAACAACTAATTAATAAAAAGGTTCACAGGCAACTAGTATCAATGGCATTTTTTATAACGCTGATCCACTTCTCATTTCTGCCCAGTGTTTTAGATAAATTAAACACTTTGGGCATCTTGGCTTGAGTAAAACAGAGTATCTATTCTGTGGTAATTTGGCCCATTTCTTACAACCACAGGGCGTTCCTGTCCCCAGATCGCTGTGACTGTAAAGTGGGCGATTGGGGTCAAGTGTCTTACGAGAAATTATAAAATAAGTACGGTGTTGTATGAACTGGGGCACTCGGGTCTCAGTTCAGCAACACTATGAGCCCAAAGAATGAGATCCAGGTTATTCTTCTTCCCTGATGGAACAGGCATATTCCAACATGACAATGCCAGGATTCATTGGGCTCACATTGTGAAAGAGTGGGTCAGGGAGCACGAGACATCATTTTCACACATTACACGTTACCAGTACGGTATTGGAAAAAATGTAGGTACTACAGGTATAAAAAATTAGAAGTATCGAAAGCAGGTATCAAATTTCTTTGTAATATCTTTTAGGGCTGGGATAAAATATTGCATTTGAGAAAAATAAATGGTCTAAAATCATCAAATATGTGTGAGTATGGACTGCAGGTGCATTAAACACTCTGATTTCAGTTTATTTGTTTGAAACAAATACTTATCAGCAATTATTTTCATGTTTTGATACATTTGTGGGGGCCACAGTTTTGGACTGGGGCGCAGCCCGACTACAGCACACGCAGGGGGGGTTTCAAGGAAAAAAGGTTGGGAACCACTGACATATAGGATCAGATCACAATACTTTTTGCTGCAATACCAAGTACTTATACTTTATCAAGTATCACAATACTTGTGTTTGGAGGCATTTTTATCCTGCACTCCTTTGTTTTCCAGCAGTTGTAGCTGATGGTTTTAAATCTGAGTTTTTAATCACAGATAAAGGAGTCCCCCAGGGCTCTATTTTGGGTCCATTGTTGTTCACAATCTTTATAAATTCCATTGGGTGCAATATTAAACATAGCTCTATACACTTACTGTACAGTATATGCAGATGATGCAATTGTGTACACCAGTGCTCCCTCTGCTGGTCAAGCTGCCCAGTTCCTACAGGAAGATTTTGATGAAATTCAAAATTCATTAATAAAACTTAAACTCTCACTAAATACACACAAAACTAAGTATATGTTGTTTTCCAGGAGGCAAGAAGTTCAACCTTTAAATATCCATACATTTGATGGCACAGCTATAGAAAGAGTGTCCTCTTATAAGTACCTGGGTTTCTGGCTGGATGAGAAATTGACTTTTAAAACACATGTTTCAAAACTATGCAATAGTCTTAAATCGAAATTATCATTTTACTATAGAAACAAATCTTGTATTCCATTGAATGATAGAAAAGAAATCGTTCAAGCTACGTTTTTATCAGTTCTTGATTATGGCGACAGTTTATATGCACAATTCACCTTCCGTTCTTAAACCTCTCGATGCAGTTCATCATTCTGCTATTCGATTTATAACTGGAGACAAATACAGAACTCATCACTGTTTACTGTATGACAAAGTCAGCTGGTCTTCCCTGACAAGTCGAAGAGAGCAACACTGCATTTTATTTATTTATAAGGGACTTGTTGGGAGGCTTCCTGATTATCTCGAATGTGAACTCAACTACAGCTCAAGTAGCTACAACACCAGGTCACATGACTGTTTAGTTCTGAAAAATGGACTCGTAAAGAGTGACACGGGAAAATGAGGCTTTTCTTATTACGCTGCCCATAAATGGAATGAACTACAAAGGCTTTTACAATTGAACTCTCTAGTGCCTCTTTCACATCTAAAACGGTTAATATTCGATATGTATAAGGAAAATTGTACTTGCTTTAATTGATACTTGTAAAAATGTCTAAATATTGTATTGTTATTCACTGTTATGAAACAGGGCGCTCATGAAAAAGAGAGTCTCGTAATCTCATTGGGCCTTCCCTGTATAAATAAAGATAAGAAGAAGTAACAGTTACACAGCGCATTGTTACATTTTGTGTTAATGCACTTTTCCATCTTAACACTTCAATAAATGTCCAATGGCATTTGGTTTATAAACTTTGGACACTTGACTGTTTTCTTTTTACATATTTTAACCTCTTAACCCCGCCTTAAAGGAACAGGCCACTGTGTTTACATACTGAGACATGTTCTTACCTGAGCTTAGACGAGTTGATGCGGAACTAACTCGTCTTTGTGCGTGCGCTCAGTCAAATGTTGTTAGCCTCTCCCAGCAAAGGTATAGCTCCAAACTGGGGTGAAATTAGAAGCTACCAAGCTGTGCCACGTTTCCCCATTTAAAGCAGTACTAAGTAACTCTTGCCCCTAGAGGCCATAAGCGGAACTGCAGGTGTCGTAGCAAGTTACGATTTTTTAACTTATTAAATGTCTTGGAGAGTAAATACTACGCTGACAGAAAAGGTGAAGGGAGAGAGGGGTGTTGTACATCCAGTTATACAATGGAAATATTTTTTTTTCACTCAAACTTGGCTGTAAATACTGTTTAAAGTGGCGCTATCCCACAGTTAGCTTTGCCCGTTAGCCTGTTAGCTTCTTCTTCGTGATTACATTAGTGTGTATTGCTTGCTCTGCCCCGGTGGCTGTCAAGTTGCAAGCATGGTTTTCTGGCCAGACACACCAGGGGGAGATGAAAGACCCCCCAATCATCCCATCAACACTTGTATTACCCCAGAGGGACTACGAAAAGGATTTATTAAGGTAAACACGTTACTTAGTACTGCTTTAAATACGGTTACACGATTCAAGTCTAGTTACACAAAATTAAACATGTAGATTTTCTAAGCGGATAAAAAGGGGAACTATATTGTGAGGCGTAATAACATAGGAGCACTTCGACGTCCGCGCAGTAATATCTCACTTTACTGCGCGGACGTCGAAGTGCTCCTATGGTATTATTCAACCTTTTAAGCTTACCACCAGATGTAAAACAGGCTTATAACGGGACTATACCAGACCTAAACCATGCCCTGATTGAGTCTAAACCATGGCTAAAGTATTTCTAACAGTGCAGTGGAAGAGGTCGGCGTAACAGTTTGGGAAAAGTTGACTTCGACCATTTCTCTCCTTAGTTTGATCCTTTATATGTAAATAAATAAAAGCATAAAAACCAAACGGTCAAAAGCCACGTTTTATTTGTCACAGCAGTAACAAAGGTTTTATTTGGAAAATCAAACCGACAGATAGTTTTCACCTTCACCACCGCGTGTAAAAAAAGTAACTGATTTGGGAGCGGCCTTTGTAATTTGATCTTAAACACACAGTAACTTTATGAACTAGTGGGTCTAAAGCCAATGCCTCTTTGAGCTCAACACTTTCTGGAAGCTTTCAGGAGGAGCGTATGCCTATAAGGAGTGGACGACAAACCGAAAACATTTCTCAAAACGCAAAAAGGGCAGTGACTAAAAGGCGGCACCGAAAATGAACAGATGTGAATTCATTGTGGCAGTAGAGCGAATGTAAAGGGAGAGGGAGAAGCGGAGATGTTCTTTATATACAACTGAACACTTGTTAAGAGCCTGGAGCGGTGCGCGTTTGACCGTGGACTGATTGCGGTCACACTCTTCCCTTAGTTTCAGTCAGCCACTCGCCGGTAAAAGTAGAGGTATCCCAAGTCCTTAGGAGGCTTCTCAGAGGCACAAACCTTCTGGTCGTTGAAGATGACCCACCTGAGGAGATCAGCAAAGGGTTAGAGGGGAAACTCAAATGTGAAGTGGAGTAATTATCTTTGAGACGATGAACAAATGTGATTCTTATTGCCTGGCTTGAATGCAGGTGGCAGCAAGTGAAATGTAATGCTCTTTCATGCCATTTTAAAGCCAAATTACTCTTGACATATTTAATATCATAAGATTTGTAAACAATCAAACGTGAATTAGGAGAAATGTTGATATTCAAAACTAAATTGGACCCCTCCTGGAACCGCCACCTTAACGTGGTGGAGGGGTTTGAGCGCCCGAATGATCCTGGGAGCTCTGTTATCGGGGGCTTCGTGCCCCTGGTAGGGTCTCCCATGGCAAATAGGTCCTAGGTGACGGGTCAGACAAAGAGCGGTTCAGAAGCCCCTTATGAGAGACCAACAGGCCCGGATAGAACCATGAGGCCGTCCTTCTGTGGACCCACCACCTGCAGGAGGAGCCATAGGTGCACCAGCCCCTATGTGATTTGGGCAGCTCCAACAGCTGCCCCCACGACCCGGCAACGGAAAAGTGGAAGAAAATGGATGGATGGACAGAAAACTAAATTGGACACAATGGTTTTAAAAGTTCTTTTAGAAAGACACTAAAGAACTAAACTAACTAGAGAAACAAGAAGACATAATGAATGTAATAAAAGAATAAATTGGACACAACGGGAAACCTTTGAGCAAAAGATTGTGTACAATTTCTGTCAGAACTGCAGCTGAATTAGTTTTAGGTTTAGACTAGTGGTCGACCGATATATCGGGCCGATATTTGGGGATTTTACAATATCGGCTATCAGCCTCTCTGTTCCCTGATGCCTTGATGACATCGTGATGAAAATCGGTTAGCTACATGTTAGTTTCACTAAACCACAGTCAATATGACATATACTTTTGAAGCATAAAACCTGGAGAATTCAATCGCTGAGTTACTTTTGACCTACGCAATTGTATTTTGGATCACCACGCAAAATGCAGCAGCTAGCAACAGTATGCTAATGCTAACGGCAGAATGCTAATCAACTATTCAAAGCTGGGACAGAAACTATGATCGAATCACCTAAAGTAATACAATAAAATCGGAGTGGTCCAGTATTTGTTTTTACAGGATTCTAGACCAGGCATTTGAAAAATCGGAGCATATCGGCATCGGCCTTGGTCGACCTCCAGTTTAGACTATAGTATTTTTGTGTTTTTCACTAAAGTATGCAGAGAAAATAATTGCGCAACGTCATTGTTGTGGGTTCTGTCTCTACAGAAAAATATATTTTCTCAGAAATTCTGATTAAATACCAGCTGGCTGGAATCCTATTTAATGCTTTTTAATAACTTTTAAGGCCTTAATTTTGGTATAATTTAGTTAATGACTTTTACTGCTTTTTAATGCCCCTCTGAAACCCTGGAATGAAAATATTTGTGCCCCTTTTGTGGTTATGGCACCACAAAAGGGGCAGAGCAGGCATTTTCTCTAAAGGAGTGTGTGGAGTATAGCACCCTCTGCTGGCCATCATTACACCCATTCTTTTTCTTTTAACACCTGTAGAGCCGCATTTTGCCACAGTTCAAAATCTAAGAAAAGGATTTAATTGTGTAATAGAACAGTATTTGTATTAAGGCGCATCGAGTTGCCTTGTGTATGAAATGCGGTATAAATAAAGTTGCCTTGCCTATTTCATAATAATTTTCTGATTCTGCAAAAACTTATGTAACGGGTCACCCTTTATATTAAGGGAGGCTCATTAAATACTAATAAGGAATTAATAAGCACTAACCTGTAACCGTAAGAAGATTACTAATGCTTATTAATGCCTTTTTAATACTTAAAAAGTACACATTAAATATAAAGTGAGACCATATAATGCAATAAAATGTAACACTTTATGATGACTGCACACTATTAAAGCATTTGTAAATATTTCATTAAAAATAAATACATGTAGCTGATTCATGAACCTTTTATACAAATCTCAGCTCAAACACGAACAAACGCTTCCCTCCAGTTTCATTTAACACAAACATCTTCCATCGTCTCGTCAAAACTAGGAGCCGTTTTTACCAAAGAAATGTCTCTAAAGCTGAGATTATAAAGTCCCATGATGATCATTGAGATTGAGCAAAGTAGAGATTGCAATTTTGATTAATTGCCCGGCCCTATGGCACATTATTACGAAATGCGGTTTTATTACAAAATGAAGTTACATTTTATGTATCTGTTGCTTTTTGATTATAAACCCCAACTTTTTTTTGTCCCTTTTACCATATTTCCCAAGCCCAACCTTTCTTAGACCAACTGTGTTTTTAAATGTATTCCTCTCAAAAATGTTCAAATAATGTGTGGATCTGAATATTTAGATGGGAATAAATGAAAGATATTTAACTCACTGCTGGTCCTTCTTGATATGGCAAACATAGTGGCCACACATAGTGCTTGTGCCCATGTGACTGATGAATGCAAACAGCTCATACTCTGAAAAACAGGAAAACCAAAGCAGCATTGTTGTTTTATTCTCTTTCGTTTGGGGGCATGTCTTGAAGAATGACTTTGCAAAGTTTGCTACTCACTTCCCGGTCCATCCCTCACGCGGGGCCCGGGTGGCGGCTCCCTCCCTCCTTCGCTCTCTGCGGCGGAGCGGCCTTCGGACACGTCCATGGACTCCAGGTCGTCCAAATGAGAGAAGATCCAGTCCACCGCCCGGTCCAGGATATTACTCTGACGAACACAACAAACCCCAGACATCAGTGTTGACATCATTACCTCTTAATAACCCCTCGAGAAAGCTTCCAAACAGTCTTTCACAATGATTGGTCTCATACCGTGGCTCGAAGTGCTTTGGTTGCTTGGTCTCTGCTGAAGCCCATTGAGATGATGGTGGCCAGATGGTCTTCAGACACACTCTCTGTGGGTGTGTTCCCTGCTCCGGAGCTGCCGGGGAGAACCAATGGAGCTGCAAAATCTAAAGTGAAGAGGGAAGAAAATACAGAAGCAGAAATTCAGCCTAAAAGTTGTCAAATGTGCCTATTCACTCATGCAGGTGAAGTGTCAGGATGTGCTTAAGGGTCTGTAGAAACATGTTAAACGTGTTGAACTGTGACAGCAGTATATGTATATTCATGTGTAGCACGCACTTCAGAGGGAGCTCATTTGAAAGACAAAAATGATTAGATTCCACAACATAAAAGTCTCGGTCTCTTATGATTCTGAAATGATACACAAAAGTAGGGCTGGGCAATATGGCCAAAAATGAAAATCTCGATTTTTTTACTCAGTTTGGACGATTACCATTTTAATCGATTTTATTGGATTTTTTTTTTAAAGGTCTCCTGATCTTTCATAATAAGAAAACTGTTCAGAGTCCAGACCATTAATATTTAGATTCATGATATAGCCCACAATTAGGCCCATTAAAATTTTTTATTTCTCTTTTAAATATTCCTTGTCTGCTCTCCAAAGTAAAACTTCTTAATAAGCCATGGAGTTTTCAAAAGTGTTTTAGTTTTCTCATCCTCATGCCTCTGCAGTGATTGACAACCGTCTCCATGGCGACTCAAGGGGAAAGGGGCGGAGTTAAGCTGCTGCTGTGCCTCCGCTCAGAGCATCAGGGTGAGAGAAGGAAGAGGATCAGACTGGGGAAAACTCAGTTTTAGCGGAAGAAAACTCTATTGCGCACTCCGACAACACAATGCCTTTGTAAAGCAGCAGAGATCGTCAGAAAGTCTCTGGGTTCTCTTTGGGTGACATTTCCGTAAACAGTCGCTGCAGAGCGGTTGAACATGCTGCTAAATTGGCAACACGGCGCACGTGATGGGGACATGGAGCGGCAGACACGATTTTACGATTTAGCCATTTTCCACATTGTCTGTTTTTAAAAGCATGAATTAATTGAATTAATTCGATTTATCGCACAGCCCTACGCAAAAGTCTCAACATAAAATAGGTGCACAAACCTGTGACTGATTTTCACCACAATGTTTCTCCACTCCCCTGAGACCTCGGAAGTTGCAGGCTCATTTTGAAGCTCCGACTGAGCTCTTTTCGTCGCAAAAAAAGGGAAGTCTCTGATATTAGTATTAGTCTATTAGTCTCCTAATATCGGCCTAAACGAGACACGTCTGTGGAGGTCGATGAAGCTACTTTTGAGCAATTGCGTTTAGCGAGTCGACGTCTCAGTCACTGCACTAGGAGCACTCTACCGTTAAACGATATTAGCACGGTATCGGAAAAAAAAAGGTTTAGGTTCAACTGATATTGAAAAAATAATAGCATTGAAACAAATACTGAAAGAAAAATCTTTATAGAACAAGTTTTGATCCAAGGTCAGCACTAACCTCTAAACTTGATATGTTTTTGTATTGTTTGTAATCGTTAAAGTACCGGTATCAAAAAAGATTTGGCGGTACCCAGTCCTACCAGTAAATAGAACAGCCACACAATAAACTTTTCCCCAAGACCCATGACATCACTGTGCAACTGTTGGGCTGAGTCTGGGGTTCGCGTTGCTTCATTGCAGATGTTGCTCTTAGCAGGAGAGACGGGGCAGACGAGAGGAAACCTGAGCAGACAAATAATCGCCCCACCTCGCCAAACAGTGACAGGGCGTCTTTCTCCCTCTTTCACTATTTGAAAATGTACAGCAGCAGCAGCAGCAGCTTTAGGTCCAAAATTGACTCGTAGCACAACACCACACCAAACTGCCTCAAGGAAATACATTAGAGAAATTCATTTCCTTATTCAAGAACGCAGTTACAGTAACAAACAGAAAGCCCTTCAAACGGTTTGACTCAACACACCCGGATCGTCCATGTGGCTCATGACCCAGTTCATGGCAGCGTCGATTCCAGTGTTTCCGGTGTAGTACACGGCCTTCCTACAGGCCTCCAGAGGGAAGCCCATCTCACACAACTGCGACACCGTGGAGTCATCGAGGACCGGAGCTGAGAGGGAAAGAAAAACAAGACAATAACTCCAACGCCACGGGGCAGTAAAGTGTAGTATTGGAATATATGCAATCTATTGTAATGTGAAGGTATCCATAAATAAATAAACAAAAAGGGCAACAAAGGAGGAGCGTAAACAGAAAAGCCTGGAGGAGGAGATTCAAAAGGCATCTGTGGCGAGTGCGATGACAGTGCAGAAACGCCAGACAGACTGACACAGCAGAGGGGAGTAGAGCGAGTCGTCCTCCTCGTTGCCGTGGAAACCCAGGATACCTTTGACCTCCACATCGGGCGTCATGAGGGGGGAGGGGCCACCTCTGGGAGCAGCTCCTCGCCGGGCAGCTGACCGGTCGCCCTCAACGCGCTCAGGTCCAGGGTGTCCGGGACGTCAATGCTCACGTCTGCAACGATACAGAGGGCAATGCTAAGAGGAAAAGGAACAACTCTTTCACCTATTACTCCACTACTACTTTAACCTGTTAACCACCACTTTAACCGAGCGCATTTTCTGTGTGTTTTTGTCACATGTGTGTCACGTTTTTGTCGCTCTGTTCAAACGTGCTCTGTTCAGGCCGGGGTTAAGACGTTAACAAATGCTGAACTATGGATGTATTTTCCACCAAATAAAGATACAGAGGCATGGAGATGAGCAAAGAGGTTCAACAGCTCATAAATACAGAGATAACAGAGAATGTTAGCCTGATGCTAATGTTAGCTACAAGCTAACTGCTAGCTTCAAGTGCCATTTATTTATTCCTAGTGGACAATCTGCTCTGTAAAAACATTCATAATGACTAGATTATGACTTGACTTTATTTGTGTGTAAATATGCTTAAAGTCCGGCAAAAACCGTCAAAGAAAAGATGATTTCCATAAGATGACGTTTAGTGGCCACTGGATGTGTATCCGACACAACAAAAAGCAAAAACGTATCTGAATTTTTAAGGAGGAGGCCGGAGGTGCTCACTGGATCTCGATCGTGTGTAGTGGTACCAGGTCTTCGGAAGAAAACGGGCAGAGTCAAATGAATGGAGAGAATAAAGTAAACTCTCCTCCAACGTGAAACATATTGGATCCACAAACTTAACGCAACATGCCGACCGGGTTTGAATGAGGAGATTGATTTTTCTCCTTTTTTGTAATCTCCTGCCTCCAGCTGTGCTTTTCCATGTGTCGAGTGTGTATTTATATATCGTACTGTTTGTAGAGCTATTATATATCACGATTTATTACTGCATGCCTTGCCCCAATGCATGCTCTGTGTATATATTTGTATATATCATTTTTTTGTTTTCTATGACTACGGGTATTTTTTTCCCATCATACACTGATATTATTCTCTTGTACGAACTGTAAAATATATATACTCCTTTTTTTGTCTTGTCATGTGACACTGATCACATGTCCTGAACTATTTAAACCTGAATCAGGCACAGCTGTGTTACACTGCCTCGACAAAGACCCAAAGGTCGAAACGCGTCGGCTTTTAATAAACAAGTATTTAATCCAGTTGTGCCTCTGAAACTTTATTTTCTTCATTCATGTATCTGAATTGTTGTGAACATTTAGCTCAGTGGACACTTTTAGATGCTAGTTTGTATCTAAAGTAAAATCTCAAAAGGTGTGTACATTCATTAACCTCTTACCGCCCGCCTTTAACCGAGCACATTTTCTCCAGTTCAGCTTTACCCAAATCTAAAAGCTTACCACCTATAGGCGCCTCATTTGAAAGCTAAGACCTACAAACTTGATCCTAATTGTTTTGTCACATTTTGAGCACATTTTTGGCACTTTGCTGACGCTCTTTCGTGGCTTTCAGTTGCTTTTCCAGCACATTTTTGTCACATTTTTGAATTGTTTTTTTGTCTTTTTTTAAATGTTTTCATCACTCTTTAGTCATGTGTTTTTGTCGCTGTGTTATCGTTTCTTTTTTAGTACGTTTTAAGTCTTATCGTAACGTGGAGGAATTGAAAATGTGACTTACCAAGTTTTTTGGGGACCCAGTCAAGGCCAAATGTAAACTTCTTAATCTGGATAACTAAGTAGTCAGGGAAAGAAGCAAACCGCATCGTTCTGGTGATGAAAAGAGGTTTATCATTCATCATTATTATGTGTTAACATGTTAAGAAGATGACTTATGGCTTACTTGGTGGCAGTGGTCTTGGACTGCACAGCTGAACTCCAGAAGTCGGTGAGCACCTCTGGTTCTGTGAGCGCCGCCATGCAGGACGTGAACGGGATTTGAGCTCGGACTGTGGACGATGTGTCGCCCATTTCTTTGCGACGTTCTGCCTCCTGAAGCTCCTCTGTTGAAGAAAGAGACAACACCGGGAATATAGTGTGATTCACGAGAGCCCGGTTTGTTTTTATGAATGTACAGTTCCTGATTTTATGTAGAAGAGGTGGATAGTTAACCTGTGTTGGTGGCCTGGTCCATTGGGACAGGCAGTTGTACAATGTAGTCGACGCGCTGTGTGTACTTGGCTTTTTGAGACTGCTCACACACGATTTTCTCCTCCACCAAGAACCTGAACGCCTCCGAGGGGTTTTGCCCAGAGCGGCAGTTTCTCTGTTGGTCAAATATATTGTTTTCGTCATCGATATTGAAGTGTGAGGACAGCGCTATGGCTGTATCCTATGGCCGGGTACCGTTAATAAATGATCGAAAAAGAAGGTTTAGGTAATGCCGGTATCGAAAAAATAAAAGTATCGAAAGCAGGTACTGAAAAGAAAAAGAACATTTTTATATTCAAGTTTTGATGCTGTTGGTCATCCAGATTTAAAAGAAAAAAAGTGAGACAAGTTGAAAAAAATTTGGAAAAACAAGTAGAAAAATTGGGTTCAATTTGAGAAAAATTGGGGGAATAAAAAAAAATGTACGTGGAAAAACATTGAGAATTTTTTTTTTTTTTAAATGGGAAATTTGGGGGGAATTTTTAAAAAAAATGTAAAAAAAAAAAGTGGGGAAAAAAATAAGAAAAACTTGTCGTTACAGGAAGTTTCTTAGTTGTTTCACCTCAAACAAATACAAATAGATACAAATGTAAAAGAAATTAAATGGAAGGAAAAGGAAAACATTTACATTATTAAAGCCGCAAGCGGCATTTAGAGGCCCTCGAGGGTCTCGTTTGGCCGGTTGACGCCGGTGGCCGCACGCCGCCCCAATAACCGGGAGGCGCTACCGCGCCCTACCTGCCACACTAGGTCGAGATTATAAAAGAGCAAAGGCAAGAAATGGCGCCTTCGGCGCCAGATCACTGGATTTTTCCCAAAATGGCCGACCTCCTGTTGGTTGCCTAGCAACCATGTAATGTACTTTTTTATTCGGACAGTCATGACGCACGTGTGTACCAATTTTGGTTTGGCTGCGCCAAAGTTGACACCGGGTGGTTGCCATGGCAACACGATAGGAAAAGAGGCGTGGCCATGATTGACTTTTTTTATCGGGATCACGTGACGCACGTCTGTGCCAAATTTCTTTTGTCTACGACAAAGTTTGATCTTATTCTTCATTCATTTTTATTTGGTGCTCTGCAGGGGGCGCTATCGCGCCCATTTTCAAATGTCCTAAATCACAACATCCGGAGTTGACGACTCGACCAACGATTGAAGTTACGCTCAAATCGGCTTCAGTTTGTGCGAGTTATGAGTCTTTAAACACGGCGGCGAGTCCTGAAAACGGACGCCGAATTCATGGCGTTGCCATGACAACACCGTTAATCCTATTAGAAAGTTTTTAATAACTTTTAATGTCCCACTTGTGTAGATGATCTGGAGCGAACGGGGAGTCGCTGCGTTCAACGCCCTAGGACGAGTTCGTTCAAATGGGAGAGCATGAAATGGCGCCTTCGGCGCCAGATTACTACATTTTTCCCAAAATGGCCGACCTCCTGTTGGTTGCCTAGCAACCATGTAATGTACTTTTTTGTTCGGACTGTCATGACGCACGCGTGTACCAATTTTGGTTTGGCTGCGCCAAAGTTGACATCGGGTCGTTGCCATGGCAACACGGTTGGGAAAGGGGCGTGGCCTCAATGACTTTTTTGTTCGGGTTCACGTGACGGATGTCTGTGCCAAATTTCTTTTGTCTACGACAAAGTTAAAAAATTTTCCTCATTCATTTTTATTTGGTGCTCTGCAGGGGGCGCTATCGCGCCCATTTTCAAATTTCCTATATCACAACATCCGGGGTCGACGACTCGACCAACGATTCAAGTTTCGCTCAAATCGGCCACAGTATGTGGGAGTTATGACTGTTTGAACGCGGCGGCGAGCGCTAAAAATGGACGCCGAATTCATGGCGTTGCCATGACAACACCGTTAATCCTATTAGAAAGTTTTTAATAACTTTTGATGTCCCACTTGTGTAGATGATCTGGAGCGAACGGGGAGTCGCTGCGATCAACGGCCTAGGACGAGTTCGTTCAAATGCGAGGGCACGAAATGGCGCCTTCGGCGCCAGATCGCTCTTCTGGCCAATATGGCCGCCCTCCTGATGGTTGCCTAGCAACCGCATAATATCTTTTTTTGTTTGGCTTCACGTGACCAATCACTGTGCCGAATTTTGTTCGTCTACGACGAACTAAAATTTTCGGGGATTTCGGGATTTTGAGGGGTCTGGCCATAGGGCGCAATGTTAACGTGGTTTTTCCAGGGGGCGCTGACGCGCCATTTTTTTGAATTTTTACATTTTGGAGATGTGAAGTTTTTTTTTTTCACCTAATTGAATTTTGGGCAAAAATTCAGGACTTTTCATCAGTGGGAAGTTGCCGAAACTGGCTTTTTAGGGGGAGAGGAAAAATAATAATAATAATAAGAAAAACCCGTACAATAACAATATAGCGCCGCCTTCGGCGGCGCATATTTATATATTCGGAAAGGTCTCACGTCCAGTAATCCAACCGTGGGGTTCATTGTCAAATACGAGCGCGTTGCGCTCGTATTTTACCTCTTCTTTCTCAATATTTCCCAATGGATTTTTTTTTTCGTATTTTTGTGCGAGCAGAAGCAAATATGCCGCTTTCGCGGCAAAGACCTATATTATCGGATAGGCCTCGATGCCCTGAGTCACTGTATTAGTGTTTTGAGTGCTGGTGAGTGGCCATGGTCGATGACGAGCGCGTTGCGCTCGTCATCGACTGCTTTCTTGTCCATGTTGCGCCTTGCCTGTGGTTTTCACCTTTTTTTCTTCGAGCAGCAACAAATGTGCCGCTTTCGCGGCACACGCTTATATCACCGGACAGGTCGGGGTGCCGGGAGTGTCGTTATTACTGTGTAATGCATGGGGAGCGCTCCGCGCTCTGTTTCTTGAGCGCTCCGCGCTCTTTTTGGGACGTGCGCTACGCGCACGTCTTTCGTCAGTGCGCTCCGCGCACTGCCTTTACAATAACAACAGGCCCGGACCCTGTCAGGCTCTCGGGCCTAATTAATATGTTTTATGGTTCTAAATGACAAATAATTTAGTATAGGTATTGTTTGGGTATCAGTATCGAAAATCAAGTATTGTTAAAGTACCGGTATCGAAAACAATGTAACAGTACCCAGCCCTAATCCTGACTCACAAAGACAAGCCAACTCCTTGAATCCTCTACTTTTAACCTCCTTCACTTTTTGATTACTTCAGGCTAACTTGGCCCTTTTACTTTTCCATTGTGTGAAGAGCAGATACTTCCCAAAAAGGTACTTCTGTGTAAACTCTCTCCTCTGTCGGGGAGGTTAAACGCTAAGGAAACGAGGAGGGAGCAAATGAGACGCAGCAGACGTGCGGCACCTTACCTCAACCATGTTTATGAAGTGCAATAGAAACTCCTGAGCGTCCTGCTGTCGATTGGTGGAAACTCAGGGTGGCCTCGTCCAACTAGTGCTTTGAACATTTGCGGTGCTATACCTATTTGGTCTCCCTAAGAATGGACACAGAAACACAGTGGATATTTGACACGGCAACATTTTGTTGGTGAGCAAACTAGAGATACTGTATACTGCACAAGTGGTTCTTTTATTCCTGATGATTGTGTCAAATTTGGTCAAGAAAAGGGGACACTTTATCATTGCATGTTGCAGTGTGAGGAATTCATTTCTGATTTGATTGAATGGAAAATGCCCATTGATGGTAGGATTCCTCTAGTGGCGGTCATTTAATTTAGTTACATTAACACTCATTATTCCTGATTTCGGCTCGTCTTTAATTTAAGCCAGTTTTGTTTGCTTTTTAAATCAGTTTAGTACTGGTTCAGTCCCACTTATACCATGTTATGAAAGGTAACATTGCTGCTCTTACCCTGGGTTCAGATGCACCGTTCTCATCCCCGAGGTCTGGTGCAGGTTTGGAGTACTCTCCTGATAACAGGCCATAGCCCAGTTTGGCTCTGCAGACAAAAACACATTAATTTTTTTACAGTCTCTCCTTGAGCAAGGTCAGGAAACAACTTAACTCCTAACCTCATGAGTATAATGTGCTATTGACATCACTGCAGTGAACTTACACTTGAGTTTTGAAGTCCTGGCTTGGGTCACTGGGAGATTCTTCGATAATTTTGTCAATGTTTGACACATACCTGGAAATATGAAATAATTACACTAATAGTAGCACAGGCCGTATTAGAGCAAACAAGAGTTATTTCTAGCGCTTATAAGGACAATGTAAATGTACATATTTACGAGATGATACATTAATTTATTCCACTTACTTCTCCTGGAAGTCTGGTACCGTGAAGAGCACTTGCATGACGGAGTTGAGGTAGCAGCTGTTGCCCAGGTTCTTCATGCCCGTCAGGCCGGGGCCGAACATCGGCCGCAGGGTTGTGCCCGACTCCTGGATCACCTCCCACTCCCCACGCGCTGGTTAACCGCGATCTCAAGCTCCGTCATCGTGCTCTCCGTCTGCACAGGCAAGAGTTACACAGGTTTAAAGAACTACTAGAATTTGAGTTCTGACAAAAATATTAAATCAATGTAGAAGCCTGTACTGCGGGTTTACACAATATACTGCACACGACTGTAAATATATATGACAAGTTATAGAGAATAATACGAACATCCATTGTGAACTTGTAACATCAAGTCTGGTTTAAGTTTTTGAGTTTAGTTTTTGACATGAGGTTAAACTTTTTTGCGTTTTGAACACAGTGTCAATAGAGCTCAACAGTTCCACCCACTTCCGGTCACGTGATGGGGTCCGGACGTAAAAAAATCCATTGATTTTTATGAAAAATTCAAATATTAAAAGAGTTTAAAAGCACAACGCCGGCTAATCAGCGATGTGCCAACTCATGGACATAAAACACACAAGGTTAAGATTTCTCTAAAGTTTGTGACGTATTTTCAAGTACTGAGTGTTTTCGCACATAGCTGCTTAGCCGGGGTCGTACTGTTTTGGTAGTCATTGTATATAAGACAGCTCTATTTACCATTTAATTGTTTGTTCATTTCCTGTCTATTCTGCACACCCTGAGTGTTTCTGAGAGCTGAATGTAACAAGTGAATTTCTCCATTGTGAGATCAATAAAGGCTTATCTTATCTTTTAAACTTTTAATATTTAAATTTTACAAATAATCAATGCTGAAAATGAATGGGATTTTTTACATCCAGACCCCGGCAAGTAAGGTGGACGTGGGTGGGACCGTTGAGCTCTACTGTATATTCTACCACAATATTCAACAAAATGATTAAATATTGTGACAATTACAACAGGAGGAAATTAAGATAAGAGACAGAGCAAATAAGAAAAAATGAACCACAGTCTAAAACATACATATTATGTTTTTTTTATGAATAATGTGGACCAGTTTATGAACACTTAAAACCTTACACATGAGTGAACAGTGAGTGACTCTCAGAACCTACCTTTTCCATGGTCATCATGTCAATGCCAAATGAGAAAGGTGCTCTGCTAACTTTGAATCCAAGACCATGTCATCCTCATCATATGAATAAACATCTAAAACAAAATCAGAGTCAATGCAGTAAAATGGTCGAGTTAATATTCTCAGTCCACATATTACTGTCTCCGAGTGTTCGCACCTGCTCCGTCTGGTGTGATGGTGCCAAGTTTAACAGCCAGTGGGTATCCAGTCTCCTTAAAGTGGAGCAGGGCGTGGTTGTTTCCCCCAGAACCGTCGAAATACCTGCGCCCACAAAGCACTTTCCCATCCGTGAGGTTCATCCAAATGTTTTCTTGGAGATCGCACACCTCACACCGCCAGCCACTAATGAAGACAATACAGGAAATTAGAATGAATTACATAAAACATACAAAGAAGCCAACTATTTAGGAGGAACAGCCATCTTTGCAAACAATAAAGTAGTACAAAAACAGCCAACCCTAAAGTTTAGTTCTGTACAGAATGTGTTACTTGTATTTAATAAATACCATAATAAAATCAAAGGTTTTGGTCTGACCTAGGAGGGATCTTGACTCCGTTATCGAGTTGTTTTAGATCCGCCGCATACTTTGACTCCTGTCTGACCTCTCCGTCCCACTGCTGCACTTGCATTGCGTGAGATACTGAGTCAGCCGCCATGATGCCTGCCATAGCCCGAGACACCTGCAGGGACAAAACAATGAGCAAACCAATAAATCTATTATGCGTTTGGTTTGCATTTGCTTCATGGCTACTGGTACAATTACATAATAATGATAATCAGTTACAATTCAATCTTAAGTCTAAAAAGACTCACTCGCTCTTTGACAACTTCAGTCATATTTACAAGGTCTTCAGACGTTACTTCTTGTCGGTCCGGTAAGATCACGACTTTTATATCCTCCTCATATTGGTCTTGATCAACATCAAACCCTCCTTCAATCCCTGGACAGACAGGTAAAAGAATAATAGACGAATGCTGCATCCATAATATAATATAACAAGAAGTGATTAAATCATTGTTCTGTACAGGCAGAGATTAAAAGTGATTTACCAATAGCTAGTCTGGTGGGCTTTTTCTTTGGTGGGTGTCCAAAGGCAGAGTTGCCATCATCTTCACTCTGTGAATATATTTACAGTATAAGAACATGAATATTCATGTTACACTGTACAATAAGAGAGAACACATGTATTCACACAGTAATCTTTACCTTGGGTTTGCGAGTCCTGGTGATGTGAAGGTAGGCTCTCTGTCCAGTTCGTGCATGGTGTCTGTCTACATGCTGACTGCCAAAGCCCAGGAAAGAGTTCATGCACACAAACAAGCCACCTTCACTTTCCTGAAAAACACACAATAAAAACATAAGCAAATTCATAATCTGACCTCTTAATACAATTTGGAATATCTCAGATAATTTAATAAGTAAATAGGGTAGACCGAACAGGACAAGTTTGCTTGTCACTACTTTGACAGCCTTCAGCTACTGCTGCTAGCTGCTACACTAGACTCCAAAACTATTACGGAGCAGTATTAGCTTAGCATTATGCTAGCATGCTAGTCATTCAGAAGAGAAGCCAAACTAGTAAGATAATCTAAAGAGGACAGGCACTTGGTCTTTCATCAGTTTAGTCTGAAATAACCATGAGGACACAGGCACACAGCCGCTGACGGTCGCGCTGTGCACATTTACAGAGGAGGATGTCTCACCGGTGAGGCAAATGACAAGGCGCATTCGTCTTTGTGGACTCGGTCCCCGGACTTCGGGACCCGAATTGTGGACAACACCGACATCAAGACCTCGCCAACATCCGCCATGGCCAGTGAGTGTGATCCGTCTCACAAGGGCACGCTTGTTCTGCTGAGTTTACAGCCCGGGACTCTATCGGGCGTCTATTCTCCTGTGGGTCTGTGTTTGTCTGAATGAATGCGCTGAGCAAGGCCCGTGCGCACGGAGTCTGTGCCACAGGACCGTGTACCGTAAAACACCGAGGACACGCGCGCAGAGAAATAACTGCTGTAACGTCTCTCCAAGAAACCAAGCCAAACCTCTCACTTGCACTTTGATAAGGTAAGTGTTACTGATGGATCATGATGAGTTATGATCGGCCATGAACGGAAACAAAGAATAGAGTCTGATGTTTGTCTGAGGTGAAATATTTTAGCAGTTACGGTAATATCATTCAAAACAGCCGCGAGCGCCCTCGTGCTGCTTCACGTGCCTACTGCATGTTTTATGCATTATCTTTTAACGGGAAAAATATATAATTCACGTATAATTGACTGTTGTGTTGGATTTGAGCACTTGTAGAAGACCATTGTTAGGTTTTGCTGGTATCTGGTATTTTATTCTGACTCTCAGGCTCACTCAGGTGGGAGGAAACTTCAGAACCAAAAATGTGCTTCATTCATAGTCCCTCCTTCTCTTCCCCCCGAGGTCTCATTCTTGGGCCATGGCGCTGCCGTCCGCTCATTTCTCTGTATACGTGGCGCTTCAACTCGTTATTTTTGCATTATTTAACGTGATTCACTTTGGTTCTGGAAGCTCCCATAGTTTGACACTTTTGCAGCCATACGATTTTCTTTATTACAGCGGAGTGCGCGCGTACTTTGGTGAGGAGTGGGTGAAATCTGCGGAGTTTCTGGAGAAATCTCTTCAAACCAGAGACACACTCTTTAAAGTTCGCAGACAGTGTCATGACGAGTGTGCAACTGCAGGAAGAAATGCTCTCAACAAACTCGGCAAGTCTGACTTTTAATTGTTCTACTGGCCACTTTCTTTGGTCAGTTGGATGTGATGCATAGGCACAATAATTCTTTAGTGTGTTATTGTGCAGTAGACCATTTCATCACTACTAGAGAGGGACACATGTAAAAATTATACTTGTTAAGAAGAAGTTTACAACACATTAAAAAAGCATAACAACAATTACAACTAACTCATAACAATCACACCAATGCAGCTATCCACAATACATCATAATGAAGATCTGTCTATATGCATGATAACTGATGAGTAATTCTCCTGTATTGACAGATGTGGACGAGGGCCACAACTGGGATCTGTGGGCCTTGGACTGGGTGCAGCAGAAAGCAGAATGTTTGAAGTTTTGTTTGGGAAAGTCAGCTTCTTTGGTCGGTCTGCTCCCTGTCTCCACTGATATCGAATATGAGTTTGTCTATCGCAATCCGTACAACTTCCTCCAGGTCACGTACTACAAAGTAAGTCCTGGTTCATTGCTGATCACATGTATGAGCATGTATGTAGTTATGTAATTTGAGACCTTTAAAGACTTTTTTCTGTACAACTTAAGTGATTTATATTCTAAAATCTAAAATCTTTCCCTTATCTCAGCTGGAAAAGCTACAGAAGGCAGCATCAGCAGCTCACACCTACTTTGTTGCAAATCCCAATCATTTGGAGATGCGCAACAACATGGAAAAATACAGACACATGGACGGAGTGACACAAGATGACTTTCAGGACAGAGAGATTGAACATGAAAGGCACTGGGTAAGTGAACAGTCATACAGTGTTATACCTAGAGTTTCATCCGGGAATTTTGCAACCCTGGGAATTGATGGGAATTAATGGGAATATATGGGAATTAATGTGAATAAACAGGGAATTAACACAACTGAATCAGAATTGTTTTATTGCCATTGTCATGAAGGCAAGGCAAGGCAAGTTTATTTGTAGAGCACAATTCATACACAAGGCAATTCAAAGTGCTTCACAGTTGCAGGAAAATTACAAGAAAACAGATCAAATCAATCAATAAAACATCAACATAAAATTAATCAGTTACAGTAAAAGGCAAGAGTGCAGATAAAATACTTTCAGTTTTCATATGCACGGGTAAAAAGAGCTGTTTTCAGCCTGGATTTGAACATTGTCAGAGTTGAGGCCTGTCTCACATCCTCATGAAGACTGTTCCAGATTTTAGCTCCATGAAACCGTGTTTATTATTGACTCTGGGAACCACCAGGAGACCCCTCCCTGAAGTTCTCAGGACCCGAGATGGTTCATACGGCTCTAACATGTCAGTGATGTACTTGATGAACAGGATTTCTTTTCAGTTCAGTCGTGCAACATGAAACATGTAACAAATAACTTAGATAAATAATAAACTATAAAAACTTAAAACTATAAGACTATTAGGGCATGCATAAGAAGATTACATTTAAACTATGATAAAGACAACAACCATTTGAAATGGAACAACAGCGTGAGTGTATTCACAGATGTGCAGGTTCATTAAGTGTTAGCAGATATGAGTCTGGACATATCACATAGTGCAATAAATGGCTCGAACAGGTTATTACATTCATGAGTCTGATACAGTTATACAGAGTTATTGGTTGATTCTTTACAAAGATATACTGAGGCATAAACATTTGATAGTTATACACTGAAATATGAGATGAGAAGTCTCAAAGTAATATGTTTGGCAATGTTTGAGCACCAGGGTTTGAAGAGGACAGTGTTTTAGGTTGTGGCCAAAGAGGAGCTTTTGGAAATGGAATAATAGTCATTCCATGTTTGTTTATTTATTTATTTTATTTTTTTATTTGGTCGGGACAGTGCATGTTAATGTTTGTACCCATCTTATTCATCATTGTATTACAATATAATTTAGGTCTGTTCTGTTTAATGCAGCTCAGACACCGGCCCCGCCCACTCTTCTTACAGTAATGATCACAGTTCATTATGATCTGAGACCGGTGATAAAACAAAATCATTGTATACTTTGCCGTTTGTCCCAGAGCTTATTAGAAAGAGTATTAAGCATAATGTAGGTTTAGGAAAGCTGTGTTATGTTTTGACAGGACAACATGGTCCTCACACTCGTACGGGTCAGGTGTGTGACGTCAGTATTGTAAAGTGTTGACTGTTGTACAATATTCTCTTCATCTCTGCATCAATCTTAGGTTTTGTACGACGCTGCTCTTCATCTGGAGACCGCCGGCGACTGGAGGCGAGCTGCAGAGAAGTGGAACGAGTGCGTAAAAGAAACGTTGCGACAGACGGAGGAGTGCAGGGTGCAATGCGAAACGGCCTCACTGCGCCTGCCCGAAGACAGAGGGGAGGACGGGATCCACGGGGCGTATGAGAAGGCCGCAGGTATGGGACATGGATGATTTCAGATGGAGGGCACTGGGTTATTCAGCTAAGATTTTGGAGTCTATCTTTATTACACATATGGCTGCTTATTATAGTAAAGTGAACGTCTGTTTTGTTTTTCAGCTCTTTCTCTGTCGCTCCTGTCCTGCCAACAGTCGTGTGTTACACAAGTCGCGACTCGACCCGGAAGGATTTCTGCTCAAGAGGATTACCTGCCAACCCAGCTCGAGCACCTGCATATCGCACAATTCAAAGGTTATAAAAGCTCACACTTACAAGACACACAAGAAGAAAACACAACAGAGCCATTTTTCACCCAGTGTGTCTAATTGATGAAACTTTAGTCATTTACAGATAAAGTTACAAATGCCCTTATTAGAACGGCCTTTAATTAACTTCTTAACCCCCACCTGAACCAAAAACATTTTCTCCAGTTTGGCTTTACCCAAATCTAAAAGCTTCTTGAAAAAACTGTCAAAATAGCGACGGAAAGTGAGACGAGAACGAGGTTGAAACCACATAAAAGTGACCCAAAAAATCAATGAATATGCAACAAAAAAGACACCATCAAGTGACACTGTAATACTGTAATATTTAAAGGGGTCATGTTGCATTTTTAACTTGTGTGTTTTGTCACAGCTGGAGACATTTCGGCCGCCGTTCAAACCCTGCACTCTTTGCTCCTGTTTTACCCCACTGACAAAGACAACCTGGACAACCTGCAGCTCTACTCTGAGACTCTAGGGGGAGACAAAGAGTCAGCCAGCACGCAGCCGTCACAGGTATGCCGTCTATGTTTTATTTATTAATGTGGAGATGGCAATAACGCTGGACGAACAAATGCATTGCAGCGTTATAGCACATGCGCTAACAAGACGAGGCACATTTTAAACAACTCTAAGTCGGCTCTAGCCACAAAAAACACACACAAAAATTAAAATACTGAATCCAGATGTGCTTGTATCTTTTGTGCAGGAGATTGTGAGGTATGTGCGTCGTTCACTTCAGGAGAAAAAGCTTCTGTATTTTGGAATGGAGAACCTCGACTTCACCTTCACAGATCCAGTGAGTGACATGTGACTTCATCTTTCTTACAATCTACAATATTAGGAAGTATTGTCATTAAAGGGGGGGTATTATGTCAAATCGACTTTTTCAAGCATTATATCATGTTATTATGTCATTCCCTCATTAAACACATGCCTGGAGTGTTGCCTTGGCTCATTCACATATTTTTGAGTAATCAGTAAAAACTTAGACGGCAGCCATTTTAGGTGTAGCGATGCCTCAGTCCTCCTAGTAACGCCCCCACCTCCTGGAGACGCCTCTGGACCTTTCGTCACCAGCCAAGCCACCAACCACTGCTCCTCAGCTCAGCAGAGCCCCCTCCCCGCACAGTAGTGTTGTTTAAATGCCACAGCAGTGTGCTGAAGGGGGCGTGTCGGAAAGCTTCTTAAAGAGACAGAGGCCTATTTCAAGACGTTCAGTACAGCCATTTTGAGAGAGCAATTTTATTCAAGGCAGTTATTTTAATTTACTGCATATACAGACCAACAGAAGGTTACGTCATCACTGTAGTATGCTATAGACTGGTGCTATGTGATTGAAAAAGCATAATACCCCCTCTTTAATGTCTTCTGCAAACTGTGGTCTTGTTTTGCCTAAGAGCTGCTCTGTTTACTATAGACCTCTGCAAACTCTTTTGAAATGCATGTTTCAGTAATATCTGTATTGTCAAAGCTGCCATTTTTCTCTGAACTGACTCCCGGTTATAAAATCTATCAACATTAACAACATTTGTGAGGAAAATTATTAGATACTTGTGTCAAACATTGTTGGTTTTTGACTAAAAGGAAGATGGCCGCCGTAGAATATTGCTCTGAAGTTAAATGCAAATGAGATAATGGGTCACAGTGGCTGAACCTTTTGATGGACTGATGGTTGACAACAGGTGCAGTTTAGAACAAATAAACTGCACCTTCAAGACGACAAGGCACAACTGGTGAAGTGCGACACATTAACAGATGCTCACTGGGTTTGCATAAAAATACACTTCGGAAGCTTCTGTAGTTTGATCTTTAACGAGAAAAAAAACAGGTATCACTTTATTTTACACTACCTTGATGCATTATACCTAACTAAGATTAGTACAATGTAATGTGCACTTTACCAATGTGTATTAACTTGTACCTATGGGTTAGATACACAATGGAATAACTTGTATTAGTCGTTTGTAGGTACATAATGTAATGGGACACGAGACACTTAAGGTTAGAGCTTAAGGTTAGGGTTAGAGTTATGTCTTATTACATTATGTACCTACAAACTACTAATACATATTATTTCATTGTGTATCTAACCCATAGGTACAAGTTATTACACATTGTTACAGAGAACATTACATTGTACTAAATTTACTTATGTACAATGTAAAATAAAGTGTTAGATTGTACCTTATCATTAAATTTAAAACACATGTGTGCAGGATCTTTGGACCCCTGAGGATGTCGTTCCTGAATCACTGAGAGAAAGTTGGAGGTGAGAAAGACTCACACTCTTCTTGTGTTATGAATTTGCAAAGTGATTTTGTGTGAACGTCCGTAGCGCTGAGAAAGAACAGATGATTGAAAAGATGAATAAAGAGGAGCCACTGGAGGATGTGGACGACAGCGGCTTTTATGCAGGTATGAGCACCATTCCTTTGCACGACCGGTCACATCTATTACTCTTGCCCTCTTGATTTTTACGCAAGAGTGCAATGTTTGTGATAAATGTATTTCCATTAACTCTCTGCAGGGGGCTCCGTCCCTCAGGAGGGTGTGACCATCACCATGGACGATCAGGCGCTCAACGGAACAAACCGCGCTGTCCTCGACGGAGTCATGACCCAAAAAGAGTGCGACACGATTTTACGTTTAGCATCAGTACGTAAAGTTCGCAGCTCTGAACCCCCGTCTCAATCGAGCATATTTTCTCCAGAAATTCGAACGGGAGAAAATGTGCTCGGTTAAAGCTGGGGTTAAAAATGTGGTTTAAAAAAGTGATTAAAAGTGATTAAAACTTAGAGAGAAAGTCACCAGTGTGCTGTGTGTGGTTGACAGGCGGCCGCTTCAGCTGGAGATGGATACCGAGGGCGCAGGTCCCCGCACACGCCCCATGAGACGTTTGAGGGTCTGACGGTGCTCAGGGCGGCCAAGGTGGGGCCACTCATACAGACTTTGAAGAGATAGGTTAAAGGCAAAGGGCTCAATATTAACGGCTCATTAACGATTTGTCATCAGATAGAGAAGGGTGCACATGTGTGGGATCAGTATTTGCTTTTGTGTTGATACGTTTCTCTCTCATAGCTGGGTCAGGAGGGCGTGGTGAACGAAACCGATGCCAAACTGCTGCACGAGCTGGGAGAGAGAGTCAGGACGCTCCTTCACTCGTACTTCAGGAGCCCCGCCGTACTCTTCATCACTTTCACGCACCTGGTCTGCCGCAGTGCCGTCGCAGGTGAGGCGCCGTGTGTCATTTGAAATACACCGCCTGACCGAGAAAAAAAGTCACCTGGATTTAACTTATTGTTCTGATCTGGGGCGGCTGCAGTTGGTCAGGTCTAGGTTCAGCAACACTATGAGCATGAGAATCTTTGGCATGTGCTGGGTAAGGTTTTGCACAGTGGTCACACTCTCCCATTATCAATACAAGATCTTGTGGCAAAGTGAATGCAAAACTGGATTATTTTGATTGCAGAAGCTTATTGAAACAACGCCACAGCAAATGTGTGCTGTGACCAAAGGTAAAGGCAGTCCAACGAAATATTAGAGTGTGTGACCTTTTCTTTTGGGGCAGTGCATGGTCTATTAGCCCCATACAAACCAGCTGGAGACACAATATGGATACTTAGTCTTTTTTTTGTGCCTTGGGGTCACACTTTATCTTACACTACCTTGATACATTGTACCTATACTAAGTTTAGTACAATGTAATGTGTTATGTAATAACTTGTACTTATATAGTACATACGCATTGGAATAATGCGTATTTGTAGTTGGGAGGGACATAATGTACCGTATTATGACCCTTAGGGTTAGGGCTTAAGGTTAGGGTTAGACGTACGATCTTATTACATTCCAAACTACAAACACATATTATTCACGGTAGGCCTGGTGGCGCAGCGGTTAGAGCTTGTGGTTCACATCTCGAAGGTCCCGGGTTCGATTCCCACTTGGACGGGGCCTTTCTGTGTGGAGTTTGCATGTTCTCCCCGTGTCTGCGTAGGTTTCCTCCGGGTACTCCGGTTTCCCCTACCACTAAAAACATGTACAATAGGCCAGGATGAATGAGAGTGTCTTTGAGAGTGCACATGGGGGACGACGGATGAAAATTAGCCCAAGGCTATAATCCGGTGTGGCTTGTTTACATGCATGAGACCCATGTATGTTCATTAATATGCACTGGCCCGACCAAATATACCAATAATAAAAAATTCCATTGTGTATCTAACTCATAGGTACAAGTTATTACACATTGTTGCAAAGCACATTACATTGTACTACATTTGGCAGGTACAATGTATCAAGGGTAGTGTAAAAGAAACTGTTACCTTTTTTTCATCTGTAAAAATGAACTTACCATAAGTAAATATTGTTCAAATTGATGTGGTGCAGGTGACCAGGAGGGTAGAGTGGACCTCTCTCATCCCGTTCATGTGGACAACTGTCTCCTTGAACCTGAGACCAAACTGTGCTGGAAGGAACCGCCGGCGTTTGTTCACAGAGACCTCAGGTGGAGTTTACAAACAAGCTCGGTTTTATGTTTCCAAAAAGACTTTATACAGTGTTGTGTCAGAAGAATTACAGTACGAACAAACCTTTCTGTCAACAGTGCCCTTTTATACCTGAATGACAACTTTGACGGCGGAGAGTTGTTCTTCACTAACAGGGATGCAAAGACGGTAACGGTAAGTTGAGTTCATTTAATCCATATTTTAGCACACGGGGCTGGTCTCACTGGCCACTATGCATTTTTTTCTATTAACTTACAAGCCATGTAGAAGTTTTACTAATGACTTTATTGCCTTTAACTTTGCAATTTTGCTCTTTTGTGTACAGTAGTCATTATGTATATTTTCATGTTCAGGCCAGAGTGAGTCCGTCCTGTGGGCGTCTGGTGGGCTTTTCCTCTGGTCCAGTGAATCCACATGGAGTGACCGCAGTGACCAGCGGCAGGAGGTGCGTCCTGGCCCTGTGGTTCACCAAAGAGAAGCTCTACAGAGACATGGTAAGGCCTGAGCTAGAGATGCACTTTCTTTAGAGTGGACATATCCCGCACATGGGGCTTGAAGATAGACTTAAAGCATTATTTTGGGCGCATCAGCCTCATTGATATCTTTTGTTTTATATTTGAAATGATAAGAATTATGAAGATACTGTAAGAAATAAATAGCAGCAATGAAATACAGGCGCTAGAGCAGGTAAACACTTTGACTGGGGCTCCATAATATAAAATTGTTCCATGTTCCAGTGCGTGACACGCCCTTGACTGAACACAGTTGGTTCTCTTCCTGTGGTCTGCCGTGCGTGCAGCTTGGGGATCATTTGTTTTGTATTATTTTTCAACTCATTCACTCATGAATCACAGTTGGAGCCGCTTGTGTCGTGACGCCAGTCCCTCATAGGGCATTATCATAGGGCACGATGCAAATCAGGAGGTTGTGGTTTGTGTGTGGTTTTGAAATGACAGCACCTGTTGTTTTTAGGCATATACTGTCCTAATGGAGTCACTAATGAGTCAGCGTAACTTGCAGCAAATGAGTATCTTATATACTGTATTAGAAAGCATTTACATTAATTTCACTTAATGGATGTTTATGAATGATATTTCAACAACTTTAAACCTACAGGAATTTTACTTTAGGGATCATCAGTTGCATTTACTTCTTTTATATCCAGATGAGTAGACCTGTCTAGAAATGAGATAAGATAGGACTTTATTGGTCTCACAATGGAGAAATTCACTTATTACAGCAGCTCTTAACCTCTTAACCCCCACCTGAACCAAGTGCATTTTGTCCAGTTTGGCTTTACACAAATATAAAAGCTTCTTATATATCGAAAATGAGGATGAAAATGCAACAAAGGAGCAACACAAATGTGAGGAAAAATGAATGAATAAGTGACAAATATGTGTGACAAAAACATAACAAAAATCCCCACAAAAGAGCAAAAGAAAAGTGACAAAATGCAACAAAATAGAGACAAAATTGATGAAAATGTAACAAAAAAGCAATGAAAAAAGTCACACAAAAAAAGTGACGACAAGGCGGCAACAATGTGAGGAAAAATATTTGTTTAGATGAGTTTTGTAGGCCTTAGCTTTCAAATGAGACGTTACACTGGCCTACAGGCTTGTGACCTTTTAGATTTGGGTAACGCTGAACTGAAGAAAATGCACTAGGTTAACTCAGGGGGTGCGAAAAGTCGGGAAAATAATAGCAAGGTAATATATATATGACCTTTAGTGATGTTATATTGTAGTAATTTTAGCATGATTCTAAGTGGGCTGACGGCTGTAACGGGTGAATGGTTGAATGAATGAATGAATGAATATTTGTATTTGAGTGGTTAAATATATTTGATAATGTACATTTTGTAACTCACCTGCTCAGGGACTGCAGATGGAAACTAGCTTAAGCTAAATCTGGTGCAAAGCATCTGTAATTAATGTTTTTTGCACATTGTCCCTGTTGAACTAAACTAATCCGAACTAAATAGTAAAAAATGTCAAACTGTTAGCGGTGGTACTTGGTCACTGTAATTACTACATCGACTTGTCATCCAATAAATGTAAGCAAACATTGTATTTTTGGGCTCAGTATTTATGAAAAGTACATTTAGTTGCATTTTTAACACATTTTGTTTGTTTATTTGTGTTTCTGGTGTATCTTAACTTATGTATTATTGAAGATATTACTGTGAAGAGATTACCTTGGTTTCCTGTGTTTCCAGTTTGTTTCGGTGGCATAAGACGGTCTTCAATAATATTGTTTATCGCAATATGTTCTTGCCTCAATATATATCGAACTTAAAGGGGGGGTATTATGTAAAATCGACTTTTTCAAGCTTTATATCATGTTATTATGTCATTCCCTCATTAAACACATGCCTGGAGTGTTGCCTTGGCTCATTCACATATTTTTGAGTAATCAGTAAAAACTTAGGCGGCAGCCATTTTAGGTGTAGCTATGCCTCAGTCCTCCTAGGAACACCCCCACCTCCTGGAGACGCCTCTGGACCTTTTGTCACCAGCCAAGCCACCAACCACTGCTCCTCAGCTCAGCAGAGCCCCCTCCCCGCACAGTGTTGTTGTTTAAATGCCACAGCAGTGTGCTGAAGGGGGCGTGTCGGAAAGCTTCTTAAAGAGACAGAGGCCTATTTCAAGACGTTCAGTACAGCCATTTTGAGAGAGCAATTTTATTCAAGGCAGTTATTTTAATTTACTGCATATACAGACCAACAGAAGGTTACGTCATCATTGTAGTATGCTATAGACTGGTGCTATGTGATTGAAAAAAGCATAATACCCCTCTTTAAAATGTCGCTTACGTGACAGGACTATGCTTGAGCTTCTTCAGGAGGGGCACAGGGTCATCTGCAATTTGAGACTTCATTCATTTTAACTAAGAGGTCATTTCATTTATGCTTTAGTGCATTTAAGTTTGGTGTTTATCTGGTGTGGATTTCAGAAAGCCACCCCTTGACACGGTTTGTGAATCATGATCCTTGTGTGTGTCACAGGAGCGCGAGGAGGCAGAGGCCTTGTGGCGTGGGAAGAGCGGCGGCGAGGCCAAGCAGGAAGCGGAGGGCGGCGCCACACAGGGACGAAACGCACGCCAAGCATCAACAGAGCGGAGCAGAGGGAGTGGCAGAGTGCAGGGCAGGAGAGATGAACTGTGAGACGCAAAAAGTTAAGGCGAGGCTCGCAGGCAATATCGCAACATTCTATGGGGCTGTGATGAGGAGCTATTAACAACCTCTTAACCCCCACCTGAACCGACCACATTTTATCCAGTTTGGCTTTACCCAAATCTAAAAGCTGCTTGAAAAAAAGCATCAAAACAGGGACAAAAACGGGACGAAAATGAGGATGAAAACACACAAAAGAGCAGCAGAAATGTGATACAAAAGTGACATAAAAGTGTAAAAATGTGACGGAAGAGCAACAAAAAAGGCATAAAAATTGCAACAATAAAGTGACAAAAAAGCCACAAAAGAGTGACGAAAAAGTGATGAAAAAGCGATGGCAACACAGCAAGAATACGAGAAAAAGATGAAGCCCAACTAGAGAAAATGTGCTCAGTTAAGTTATGAGGTTAATCAGGCTTTTCATACCACTTTGGGACGTCTGTATGGAAAGAAGTTAAAAGAAATCAAAAGCTATTAGCAAGGCATGATTTGTAGTAAATAAAATATAAACTGGTGATGGCAATTGAATCAAAATCACAATATTAATGGTCACTCAGATAACCTGATCATTAACGTCCATCGTCTCTCTACATTTATGCAGCCACAACAAAATCAACACCTCCATCACTGCTGAAGCCTGTAGTTTGTTGTGACGTCCCATGAACTCCAGTAGGTGCACCACTTCAGTATTCCATGAACAAGAACAGAATGATAAGAAGTATTTATTTTAGCCAGTCAGGGCTATACATTGGGTGTACATTTGTGTTTGTGTGTCTGTATATACTGTATAAACCAGTGTGGTTGTAATTAATGTGTGTCAAATGTCCGCGTTTTAATGTGAAGCCAATAAATGTCGGTAATGTGTTCTGCTTTGGTTGTGACATTAGAGAGATTAAGAGTCCTGAAATCAAGGCCATAATATCCTGGATCCTGATCTCGCTCTGGTTCAGACTTGGTGGAGCACTAGTTTAGTCCTCCCATTCTCAGTTAACATCACAAGAAAAGAAAAAAAATATGTCCACTTTAGACGTCTGTGAATTACACGCTGCTGCGGCCGCGACTGAGAGGATGTGGCCTGTTGAGAGAGACAGAGAGTATTACTATTTCGAGGGAGGATGAGGCCGTCCAGGCAGGGGAGGAGAGGTGCACATGGCGAGAGCAATAGAGGGATTACGTTTAATCCAGCATAAATGAGTGCATTTGTTTATGAAGCTTAAAAACTCCATTTAGAATATGGAATAGTAATCCAGCATCATTTAATCATTGACGTCCAGCGAAGAGACACTCAACTGTTCACTTGGGCTGATCCTTCCCATTACGACCATCGACTGAACCTCATGCACTGCACTATAAAAAACAGAAGGAGTTTAATTCTACAATTCAGAAAACGTGTCTTGTTTTGAGTTGTAGTGTATATATGCGTGGCCTGAACTACCACATGCGCTGGAGGTTTTAGAGCCACTGGTTTAAACCTCTACAAACTGAAGTTTAGCTCATATTTCAGATGTTAACGCTCCTGTTCGTGTCTAAAATGAGCACTGTGTGAACTGAATCTTCCTAAACCTTTGTCACTGTGGAACAGGAATGACTGAGAGCCAGCTTAAAACACTCACTTTTTTGGAGTGTACTGCTCTGTTCATGGCCCATATTAACCCTCTCACTCCCCCCGTGTTATAATCCCTCACATTAGGAACTGGGTTGATGGGACAGTTTTTAATGGACTCTTGGCTTTAACCTCTTCACTCCCTCGGACACTGAAGCAGGATCGGAGAATTCTGCATAATCTTCTCTTGTGTGTGTTTTTTTTACTCCATAATGCAGCTCTTGCAACCATCCGACTTAAGCCATGCTCTAATTACACACTCAAGCAGAAAATCAGCAGCCTCCGTGACGTCATTACAGTTACTCCATTTTTGATGAGCAGAAGTTATGCAAGTTCTGACTTCATTTTAGCAATGACAAAACCATCAAATCTCACAGCTTCCTGTTTTTATGTTAATAAGGACAGACGGATTAACGCATTTGAATCGAAATGGCTCTTTTAATGGTTGCAATTAATATTTTCATCATTGCAAAGGTTGCAAATATGGTAAAAACAATACTGCCTTCACATGATTTCTGAAATACACGCAATTCTTGACTTAGTTTAGTGAATGAC
Source organism: Neogobius melanostomus (assembly GCA_007210695.1). Taxonomy (NCBI): domain Eukaryota; kingdom Metazoa; phylum Chordata; class Actinopteri; order Gobiiformes; family Gobiidae; genus Neogobius; species Neogobius melanostomus. The sequence goes on along the minus strand of VHKM01000213.1, from coordinate 280,895 downwards.
AGTACTGAAATGTCCAATCTTATTGCTTCTGACCATGTTTAAAATGAACACTGTGCAGTACATTAACCGTTAAATACTGGTGAGGAAAAACATTTGGTAATTTTCGTTTTGGAGATTTCTTACAAAAACTATTTCTCCCATAGGGTTGTATTGGCACCTGACATTATCCACCTGACATTATGACATCATCACATTCTAAATTGTGAACGCCACCTATTCTCGTCTAGTTTTAAAATTGCATGTAAATTCAGTCGACTAAATCCAAAATTTAGTGAACTTTATATTCGTAATATTTAGTATAATCATATTTAATCCTCTGCTTCATGGAGCTCCTCCCACACGAACAAAGCAAAACTGCCATTGGAAATTTGGATGATTTTAGTCACTTCTTTTCTTTTTTATTTAGTCATAGGATAGTTGTCGGAAATATCTGGACATTTTAGTCATACAACAACTTGTTTTAACAGCGACTTTTAATTTAGTTTTAGTCTAATTTTAGTTTAGCAAAACCTTAATATGACACATTCAGTGAATTTAACACTGCCCTGCAAGTGTTGGAATGTGTCTATAAACTCATCCCTGTGAAGAATTGGGAATTGTTAGAAACGTTCGCAATTAGTCTGGACATTTTAAGTCAGTGGCTTTCTCTTACTTTGTGATTAAAAACAAAAAACAGGTGTAGTGCATTCAAAGCAAGTCTAATTGAAACTAGATGTTTCCTAGCAAATCAAACAGGTTTAAAGTTAATGGTTTAGTTAATGGTGATAGTATTGGTTAAATTAACAGGTAAACTGTTTGCAAACTCAAATTAGTGCCATCTAAAAGGGAAAATAAACGATTGTGCATTAAAACCAGAAAGACAATGCCAATATTGCACTTTAGTTTGTATTACAGAGATCACTTTGTCTTCCACAGTCTGATAATGTTGCTCCATCACTCAGCCTGAACAAAGGTTAACACTCTAAGCTGTTCCATTAGCAGCAGCACTAAATACAGAGTAATGACCCATTCGTTCTATTCAGGGGGAACAGGCAACCTTCTGTCCTTTTGTCATTTCAAAGCACTGGGACAGTGCTTCTTTGGTACATGGTTTCATGGTACACAGAAATAACTACTGCGTATTGCAAGAGATTTCTGAAGAACTGCTCAATCCAGAATGATAGTTTATAGAAGCCCTAATCCATAAACTACAACCTGTTCCCGCAAATGATCAGCTTTTATGAAGAACTTACAGGCAAAGGCATTATCAGAGTTCGATAATAGTTATATTTGCTTGAGTTACTTTTTGAATAGCTTGTATTTCTTACAGTAAATTTATCAAATCACTGTGGGCCAACCTGACCCGCATGTTTTTGGAGGTCGAGGAAACCCTAACCCTTTTGACCATAGTAGGTAATAAAGTTAGATGAAGCCAGCATGACTCGCTGCACCCTTAGAATGTATACATTCATAATCCAACACGATAAAATCCAAGGAAACTCTTTAGTGAGTAAAAACATGACAAAGTACAAACAGACAGTGGATAAGGGGTGGCAGAGGTAAAAAAAAAAAAAAAAAAACTGTTCAGCTCTATTCTGTGAGCTGAACTCCCCATGATACACCACAGTGTGCAGCGACAGAGAGCCTTACAAAAACAAAATATGAACAAAATACCCAAATTTATGATTAACATTACTAAACAAAGAAAATATAACTTTGAACCAAACACAATACCAAATAAATTCCAAACATAATTTCTGGCAAGAAACCAATCAGAACCAAATAAAAAATAACTTATGGCAAAACTAAGGTATACTTATACAGAAGGTATATTTACAAAACAAAAATTGGATTTATGCTACTACAACCATATTATAATGTTTTGATTCATAAAAATATACCTGGAGCTGTAGTTTGTTTCATTCATGCATGTTCCACTTATTTATTTTTAATAGATACACATAGGTAAATGTCCCTTTACGTATGTGGGACATACGAAAAGGGATGTCCCACATTGAAGAATACTGATGTTTCCTTTCAAAATCAGTATTCTTCAGTGTACTTGTTTTGTAGAGAGGTTTTTCCGGGTCTCCAGCAGTGCCTCATAGGCCCCTCAGTGGGCCCAGGACCCCACCTTGGGCACCATTGGTCCTGAAGATGAAAAGCACTCTTATTTCAAGAGGGCGAAGCTTCAGCCTCTCATCTGTTGACTATGAAAGAAATTGTCCCGTCAATAATCAAACTTCCCCTGGTTAGAGACTAGTGTATGTCTGAAATTAAAACTTACTATAGGATCATTTATACCTTTAAAAATGGCCACCCTCTCACGTCCTTCTCAAGTTTATCTCGTAAAGAATTCTCCTGAATACGTCCTCTGCCCTGTCAATCTCCCAGAACTAATCTCACCTCAGGTTTACAAAACACTCGGCCCGCTGCCACTCACACAGAGACCGTCTGAGCCCCATAAAAAGCCATGTTCTCGGGTGCTCTATTTATCTTCTCCCTCCCTCCGCAGTTTCCACCTCTTCGGGTTTTTGATTCAGAATTACCCGTCTCATGACTCCCACGATAATTCTTGCACCTTGTTTGGTTTCCTTTCTCGACCTCTCGTCCTCCCCCAACCCACTTTTCAGTCCATTCTCGGGTTTTAGTGCGTGACAACCTGACTGCGCTTCTGGGCTTATCCCTGAAAAACTTTCTGTCTAAATTTATAGGTTTCAGTCACATGACGTTTTTCTATTGACCGTATTCAGAAGAGGGACTGTTTTGTTTTGAACTGTAAATAACCATGACAACGATTGGATAACAGAAAACATATTCAGAGTGCAAGGGAATCTGGATAAGTACGAGATAAATCGCAGTTAAATTGAAATAGCAATTAGCAGATCCTGTGCAGGCCTGTCACAATAACAACATTTGAAGTTCGATATATTGAGGCAGGAAAATATCTCGATAAACGATATATTGAGGACTATTTTATGCCGTCAAAACTACCTCTAAAGCATAACAATGACAACAAACCTTAGTACTAAATGTACCTAATCACATTTTAAAGAACACACTTCAGTGAAATTAAGGTATTACAGAGAAATATGAGGAAACACTGCTAATACATTTTAAACTTTATCAAGTATCGCAGTATTTTCAACACTTGTGTTTTTTTATCACACACTCCTTTGTTTTTCAGTAACAGTTACACAGCACTTTGTTACATTTTGTGTTAATGCACTTTTCCATCCTAACACTTCATTAATGTTTATAAACTTTGGACACATGACTTTTTACACATTTTAAGGTAAACGTACTGTATTACTTATCATAATTACTTACTGTATCATAATACGTATCGGATCGGCCCCTGAGTATCGTGATAAAAGTGGATTGCCCTATATCCCTAATAAATATATTGTTTATCTTTCATTTATCAAACAATATTTTTTTCTTGATTTTCAAAAAAGTAAACACACAAATCTTATCGCAATACTTAAAAATAAAAATTCTATAACTATTAGGGCTCGGACAATACATATGTCTTTGTTGTGATACGTATCGGAAACCATATATCGCAATACTTATGGAAAAAGATCAACTTAAAGATAGTTTTGTTACTACCAGATTTGGTGCTGATTGGTTTAAGCAAAAAGAGCCAGACTTTTAAAACGCCTGTACCATTTACGCTTTTCAAATGTTTTAATCAATATCAGACTGATTTACATTATGGAAACTTACTTAATAAATACATTCGGGGTAAACCATCGCAGTTACTGTATATTAAATATTTCGGGCAATAGAATATATTATATCGCAATACTTATCGTATCGGGTCCTCAGTATTGTGATACGTATCGGATCGTGACAAAAGTGTATTGTCCCGGTCCTAGACAAATAAGCAAATGAAATTCAAATCTTTCAGTTTTACTATTGCTCTATGTTTGACTGAAGTAGAAACAATGCGACATTTCTGCTATTTAGTGGAATAGTAGTAGTAGTAGTAATCTATATACAGTATGTTATTGTTTTTATAGAGAATTAACCCTTATTGGCGCTTGTGTCTCTACTACATAAAATCTGCACTTTTGCACCTTGTTTGGCCTCCCCTCTCACCCCTCACACCCCCTCCGCTAACCCACCCCCACTCTCCCGTCTCCACTCTTTTTTTCCTCCCCTGTTCATCCGCAGGTTTTATCCCTTCATCTCTGATCTCCCTTCATCCGTCCAATCCTCATCTGCTGCTCCTCGCCGGGACCAGTGGGACGCATCGGGAGGTACAGGAGTAAAACACCAAACACCGGAGTCGGATGCCTAAAGTTGTTGATCGGACGGAGCAACAAGAAGCCTGAAGTTGTGAAAGGGGCCGAGGGCACGACTGGACCACCGCTGCCTCCCAAGTGGTGAGTGGATGCTTCTGTGATAGTTTGTTCAATGTGTAACAAGAGGAGGGCGATATTGGAAAAAAAATATATACAACAATGAATCAGAAATGTGCTAAATATTTGGTTTGGTTTGGTTAAAGTTAGTGTTGCTCAAGAAAAGAACTGGCTGTAAAACAAAGCAAAACAATATAGTAATAATTTTTCCCTCCTTTCCTTATCAGTAAAATTGGTTTCTTCCTTGCCCAGCTGATTGTGACTCAACTTAAAGGCACTACACTATTTTTCTAGTAGTGGAACACGTTTTGTTTTGTCCTCCATTAGTATATAGTAAACTAAGACATTTGTGGGGAAAACACTGTCCATCTTATTACAAAGCATCTGCATCGATTTCATGAACTCTCAGGCGAGTTTTCAAGCTTTCTGTGACAAGAGCCTGAAAAGTGACCCTGAAAGTTGACAGTAAACTAGTCCCTATTTACTCCTGTTTCATTGTTTGTAATAAAAAAAAAAAATCAGGTATAGGGCCTTTAATGCTGTGAGAAATAACCAAAAACACCACAATTCAAACATTCCTATAAGCCTTTTTTTCTTCTTCATATGATCGATCTTTTGATTTGCTTCTAAAGTTACAATTTCAAACAAATAAATATAGCTCTTATTCGTATGGTTCGTGATGAATGTAGTCAAAATAGTCAGAATGTAGTTCTTCATGTTCGTTAATTTTCATTTTCATTAGAGATACTTTCATTTATGCTTCAGTAAAGCATTTAAGTCCAGTTTTGTTCTTGTTTAGACATGGTTTACGCCATCAAGAAACAGTTTAGTCCAATTAAGCTCTATTTCAGCCCTAATATGAACACAGTGCTGTTACCGTCACAGACTTGCACCAAACCTCACATTTCAAAAGCCTCATGACGATAATGGAGATTGACCATAGTTGAGATTATGGTTTGGATTCAATTTTGATTAATTGCGCAGCCCTAAATCGACTTCCTTCTGCAGTTTGTAGAAGTGGCGCTAAGGTTTCCAAAGGGACGCTATTATTTGGTGAAGAGGTCGTACTAACGTTGTCTGACATGTCGTCGTGGCTGATATAATATTATACGGGATTAAGTACAAAGAGGAGATTGACATAGATGTCTGTTGCGATTGAACAGAGTAAATGTATGTCAGCAGGTGTTCTGAAATCCATCCGCATTTTCAAGGTTTCTATTTGTTCGAGTTGAGTTGGCTGTTTTTGTCTATAACTGTGGTAGTAAAAGTGAAGCACATTGACTGGCATTGACAGTTTCTCTTTATTTCTTTTCGAACTGCCTCTGGTTGGCAAAGATAATCCACTTTTATTAGTTGTAGTGATCAAAGCAAAGTTTACTATCGAGGGTGGAGGTCAAACAAGTAAATAATGCAACAATAAATATCCCGTCTCTATTAGGTCTTTTTACATAGCTGTAAAACGTGCTAACTCTGTAATTTAGGCTTCCACAAACACGATCTGAAACACATCTTGATTCTTCATAGTTTAGCCGTTTGTATTTCTGTTTTCTCTAAAGTATTAATGCTCCTGCTCGAGTTTAATCTTGATTTAGAACAACAACAACAACAACAACATAACTCATTAATCTATTCAAAATTCGAGATCTTTCGCAGAGTTATGCTTCAAATAAGGTGGTCCTCCCATCTCATCATCACCAACCCTCCACTGCCTTCATCAATCCCTCCTTCTAAACTGCACAGACCCCGTGACAGTCCGCCTTTGCACACACACGCACCGAGTAGCTTTCTTCATCTCAACATGTCCAGATGCAAAGAGCAGTCAGTAATCGGATGAGAGTAGATTTGATTCAAAAGGCTCCTCTTAAAATCTCAGCCTGCGGGATTTAACTCTCACTCCGTGGCCGCGCCTCTTACCATCAACTGTGTGTGTGCTATACGCCGATCTGCCGGCCCCGCCACAATCTGCCGACTACCCCCATTTCTTTGCCGTTCTGTGTGTGTAATGCACTCGGGTATATTTAATCACCTAAAACAATGGGTGAGGCATAAGGACAGAATGCTAAAAGGCTAAATATGCAGCTAAAACACGCATTACTAAAGCTGTGTACCATCTGGCGGGAAATCTATCAAGTTTTGGGATGTATGCATTTTTGTTGTGCTCTATATAGATGTGTTTTGAGGTCGGGTTTAGTCCAGTCAGGTTTCCTCCACTCTCTCTCTCCAATGGGGTGACCCAAGCCTTCACAGGGCCCAAAGTGGGATTTGTCTTGGGGCCCTCGCGACATCAGTGTCATCATGATCCCCACCCCTTCATCTAACTATTTGTAAAAGAAGACAACAATTTCAAAAAGACACAAGCTCCTGGTGGTTTCGGGCCCTAAGCAGCCGCATCCGTCTGCTTATAGACTGTCCTGCAATAGTTCTAGTATACGCTGCCTTCAAGTGCTCTCGTAATTATGAATACCACTTGCCAAGTAGAAAATTGTTCAGAAATGCTACCTCCTTAGGTCTTTAGGTCATAAAAGACACTATTACCCAAATGGGGGTAGTGTCTATGATGGATACTCCCTGGATGAATGAGAGCCTTCACAATCAATTTTAATATTATCTCTTTTTCCACTTAGCGTCAAGTAAAAAAGAAAAGGCAAACTTTATGTTTCACAAATCAAAGTAGATACAAGACATTTGAGATCTGCACTAAGAGCCCCCACAGCTGCAGCACAGTGGAGGCGTCACAAGAGCTACAGGAACAAAAAGGGACAAACAATGAGAAGATGTTGAAAGACTGTTGTGGAGCGGAGGGAGTTGTGGAGGATGAAGGAAAAGAAGAAGTTGGAGGAGCTGACCAGTGCAGGACACCACGCTCTGAAACGGGGACAAACAGGAGGCAGTGCACCGTTTCAGAGGCGCACTGAAGGCAGTAAAGTTTCCTCCGGGTGCTCCGGTTTCCTCTACCTCCAAAAAACATGATGGTCAGGTTGGCCCACAATGTCAGGACTAACCCAACACCTGAGCGCTATTTTGTTGTAAACAGTGTTAATTTCATCATAATTGTAGTCAGTCATATTTTTGTGACTAAAAATGGACTAAACTAAATTAAAAGTTGTTCATGAGACTAAAACTGGACTAAAATATCCAGATATTTTTAAAAAGTGTAGTCGACAAAATATCTGGATATTTTAATCCAGTTTTAGTCTCATGAACAACCTTTAATTTAGTTTTAGTCCATTTTTAGTCACAAAAAATGACTGACTAAAATTATGATAAAATATTTTAGTTGACGAAATTAACACTGGTTGTAAACTGTACAATGACAACTAAAGCACTTACTTACTTTCTTACTTTACTTACTTACAAAGTAGCAGCAGGTTAGCGCTTTGTAGACCACTTTCTCATTTATTCGTTTATAGATTAGTGTAGTGTTTGTTTTTATATTTCCTCTTCACGACTGGAAAGGATCATGTTTACCAGAGCACATGAAGGGAACATTAGTGCTGGTTTAGCCATTCCTTTGAAATATTCTGACCTGCTTAAGTCCTATTATAGTTCTAGTTCAGATGTTTGACTCTATCGATATTTCTATTTTAGCCCTTGTTCAGAACGTCCTGGTTTCCTGGAAAAGTCTTTGTTGAGTCAATACACCAGGTTAAGTCCGGTCTTAGCTCTCCTTTGGTCCTAGAAACAGGCTACGGGTTGGGCCCATTCTCGTTTAGTCCTAGTTTTTTTGTCATTCTTTCGCCCTATTCCTGGTTTTCAGACACTTTGACCTGTTATAGACACCATTTGTAGGACTTGACTATTCAAAAGACAGAGTCGTAAACTGCAATGGCAACAATCTCATGTTTTCATCACTTAAATCTCATGGATGGTTCACTTTCTCGATCAGGCGGTTGTTCTCAATAGGTTTTTTGGAGTCACTAAACAATGAAAATCAGCTGCTATCGTCACTCAAAGCAAATCTTTTCACTTCGGGCAGACTCTCCTTTGTTCTCTCCCTGCCGATGCTCTTCACTTCATACAATTATAGGCAAATGCTCCTGGTCGTGTGTTTCGACAGGGACACATTCAAATAGAGGGGAGAGGGAAAGAGAGCGATTACGGGGAGGCACGCGATAGGTCAATACCGTCTTATTTATCACCATTTAAGGTAAGATCTGTATAACTTGAAATCATGGATAATACGTGTAATGTGAATTGGAATTTACTACTGAAAGGATTGTTGATGTTGGACAGAATCATGAGGGGAAATCACTAGCGTTACACATTAGGATTGTTAAATGTAAAATCTAACCCTCGCTCAAAATCTGTGTTGTCTTGCCTACTTTGGTTACACATGTGAATGAAAATGAAGTAATAAGTTCAGTACAAAGTAAGAGTGGAGATCTATTGTAGTGTAGTCTGACTCATCTGACTGACAAGACATAAAGAAGTGCACAAATTCTGACATTTCTTTTAAGTGAAACAAACAAAAAGGTACCAGTGAATGTAATAATTAAATACACTCAAGTGCTACTGATCATAGTCCACCTCTGCCATGTCCATTAAGTGAACACTAATTATTTAAATACCAGGGCCTGAATATGGTTTACCTGCGTTGACCTGAGCACATGCCTTTGTCCATTACGTGATTGATTGATTTACCTGCTCATTTAATCACAGCACTGCCCATTTCAATAGCCATCATCGCAATTAGTTCGGGAGAGAGAGATCGGTGGAGTGTGAAGTGTCAAAAGAATATCGTCGATATTATTATTATTTGCCCGAAAACGGAGAATGGGCGGCTGACTTTAGTTACAGGACCTACTGGTTTGTGTGTACATTCAGGGATGGGATTTCCGTGGCAGAGCAAACAGTGCTAATGTCAAAGCTGAATATTCATTTGACTGAGCATGCGAGGCGAGTTCAGTGGCTTTCTGTATGTTGGGGGAACTTTGCAAAAGAGACGAAAGCCAAGTTTGACTTGCAAAAGAGCACTGGGATCGGGGCAGGTCTGGATTAGAGGGTAGCTGCAGTTCGGCGTCCCGTCTCTTCACGCTTTCCGTCTTAATGGGAGAATAACAAGTCGCACCGGGGATATCTTTTGATCCTCTCGCAGTGAATTTGAGGTTTATGTTTATGTTTTGATTTTAGTGATTCTCTGGACGCGTTGGTGACTGTTTGAAAGCCGTCACCATGGGAGAAATGGAGGAACTGAGGAAGGAGGCAGAAAGTCTCAAGGACCAGATCACTGTAAGTCATCACACTCCATTTAATCACCTTTACCTGTTATATGTGGGTTGGCCTGTCACGATAATGAAATCTGAAGTTCGATGTATCGGGGCAGGAAAATATTGTGATAACGATATTATTGAAACCTAATTCTAAAGCTTAAAAATGACATTAAAAGCTTGGTTTGAAAATTAAAGAAAGATGCACACTGTATCTCTTAAATATCCTATAATATCCATGAAATACAATGAGACACAACTTACTTTGGGTAAAACATAAAGCACTACATTAGAAAATGGGGAAATAAATGCAAATAAATGTATTGTTTATCCGTCAGTTATTGAAAGATAAGTCGATATAGTGATTATGGTGACAGCCCTATGTGTGAGTGATATTTTTACTGATGTAATCTGAATACTATGATGTCATTGTTATGTCTCTTGTTTTTAGATGAAAGGCATCATAACTAGGGGTTGGCCATATCATTTTTTGATATTGTTGTAATTTTTGATATCGTTGTGGACACGATATGATTTATGTTACGCTCAGCTCCATCAGAGCAGCATAAATACTGACTGTAGAACACGGGGACCGGTGCTTAAAAAGTAAAATGAAATGAAGGATGTAAACTGCTTGAGTGGATCATATTTGCGAGGAAATTAGTATGTCTTAAAAAAAAAAAAAAAAAAAATCACTTAATTAATCTTCCTAATAGGCGTTAAAGGGATACTTCGGGATTTTGACATAGGGCCTCATTTCCTAGTTATCCAGAGTGTTGTTGATGTCTGGAGATATTTTTTTTTTCTTAAATTCATGCAGTTCTTATATTTGAAGAGTCTAGTTGCGCTAGGCTAGGGCAAGGCTAAAGCAGTTCTATGGTAAACGCTAGCCCGCATTAAAAAACAGTCTGGCGCACTCCACAGTGCACCTGAGGTAAATCACTTATAACACCAGACTAACTATATAAATGTCTGTGTTAATAGAATCATTTTAACCATTTTGCATTTAAAATAACTTATATTTGAGCGGCATCAGCTTGGTGGCTGTAAGCTAACGCAGCGGCGGAGTGATCTGCGAGAAAATAGTCCCTCAAAATGCGGTAATTCATGTGATACAAGGTCAGTTTTATTTAAAAAAATATTCTATTAACACAGACATTTATATGGTTAGTCTGGTGTTATATGTGATTTACCTCAGGTGCACTGTGGAGTGAGTCAGACTGTTTTTTAATGCGGGCTAGCGTTTACCATAGAACTGCTTTAGCCTTGCTCTAGCCTAGCGCAACTAGACTCTTCAAATATAAGAACTGCATGAATTTAAGAAAAAAATATCTCCAGACATCAACAACACTCTGGATAACTAGGAAATGAGGCCCTATGTCAAAAATCCCGAAGTATCCCTTTAAACTGGGATTTTGAAGTAATTTGTCCATTGTCAATTGTATGGTCAAATATATCATTATCATGATATTTCTTTTTCATATCGTGATATATCGCCTTGCCTAATCATAACACGCATTATTATTACCCTTCTGGACACCTTAGCATTGATAAGGTGTAGAGTGAAACAAACAAATACAAAAGCAGCTTACAACATGCTTTAGGCTATAGGGAATGCAATTTGAGTGCTGAAATAAACCAGTGAACGCATATGGCAAGACTTTATTAATCTCACAGTGGAGCAATAGTGAACTAAAGCGTGAAATAAGGCATTTTGATCTGTCGAGGAGGCAGAACAAATACGCGGATTTACTTAGAAAAGGATTAAACGAAATACAACTCCGAGCACGATTTTCATGACGGTGCAACGTTAGAGAACAAACAGTTCTCCAAAGCTGATTTAGAGCAATACTGTATAAACCCTTCAAAGGATTGTCCCGGCTGAGTTTTGTTCTTTTTGTGCCCTGCAGGCGGCTCGTAAGGCAGTTCAGGACACGACGTTTCAGGAGGCGACAGCTTCGACCCAGGTTACAGCGCGTGTCCAATTGAAGGCCAGAAAAACTTTAAGAGGACACCTGGCCAAGATCTACGCCATGCACTGGGGCGCTGACTCTACGTAAAGGCCTATACCTTGCAATATTTGACATGTACAAACAGTCAGGAAAAATCCCACACACTGCCATAATTTGCAGTGCCGAAACATTGATATAATGCCTATATAGAATGAAATATTTTGGCAGTGCACCGGATTTTTCCTGATTGATAAACATTGGGTTGCTCCTTCATCTCCTGTGCACCTGCCCTAAGTGTTTGATGTGAAGCCTTTTTCTCTTCAAAGATTAAAAGACAAAATATTTAACATACTAATAATAAATAATAAAATCCAATTTGTTTTTGTCACCCACCAGGCTGTGTGTTAGCGCCTCACAAGATGGAAAACTTATTGTGTGGGACACGATCACTACAAATAAGGTATGAAAATGTTGTTGAACAAAGAAGTAGGATGAGATGCTTGAAAAGGAGTTGAAATGACTTATTGTGTCTTTAGGTGAATGCGATCCCTCTCAAGTCGTCGTGGGTGATGACTTGTGCCTATGCTCCTTCTGGGAACCTTGTGGCCTGTGGAGGTTTGGACAATATGTGCTCCATCTATAACCTCAAGGGCAAAGACGGCAACGTCAAGGTCATGCGTGAACTGGCCGCGCACACTGGTGGGTGCCACATACATCACTGTGCTTTCTGCTGTTTTGTATTATATTATATTTACAAGTGTATTTACAAATGACCTTTGTGCTGTGTGTGTGTGTTCAGGGTACCTCTCCTGCTGCCGGTTCCTGAATGACGGCGAAATCATCACCAGCTCTGGGGACTGCACCTGGTAAGGATATTAAAATTATAATTATTATTGGCTGGGATTCGCAGGGCCAATTTGGCGCCCTAGGCAAGATTGAACCCCCCCTTTTTTTTTCCTTCTTCTTTTTTTTTCTTCTTTAATTTATATTTCTGCGTATTTCTTGATCCAAATAGCTATAAATGCTATAGTTGTTTGTCTTTTGTTTTACAACTGTCTTGGACACTTTTTGGATATTGTTATGGCTTGTTTTTATTTTATTATCATTATCATTGTTATATTATATTATGATTATCTATTCAACAAAATAAAAAATCTGAACATGTGCATCATAAAACGCACAACAGTTCTTTTGGAGGGGGAACCTCCACTTCTGAAGTAAATTTCCGAATTTTCATTGCGATGTTACACGGCTCCCGGGGGCGTAGAAGGACCAAAGAAGTTTGAAAAGCTTGAAATCTCTAGTTTCCAACACAAAAGACCGCAAGTCTCTATCACTTTCTGTTCCAAAGTTATGTCCGAAAATCGGCGATGGGGCCTGGGGATTCGTATATATAGCTTTACAAAGTGCTACAGTGGGCCAAAATTGTGGGAACTTCTCCAGATTTGTAATAATTTGGTAAAGTATCAAATTAAAACTGATTCCTAATATCGGCCACAGAACCCCCTGTAAGTGGAGCAGCCTGTCAGAATAAAGGGAGGCCGTGTCCCTGGCCATCCCCTGCACCAATCACTCACATTTACACATTTACACAGGCAAAGTGTGTGATATGTCTTGCCTAACTATGAACTCTTTGGAGCTGCCGGGATGTCCTCAAAAATTGTTAACAAATAAATGTATTATTCAATTGTTCAAATGTACACTGCTTAATCCAGCGCTTTCTTACCGCAGTGTTCTGTGGGACATTGAGACGGGCACCATAAAGACCACATTTGCGGGACACCAGGGCGACTGCATGTCCCTGGGTGTGTCTCCAGACTTTAAGTTCTTCATCTCCGGAGCCTGCGACTTCACAGCCAAACTGTGGGACATCAGAGAGGCCACCTGCAGACAGACCTTCTCAGGACACGAGAGCGACATCAACGCTATCGGGGTGAGACTGAGAGGAGTTTCTGTCAAACGTTACTCTGCAAAAAACATTTACATGAGTTATATTGAATATCGGCACAGTTTGAAAAAAAAAACTCTTTATTGTGCACATTTTAAACATGTCCAGGCGTCACTCTCAAGAATCACATGCATTTCAGAACTTGTCTGCAGAGGTCTTAACTTCATAATAAAGAGATGAGATGTTACATGGGCAGGTCAATAAAAGGATCTGCAATGGATAGCCACTGAAAGGTGATGACAGAAACCACAATTAAATAGAATAGAAACCACAGCATAGAGAAGAATGTAGATCTATGTACATAAAAAGAAAAAACACTATGTACAGTATATTACAAGGATCGGTATTGGTACAACATATACAAAGGCCAATATTGATACCACAAGATAAGACACTGAACATTTTTTTCATAAAATGAGACACTGAACATTTTTTTTGCCTGAGGATGAGAAACCTTTCACCACTGAGGGAGAGAACCATGTTGAATCATAATACTGCAGTGATGTACATGAGCAAATAACTGTACAAACACTGAAGTAAAAATGTTATTTGACCATGTAATATGAAAGTTTGGGTAATAATCAAAACTAATCTGGCACGTAATTCAATTTGAAATAAATGTACGACAAACTAAAACCAGTATAACAATGGCTAAGGTTCTATATTTTTTTATATGAAAAAGTTATGGTTAAGCAAGATTCGACACCTTTGTTTTTTAATTGTTATAAAGCTTAAATACTTTATGCATTTATGGGTAAAAAGTGGCCATTTATGCTTATATGAAATGCCTCTGTTGCCAGCAGAAAGCACAATTTATATGACAGTTTGTTCTTGAGAAAGAGACTGAATCTGCAGGAATACTTAAACATGAATGAAACAAGTTCATTTCTAGGTTTGTTTTTCATGAGGAAACCATAAACTATTTGACACAGCACAAAATGTGCCTTACATATACTGTACCTACACGTTAAAGCCCTGTTAAAAGGGAATAAATCTGCACTTAATAAAAGTCACTTCTCTTTCTTTTTCTCCTTGACAGTTTTTTCCGAATGGGAATGCAGTGATCACAGGGTCAGATGATGCCACTTGTAAGCTGTACGACCTGCGCGCTGACCAAGAGCTCATCACGTACCAGGACTCCAGCATCATGTGTGGAGTGACGTCTCTGGCACCATCTAAGTCCGGGAGACTCCTTCTAGCCGGTTATGACGACTTCAACGTCAATATCTGGGACTCTCTGAAAGCAGAGCGAGTGGGTAAGTACATGAACCTAAAGGACTTCCTAGTTAAAAATAAGATCAAATAAACCAGGACCTGACCTGATGTGTCTTTTTCTCTCAGGTGTGTTGGCCGGCCATGACAACAGAGTGAGTTGCATCGGGGTATCCTCTGACGGGATGGCATGCTGCACTGGCTCCTGGGATAACTTTTTGAAAATATGGAACTAATGCTTCTCTGTCACAGAGAACAGAGCTAAAGTTGTGACAAAGGCAGTGATGAATCTAGTTTTAGAAGAACAGGATGAGAAGCCACATTTTGTAGTTGTGCCAAGTCCTTCCAATCAAGTCAAAGGGGTCGTTCTTTGAAAAATATCTATCTTGCCCTTTTTACTGTAATACTGACATACGTATATCTGTATGCAATCATTTTCAACAATTATTTCATAAACGTCACCCATTTTTTAGGTTAAATGTTCAACTGAAATGATGGCTTTAAAGACAGTGCAAATCTGTTTTATTTACAATAAAATTCAATCCATTTTTGTTGATTCTCAAGCCTACTATGCCGATTGTCCACACAGAGACAGAGCATGTTATTGAATAGGATGTAGTGCTGTACTTAAACCAGTAGGGGCGCTCACTGCATACGAATCTTTCATGTAAAAAACAAACTATATGAACATTTCTGAGTACATTTTTACGAACATTAGAACAGTTGCCAAATTGGTATGGTAGGTAGCACACTGAATGGTTCTGATTGAGTGGGTGTACAATGTAGGTTCACTGGTTATTTTTAATTGATGTTTTGTATGAATATGTAATTGAGCATTTGCATATGATTGCTTTTCTTAGTTTATAAGATAGAAAGTACTTGTTTTGAACGTAATTAACTACAGAAATATATAATTGTATGCTTGGATTTGTTTCAACAGACTTTATCACTTGCACTTGGATAGTTTAGGTTTCATTTGTACATTTTCGGGGGAAATTGACAGTTGAGATCCTATCATGCCTATGGTTCACAAGCACTTACTGTTAAATACAAAACGCATTTTGATTTCAATTTTAAACAATGGTGGAAAGCCAAGGAATCCTTCCCAGCAAAGGCACAATTTTAAACACCGACAATATAGAACCACACGGACATGTTCAATACATTTAATCAATAAAAGACTGTTTACCAAAAGTGTCTGGCTGTTTGTCGTGAATTCACTGTTTAAGTTGACAACATCGTTGCTAGGTAACGGAGCAGCAGGTAAACCGTCAGTTGGGCAGTAGGGATGGGCGATACATTTTGATTTTTTGGAATCAATACGATACCGATACTTTTGGGGTCATTTTTGTCGATACCGATACTGGACATTTCATATGGGTGAATGTATTTTAATCAATATACATTTCTAAAACTGGTTATTTTATATAATTAATAGGCTAATTAAAATGATATGACTTTAACTGGTTAACTAAAGTTTAAACAATGCTGATGTGAAATTAAATACATACAGAATTTAAATTAATACTTAAATGACAAACAGAACCTAAACCAGAATGAAATGCCTGGCTCAGTTCATTCCTTTGCTGTTGTGCACTGTTTTGGCTCAGAACAAAGAAATAAATCATCCTTTTGTGCCGCGCCTTCTTTTAGCATATGAACTACTAAATACTAAATATACTTTACTTTATTTATTTACATACTAAATAAATAAAAGCAAGCAAATTAGTATCGATACTTTTTGCCCAATATCGATACGTAAAAAGTAGCCGTTTGGTATCGATCCGCCCATCCATATTGGGCAGTCGCAAATGTCTGTGACAGAGATGGGATAAAGACATATTTTGATAGCCAGTTAATGTTTTTAGTGTAGATTCAGGAGATATTTAGTTTTCTATGCTCATCTAAGTCAGTGGTTCGCAACCTGTTATTGTTATTTGTGTCTTTTGATTACAATTCTTCAAGGACATCATCCAATTATTTTAACCCTTTCAGAGCTATGGAGTGCAGTGATGAAAATGACATTTACAATAACTAGAAGGTCTGAACAATAAATGTATTATTTAATTCAACAGTCAAAGGAGACAGGACAAATACATGAACGCAATGATAGTGTAAAGAAAGTAGTTTACAAAACAGATAAAACTGTACATTTAAAAGCTGGTTTAAGAGGAGAAAATCATCTGTTCTCCTTATCTACAGCGATGGCCAAGATTCTGCGTTCGCCTTGAGCGCTTCTGCGTTTTTCTGGAGTGGAAACCTTCATTTTCATCTGCAAAGTCAAGAGATTTTAGACATTTATGTTAAGTGTTTTCACTTCTCTAAAAAAAAAAAAATCAATACCTGAGCATTTTGACTCCTGGGTGAGTTTGTGTCTTTGAGAATTTGCAGTGGAGAGCGACCGTCATTGCCTAAAAGCACGGAAGGAATCGAGTTTATTACATAATCATTATTTCACATAGGAACTACCAAGAAGGTAGCTTCCTAGCAAAACACTGTTCCTATTCAGTGCCAGCTCCAGAGCAGACTGACTGCATCGCATTGTGCAAAAAGAGATCCAAGTTATTAAAGTAAAACATTTTTAAATGAGATGGCAATGCACACTTTTAGATCTGGGCCTGTTACAATTCAACACAAAGTTGATAAAAAGGTAGATTAACCAATGGTTCATCAAAACAAACATGGCAGCTAATGCACATATGAAGAAATGTTGGAAACAGGACTTATTAAATATTAATGCCAAGGGAACTTCTGCCACATAAAACAGGCTAATCAGAGGTAGAAGTTCAAGCTCTGAACAACACAGGGGGAGAGAGATCCCTGCGCTGCAAATTAAAGGCTGTGATTAACCCATTAACAAACTTGGAGAACCAATTTGCGATGAGAAGTTTGAAAAAGCAGTAGGGGCTGATTCCCCAGACTACAAAGAACGTAAATCATTGATCCTATACATACCTTTGGACATTGCTTTCCCAGCCTGGCCTTTATTTTCACTGGCGACACTCTTGACGGCCACTTTGAGGGCGAGAGGCGAGGATCCTCCCTTAACTGCATTGCCCTGCACTTTGACCCTCTGCCCGGCGCCTCCAAATCCTTTCCCTAACCACTGCGGCTTAAACACCACCTGACTGGGGCTCTTTGCATCAATGGTCGGGCAGCGGATGCGTTGTGGTCGTGGGCTAGGGGCGTTCGTTTGAGCTTTTTTTGATGTAGTGGAGGGTTGCGGGACTGTAGGCATCTTGATAACTTCCACTACTTCAGTTTTGTCTGATAAACTAGTTGCTACTTCTTCTGACTGGGTGGATGTTTTAGAGGTCGGGGCATCATCTGCATTATCAGGAATAGAAGTCTCCACAGGAGATTTAATGGTAATGGGAGGAATTGCATAAGAATGGTCCTCTTTTGTAAGCACTTTTGAATCCACATCTCTACCCTCTACGGTCTGGAAGCTGCCATTAGTTACATCGTCAAAGACTTGTATGGAAGTAGTTCCTCGTGGCAAGCAATAAGACTCATGCTCAGCCTCTTGTGCAGTGGGGTCTCTCTGGCTTCCTCCGCTTCCTCATAACTAATGTCCGGTTCAGTTTCCAACTCCACCTCCAGTTGCGGATTCTCCAGGAGCACGAACGGACTTGTGCCATTTTGGGGAGGAGGCTGGAGAGGCGTTTCTAGCATCGTGGCATGGGTATCCAGGGAGTTCAGGGTCTCAGAGGGCTGTGGAGTTAGAAGAGGTTCGGTGGAGGCAAGCTCTTCAACTTTGGAGTCGTCTTCCGTCTCTGCGTTGAAGCTTTTTTGTTGTACTTTGTTCTCAGCATCATGGTGGAAGAGCATTCCCAAACGGCGTGCCAAAGAACCAACTGTTGCTGTAAAGGACAAAATTAACACCAGTCAATCAAAATGTACAGGAAAGTGCAAGACAGAGATGTCAGATGAATCAAATTATGAATAAATGATCCTCTGAATATGAAATCATGAAGAATTTACACTGAACAAAAATATAAATGCTCCACCCAAAATGAACATTCCTTTTGATTTATATGCCATGATCTGCTAGTGACACACTCAGCACATGGGTGTGGCATATTGAGACACTCCTTATACTGTCCGACAGTAAAAGGTCGCCCAAAAATGTCCCATTTTGTCAAAAGTCACAATGCCTTAAATGTCTCAGGTGATGCGAGAATGTGCCATTGACATCCTGGATGAACAGTCACACAATGCCCATGTTTACCACCTTGCAACATAATGCATGACCTCCTGATGCCAAGATCTACATGCAGTTCTTTGAGGTTGAGCACATTCTGGGTCTGGACTGGACTGCGTATTCGCCAGACATTGTCACCTATAGAGCATCTTTGGGATGTACTAGATATACGTCACCAACATGAGTAATATGTGCAAGCCTCATGTTATGCACCAGGAAGAAGCCGCCATAAACAACCAGGTCAACTCAAAGTAGATTTGTTGCTTTGACACAAATGGTTGAGAACTTGACATACAAGATGTTAAACAGAATTTCATCAACCTGACCCTCTCCAGGTTTGAATGAAAGCCACTCCTTTTTAGAAACCAATAGCAAAATGAACTGAATGGTGATCTGATGATTTTAGTATAACCTTAATGGTAATAAAGACTCAAAAGCGTGACATGGGGCATATTTATAGTTGTTCAATGTTGTTATGACAGAGTTTTCAGTAGTTACCTCTCATGGCCTCTCTGACAGGGGTTCGACTGATGCCAACTGAAGGAGAGCGAGGGTCCATCGGCACCACTGGACAAACAGTTTTCCCCTCAGCAGAACCTTTCACACCGTCACCGACCTGATATAAACAGAATAACAAAGATTTATCCAAAAGCCACTCATGCTATCCACCTCCAGCTTTATGCTCCACAACCACAGCAGTACCTGGATGGGAGTACGGTCGATGCCCCTGAAGGAGAGCGTGGATCAATCAGCTGGTTCACTCTTGTGGCTTTAAAAGGAAGCTCAGGCTTTGTTTCTGACGCTACATCAGCGAGCTTGCTTTCATTCAATCCCATTGTGTGTCTGTAAAATGAACCCAAGAAATTCAGTGTGTAAAATGCGTATTTTGCACAAGGAGAATTAAATCAACATGCTTCGACCCAGACTGAGTCACATCAAAGAAATTACATTTAAAAAAAATACAAGAAAAAGACGAATATTTAACTACAGTTATTTGTCATTAGCCACATCTGCAAAACAACCTGGTTAGCAAACTGACTAAAAGTAGCTAGAATTGTGGTTAACATTAGCTTAGTTAATCTACATTGCGATGATATTCTTGTTAGCATTTCTAAAGATATGCTTACCTTCAAAGATAAGACTGCCGTAACTAAAAAAGTGAATCCTTTCAGTAAAGCAAGCACACTTCTGCGATAAACAGCGACGGACGGCTTTTAAAACATTTAAAGGCGGAACTGCATTCGTGTTATTTTTGAATTGACCAATCAGCGCACGCCTTCTACATGCTGTCTTGATTCTGATTGGCTTTCCGAACCAAAGTGGGCGGTACACAATAGTGTAGTTATTTGAAAAGTTGCAAAATGCGTCAGGCAAGCTCGTGCATGCATATTTTTATGGCATGTGCTTTTTATTATACCCGCTCTTAGTATTAGGTCTCATTAGGTCTCTAATAATACATCATCATTGGTTTAACCCATAGAACCAGCTGGCCTTATGCTATATTATAATAAATACATATTCCATGGGCCTAATGCCGTCTTGTTTTGCTTTTTAAACTGGTAGTTGAATTTTGTAGCAATCATATAGAAACAGCGATATATCAACATTAAAGTTAGTTTTGCGGACACATTGTTCATAAAAGAATATCATAACAAATCATATCCTCATCCCTAACAGCCTATTCTAACGTGTACAAACTCATTGGCTTTCTTGTAACTATTTTTAATGCCACAAAGGTCAGTGATATAAACCACCTCAGTTGTTTCCTTGGCTATGTGGGAGAAAAACTGATTTGAATTTCTGTCCAAGACAAATAAAAACACATTAAGGAACAAGAATGGAATCGACATTTTATTGCAGAGTAATAAACAATGTTGTCAGGACATAAATTTCCTGAAAACAATAGTGCAACAATTTGTTACAATACACATTATCGCATAACATGATAATGAAGCTAAATGCCTTACGATATGAAAAACTGGGAGGACTAGATCCTAAACAATTATTTAACATCAACCGTCATAATAATGTAACCCAATGCATTTTCATCCATAAAAGCTTATAAATTAAACATAAGCACACTTTTAATTGATAACCGTCCAACAGGGTGCTTGTTTTGGCTGAAATAATTATGAAACACGTTCTACTAAATATGGAAATGTATTTATTAGTGTGTTGAACTAAAGCGTATCGCAGACTGCCTTTACTTCACAGATTAGCAGTTAGACTTTCTTTTCCTCCAGTACCTTGCTATGAACGAAAAGTATTATCTGTAACCGTCAGCATTGTAGTTTGCCACAAACATGATTTTATTCATCTCATTGGCTTTCTTCATTGAGGATACTGTTAAAATGCACAGGGATAGCAGGTGTGCATAAACCCGGGGAGAGACCAGACAACAGAAGCAAACTTTAGCACACAATGTTTGTCAGATCACAGTGAGTCCCAGTATTGTGTCTTTTCCTTTTCCGGCCACATTCTTGTTAATCTTGATAATCCAGCTCATTCAGTCCCCCAAACATTTTCCATGGGATAAAGCACATTCACACTCGATTGGTCCTCCCCTCACTAGTCCTCATTCAGGTGCTCCCTCTACCTCCCGTTGGCAGAAGTGAGCCAGCAGCGTGTCCAAGTCCCTCTTATCGGCTGCGCTGTACAGAGAGCTCTCTCCCATCATGCTCAGGGCCATGCGCAGAGTGGACCAAATGTTGTCCGACATCACAACAGCTGCTGCCACGCCGGGGCCCCGCGCCGCCGCGCCCCGTCTTCTGCAGCCTGTCTTTGAAGCGACAGGGCCTCAAGGAAGTGCTCCACCGCTTCTCTGCAGACAAACGGAGGGGACAGTCAGATTAATAACCTAAGCTTTAGGTTAAGATGGAAAAAATGTCTGACCTAAAAAGATAAGGGCCTTTCATTGGAAACATTACAACATGTTCAGTATCAATGTGAACCCAAAGAATGATCAGCACTTAAGTTACCTGTGAGCTCCTAAATTGACACAGCTGATTCCCAGATTATAGCGGCTTCGGATGAATCCTGGTTGTAGCTCCAGTGCTCTTCTGTAAGCAGCGACAGCCTCCTCAGAGCGACTCCCATTGGCTAGTGTCGCACCCAGTTTATTCCACAAGAGGTAGTCCTGTTCCCAGATGGACAGGCACAAATATAAACAACAAGGCAAGAAAAATGTTTATTGTGTGTCAAAATAAATTGCCAATCTGTGTCTTTTATCAGCCGCATGATTTGTGGTGACAAAGGTTTTCATCTTTCCAGTTAAGTTTTAGAATTAATTAAGCCAATAAATAATTCATTCATTTAATAAATGCAAAATCCCAAAGTAAAAGAAAATATGAGTCAGACTAAGAGCTCTTGGCACAGACCTGCGGTGTAACAGAGAGGGCAGCACTGAAACAGTCCACAGCTTTGTCATATTCTCCGCTGAGGTTGAAGAGCACTCCCAGCCCACACTGCAGCTGCGGGTCCACCTCTGCAGGGTTAGAGTTGGCTGCCTGGAGGTACAGCGTCTGCACCTCTGTAAACAATGATCTGTGGAGCAGTCACCCACAAGAGCACTTTAATGTAAGTCATGTCATCAGCTTTAGAAAAGACTGTTGGAGCTGCATGCTTCATGCATGCATGAGGGTCAATAACAATGTGTAAAATTTCAACAACATTGATGCAATATTTTAAAAGTCACATTGGGGAACATTTCGGTATATACTGTATGCTACGAGGAAACCGGATTAACTCAAAACAGACAAACACGCCAGCGATAGCAAATGTGCTACTCATGCTCAGCTACACAACATTAATGTTATTTTTCCAGTGGATTATCAAAATTTAGCATTTGGAACAGGGTCTAATGTTATCTTATTCGTACAGCACTTTTCACAAGACACAAGTCACCCACTATTCGATGCCAGTCGACTGACTGTAGCGCCTGCACAGATCTGTGCCAACCAACCCGTCAACCATCTCAACCCACTCATCCAGGTTACCTGGAAATCTCTCACAGTTTCCCATCCAGGCATAACTAGGCATATAGGTTTCACAAGGTGGTACGGAAGCAAACTACAATCAATTTTAATTAGTTAAATAATAATAATACATTAGTTTTATATAGCGATTTTCTGGACACTCAAAGACGCTTTGAGTGTATATGTTATGTACTTATAGTAGTGGAGCTAAGGAGCTATATTGTTTTTTATGATCTTTTGTTCAACACTTTGGAAACATTTTTGTATACATAAAGTGGATTGTATTGAATTAACTACTACGTGGTAGTTAATTTCATCAATAAAATCGCCCATAATGAAATAAAGGCGTATATTTTATTTCCGTGGTAGGTAACGTCAGGCCTGAGGGCCAAATTCAGCCCTTGAGCCTCTGGCCCCCCAAACAATTTAGAGAAATATTATTGCACACAACAAAATGTCTCAGCTGCTGTAAAATGCTACAAAAGTAGAAAATATTGTCACTTCCTAGAGAAGTGTCCTGGAGAGGATCCATGTTTACAGGGAGTGAGGGTTAAACATACAATTGTGACAGTTAAATTAAAACAAAGTTATTAACTTTCAGTACAATTATTTTTGTCAAAAATCTTAACAGTTTGACAAGATTATCGGAAAAACACAAGGCTAAGTTGGTACTGCATCGAGACCATAACTAAATCCTTAACTTTTCCATTTTTACATAGACTAATATTGCAGTGACTATAATTCACTATTAAGATACTCACTCTGGAAGCAAAGAGCCAAACCGTTCCCTCTCTTTGTCCTTTTCTCTGGCACTGTTTTGCTGTTGTTCCTGTTCACTCTGCTCCCAAATCGAGCTGTACGTAGGATTGTTTTTGAGCCAGTCCCGCAGCGTCTCACAGGCCTGTCTGTGCAGAGACTCGTTTGTAAAACTCACAGCCAGAGACATAAGCGCAGTCAGGTTGTCCTTTTTCAACTCGATGCACCTAAAAGAGCAAGCAAAATGTTTACTCTTTCTGCACATGATATTTCAATAAAATGAAATGTGTTCATGATGCAAAATGTACAATGCTTTGGTGTGTGACATTTGTGGAGTCTGCACTTAATGTAGTGTATTTTCTGACCTGCGGAGGGCACTGATGGCAGCAAACTCCTGCTCATTCTCAGCTTGACACGTTCCCAGATATTGCCAAGCCTGCAGGTTAAAGATTATACACACAAATACATTATTATTATTAAGCAACAGCCCAGGTTCAACAAATAACTGCCTCCTCAAATGTAGTAAAATACAGAATATCAAGAGTTCACAATGTTCCATCACCAAAATATGTGTGATTCTGGAAGCTGAAAAGCCCTCACCAGTTGATTTTCAGGTTCCTTCTGTACAGCACTTTCAAAGAAGCGAACAGCACCAGGTATATCTCCTGCCTCCATCCTTTTGACACCCTCTGACAAAGGGTCAGGGTGTGATAAATACGGATTCTCGTCTTCAAACTGGTATCCCTGGCAAAAGCAGAAGGAAATTGTACTTGTATTGAATTCTAACTTTGGACTGGCACATAAATCTATTGTTTTGTTTTTTTAGAAAAGGATGTTACACTACCTTGTCATAAGAAGAGCTGAGGAGCTGATCGAAGTCCGACAGCCAGGGATGGCTTTCTGCATCCCGTTTAGCCATTTCCTCCCACTCCTCCTGCAGCTTCTCCCAGAAATCCACATCGCTCTGAAACCATGTTTAAGCAGTTTAAGTAAATCTAAATACAAATGGTATCCACAGTCTAAATGGAGAAATCAGACGTGAACTATTGATAAACATAAGATTTATTATCCTAACAATAATAATTCATTAATAACTTGATTGCAATTTTACCTCGACGGCTGCTTTGGCCTGTTGGAAATCTGGCCCTGATGCTGCAAACTGATCGACCCAAGCCTCTGCTGACTCTTCAGAAACCTGAGCACAGGCACAAAATGACAAATTAGCTTCAGTCCCATCAATGAATACTACTGTATATATTTATTATGAAATGAGAGCATGATAAGCAAAGCAAGGAAAAATGAGATGAAAAATGTCTTTGTTAAAATTTATACATTTCTCCACATTACAATTTGTGTAGAGACAATAGAGACAAGCGTAAAAGTGACGGATTAGACAATGCAGTTTGTCATGCTTTCACCAGACCAAAGGGTCCTTCCTACCTGCCTGACGACCTTTGCCCACTTCTCTGCCTGCTTAGCTTTAGCTTTCTCAATCTTCTCGTCACTCTCTGGAGTCACCAGAGGAAGACTCCCTCCCCCTGTCTCCACCAGGAACTATGTGCAAGGTGCATGGGGTCGGTGGGCAATTGGGCAATGTTTGGTGAAGGTAGGGACATTGATAGGGCGGGATAAAATAGGAGCAATTTGAAGCAGCGGGGAGAGTAGATGAATGGTGTTTATCAACAGTGAAATGACACGCGATGTTCAAGAGCAGGTAAAATATACAACTCAAAGCTTGACTTACAAGGTTTATACATTTCTTGTAAAACCCATATGAAAAATTAGCAAAAGGCATTTTTTTTCTAATTGTTTTCTTTAGTGGTGCAGCAATGAGTTGAGATTCACTTTACACAGGTGAGTACTGGCAGCTTTTAGTAAACTTTAGCAGTGAGGAAGTGGCCCGATAGGTTTTGCCATGTACTCCCAGCTGCACTTTTCTCTATATACACTACAAGCCAATGACCAATGGTTGCACCCGGCTCCTGTCATGGGGGCAGTGACCCGTACCTTGTTGAAGCTGGAGGCCCAGCTCTGAGCCTCTTGGGCCTGAGTCTGATCTGTGAGCTGTTTGTCTGTGCTGTTCTCCACTGTCACACTGCCCTCCCCAATCTGCCTAACGAAGCGCAGGAACTACACAACGACAATGAGAAATGACAACAAAAGAGCGATTATAGCATGTTAAAGGGTAGGATGTGCCATGCTCAAATTAAATACTTCAACACAATTGAAGTGGTGATTATTTCACAATTAAAGGCCATTTTACATCACATAGAAGTTGTTGATGTGGAGAAAAACATAAACGTTGCTCTTCTTTACTGTTGTAGCGCCATTTTGAAACCATAAGTGCGCATACTACATACCTGAGCCTTCAATATTGCCATCTTCCACAACTGTCTTTTTGAGTTTTTGATCTGACATATGTAAAACTAAATATAATAACTAATGTAACGTTTTCAAAAGCAAAGAAAATAAGATGAAAGATACATAAAGTGACATGGCTGTAAAGTGAGACAGGGGTCACACAGGAAACCCACCTCTGTGTTTTGTAATTTAGGGTCTTCGACTTTTGCAACAAGCTCGTTTGCTGCTTGCCTTAAATCTTCAGCTTGATATTCCTTTGTCCTGTTACAAAAGAAAATAAAGATGCATGTTAGACACAACAGGCTGTGTTTTGATGAATTACAAGTCTATTGTTTATAATCGGGGTGGACGGCAGGCTGAATGACGTTTTGACTCAAACATACGACCTTATTTTATACAAGAACCCACATTGGAATATACACAGCCTGACCAAAAAAAAAAAAAACAGCTGTAATATTTTGTTGGACCACCTTTAGCTCTGATTACAGCTGTGGCAATCTTTCAATAAGCTTCTGCAATGTGAAAAAAGAAAGAAAAATCCATCCAGTGTTGCATTAACTTTTCACCAAGATCTTGTATTGATGATGAGAGAGTGTGACCACTGCTCAAAGCCTTCACCAGCACATCCCAAAGAATCTCAATAGGGTTAAGATCTGGACTCTCATGCTCCCTGAACCACTCTTTCACAATGTGAGCCTGATGAATCCTGGCATTGTCATCTTAGAATACGCCCATGTCATTAGGGGAGAAGAATAACCTGGTCATTCATTCATTATTACAAACAATGAAAAAGGAAGCCACGAAATTAAAATGTTAGCTGTGGTCAGAACTCATTCCTAACTTTCCTAACATATTTGTAGTGTCCCAAGTCTTCACAGGGACGAGTTTAAAAGGCATATTTCACAACTTGCAGTGTTACTTTTCAGCATCACTTTCAGAGAAATGCAAGAAAACTAGTCTGCACGTTCATGAAATTGATACAAATGTTTTATAATCACATGCACAATGTTTTTTTCCCACAAATGTCCGAGTGAAAAATATACTAGAGGAGGACAAAACAAATTTCTTTCCCCTACTATCAAATAAAATCAAGTGGCGGCTTTTTTTGGTCAGGCCTGTACCTGTACTATATAAATCTTCCAGCCTGATTCATTTTTAGCTAAGCCCGATAAAAAGGATCTTAAAATTCTCACCACTCAGTCTCCTTGTCCCCCAAGTCTCCCAACCAGAGCTTCTCCTCCGACTGCTCCAAATACTCCTCCGCCCAGCGCCCGGGATCTGGGGCAAAAACAAAATGAAGTGGTAAAAGGCACACAGTGACAAGTATGTTCATTCATTACTTGCGTAAGGAATAAAGTCTCCAAATATAGCCGGCCGCTGGGAGGAGAAGGGTGTAAATTTCACTGACTAAGAGGGAAACTGAAGATACCTGCCGCCTCAGCGATAAATTCCCTGGTCCAGTCAGCGTCTGCAGCATCACCGAGCGCCACGAGGGGAGCAGACGTGGAGGAGGAGGAGGGATCGGGGGCCGAGAGGAACTCCGCTGCCCAGTCTCCGGAGAGGGCCAGCGCCGCTACGTCCGGAGCTGTGACGAGACATTATACTAGAACTCACCGCTTCTCAAACATCAAGTAGCACCTCAGACTTTGTGTTTTTTTCCAAGTACAATTTGAGAGAAGCGCCGCCTAGTACCACCGTTTTGAGAACCACTACTCTGCTACAACTATTGCGGGGAAGTAATTGAATCACTAAAAGGTCATTACCTCTCTGTGGGGCCTGTCTGAAGCTCTGCTGATCAATCTGCTGCATCTCCTCCAGCAGCTGCCCCATATCGAATGTTTGTGGCGGTCGTGGAGGGGCCTGGAGGAACTCATTTACAAGCTACAATTAAAAAAGAAGAAGAATAAATACAGTATTTAACAACAGGAACAACCAGACTTGATCAACAATAATATTGCTCAATTTGGATTTTTAGCAGATTTCATTACGGCAGGGGAGGGCAATAAATAAAAGTTTTGCGTCTTGACTATGAAGGGATTTGAATCAATGACTGAGGGAGACCAACACTCAACCTACAAATACTACAGCTACCCCACAATAATAAATGAATAGGCTATGATACAGATATTACACATTTAGACCTTGAAACTGGAGAGGGCCTTGTTTGCCATTGCAGTAAGTATTACCTTATCAGAGAGAAGTTAAAACAAGAGATTTTAAGGCAATCAAATCTTTACCTTAAAAGGTGCACTATGTAACTTTTTATGTACACAAAAAAGTTCATAATAGTGCGTATTTAACTTTTCAGTGACCCAGCGGCTACGGTTGGTTAGTTTAGTTTATTTATTTGAAGGATAATAATTTCCATCTGTAGTCCTGAGCTTAGCGCCTTCGCTTTAACTGCTAAAAAAGTAATATTTACTAAAGTCACTACTTCCGGGTTTAGCGGAGCTGCTGCGCCGTTAGCATTTTTCTCCGCTAACCCGGATGTACCGATTTTGGTAAATATTACTTTTATAGCAGTAGGTACAGCATTTTTGGCTAATGGGCCTGATAAATATATGTTCAGTAACTCTTTGTTGAATTTCAGAAATATTGATTGTGGTATTAAAGAGATTTTTGTAGTTTCTCGCACATCTGCGGACCCGGAAGTAGAGCTGTGACATCACCACTTAATAAACGTATTGATCCTGGATCGTCCAACAGGCCATCAGGATGGAAAGTTAAAGCGCTATGCTAACCACCCAAGCATCAGCTGGGTCACTGTAATGTCAAATACGTATTAATATCAACTTTTCTTTTCCCATAAAAAGCAGCATAGTGTATAGTCCACTGGGAGAGTATAAGGAACGGTTAAGAACACCTTTGCAAGTTCTAGGTTGAGAGTTTAAGTTCTCCTCCTTCTGGTAATGGAGGAGAAGAAAAGGGAGAAAGAAAGGAAGGAGGTGTTATATATAAACATTACTGACCTCTTCCTCAGTTGCAATTTCAATCGGAGCAGGAGGAATCTGGAAAATATAAAACAAAATCACTTCAGTTAAAGCTTATATTTCTTCCACGGACTTCCAACACTAACGTCTTTTAAGAGAAGCTTAAGATTAATAAATTAACAAAACAAATATAAATTAACTTACCGTCGGCGTGGAGCGGTGACGCCAGGCCCCGCCCTCCTTGGTCATGTGACCGGTCAGCTTCATGAGGGGATTGGCTCCCCACATTCTGCCTCCACCAACTCCCGCATCGCCATGGCAACACCTGGAAGGGGAAACCCCGAAACCCGGACCTTATGGAGGAAAAGTGAACAATATTTTAATTTCATCACATTCACTCTTTGGCTTCTACATTTGATCATCGGTATCGGCGAGTAAGTAAATCATCACCGAGCCGATATCATGGATGTATTTTCAAAATAAGAACCATTGAAGGGAGCACAGCTGTTAACTGCATCATGGCTACTGCAGCGTAAATACTGACTGGAGGCTCGGCAACATTAGATAACACTGACAGTTTAATATGGAAAATATGCTGGAATGCTAATAGATGCTAATCTTAGAAGCAAACCAAAAAAAAATCAGCAAAAAGCTAATTTGTCATTGTTCAAACAAGGGTAAAAGTTGATGTTATTGCACTTCAGGTTTATTTTACAATCAATGTACTAATAGAGTTCGGGAATGTGATGTCATATCGCTATGCATTATGGGATTAGCAGCAATTGTAAACTAATGGAGATTTTAAAAGTTAAAATACTGGCGTTATTGTTCACATTAAAACACTTGGACACCACAGTGTGTTAGATGTATTTACCAGCAGTAACTCAGCAGCTAACGGAGTTGTTCCACGGCTTTTTTCTCCACTTTTATACTGTTTTTAGCTAATGTTAATCAATGGAAATGAATGCTAACAGCTGCAAAGATGGCCGATCTCCATGGTAACTGTGGAATTTCCCGAACTCTATTTTGAGCTTCACATTCACCTAAACAGAGACATATACACTAACACTTATGATAGAAAATACCTACATTATTTCTCTACAATGTTATTTTTGCAACCAGTATCATCCATCCTCAGTACTGGACTTAAAAGCTACTACACTTTGCATCGTGTCAACAAGCCTGATGTAACAAAGGTTAAATCCCAAAGGTTGCCAGTCCTTTATAATCTGCACACACTATGTCCATCTGTTTTACTTTTCCAGGCCACTTACTTCTCTTACATAACAATTCCCTGTATGACACATCTAATATCCACCTCACAGCACTTGGAAGTAGTTGTTAATCCGCGTTATGACTAGCAGTGCACTGAAAAATATGTGTTAATATTACAAATATATCTGCAGTCAGCAAAACATGATCCCTCAGGTGTCTAGACAATAACAAGGTTGTTGCAAGTTTAAGGTTATTTACTTTATTGAGGACAGATGCCCTGAGTATGATTAGTGTCAACATAAGAGGATTAGAAAAGATATTAATACACGTTATCAAACAAACTGTAGGTCATCCTCGCACCTGCTCATTTGCTCCTATAACCAAAGCCCATTCTGCACTCTGCACTGTTTTCCTTACAGGTTAGCTCATCTGACTACAGGTGAACAACACTACCAAGTTCACATTCAGGCAGATGTCAAAAAACAAACAAACAGGGGAATTGCTAATTAAATATGATCATTGCAGGAATTTAACGCTACACAGCTATTGTGCCAACCAAGTCAGCTGGCTAAGTCATATTAGAGCTATTGCTAATTATTTTTACTGCATTTAAAAGGAAAAAATACACATTAAAAGCAGCAAACGCAGGTCAAAAACATAGATATAAATGGCGAAATGCTTCTGTCATTTAGTGAAGATACACAAAACTGCAAGCATTAGGGGAAATGATATTTGCTAGCCTTAGCTGGAGATGCTAGCTGCAGTGAAGCATGCACAGTGTGCTAGCTCTGTAGTGTAAATAAAGATAATACAAGCTATGTTTTTCATCTTATCGAAGAGGACTGATCTCTCCATAGTCTAATATAGATGTGCCATAACCAGGACTTGACAATAAATTACTCAGTGAATCTATTCTCCTTTTTATATTTTCATAATGTTACAAAAATAGCCACACAATGTTCAAAACAAATATCAGTGGATATTATAAATGAGCATAAATTACACTTCCGCTTCCAAAAATGCATTTAGAAATATGAATCACTAATGCCACAGTCTAAATATTAATGTGGGGGAAAACACTGAAACAGTATTTTACTGATTTAAGATACAAACCTCAGCCGCTGCTGCTGTAGCCCCGATCCAGGCACTTGTCTGTGGCTCGAGCCCCGGTCCAATCCTGGCTGTCAAATCCTACAGCTACTACGGGAAGAAGCTATGAACACACAAAAACTCTTCTCCTTTTCAGCCTCTTTCTTCCATGACCCACAAACCTTCACTGTTTTTGCTGCTCGCCCGGACACTACCAGAAGCTCCCGCAGCAGCGCAGCGCCACGATTGCTATTCACAAATGGTTTCACGCAGAAAGACGTCACCCGCGGCTTTGAAAAGAGCGCAGCGAAATGAGAAAGAACTACCTCTACGCAGAAAAATGAATGCGCAGGGGCAGGAGATCAAAGTCCAGTGAAGCAGATGACCCCAGTCTTTGGATGATCAGTGTAGATATTTACTCATTTACCCCATTTTCCTTTGAAATGCATCAGGAGGTGAAGGTTTATCTTTGGCACAAATCCAATGCTAACTGATGCATTTATGTTTGCAAAGTCCCGTTCACAACTTGCCACTAGATGGCGTTCCCCACAATGGCATTGAATAGATGGCACCCCGCCACACTTTGAACAATACTGTGTAGGACTTACTACACACTTATTACTACTGGGAGTACTACCACTTAGGATTGTAATCAGTTACATGTACTTAGAATATAAGATAAATTGTACTTTCAGGAGTAGTATAATACTTTTGAAATAAAAGAAAAAACAATACTGCATGGTGTTAAAGTACACGTGTAGCGCACAACAAAACCTTCCAAGAGTGACTTCCAGCTTTTTTTTTTTTTTTTTTTACGGATAATTATAACATTATAGAGTCATTATAGAGTTGACGTATTGAGAAGTATTTTATTTTTTTAAATTTCTACTTAAGAATTATTATATTATTATTACATTTACTTGTGTATAAACGTGTACTCTCAGGGAAAATTATTGAGAAATAAAAATATATAAAATGTTATGGTACTTGGTCATAAAAATAGATATTCTTTTTAATGTTTTGACAGTATTGAATCACATAACTACCTTTATGCTCAAACTTACTGGTTCTCACTGAGTTGTACTTCAGCAAGTACTTTTTTTTCCTACCAGAATATTGTTAATGAAATTATACTGGCTACTCTACCTTTTTTCTGACTAGTTCTGCCGCTACTACTTTTTCCCCCCTGTCCTATCTCAGAGTAACCCATGGAGAAAAATGCTGCTACTACTACTACCATTATTACTACTACTACTATTACTACTACTACTACTACTACTAAGTGTCAATTCTATAGATCCTTTAATAGGTTGCGTTCACGTTTTAGAATTCTATTTCAGTTGGAGGGCAGGTGCCAATACAACTCTATGGGAGAGAAAGAGTTTTTGAAAGAAATTTCCAAAAAGAAAATGTCCAAATGTTTTCTCTGATCATCATGTGACAGTGATTGGATTCACAAACCTGACATGTGAATTGTATGGCTGAAAGTCCTTTCTACTGGCCAACATCAAGCACATGTTTTTGAATATTGTTTCAACTTTTGGACGCCTTTGTAAGGAAATAATTAGACATCTGTTCATATGTGCTGGAAGATATGACTTTGAACTTTGTGACAGTTTTTGTTTCATGTGAATTGGCCTCAGGAATTACAGAGAAATTAGCAATGATTTAAGACTAGGAATCTGCATTTTGAGCGTTACTATGGTTACGGCCATGGAATTTTCAGTTGCCCTTCACCTCAATTTTAAACTATGGGCTCTTTAGAATGTTGTGATGTCACGTGAACGCTACCTATTGTTTGTAAACATTCCGGGCTTAGCTGGAGGCGGGAAGCTCGATTCCTATCTATTTCCATTGTAGCTGTTGTCATAGTAACGATAAACAAATGTCTAACTGTTTTTGGAAATATCAGATAAACCTTTTATTATCGTCTCAAATGTCATTCCTCTTGTTCTGGCACCTTAAGCCACAACAGGACCACAATTTTCAGTTGTAGTTTTACACTTAAAATCGCTAGTTTTAGTTTAATCTTATTTCTCTTGATCACGTCCTGCCTCCAGCTGATGTCACTGATGATGTCAGCAGTTAAAGGGTCTATTAGTTACGATTGCTATAATGAATCAAACTGAGTTGTCATATAGTGATTTTATTATGAATTTTGTAATGTTTTGACATTTCTCTTCAACAATAATTGGTCAGCATTTTCTAGTCATCATTGTCACCCACTTTACTTCATGTTTTGATCATAACATAGTCATAGCTAATATAAGTTTATCAATGCAATGTTTTGTTCCTTTCTTAACATCACACTCAAAAACAACAGGCTTTAATTTACCGACAAGGTTAGCACTGCACACTGATAGGCTACACGGACGAAACAGCAAGAGACACCGGGGAGAGTGGAGCAGGGTGGAGAGGAGGGAGTGAGGAGGATTACACAATTTTACATTCTTTTAACAAAAGAATTAGAGTTTTGTGTAAATAAACTTATCATAAAAATGTTAATAGCTCAGAATATCACCTGGTGAAAGATGAACCACGTGAAATGCATCTAGGACATCACAGCGAGTGCCCTTTTGTATTTCAAATATTAATTTCTTAAATTACAACAATTTTACACATACATTAGGTGACACTCATCAAGCCAGAGATATCAACCTTATCACTACTACTATTATTATTATTGTATACCTTTTAAAGATGCTATTACAATGGTAAAAAAAGATATAAAATTATAAATGGAGACATGTCCGCAATAATAGTAGTAATAATAATATAATAACCGTATATAATATTCATCATTCTATGTACAGAAAATTCATTACAATCAGTACAATCAAAACTGTCCAAGCTGAGTGGACGTTCTGAATACAGCAGGGGTGGTGTATGTGCGCTGCAAAAATCTACTTAAGTTTAAATGACTTGAACTGTGAAAGAGGATTGAGATTGGAGATGTTTTGTTTACTTATTATTAGACCATGAATATTTGGATTGTTTCAACATACTACATCAAATCTGATTTTTTTTCACTTATCTGCCAATGGAAGCACTTCTTATCATTTATAATGGCTAGCAAAATAGTAAAAAGGCTGAACTGGGGGATGAACCAACAAATATAAGTAAATTAACTGATGCCACTTCTCCACACCAAAACAAAGTCCAGATTACTACTGGATGAACACTTGACTTGCTATATCAGGAATCTCTTACAATTGAAATACAAAAAATAAAAATAAAAAATAAATCCTGCTCCATTGGCAGATACTGTGACTTAACACAAAATATAATAAACCAGACATGTTTTAGGTCTAAAAAGTCAAAAAGTCCATGAAATCCTAGATAAACATTCCTATTGCAAGTCATTTTCCACTGATGTAGACATTCAAGTTTGCAGCGTGTCTGCGTGTGTGGATTTAAAAGCAGTGTTTAGTGATGCACAAGTTCAGAAACAATCCACTGGTCACTGTGAGGGGTCAGAGGTTTTCCATTTGTGGCACGAGCAATAATTGGCCAAAAAGCCATTTCAAACGATGAGTGCCAAAGGCTAATGGCACAGCGCTGAAGCACTGAATTTACTGAAGGCTGAGGTTGAGCGTTTAGTGACCTGCAAAAATGTCCGCCATTAGCATTTGCAGACAGGGCCGTGCACACGAAAATTTGGAAAAACAGACGTCGCCTGCTGTGTCAATCCTGGTCTTGATTTAGTCTTAGTTTGGACCTGGTTTAATCTAAGTACTATAATGGATAATCCCTGGTTTATTTCTGATTTCGTCCTTCTTCATTTGGTTTATTTTTTGTGTAATTCCTGGATAAAGTTTGGTCAGGAATAAGACATGGTTTGTGTTGATTCACGCCCTTCACCAGTCCCATTTTTGTCCTTGTATAGACTTGGTTATGTCCTGGTTTAGTCCCCATTTAGCCCTCACATTCACAGTAACCATAATATAAAAGGCACACGGCCATGTTTGCAGTTTACAGCAGATACACAGATAGGAATGTGTCTTAAGATGGAAGGAGAGAGCTTGTGTATGATTTGCATGTTCTAGTATCTTCAGTCTATAGGAAGAAACCAGCATTGAAGCTTTGTGCATTTACAATAGTACAAGGCCAATGTGTTCTGGGCTGATTGGTTTTCTTTAAGAGATTCATTCACTGATAAACTTAACTATAGACCTTTAAAAAATCACTCTCAGTCAACCGGCATTACACTATACAAACACTATTACCATCATGTGATCTAGTTCTGGTGCATTTACAGCATTACATCAGTTGTTTGGTGGTTACATTACTGTATACATTGTGCCATTCAACATTGAGGTGGAGGACGAGAGCCCATTATCGGGCTATAGGTCACAAATGGCATTGCGGTATTACAGTGACAGTGTTGTGCGGCGTGTCTGAAAGCATACATTCCTTTTATATAATAGTTTTTTTAAGTTGTGTGAGCAGAGGTGGGCGATACATGTCATCTGTGTAGGATAATAAAGAAACTATTGTTTGGAAGCTATGCAAAGGTAGCCTATACATATCATGTATGTGACTAACTAAACAAATCCACAAAGTATACCTTCAGCATCCATCTTTCTGTGTGGTTACTTTACATTCTTTTTGAGCCACACATTAATCCCAGTAAAGAAAACAGCACATTTTTGATGGATCGCAAAACCATATCCGGTTTAATATAAAAATGAAGATGTTATTTCAGTCAGTATCGCCCACCTCTACATGTGAGTGTGTGGTTAAGCCTGCATGTAGTTTTCCATGACAACAGGTGCGGATTAGATACATGTGTGTTTTAGTAGCGGCGCACGCTGCTGTCTCTCGCCTCCTTCTTGATGATGATTCTCTGGTCGTCGCTGGCTTCGTCCGGAGACTCTGCCGCCTCCTCCTCCTCCTCCTCCTCCTCTCCTTCCGCCTCCGCGTCCGCCGCAGAAATGCCCATGCGAGATTCGTAGGACTGTGGAGCGACCGGAGTTTACCCATGTTAATATACATGTAGATAACTATTTAGAGCTTTTCCATTACTCATGTGTGGGCCCCAAATGTGAGTCTTAAAGTCCATATGACACATTAGACACATTTTTTGGCTAAAACATAGTTAACACAATTATATTTAGGATTTTGCTAATTTTACCCAGCTTTCTTTAATTTGACCATTTGTGATGTTCAAAGTTTCACTTCCTTATTGGACACTGACAGGAAGTGACATAGATAGAGAACTATTTTAAACTGTTGCCGAGTCAATGTCAATGGGCTGCTTTACTGAAATAAAATTATAATTATTACTTACGCCAAATATTCGTCTAAATGAGTCATATTTTCAAAAGCATTAAAACCTGTCATATGCAGTCGTTTTGGCCAGTCAGAATTTAATTAGGTCAATGTGATTTTATTCCAGAAATATGGCGTCTGCTAAAATTTAGTCCAAATGTAGCATCCAAAAATAAAAAGGAGAAGCAGCGTTCAATCCAAATGTTTGAGGACAGTTAACAAGTCGCGTAGTCAGGGAACTTTTCAGTGTTCGTTAGCCTGCTCAATGTGTTTTTCCTACAGCCGCTAACCTTTAGCCATCACACATTGCAAATTATCAACATTTTCTTCAAAGAAAATCTTCTTTGAAGATGGACAACTCCTGTACGACTGAGAACTTACACAGACAATTATCAACATTGTCAACACATTGACCACATTTAGGTGAGGCCAAATCCTAATGAGAAACAAATGTACAGACCTTTTGACATTTTACTTTAGATACGAGTTAGCATGTATAAGTGTCCTCTGAGCTAAATGCAAAATCATATTCAGTTAAAATTGTATCGATACCGGTACTTTAACGATACTTGGTTTTCGATACCGATACCTGAACAATACTTTTTTCAATACCTGTACTAAAATATTTGTCATATAGAACCATAAAACAGATTAATATTCCTTATTCCTTTTCCTTCCATTTAAGGTCTTTTGCATTTGTATCATTTGTTTGAGGTGTAACAACCAAGAAGCTTCCTTGCCCTCCAAAATGGCGGAAAAAACACAAACAGTTTTTCTTATTTTCCCCCCAATATTTCCATATTTTTTTCCAAATTCTTTCTCTAAATTTCCCCTAATTTTTTCATTTTTTAAATAAATGTTTTAACGTTTGAATGTGTTTTTTTAAATATTTTTTCCCCAAATTGTAATTTTTTTTCTTCAATTTCCCCCCAAATTTCCCCATATTTTTTCACATTTTTTCCCTACATTTTTCTATATTTTTTCACATTTTTACCACATTTTCCCCCCTTTCTTTCTTTTCCAAATGTAAAACTTTTTCAATGTTTTTGTTTTATTTCCAAAAAAAATTTAACTGGTGTTTCACTTTTTTATTTCTTTAAATTTTGATGAACAACACCATCAAAACCTGAATATAAAGATTTTATATTTCTTTTTGGTACCTGCTTTTTTTTTTTTTTCAATACCAGTAGAACCTAAACCTTTTTTTCATACTTCAACACCGGTACCCAGCCCTACATCCAATGGCCACTAAACATCCTCTTATAATATGTTAACGATAAAGAAACCACAGAAATTATAAACAGTAAATTCCATGAAAAGGACATGTCATTCCTTGCCATAATATAGTGCCGGCTTCACCATCCATTCGTAAGGGATAAAACGCTCAAATCAAACCTTCTGTTATTTCTATTTCTGTACCTCCATGGGGTTAACGATGATGGTGAGAGCGGAGTCGTCCCATTGGCTGCCTCCCTCTTTGGCCCCGCCCCTGCTGCCCTCACCACGGCGATGGATGGAGCGGATCCGGAAAACTCCGAGGATTACCATCACCACCAGGAAGCCCACACACACCATGATGATGACCGTGGCTGCT
Organism: Neogobius melanostomus; assembly: GCA_007210695.1. Classification (NCBI taxonomy): domain Eukaryota; kingdom Metazoa; phylum Chordata; class Actinopteri; order Gobiiformes; family Gobiidae; genus Neogobius; species Neogobius melanostomus. Next base: position 242,836 of record VHKM01000213.1, on the reverse strand, counting down.
CCTGGCACCACTGAGGAGAGAGACAGACGAGGACGAAGTTTAAAAATGCCCAGTGGCTCAGTCATCGCAGCTGTTATTACGTAACGGGAAGGCTGGCGGTTTGAACCCAGCTCCAACCAGTACATGCTATTTTTTCATTTTGAGCTAATGTTGTAATGGATTCTGTTTCTTAGCCTAAGGAGTTGTGATGAAGCCTGTCGAGTGGCAGCTTTTATAGACAGTAAATAACTTTAATAGTGATGTTCCTCTCACAAACCGCTGCTACAAACACATTTAATTCAATTTCACTGGTTCCCTCAAGGCGAGCTGTTGATGTTAAAATTGCGGTCCAGACAATAACGACAGATCGTTACCTGAATTGCGGTGTGGGTTTGGTAAAGTGTGTCCGCTCAGTTCTCCGGCGTGATGCGACGGATGGAGAAACTGCTGCTGGGAGGCGAGGAGGTGGGACGGGTGGTACAGGCTGTCCAGGGAGTGCAGGAAGTTCACCTGAAGGAGAGGGTGGAAGAAGACATCTTAAAAACACAGATCCGCTGTAATAGTATCTTCTATTCCATCACCGATGTTGCTTCCCACCTCCAGAGTCAGCTCGTTGCTGGTGTATCTGCCGTTCATCTCAGAGCAGGACAGTCGGAAACGCCTCTCGAAACGAGCAGAGCCTTTAGCCAGACGATAACGCACCGAGCGAAGGACGTCCTCGTACACGGAGATGGACTCGGCACCTGCACAGAACACAACACAAAGAATTTTATTAATGACTGCCTGCAATAAAATGTACTGCTCCCACTGAACATTTATAGTCTGTTTCTACCCTTTAGATAGATTTGTGTGTGTGGGTGCATGGGGATTTAGTTGTATTTTTATGTTTGTTATGTCCTGTATTTCTTGTTTCTATGTCTGTACGGCTCCATCTGTTACATGTGTCATTTGCTTTGGAGAAGATCGAGGACCCTCTTGAAAATGTCCCTCTCCAATAAATACATACATTTTGGCCTTAATAAATTATAATAGAGTGTATCTTATTCTAATGACGAAGTACACTTTGAATGTCTGCACAGGGGCACTTTTAACCACATAACCCCCACCTGAACCGAGCACATTTCCTCCAGTTTGGCATTACCCAAATCTAAAAGGTTCTTTCAAAAAAAGTGTCAAAATAGCAACGAAAACAAGGACGAAAACGCAACAAAAATGTGACCAAAAAAGCCGGAAAAACGTGATGAAACCAATGGCCGCTGGCTGCTCTGCTTTATGACCGCAACACTGGAGGCCGCCATTGCTGTAGTACTTCCATATAGCCGCTAGTCCCCATTGAAAAGCATTGGACTTTAGACACGTTGAAAACAACTTTAACACCTGGTTTCTTTTTTTGTGACTAACCCAGCGTTATCTCAGGAGGAATATGTAGCCATAGAAGGTGTTGAAAAAATAGAAACCAGGCGTTAAAGTTGTTTTTCGAAAGAAACATTTTTGAAATCTCGTACTAATGAGGGTCGGACTGTTAGCATTGGAGCTGCACGAGCTACACGTCACGCAAGGGCCGAGTCTACAGTGAAGATCCCGCCCTTATGCCCTTATTAGGAACATGCTTCGTCAGAGCTGGGGAGGAGGAGTCTGTAAATCCGCCATGATTTCCCCCTCGAACGTGGTCATTATGGTAAACGGGGAGGAGTGAGTATTGACGGTCTATTAATAATATGTCTATGGATGAAACACGACAAAAAGCGACGACAAAAGCAATGAAAAAGCAAAAAACAAAAAGTTACAAAAACTGGACAAAAAGGTGACAAAAAAGCAACCATAACACAACATAAAAGCGACTAAAGAGCGACAAAAAAGTGTCAAAAACGTGACAAAAACACAACAAAAAAGCAACGGAAAAAATGATGAAAAAGCAATAAAAAACATGACAATAAAATTACAAAAAGCGACAGAAACACTACAATCAGTTTTGTAGGCCTTAGCTTTCAAGTGAGGCATTACACTGTTGCTCTCCAGAGGTTATTAGCGGCGGGGCAACCTGTCAGGTGTGTGGTTACTGAAATTGCATGCATCTTCACCGTGAGCGTGAGAGACCAGTTGGTAATTTGCTTTGACTACAGATCGCCAAACATGAGCTTTAAATAAATGTGGTCTTGTCTGTGTAAGTTCTCAGTCGTACAGGAGTTGTCCATCTTCAAAGAAGGTACTTGAGTCATCTTCTGTACTTGGTAGTTGAGGTCTCCAAACGTTTCGCCTCTCATCCAAAAGGCTTCGTCAGTGAACAAGATTACACTCAGCACACAGCGTAGATAAACACCAGTTGGGAGGAGTTGGGGTTGGCCCGGCTCCTCCCCTCTAATCACAGCTACTCTCCCCTGTGGGTAAACACCTTTGAAGTAGAGCGTCTGTAACGACCTGCTCCCCCCAGTATCGGTCAGTCCTGTCCTATTCATAGATGATCACTGCTAATTACCTGCCTATTGTTCTTTTGTTAGCTGAGAAGAACGTTGGTTTGAAAGAGGAGTAAAAGAAGCTATTTTTGTCAGAAAAGAAATCCCTCCATGAACCGAAATGGTGGACTCAGATTTAATCTTTCTGCTTTTTACTCCAATTTGCTTCGGGGAAAACAGACAGGACACGGCCAGTCCAAGAAGACGATACCTCAGCTAACAAAAGAACAATAGGCAGGTAATTAGCAGTGATCAGCCATGAATAGGACAGGACTGACCGATACTGGGGGGAGCAGGTCGTTACAGACGCTCTACTTCAAAGGTGTTTACCCACAGGTGAGAGTAGCTGTGATTAGAGGGGAGGAGCCGGGCCAACCCCAACTCCTCCCAACTGGTGTTTATCTACGATGTGTGCGGAGTGTAATCTTGTTCACTGACGAAGCCTTTTGGATGAGAGGCGAAACGTTTGGAGACCTCAACTACCAAGTACAGAAGATGACTCAAGTACCTTCTTTGTAAATGTGGTCTTCTCACAAATACTGTATCTTGAATAACTCTTGCACAAATCGCTGTCTGTGTCGAGATGAGCATTATTAGCATGTTTGGTGTCGCGGGGATGTTTGTTTATTTATGTGTTTAGTTGCTCTTGTGTGGCAAATCCTCCAGTAATATATCACCATAATATGTTATTGCAATATCCAAAACAGATGAGCAGATCTCTGACTTTTCCCAGCCCTAATCACAAGTTTCATGAGCAGTTTTACCTGTGATGGCGATGTAAGCTGTCGTGTTGATGATCTCCAGCCCTCGCTCGCGCACCACGTCCATGTCCACAAGAAGCTCCTCCCTCTCGGGGTTCAGCTCCTCCCAAGAGGCTGCACCTCACAGCCATCGAGAGTGTGGGCAACGGCGTCGGACATGAGAGCTGACAGAGACAGGGGGTTAATGAGAAGATAAAGGCACTTCAAAATAGCAAGAAAATGAATGTCAGGTATGATTCAGCAACGATACAAGGGCTGAGAATCGAGACGGAGCGAGCGACATCATTATCGAGTCATGTAATACCGGGACATGAAAGTTTAAAATGAGCTCTTGTTACAGCCCATGAAGAAAACCAGTTTAGTTTAAAATGTAACTCCTTTTTCTAAACATTGTATTTTTCTGTGCCAAGAGTTCAAAAGTGCATGCAAAGCTTACAATAATGTATGCTTATGTCTGTAGTTATCAAGGAGTTTTTAGTCATTGGGCTTTAGACCAACATTTTGGGTTGATTGCACCAGTGCGCCAGAGGTTTATTTCATTCAGGTGCACCAGGACATAATTTAGGCGAACCCTATTAAAGGGATATTTCGGGATTTTTGACATAGGGCCTCATTTCCTAGTTAGCCAGAGTGTTGTTGATGTCTGGAGATATTTCTTTCTTAAATTCATGCTGTTCTTATATTTGAAGAGTCTAGTGGCTCTAGGCTAGGGCAAGGCTAAAGCATTTCTATGGTATCAGTTAGCCTGCATTAAAAACAGTCTGACTCACTCCACAGTGCACCTGAGGCAAATCACTTATAACGCCAGACTAACCATATAAATGTCTGTGTTAATAGAATAATTTTTGAAGTATAACTGACCTTGTATCACATGAATTACCACATTTTGAGGGACTATTTTCTCGCAGATCACTCTGCCGCTGCGTTACCTTACAGCCACGAAGCTGATGCTGCTCAAATATAAGTGATTTTAAATGCAAAATGGTTCAAATTATTCTATCGACACAGACATTTATATAGTTAGTCTGGCGTTATAAGTGATTTACCGCAGGTGCACTGTGGAGTGCGCCAGACTGTTTTTAAAGCAGGCTAGCTGTTACCGTAGAAATGTGTTAGCCTAGCATTAGCCTAGCGCAACTAGACTCTTCAAATATAAGAACTGCATGAATTTAAGAAAAAAATATCTCCAGACATCAACAACACTCTGGATAACTAGGAAATGAGGCCCTATGTCAAAAATCCCGAAATATCCCTTTAATATCTAAACAAGTTGTATTTAAACGTTTAACTTTCAAGCTTAAGAAAAATCAGTTCAAAGTCTGAATCTCTTTACTGGAATGTTACTTCAGCCGTTTTGCCCTGGAAGAACATTTTTCGGTTTACAGTTTGTTATCTCCATATTTATGGGGACTTTCTCGATAACGATGAAGCAATATTTTTTGCAAACCAACAGAAAAAAACTGCAAAAAAACGTGCTGCAAACATCATTATATACATTGGTCTGTTGCTCAAAAGATAATTGTCCAGAACAGACGACAAAAGGGCAGAAAAAAACACCATTATTTCCCCTTAAATTTTACTTCACCCCCCATTTTTAATAAATTGTTCCCCATTTTTTTAATTTTCCCCAGTGTTTTCCTCACCCACCCCCCATTTTTCCATTTTTAAAAATAAATAATTTCCCCACATTTCTTGACATTGGAGATAAACTCGATATAGTAAACCTGCATATCTTCCAATTAGCAATTTCGATATATATTGTCCAGCTCTAAGATATCGTATAACCTGCTGCATTTGTCCAAGTCAATGGTCTCACCTCCTCCCTCCATGCCCTGCGCCGCTGTGTTGACGGCGTGAGAGAGCGAGCAGACGATTCGCAGCTCGGGGAAAAGGGGGACTCCGCGGGGGCTTTCGAACTCAGGAGCCGGACGCGCCAAGTGAGGCCCCACTCCAGAGAGGGAGATCTGAGGAGCGTCCGGCTGCAGCACCACCAGGTAACCCTCCAACTGCTTCAGCGACAGGCAGCTCTCCTCATTAAAGCATCTGCCGCACAGAGCACACGGATGCATTTGTCAATAAAACATCCTCTCTTTACTGGATATTTGATGTTGCAACGTAAGTGTTTGCTGTTAAAGTGGCAATACCCAAATGTACTTCTCCTGCCTCATGTGCTTTACCTTAACTTTAACCTGATAGTAATTTCGCATATCTTTTTTTGTAAAGCGCAGTTTGTTACCTTGTGTACAAACATGTATACATAAATATGCCTTGCTTTCCATTTTCAAATCATGGTCAAAGGAGAAAGTTACTAGTAGTTCGGTTCACTATGTAATTTCGCCAGTATCAATAATAATAATATAGCGATAATAACATTAATCTGGGGAGTAAAAGACGTAGTTTGGCGAAAATTTACAAAATTTCACAGATAATTCCATTTGGTCGTTCCAATGAAAAAGTAAATGAAACCCTTGTCATATTTTTCATGGAGTTACCGTAGCGAAGACCAGAACTCCCCATTTACTCTAATGGAAAAATGGTATAATTGCACAATCTTACAAAATGAAAAGGGCAAATGGAAATATTGTTTTTCTCATTGCTTATATCATAAGGTTTTCAATAATATATAGTCTTCATTAGCCTGGTCTTACCACACCCTCGTACTCATTTCATACAGAGGGTCTGGATCTTCACAATTGAGCGTTTTCAGGTGGGAAGGGTGAACTCCTTTTAAAGTTTGAAACGATTGGATCTGATTTTACCGAATTGCAAACGTTTGGTCGTGACGTATGTAATGCAACAACAACGCCCGCCTCCCCCGCTCGCTGAATGGTAGGTTGAAATTCAACCGATGTCACGCGGCCACTGAGATCAGACCCAGACGTACATGCAGGGAAATGATAATGGACCGGAGTTTACGGATGGCTAAGGCCAGGCTAAGTTTTCATACTCGCCACGACAATCCCACAACAGCGGAAATCTAAACATAGTGAACCGGACTATAGGGATGGTTTAATACATGATTTAATACATATCACGATACTTGGAGGCCAATACAATACGTCAAAGTTTTGAAAATGAAAAACAGAGAGGTGTGTCCAAAAGTTACAAAACCAAAGGCCACTTGAAGAAGACAGAAGACATGAAGAAGACATTTTTTGTTAAGACTGTAAAGTGCATTTCCACAGCAAAATGTAAATTTAACATAAAGTGGCACGTAACTGTTCCTGAAGAAATACTACATTTAAAAAGCATTAAATGTAACGATACTTTGTATTGTGACAAAAGAATATTGCGATATGTTGCAAAACATTATATTGTCCCGGCCGTACTAGTTGTTAGTACCAATGGCCGCTGGCTGCTCTGCTTTATGACCACAACACTGGAGGCCGCCATTGCTGTAGTACCTCCATATAGCCGCTAGTCTCCCATTAGGAATCATTACACTTTAGACACATTAAAACAACTTTAGAGCCCGGTGCCTAATTTTCATAGGAACTTTCTACAGCTAGATATTCCTCCTGTGATTACGCTGGGTTAGACACAATCAGAGGAACCGGGCTGGTTATCGTAAGAAAAACTTTAGAAATCTCGTACTTAATGAGGGTCGGACTGTTAGCATTGGAGCTGCGCGAGCTACACGTCACGCAAGGGCCGAGTCTACAGTGAAAATCCCGCCCTTATGCCCTTTTTAGGAACATGCTTCGTCAGAGCTGGGGAGGAGGAGTCTGTAAATCTGCCATGAACGTGGTCATTATGGTAAACGGGGAGGAGTGAGGAGGAGTTGTCTATTCTTTTTAACGGTCTATGGTTGTTACATAAGTCAACAATGTTACTGTGGTCAAAACTAATACCAAACTTTCCTGACGCTTTCAAACCATCCCAGTTCTTCACGGAAATGTGTTAATTAGTTCACACCTTTCAGAAAACCACCGCGGCACAGTAATGTTAACAAGTATCTGTATTTAACATCTAGTCAACATCCCGGTTTGCGATCGCTAAAAATAGTTCATAATAAACTGCAGATGACGTGCACCAGTCTCTTTTTTTTGTAACAAATGTCTGCAAACAACAAGGGGCTAAATTGGATTTGACTCGACTACAAGTAAAAAAAAGAAGTGTTCAAGTTCATCTTCCTCTCTACCAGCACAAATAAACTAATAAATTATTGCCACTTGACAAGACTATTATGATAAATTTATGTTTTTCAATCAAATATGACCCCCACCAGGTCGAATTTGTTGTTTGAAGGTGGACACTGATTTACTGCAGGCTTTCCTGATTTGTGACCATTTAAAGTGCAACTTGCATTTGACCGCAATCACAGCTCTACCATCATCTGTCATAATTTCTGAGACAGTGTAAGGCAGAGCGGACGCTTGTACAGCCACGCGTCTGAGCAGCTGCTTGTAGTGGCCTGTGCAGAGAGGGGCCTGCTGTTCCGCCATCTGGGCAACTCCTGGCCTCAAATCACTCTAATCTTCACACACGCAGTAAAACCTGACGCACCAAGAGAGACTTAAGATTTAAGCCGAGGAGGGAAAATACACCTGTGACCTTGAGTTGTCTTTTAAAAAAAACACCCGTGGGTAGAGCAGCCAAATATACCCAAGAAACATAAGCCAACATGAGTGTATCAATACATCCACTTAATATTACGTGCTTTAGTCACTAGGACGACTCAAAGAGGGAAAAAGGAGGGAAAGAAGTTTTTCTTGGTAGCTACGTTTAGCAGGAGAACAATACCACAAATACTGTATGCTGTGGATTGTACTTCCACAGCTAAATCAATATTTTAACAGCTAAAAGTGAGTGCTAAAGCCGGAGTTGTTAAACCACGGTTGAGCACTGACCCGGAAAGCCAGTGTGAATATGCTTTTTTCTTCACCGTGCTCTCCTCCAAGTAAAAGACCATTTTGTGGCAGAAACACATGTGGGTAAATCACCCAGGTGCAGAATCGTTTGGACTGGGTTGTTGTGGGGAGGGGAGACCTGTTCCTTCAATCCAAACACATTTAGGGTTCAGTTGAATAAGACCTTAATTAAAGATAGATATTTTTATGCACCTGATGGAATATTTAAATACATTTCCAGTCTTGGTTTTGTCCATATTTAATCTTATGTGGCTGTAGACATTTTGAAGGCCTAATATTACATTTTATTTGGTGGTTAGTGATAGAAGCTAAGAACCTCAGATTTACTACAGGCTGCAATAGATTATCACTCAGAATGTGTATATAGACCATATTATCCAACACATTAATCTGATAATCCCTCATAAGAGTGAAGTGCTCTGCAGACTGTAACAGTTTCTTTCAAAAGCTCTTTCAAAAAGTTTTTGAGAGTCTGAGTGAACAAAGATAAGGTATTCTGCCTTATCTGTCAGGTGCATCCCCGCCCCAGTGCAATCCAATGCTGTATGGACCCCAAGGCCTTATCTGACATGTAGCAAAGTCCTTGTTGTCTTGTGAGTTCAATGTCCGAAGATCAACATGCTTCATTCACAGCACAGTGTAGATCATAATATGAATGCACCACCATCAGAATGAATTATGCAGCATCACTGTTATTGGGGAAAAAACGCTACACAAAATCATTATTATCATGATTAAAAATGCGGTGTTGATGTTTTGTTTTTTTACCGGAGTGAGGTGGTCAGTTTGAGGGGGCGGACCCCGGGCGTGGCGAAGCGCAGAGAGTTCCTGTAGGTGACCTGCTGGACGGCGCGATTAAAGCTCTCGATGTCATCTCCCTCCAGCACCAGCACAGACTGACTGGGGTTCACGTGCACCTGGAAAAACAACAGGGCAGTTCATGACTGTGGAACAAGGCAGGTGTTTTCTACAGCAGTTGTTCTACACAAGTGTGCAAGGAATCATGGGGATGGAGAAACACCCACGGCCAATGGCGATGTTATGTTCAACAGTCTTTTTACTGTCTACTGTTTACTGTCAAGGGAGAGGGGTTGTGGGGGAGCAGGGGGTGAACTTGTGCTTTTGTTTTGGTCACGTTAAGGCAATTACGGCCGAGCGAATGCCGACAGCGGGACTGGCTGTAGGCAACACACCTTTCTCTCAAGATACGAACATTGTTTAGTTTGACCTGTGAGAGCCTATAATGCTTAAGGAAGAACACAAGGCAGCGCGATGTAAACGAGGAAATGAATGTGAGGCTGCCATTAGAGCATCACTCTCAGTGCTGCTCGTGCACGCCTCAGTCGACCCCCTCTCAGCAGTGGCGCAGGCACATAGCACAACACCTGCACCCATGGAAGATAACCATCGCGCTTGGAGCTTGTGCTGTGTAGCTCTCATTATATGACTCTAGTTTACGAGCACCATCCCATCAGGGGACTACACTACGAAGCTGGTTGAACATCTCCTGGATTAGTTCCTCTGACCCGGGTCGACAAACCCAGAAATGGAGCTTCTGGATACAGTGGGGGAAAAAGTATTTAGTCAACCAACAATTGTGCAAGTTCTCCCACTTAAGAAGATGAGAGAGGCCTGTAATTTTCATCATAGGTAAACCTCAACTATGAGAGACAAAATGAGAAAAAAAAATCCAGAAAATCACATTGTCTGATTTTTTATGAATTTATTTGCAAATGATGGTAGAACATAAGTATTTGGTCAATAACAAACAAGCAAGATTTCTGGCTCTCACAGACCTGTAACTTCTTCTTTAAAGGTCCTATATCATGCAAAATCGACTTTTTTGAGTTTTTAGCCATGTTGTTATGCTATTTCCTTATCAAAAACACCCCCAGAGCGGTTTTTGGCTTCATTCACGCAGTTCTAAGTAATCCTCCTGAATCCTGCTCTCTGAGCAGCTGCTCCACCCTCTCCTGGTAAACGACTGAGCTGTTCAGTTGTGTCGTCACAGCGGAACGGAAGTGCTCTACGTCTGTAATGTAATGCCTTACGGCCTGATTTGTATTTATAATTTTTTTTTTTTTTTTTTTTTTTTTTTTTTTTTCAAAAAAAAAAAAAAAACAACTCTCCGACGCGTCTGTGCTGTCCCACGACGCTAATCAAGCGCACCCACGGCTGGAGGAGCCATGGATCTGAGCATAAGTGTTGTTTTTGAAGACTGAGCTCTTTCTAACCTACTCTGGACACCGCCTGTTCTTTTTTCTTACCGATAATGTCACGGATGCGCGTTTGGCTACGAGAGGAACAGGACTTTTCAACCTTCCTAAAGAAGAGTGCACTCGCCAGAAGTTGGAATTTCTTTCCGGGATTAAGCTAGCTACTATATCAACCAACCTGATGGATGCTTGGTAAACCTTGGCCAGAATCAAAGTGGATTAACTTTTATAACCAACACGAGGGCCATAACGTAAACACCCGACGATGGGGAGGCCATGCTGAGCGGTGAGTCAATCAAAACGCGTGTTAGCGTGTGTGTTAGCGTGTGTGTTAGCCATTTATGAAACTGTGTTGCACGTGTCAACTCCTTATAACTGCATTATGTGAAGTAACTTCACTTTTTGCAGCAATATTTATATTTATAATACTGCAAATGTGGAATGAGCGGAGAGAGGGGCGGAGTTAACTGAATCGAAGCGTCTTATCTTCCGGGTAGGGAAAATACCCCCCAAAAATACTTATATTTCTCTCAAAAATGAGTACTCCATAGTGATAGAGGTACAATATATCATATATATGCCTATACTTTACTTTGGAATGGCTAAAATAGCATGATACAGATCCTTTAAGAGGCTCCTCTGTCCTCCACTCGTTACCTGTATTAATGGCCCCTGTTTTAACTTGTTATCAGTATAAAAGACACCTGTCCACAACCTCAAACAGTCACACTCCAAACTCCACTATGGTCAAGACCAAAGAGCTGTCCAAAGACACCAGAAACAAAACTGTAGACCTGCACCAGGCTGGGAGGACTGAATCTGCAGTTGGTAAGCAGCTTGGTGTGAAGAAATCAACTGTGGGAGCAATTATTAGAAAATGGAAGACATGCAAGACCACTGATAATCTCCCTCGATCTGGGGCTCCACGCAAGATCTCACCCCGTGGGCTCAAAATGATCACAAGAACGGTGAGAAAAAATCCCAGAACCACAGGGGGGGACCAAGTGAATGACCTGCAGAGAGCTGGGACCAAAGTAACAAAGGCTACCGTCAGTAACACACTACGCAGCCAGTGACTCAACTCCTGCAGTGCCAGACGTGTCCCCCTGCTTAAGCCAGGACATGTCCGGGCCCGTCTGAAGTTTGCTAGAGAACATCTGGATGATCCAGAAGAGGACTGGGAGAATATCATATGGTCAGATCAAACCAAAATGGAACTTTTTGGTAAAAACTCAACTTGTCGTGTTTGGAGGAGAAAGAATGCTGAGTTGCATCCAAAGAACACCATACCTACTGTGAAGCATGGGGGTGGAAACATCATGCTGTGGGGCTGTTTTTCTGCAAAGGGACCAGGACGACTGATCCGTGTAAAGGAAAGAATGAATGGGGCCATGTATCGTGAGATTTTGAGTGAAAACCTCCTTCCATCAGCATGAACTTTTGTTATTGACCAAATACTTATTTTCCACCATCATTTGCAAATAAATTCATTAAAAATCAGACAGTGTGATTTTCTGGATTTTTTTTTCTCATTTTGTCTCTCATAGTTGAGGTTTACCTATGATGAAAATTACAGGCCTCTCTCATCTTTTTAAGTGGGAGAACTTGCACAATTGTTGGTTGACTAAATACTTTTTTTCCCCACTGTAAATGGTACTACAGTCAGTTGGTGAAGTTAACCCTGGATTTCTCTGAGGATTTGTTAACAATCTTTATAACAACTGAAATGCAACACTCGCTCTATTATGTGGACGAGAAATAAGCCTTTATCATGTCGTCATCTAAATTCTGCGTATGTAGTAAAAGTTACAACACGATGCCGCTGCTAAAAAATCCATAAAGGACTTCTCTCGCCGCTGCTTAAGGTGCTTCCTCCTATTCTTCTCTGCTCCTCAATCCCTCCGTACATCATGGAGTCTCACCACTGATTGGTCTAAGAACCGCCTTCTTATCTAAACTGGGAACTAAACCTGGCCCAGAGCCTGTTATGCGGTTAAGCTTTGTTGTACAGCAAAACCATGATAAGATAAGTTAACCATGAACTTACCCCACTAACCCTCCAATCCAGCTTCGTAGTTTATCCCTCTGGTAGAGCTTTTTAGTTTAAACTAGTATAAGGGCACATGTTGTATCACGTTCCTACCTTCATCCCAGAGCCCAGAGTCTCCAGGTCTCCAAAGTCCAGCCCCTCTCTGCAGGCGTACAGGCACTCGACCACACTGTGCGGCTCCACGCTGCCCGGACGCACTGTCACCCCCGACAGCAGGCCGTGGTACCCGCCGATGTATTTCACTACAGAGATCACAGGTAATTTAGTTTGACCACGCGACGAGTTTGTGGAACCAATGACGATTCACAACACAAAAGACACAGGTTCAGTATCTGTGAAATTGTCAATTGATTAGTTGTGACTTCTGAGCTTTTGAAAAGTTATTGTATGTGCAGTAATATAGTGCAATAGACATAATAATCAACAATTCCTTTCTCACCCTCTGGGATTGTGTTGTTCAGGATCTCGCGCTGCTCCTCCTCCGGCTCTGTAAGAAACCAGGACAGTCAGTCAGGAGAACAGCCTCACAAAAGTGCAGAAATACTGTAATTTACCGAGGTATTTATGCAGCTAAATCATTCTATACATTGAATTTGTTGTAACAATATGAACTTTTTCCCCATTTGGTTTAACTTTGGCGGCACAAGATTGAGATTTTTCGAGTATTGCAATATACTATACTTCAACGTTGTTCACTTCAACATGTGCGCTATAAACACAACAAACACTCAAATTAACATGAACATTTAATAATATTGACTTCTAAACTTAAACTAGAACCGCATACATTGTCTGGTTTGTAGAGGTCTACTGGGTTTGCAGGAATTACAGTATACAATAAGACCTCAAGGAGACACATATTAATATTATTATTACTTTTTGAATGTTTTTTAAGGGTTTGAGTATCTGCTGTTTTATAAATGTTTACATTAGTGTTTCGTATGTAGCAGAGGTACAGTAGGCGAGTTTGCTTTGAGGCTGATTTCCTTCCACGTCAAAAGACTAAACGCCAAACTTCCAAATCGTGGGTCAAAAAAAGGTACCACGTTCTCCAAATCTCAAGGTTATACATCACATGTGACCTCACAGGGGGTTCGGGGGAAATCTTATTGTATTTTCAGTGCTTTAACAGGCATTTGATCTCTGATGATGTGTGTTGTGTTATTTATCAAAATCATCTTTTGCGCTAGAGGTTCTTCTAATGCTTTTGCACCTAGTGATGCAGGTCGGCTATTTTTCTGACCCGGTGACCCGATGAAGATCAAGCCCAACCCACCCGACCCAGCAAAATAAGACTAAATTTGCCAACGCGACCCAACCTGAACCCACACACATTAAAGAGGGGGTATTATGCTTTTTTCAATCACATAGCACCAGTCTATAGCATACTACAATGATGACGTAACCTTCTGTTGGTCTGTATATGCAGTAAATTAAAATAACTGCCTTGAATAAAATTGCTCTCTCAAAATGGCTGTACTGAACGTCTTGAAATAGGCCTCTGTCTCTTTAAGAAGCTTTCCGACACGCCCCCTTCAGCACACTGCTGTGGCATTTAAACAACACTACTGTGCGGGGAGGGGGCTCTGCTGAGCTGAGGAGCAGTGGTTGGTGGCTTGGCTGGTGACGAAAGGTCCAGAGGCGTCTCCAGGAGGTGGGGGCGTTCCTAGGAGGACTGAGGCATAGCTACACCTAAAATGGCTGCCGTCTAAGTTTTTACTGATTACTCAAAAATATGTGAATGAGCCAAAGCAACACTCCAGACATGTGTTTAATGAGGGATTGACATAATAACATGATATAAAGCTTGAAAAAGTCGATTTTACATAATACCCCCCTTTAAAATGGCGTCGCATGAGCCGCTCATAACGGAGCACATCATGTGACCGCGAGTTAACAGTGAAGAAATGGTGCTTGTTCTTTTGTCACTGAGCCGCTGAGGACACAGAAACAATCACCGAGCTTTACTTTTACCACATTATGAACAACTCTTTCTGTCTAATTAAACAGGGATTTGGAACTAAAGTGGAGCAGCCTTTACCTGACGCTGCGATAAGCTGCTCTCCTCAGGTTAGTAAAGAGCTGTCGCCTTGTTATTTTAGCTGCGCCTTGCTTCTTGCTGCTGCATTATCATCATCACATGTGCCTGTCACGCATGTGCTTTGGCGCTGCTGTTGTGCCGCATTTGGAGCGGAGATCGAAGTCATACAAGAGCTATAGACCCTTTAATTGTTTGTAAACATTCCGGGCTTAGTTGGAGGCGGGAAGCTAGATTCCTATCTATTTCCATTGTAGCTGTTGTCATAGTAACGATAAACAAATGTCTAACTGTTTTTGGAAATATCGGATAAACCTTATTTTATCGTCTCAAATGTCATTCATGTTGTTCTTGCACCTTAAGCTACAACAGGACCACATTTTTCAGTTGTAGTTTTACACTTAAAATCACTAGTTTTAGTTTAATCTTATTTGTCTTGATCACTTCCTGCCTCCAGCTGATGTCACTGATGATGTCAGCAGTTAAAGGGTCTATAGAGCTCCACAGTCCCACCCCTTCCGGTCCTGCTGCTCCGGTCCGGAAGCAAAAAATCCCTTTCTACGAGACCGTCGATTTTCCAAAAATTCAAATATTAAGAGTTTAACAACACCGCAAAAGCTAATCAGCTATGTAGCAATTTGTGACCATAAAATGTTTCATTTCAATCCAAAAAGAAGACATAATGTTAAAGAAAAGGCAAAGGTACAAGCCTGTGTACATATTTTACTTCCTGACATTAGAAACTCCGTATCCCATAAACCATTGCGACACGGCGCTGGTAAGTGGCAACGGTGGTTTTTTAGCGGGTTCGGTGAGTTTTAAGACAAGGGTTTCAACGTAATTTTCCTATTTAACAATCTGATTTAAGCTAAGTGGATGAAAACATATCTGTGGCTCGTTTAATGGGATCTTTAGGGACATTTTCTTGATTGCCATCTTACGATTTTTCTTACCGTCAGTGTTTTATATGGATAAAACGTCAGATATCTGCCTACATGATGTTTTAATAAATAATAAATAATTGCCGCTAAAAATATATATGTAGCCTGCATTACGATAAATAAAATACGTGGGGAACGTGGAGCTCAACCAATCAAAAGCCTTGGCGTAGATCACGTGACTACCGAGCATACTGGGTAACGTAGTTCTAGGACGAAGGCTCACTGTATTTTTTCCTAAACTAGATCGATCTCATACGTGTTTTTTTCACCTACATCTGACTTTGAGGTCGCTTTATAACCACATAGCTGGTTTCAGCCCAAGCTGACGTAGTTACGGAGTTAAAGACTTTTTTTGAAATCCATACGGCCCCAAAGCAAGGGGAATTTTACTTCCGGACCGGAGAGGAGGCGGGACTGTGGAGCTCTATAGGCCACATCTAAACTCTGCACTATGAACAAGACATTCTAATGATACATTTACCCCATAAAACTGGACACTCAACAAAACGTAGCCTACTTTGAGTGGCCTTTATGGATAACAATGCACTTTATGTTGTAAGCCAACAATGTAAGGAATAAAGTATGGCTGCACGATATTGAAGTAACTTACGATATGGCGGTGCAATATTGTGATATTTTACCGAACCATTTCAACACGATATGTTGCATTCTAATTAAACAGAAATTGCAAGTTTCATCAAAAAAACACAAAATCAGGATCAAAACAAGGGTTTGACTAAGACTTAACTTTTACACATTTCACAGTTCTGTTCATTGTGGCTGAGTTTGCAAATAAATCGATCACAGTCAGATGAAGACTTTAGTGATGTTGCGATATATTGTGGCTTCTTTCGATATGGATATTGCATCACCTTGTCACGATACGATATTTTTTGCGATATATTGTGCAGCCTTAGAAAAAATATGTGCGCCTCCTAACCCGACCCACCCGCACCTGAAGTTTGCTGTATATTTGAGGAACCCACAGGACCAGCGGGTGGACTACGGATTTCCGATCGACCCGCGCATCACTATTGCCTGAGCCTGGTATATAGAAATCAAAAGTCGCTGGTCTCACACATCCTAACAGCGGTTAGTCTTGCAGCTCTGCAAATAAAAAGTGCCTTTGCCAGTGTAATCTGGGGTGACTTATTTATTTTCTTGGTCTAAAAATAACAAAAAAATACAGTACATTTCATGAACATGGTGATAAAAGCGATGGTAAAAACTCTGACACGAAAAACCAGTGGACGTGAGGACGCGCCGCAAATGCACAACCTCCTCATTATCTGGAAGCCTGCTACTGTTCACAGCAGATGGGAGCGTCGGATGCGTTTATTTTCCTTTCTGCTAATTGGCATTGGCGGAGTGTGAGCTCAGTTTTAAACTAGCAACAGCAACAGCAGCAGCGGCGGCGGCGGAGAAACGGGCCGCCGTCTGTCTGTCTGTCTGTGCGTTGTTGTGCTGCCCTGAATAATTGACGAGCCAGTTATATTATTAGCCCAACAACAAAACGCTTTCTACAAATTATAAGTGAAGGTGATGAGGGAACGCGAGGGCGAGGAGTGAAATGTCCGCGCAGATTGTTTCAGATGGTTTATTATCACGAGGGTCGGTCATTCTCTGCTGGTGCTTATGGGGAAAATGCCAGATCCTTATCTTTGGCGCACGGAGGAGGTGCGAGACATAAATGAGCTGAGCGTGATGTGGAAATGCTAAGAGGCGAAGAGGTGAAGGGGCTGATACTAACCGGTAACATCCATTTACGCTATTTTTGACACAGTAGTTCATTATTTCTGGTCTGCGATTACACCAGGAGATGTGTTTAAGGAGGGAGCAGAGACAGCGGTGTAGTCTTCAGATTCACTCTATGAGTCTCAGCCTGACTGCACTGAGCAGAGAGGAAACACTGACCAACATGAGCAGATCAGCTCTGCACCGCGTGTAGGGCAGGAGAGAGGGGAGGGAGAGAAAGTTTAGTTCATCAGCGACTTCAGTGGACTTCAGTTTTGTTTATAAGTGATAACAAAACCAACCAAAGCTGCCGTCATTTGTTGTTACATCCATCCATCTTCTTACACTTGCCGGGTCAACCGTGGGGGCAACCACTCAAGCTGCATTGCACCTTCCCCCTATGACTCCTCCTGCAGGTGGTGGGTCTACAGAAGGACGGCCTCGCGATTCTAACGGGCCTGATGGTCTCTCATAATTATCTAAACTGCTCTTTGTCTGACCCGTCAATTAGGACCTGTTTGCCATGGGAGGCCCGACAACAGAGGTCCCAGGATCCTTCCTGTGCTCAAACCTCTCCACCACGTTAAGGTGGCGGTTGTTACAGTAATATTGTAAACAGTGAGACATCGTGCACTGGTGTATGAACTTTGCTCCTGATCTGTCCTGTTTAACCTGCGCCTCTGCTGTACATGAGCAGTGTGTTGACGTCAAGTGAGAGTTTAAGAGGGGGCAGATCGTGTTCAGGACAGGAATTGCGTGTTGTGAAGTTTGCTCTGGTCTCTAAATGGAAACAAAACATAAAAATAACACTGCGCAAATAAGTGGACCAGGTTTTCGAGATCCCTGGGGGAACTTGGAACTATTTCAGATTAAAAAGGAAGATGAAACCACGACTATTAGATCATTATTTTTGAAAGAAAAGGCTGTTTAAACAAACTTTTGAACTTTCGCCTTATTTCGAATACACAACATGGCCTTTTTTACTCATAAAGTTCCATTTTAATCGATCCCTTCTAAATAATCTGCAACATCCTTAAAGTAGAGGGTACACGGAGTACCTCTGAAGGGCAAGACAAAAATGCATGGTAACCACTGACATAGACTAGACCACTGAGCTGAGAGAAAGTTTGGATTACATTTTAGGCTCACGCTGTTTCTGTAATTCAGGACCATCCAGAAAAAGAACCAGTTAAACTTAATAAAGAAAGAAAATGTCAACAACACAGTACAAAGGATGACTTTGCCTCATCTTTTATGCAATCGGTTGATACTGGATAATATATAATAAAAACACATGTGTGTGATAAGAGAGTGTGACGTCTTGCTGTTCTTTTGTGATAAATTCCTTATCAGTTTTGCAGAGCAGTAGCACAGACAACTTCATTAACTACATTTAGGATAAGAGCGTCAATCATCCCAGTGTCTTACGAAACAAAATCCCTTCCATTTTCCTGAGATACATAGAAAACGCAAAAGCTGCATCATTGGACTCACCCCAGCAAGCGCCGATGGTCATCCTCTGGCGGGCCACGGGGTTCGGGATGGCGCCGTTGTCGTGGATCAGGGCGGGGTCAAACGTCACGCCGTCGACGTATAAGGTCACGGAGGGGAACTGGACACTGAGGGAGAGGTGGTGCCACTCACTGTCGCACACCTGGGGCAACGGGGACACAAATATGAATCCCACTGGTGTGCAGAGAATAGATTAGTCAGTATCACCCTGTCGGTCATTACTTAAACTAATATAAGAATATTATGAAGGACAAATGCTTTATTATGATTCAATATGATCATCTACATTAATGACAGATTCCTGCTATATTCATCCAATAATACCACAAACATTGAGCCTTTAACGTTACAGACGTGTTATGTCAGCTGAAAACAAAGCATTGGGACAGATTCTGCCAGTTTTATCTCAATAATATATTTGTAATGAAATGTAAATATAGTAGGGATTAGGGTTGTGACGGTAAACGGTGTAGCGGTAAACCCCGGTAAAAATTTTGACGGTAAAAATTACCGTCTTGTTTTTGAAAAACTATATTATCTCGGTGGATTACCGTGCCCGCGGTGTAGGCACGGTGAGCCTCACCAGCCACCGTCTCATCTGCTGAAGTTGCCGCGCATGCGCACTGTGTTGTTTGCAACCAAAACCAAACTTTCTCGAAGCTGAAATCATGGCCTGCGGAGGAGACTGCAGCGCTCAGGACGTCTGTCAGCCTTCAAACAGGACCAAGTCTGAAGTCTGGGTATATTTTGGGTATTTGAAGAAAGCCGAGGGACAGCTGATAGAAGACAGTTATCCTGTTTGCAGGACGTGCAGGAAAAAAAGTTTCTGCGAAAGGCAGCAACACTTCGAACCTCATGACACATCTGCGTGACCATCACCCACAACTCTATAGCCAATGCAAGTAAGTTAACGTTATAGCTGAAATGCATGATGTGCAGACTTTGGGTTGAGGGAGAACGCAACGAGTCGCCCCATAGTGCAGCCGCAGCGCCACCGCCTCGCAGATACCTCCATATTGAAATGGCACAATGCGTTACAGGGCTCCTGGAGGCCAGATTAAAGTCGCCAATGCAATAGATTCCCTCTCGCCGCATTATAATGAATTTAACAATGATTACTGTCTGATGGCATTTTCCCAAATCTGCAGAGCGAAAGCAAACTGGAAGGACACAAACTGAGAACAATATTCCTGAGGGTTTATCTAGTTGAAAATATTCTAACACGGTTCTGGCGCTATAAATAGTACATGTAATACCCTCCAAACGATCAACAATACATAGTTATAGTTCATTTACTTTGATGTGAAAAGTTGCACTTTTGATATGGCTTTGTCTGGATTTTTTAAATATAACAAACACTGTTACACTTTTTTGAAACTATTTCAGTTTGTGTAGGACTATCAATGCTTTCTGAACGTATTAACACACATTAAAAAAAATACCACGATAATACCGAAAACCGTGATAATTTTGGTCACAATAACCGTGAGGTCAAATTTTCATACCGTGACATCCCTAGTAGGGATGGATAGATGCCCTGTCACTAAGTGGAGTAATGTTGTGATTATTTTATTATTACTCGGCTGCATCTAATACAGGCCTTTACTGTCAACTGCTTTGATGCCATCAATGTGTACTGTACACAAAGCCAGTATTGGTCTGCATTTTACAAAAGAAAGATCATTTGTTTTCATTTTGTTAAATTGTGCAGACGCTTTGAGCTGCCGCAGTTACAAACCGATAACCCTGCCCCACTTCACTTTCTCTTTTGATACAAACAAAAGTCTCCGCTGTTGTTAAAATCCGTGCATGTGACCCTGGCCTCCACCTGCTTCTGCTCACGCCACACGGACAACGGGACAGTGCAGCGAAGGAGCTCACAAGAGTATGAACAGGGATGATTACAGGGGGACATTTGAGGATGGAATTGGTTTAGTGACAAGCAGTGTAGCCCCTTCCTGTGTGTGTCTTTGTCTGGCACAGAACGTTACAATAGCATTTTTAATGCTTTAAAATAACTTCTGTCAAAAGATCCCAATTCATTAGCCTTGTTCAAATGTAAAACTATATGCACAAAAAATATTTATTAGGAATCAATAAGAGAATTAATAAAGAACCGAGATTAGAGCAAGAGAAACTGGCATTGATATTGATCAAGTCAAGTCTTTTACTTTTGAGTTTGTTTGATTTTGGTACAAACTGTTCAATACAATAGAACAGAATATTCAGGCATTTCATATAAAAGTTATGTCAAAATCTTGCGTTTCGTCTCGTGGTATTTTTGTCTCGACCTATTCCTCAATATCAATCATGGAATAAATAATTTATATCAGCCCTCAATTTCAATTCAAACCACAGACTCTTTAAATGGTGTAAAATCACAGACAATATGTGGAAAGAAAATCTAACACAATTTATTTTGGTAAAATAGTGCTTGGTTTTAGTTCACGCACCTGCT
The DNA here is from genome assembly GCA_007210695.1 of Neogobius melanostomus. Lineage (NCBI taxonomy): Eukaryota > Metazoa > Chordata > Actinopteri > Gobiiformes > Gobiidae > Neogobius > Neogobius melanostomus. The sequence continues at coordinate 221,823 of VHKM01000213.1, read as the reverse complement.
CCAGTTTCCAGAGAAACTTGACAGGCCGGGCCGCGGACACATCAGGCCAGTAGAAGAGAGAGAGTCTGCAGCCGTGCACGGACAGCGAGTAGTGGGAGAGTGAGTCATCTACAAAACACAGACACACAGCATTATGGGAGTTAGGCAAATCTCACATATGCAACATTTAAATACGTCCATGAGAAATACCAGACATAGAATACAATGAGTAACCTGTACGGGAAGTCGGGCTTTATTTGACCAATCTGCTGCACAAAGGGGTCATTTTAATCCCGCTGTTATTGAAGCTGTAATTTAAACCTCTATTCAGCGACACCCTTTTCCTTCAAAGCTGAAATTGTTCACTTGCGCACACAGTACCCTGGTACAATTGTGGTGTTTCTCTCCTCTTTTGTTGTGCACTTGACGGGTCGAGTGGAGCTGCTCGGGGGGTTAAGTGCGTCTCTCAGGAGCACCTTCGAGCTGTAAACACTTTTTTCCCCTCGCAACTTTTCCTCAACGCTGCCCCAGAGATTCAAAAAACTCATCGATGAGCCACTTCTGCTGAAATACAAAGTAGTGATCGCCAAAAGTAGTTGAAAATACAGCCCACTAAATACTTTATTTTTCAAAAAAGCTCCCGTAGACATTAACTACAGTAGAGCATTGGCGATCATTGTTTGCCTGTTGCTAAGATACTTTAAAGCTGTGGTTATTGATTTACTTTCTTGTAGTAGAGAAAACTTATAAACGAATAAGGGAGTCAGAAGCTAAATTAGCACAAAGTTAGCTTTGTTCACATTTCAACTCACTATAAACTCCAGCTAAGAGGGGTTTCTAATTAACTCAAGTGAACAAGCGGGATGTGCGGGAGGGTCTTTATGTGCGTGATGTCATAACATAGCAAAAGGAAACTTAAAGCAGTACTAAGTAACGTGTTTCCCTTAATAAATCCTTTCCGTAGTCCCTCTGGGGGTAATACAAGAGTTAATGGGATGATTGGGGGTCTTTCATCTCCCCCTGGTGTCTCTGGCCAGAAAACCATGCTTGCAACTTGACTGCCACCGGGTCGGAGCAACCAATACACAATGGAATCACGAAGAAGAAGCTAACAGGCTAACGGGCAAAGCTAACTGCGGGACAGCGCCACTTTAAACAGTATTTACAGCCAAGTTTGAGTGAAATTTTTTTATCTCCATTGTATAACTGGATGTACAACACCCCTCTCTCCCTTCACCTTTTCTGTCAGTGTAGTATTTACTCTCCAAGACATTTAATAAGTTAAAAAATCGTAACTTGCTAAGACACCTGCAGTTGCGCTTATGGCCTCTAGGGGCAAGAGTTACTTAGTACTGCTTTATTAATGGCTATTATGTTTGCCAGTGATGTCATTGCTCTACTTCCGGGTCCAACGGAGCTTTAGCCCTATCTCTATTCATCTTATCCTGGAAGTTCACATGGGTGCTGCCATGAATTGTGCCCGCCCCTTCACTCCTATTAGTTTACATAGGTCTGGAGAAGTCAAGATAAAATCAGTTACTACACGAACACAAAGCTGTTTTCAGACCGCATAGAGAAACAGTGCAGTGTTGACTTGTTGGTGCAAATGAACATGGACATTTTACACAAATCAATCGACTAAACATCAGATTTTAGCAGCGAACATTTTCCCTCGTTCTCCGCTTAATGAACGGACTTCGCGCTCTACCGGAAGTGTCAATACAAAGGAAATGCTGAGACAAGGCAAAAACGAGCCAAAAGTGGGCGGAGCGGAACAAGGTGAATAATGGGATCTTGCTGATTTTAACCTGTTGTTGAGCCGACTACAAGGCTCTTTTTAAACATCTGATCACACAGAAATATTACATATACTCCGTATTTTCTTTAGTAATGCTTTTCATTATTTTTTCCCATACACGATGCAGGCTTATGTTAAATATAAAAATATCTTAATTTTGCCTGAAGGAATGGTGAGATACATTATTCTAATTAGTAGTAAAGCAGTTTTTGACCTTATATCTGTTGTTATTTCAGCAGGAGATTCAGATAAAGTTGCGTTTTTTTGCTGTGTTTGTCTATGGAGCTCTCAACAGTTTGGAGCAGGAAGTAATGATAAATGGTCTCAACTTATATAGCGCTTTTCCACCTTCATTAGGCACTCAAAGCGCTTTACAGCAAGGATCCACTCACCCATTCACTCTCATTATACCAATGTATGCAGACACTGGAGGCAAGGGAGGTGAAGTGTCTTGCCACAACAACAGTGTGCACTTTGAGGAGGCGGGATTTGAACCAACAACCTTCCGATCATGAGACGACCTTGCTATTCCCTGTCCATTCCACGCAGGGAAGTTAGTCTGGTAACGGAGCAATTGGAGCAGTTTGAGTGTGCGGGCCTAACAAGCACAGATTGTCAGTGAAATAAACCATCAGCAATTAGTGGACGTGACGACAGCTGTAATCCAACTCACAAAATATGAACTGAATATAAACTTCTTTCGCACAGACAAGAAGTGGGTGTGGTTTACCAGGCTAGAGACGACCCGCTCTACCATCTGTAGTGTGTGATGTCACAGCCCTATTCAGGTAGCGCAGCATTAAAATTGTAAATGAAGTGGAAAAAACCTTTTAGCACAAACTATTCGAGCACTCTCGCTGAAAAATCTGAATTTTAAATTATCAAGTCATTTCAACCCACTATCAGGAACACTGCGTAACATGATTTATTGATTTTTGTTGCCAGGATTTCAACACATGCTCCTAATGACCAGCTTGACAAAGGCTTTTACAGTCAGGTCTTAGAGTCGAGCAACATGTTTATTTGTTCGTTTTTTCTTTTTTTCAACAATAAATATATCTCTAATAAAATAGTATTAGTACGGTGTGGCTTGAGCGTTTTTAAAAGGTATGAATTTAGCCTGAAAAATACGTTTTAATGACCTTTTCACATGATTACAAAATATAAAATCATCACGTCGTTTTCTTGTTCATGTTGCAGTTATGTTTAAATTATGATACATATTTTTTAAAGTATGATACAATGTCAGCAATACGCTTCAGTAACAAAAAAACCCCACACACCATTTTTGACGGTGCTGCACACGATGGTCTCCTCCTCTCTGCGGTTGCCCCGGGTCTGGGCGCTGCTGGCCTGAATGTTGGCGCCTCCTCGTCTCATCCACAGCTGCAGAGTGAAGTGGTCGCCCGACAGACCGGACACCACCGAGTCGGGCAGCACGGCCACATGGTTGGACCCGTTGAAGGAGAAGACCAGGGAGGAGTCGGAGGAGGGCAGAGTGGGCAGAGCAGAGGTCCAGTTAGCGGCAGGGGAGGGAGGGGCAGCAGGTCCACCTCGCCCCTCACAGCACCTGAAACAAGAAACAAGCAGGAAAATCAAACCTGATGGACTGGTCTTCTAATATTTAGTGGTACGAACAATGATTAGGAAAACATTTAAAATTTTACACAACATAAAATGAATCTACATGAGGTAAAGTATCAGAACTAAGTAACGCATGCTCCTAGAGGCCATGAGCGCCACTGCAGGGGTACATCATGTTGCGTTTATTTTTACTCATTAATTGTCCGTGAGACTAAATACTACACTGACAGAAAGGACAAAGGGAGAGAGGGATATTTTACATCCAATTACACAATGGAGATAATTTTTTTCACTCAAACTTGGCTGTAAATACTGTTTAAGTGGCGCTAGCCCGCAGTTAGCTTTGCCCGTTAGCCTGTTAGCTTCTTCGTGATTCCATTAGTGTGTATTGCGCCTCCGATCCGGTGCAGGGAAAGTTGCAATTGTGGATTTTCTGGCCAGAGACACCCCCCTTGTATTACCCCCAGAGGGACTACGAAAAGGATGTATTAAGGTAAACAAGTTACTTAGTTCTTCTTTAAATTCAAAATCCTTATTCAAGATGTTTTGTTTATTAAGACAATGATTAATAATAATATTCTTCTATTGGAAAATAATAATAAAATAAAAAACATATTGAACTAAGGAGGGGTTAATATACACATACAGTGGGAGGAAAATGCATGTGAACGCTTTAGAATTTCTCACATTTCTGCTTAAGTCATAAAATGTGGTCTGATCTTCATCAAAATCATAAGAATGAATGAACAGTGTCTGCTTAAACTAATAACACCCAAACATTTACATGTTATCATATTTTTATTGGCCATAACATGTAAACATTCACAGGACAGGGAGGAAAAAGTAAGTGAACCCATGAATCTTGCTGAACTGCAGCAGTTTTGTAAAGAGGAATGGTCCAAGATTCATCCTGATTGTTGTGAGCGTCTAATCTGCAACTACAGAAAAGCAGATATAGCTACAAGTGTCATTCTCCCTGCTCCATACTTCACAGTGAGGATAAGGTTTTGATGTGATAAAATGTAAATGTTTGGGTGGTATTAGTTTAAGCAGACACTGTTCATTCATTCTAATGATTTTGATTAAGATCAGACCACATTTTATGACCAATTTAGGCAGAAATGTGATTAATTCCAAAGTGCCAAGCCTTTATTTGTTAAAATGTTGATGATTATGGCTTACAGTCCATTTTCAAAATATTTGAATTGTATGAGATTTTTAATTTGGGGTTTTTACAAGCTGAGCCATAATCATGAAAATTGTAACAAAGGCTTGACATTTGCCACTTTGCATGTAATGAGTCGTTCATATATTAGTTTCACAGTTTAAGTTGAATAACAGAAGTAAATGCACTTTTTCATGATATTCTAATTACAGACGAGCACCTGTACATTTTCCTCCCACTGTATATATTCTTGATCCTGTTTATAATAGTCAGATGAACTAACACAAATTTGCAAGTAAATATCTTTGTTTATCAAGCTGCGACCCAACTATACTCATTACAACTTATAATAAAAATATTTAGCATTTTAAACCTCACAAAGTTCTGCTGTTTCAATCATTTATTATAATTATAACTTTTTTGTTGTTTTTTAGGTGCTAATTTTGATTTTGCATAATCGACTTAAAAGACAATTGCACTTTTGCTTACCCTGCTAATTGAAACAAAATAACCTCTCGGCACAAACTAAATAAATCTAAGATAATCATAATTTCTTGGATGAATAATCCCAGTCCAGAGTTACTGACCACACAGGCGGCGCACTGAGCGGTCCGAGTAGCTGTCGCGGTCACAGCCCTTTCCAATATGGCCGGTTTGGAGCTCTACGGTGGCCTGGATGTTCCAAACCGTCTCCTCGCACGTCTCCAAGTGCAGGCTGGGAAACAGGGGGATGCTACCAGACCCGGGGGTGTACTCTACGCGCTTAGTCCAACCTGGAAACGCACAATGAGGTTACACACTGTATTAACGGCCAATGAAGCCAAAACACGTCTTGTATTTGAATTTAAATTTGAATGGTTGCAAATGGGGAAATCAGGCATGAAAAAGCGCTTTGTGACAAGTCTGTGAAAGGCGCTTCACAAATAACGTCCTTCCAATTATTATATTGAGAACAAAATACGGTCTTCATAAAATCTTATCAAAAAAGATCTTATAAATGATCAGATATGTCTCACATTTGAATACTCTTGTACATGTTCATTTAATCCAAAACAGATGGGCCTCCCCCATCATTAACGGGAAGGTTTTACACAAAGTGACACTACTATCTAAAGGACTCATATTCTGTTAAAAGTCCCAATCCTTCTTTAAAGAATGGCAGTGTTTAGTTGGGACCAGTTTTCGATTGTTTAAGCCAGTGTTCCTCAAATGACATAGCGTCGGGACCCACCATCACGCGTGGAAGACAAGCTGCGACCCAAATAAGAATAGAATTTGTCTTAAAGGGGGGGTATTATGCTTTTTTCAATCACATAGCACCAGTCTATAGCATACTACAATGACGTAACCTTCTGTTGGTCTGTATATGCAGTAAATTAAAATAACTGCCTTGAATAAAATTGCTCTCTCAAAATGGCTGTACTGAACGTCTTGAAATAGGCCTCTGTCTCTTTAAGAAGCTTTCCGACACGCCCCCTTCAGCACACTGCTGTGGCATCTAAACAACACTACTGTGCGGGGAGGGGGCTCTGCTGAGCTGAGGAGCAGTGGTTGGTGGCTTGGCTGGTGACAAAAGGTCCAGAGGCGTCTCCAGGAGGTGGGGGCGTTCCTAGGAGGACTGCGGCATAGCTACACCTAAAATGGCTGCCGTCTAAGTTTTTACTGATTACTCAAAAATATGTGAATGAGCCAAGGCAACACGGCATGTGTTTAATGAGGGAATGACATAATAACATGATATAAAGCTTGAAAAAGTCGATTTTACATAATACCCCCCTTTAAATAAGGCAAAATATTGTATTTTCCCCATGAATGATTGTTGAATGAGCATAAGCTAAGCCTAAAGAGCATAAATCATGATGAGAACGAGCTGATAAGTCATTTTAACACAGACTCAGATGGTGTAACTACACATTTTCAGAAGACAAATATTGAGAGAAATGCTCCAAGGAAAAGGCTCACGCTGTTGTGACGTAACTTGCTGCTAATTCGTTAGTTCATATCATGTGGTAACTAGGGCCTGTTTGTTTAAGAGGTTAACCATATCCCTGGACCTAACCCTAATTTCTGTCATGAAATTTGAACTTTTCACTGCAGATTATCTTTTACTAACCATGTCGAAAATGGGAATACTTAATCACGTGATACGAGTGAAAACAAACTAAAAGCCTGTTCTAATTCTTTAGGAAGAATTAGACACGGAACCGGCTTTTAGTTTGTCACCAACTTCCTGTCTGTCACATCTTGTTGGTGGTTTATAACTTGGCTGCCCAATTTTGTTCCATACTTTCTCAAGTCCTACTTTAGCCCCTTGACATCCTCATTTCCATCGTTAAGTACGAGTGTTGGGGCTGATTAATACGAAGCTGGGTTACTCCTGGTCAAGATCTGAATCGGCCTCTAAAAATATACGAGCAAACAAAGCCTCGTTACCGATCCAGCCGGGTTTGCAGGACGGCTTGACTGTGACGACCACCTGCGCGTCGGCCTGAGCGCGGTTCTTGCCACAGTCGAAGGCGGTCACCCAGAAAGTGTGAACTCGCTGCCGCTTCGAATCCAAGGGCTCGGTGTTTTTAATGTTACCTATAGGAGAAAGAGAGCACACAGAAGAAGGCAGAGAGAGTGTGAGAGAAAGTCAGTAGAGTTGAACTTAAACCCACCATTCATAGAGCCATTATTGCAAAGCCTATACTGTACTAATAGTTTAACTCAGAAATAAATAGATTCATAATAATGGGGAAAAGAAAAATCGAGTAGAAATAACAGCATGTACCTGCGCTAGACTGACAGCGCTCATGACGGCAGCTGACAAACAATAACACAGATAGAAGATGCCGTTGTTACTTGGGGAGAGAGGATGAAAAAGAAGCAGAAGAACAGAAAATAGACAATGACAAGCCCACGGTATCTGAACAAGGTGGAACAAAAGGCCTCAGTTGTGCACATGGACCGGAACGACCTAAAAAAAATACAGCAAGAAGCAAGTCCTGCACAAATCTGCCAAGTCATACCCAAGAGCAGGTGCTGTGTGGCTGGGGTTCAGTGCTGTCTCTAATGCTCCTGGACATGTTTCAAATGTGGTACTGTGAACTGAATATTGCGTTGAGAGAAAAGAAAAAACATGGCCTACTGTATGTAAAAGCAATCATTCTGACTAGGGATGCACCGATCCGATACTGGTATCGATCGGATACTGGAAAAAGTATGATATCGGGTATGCCAATATTCCATACTGAACCGATACCAGTGTTGGCTCTCACCGCTTTAAACTAAATTCATTTTGAAGCTAAGAATCTGGAGAATTCAATCTCTGAGTTAGGCTTAACCTCCGCAAATATTAGCAACAGTATGCTAAACCTAGCGGCAGCATGCTATTGCTAATGGCAACTAATCAAGACTAGGACAGAAACTATGATAGAAATACCTTAAGTAGCCAATGAAATATAATCGTCCAAGTGTGTGTATTTTAGTTTATGAAATGATCAAGAATAACTGGTATAACATTTTTTATGCACAAGTTGTTATTACTACTATTAATGTAAAATAGCCTGTCGTCTAGGCTACCTAAGGATAGTGTCGAAAATCCAGTGATCCTTGTTAAATATTTTTCCATTATAGATATAATTGATCATCTATCAAATATTTTATTGATGGCTGGAGAAAAGAGGACCATTTACTTTCTCACTCAGAGAAAGCCACTTTTAAGAAAGTCTCTTGGTATCGGTTCATATCGGATATCGGCAGATACTAAAACCCCCAGTGTATGTTTCTAAAATGCTGATCATTACTCTCATGCAGACCAGTCAACGGGAGGCAGAAAGAGGCGAAGCCACTATATTAAACCAAACATCTGCTCCCGTGTTTTTGCAGAGGCAGAACAATAGTCCGCCCCCACAAGCATAACACTTTAACATATTTTGATATCCACCACCGCACGATTAAACAACCTGCGTGTGCCCCCCCACAGGCTGTGGCCTGTTTTTCATTTATTGAGGACATCTGGATTTTATTATACAATTATTACACAGAATACCAAACAGGACGGCTGCAATGAAAACAACCATTAAAACAGCCACATGAAAGCCCAGGGATAATAATGGACTGAGGAGCTAAAGAGCGTGACATTTTAGGCAAATACAAACCGTTTTACTGTATGAAATAAAAGCTGAGCTCAATTTACTGACGAGATATTACAAAAAACATTCTCAATCCAGTGAGAGTTGTTGAGCATGGGAGGTGTGCCTGGTTAGTGCTTTAGTAATCTGGATGGGAGATTGTGAGGGAATACCAGGTTAACGTGTGAATGGCTGGTGATGTGGAGTTAATTATTTCTTGTTTCACGCTTGGAGTGACTTGTGTCATGCGGAAAGCCCTATACACACATGATTCCCCTTCCCGAAATTATAAATTAGTAAACTTTATTATTATTTTTTTTATGACAAGTTGTAGCCTATTAAATCTTTTTTATTCAGTGGCACATGGACACTTGTATTTTGGGCATTCACAAGCTTTGAACTTTTTTCAGACTAATTAAACTAGCTTTGTGCTCTGGTGATCTCTTATCATTTGGAGATGTTTTCTAAGGGCTGATTAACAATACCAGTAAGGCCGTGGTGCCCAAATGAGGCCTGGTTAAAGCATCCAGTTGAATTTGCATTGACCACTGACTACAGGTACGACTGTTATCAAAACAACTAAAAGTACCGGGGGAAAAAATCTTTAAAGACCAAGTTTTGATGCCTGTTGGTCCAGAGGCAGCATTAAAGGAAGTTACTCGGTTGTTTCAGCTCAAATAAATGACACGCATTTAAAACAAATGGTCTTTTATGGAATATATGTAAATTACTGTTCTGTTTCTGGTTCTAGATGACACATATTTAAGTATAGGTATTGAAAAAGTATTGTTCAGGTATCTGTATCATTGAAGTATCGGAATCGGCACACTAACATTTTGGACTCATTCGGGCCAGCTCCAGTCGACTGAAGAACAGTTTCATACACCAGGCCATCAGCTGAACTCCCTGCCTTCCCTGTGCTTCCAAGCCTCACTACCTATAAACTATAACCTATAACCATGGAGACGAGCTGGAGACGTACCCACTCCCATCAGTGCTATTCCTGCAGCCTGTTGTGCATCACGTCCCCATAGCAGCCAGGTAGCCCCAGCAGACTCACCGTCGTTGTCAATGGCGAAGGGCACATTGGGGGTGATGATGTCGTAGAAGCAGATCTGACTGTACTGAGGGGAGCAGTCTGCGTCCAGCGCCTCCACTCGAACGACGCGGTCGAAGAGCCGCCCTTCAGGGACCGACGCCTCGTAACGCCGCTCCACAAACACGGGGGAAAACTCATTGACGTCATTCACGCGCACATGCACCGTAGCCCTGGGGAGAGAGCGGGACGGGAGGTGTACAGAGCAGCCATTAAAGAGAGAAATGTTTTGATTCTGAATTAGGATGCGCTACGAGTTTGCCGTAACATCAGCTCTAGAATCCATTTTTCCTTTCTGTGGCGTTCAGCTCCACCTTTATGTCCGGCCACAGCGAACTGGTCACACAATTTATGCGCCATATGCCCTTCCAGTCACAATCAGCCTCATTACGAAGACTAAGGGTGAAGTGTCCTTCCATGAGACGCAACAGCAGTATGTGCTCGTGCGCCCTTGGCTTTCAACCAACGATCCTCCCCTCCCGTTTCTACGCAACCGCCAAACCCACTAGAAACAAGCACATAATAATGTTTGGGTTAATTGTCTATTAAGGGGAAATGGCACAGTTTTTCCTCTCTTATCTCCTCTAAGGCGCACAACACAAGCCATTTCCCTCAGCGATTATTTATGCAGCGATAAGCATATTTTGATTTGGTTTGCACAGTATGTCGCAGCTTCCACATGACATAATTTGAGTGAACTTGACGTAAGGGAAAATGACTATGGTAATTCTTATCTTATATCAAAATACAGGGTTTATAAAGGCAGAGGAATGTCAAATTAAATGCCATTTTAATTCCCAAACACTATGTTTTAAGGTCACAAACAAAACAAAAAACTCGGCACAGATTTTCATTCCTGCATGAACATATTACTCCTGTTCTGTCTTCCCTTCACTGGTTACCTGTTGCTTTTAGAATAGACTTCAAAATTCTATTACTTGTTTTTAAATCCATCCATGGACTGGCACCGCCTTATTTATCTGAATTGTTGTCTTTGCACGCCCCTGTCAGAGCTCTGCAATCCTCGGGCCAAAGTTTGCTGGATCGTCCAAGATCTCATTTAAAAACTAAAGGAGATAAAGCTTTTGCAGTAGCAGGCCCTAAACTGTGGAACTCCCTCCCTGTGAACATTAGACAGGCTACATCAGTTGAAAGCTTCAAAACTCTGTTAAAGGCTTATCTTTTTACACAGGCTTTTAACACAAGATGAGCTGAGCATTTTTCATATTTTTACAGTTTACATTTTTACTTTTCTTATCGTGTTATATTGTGGTGTTTTTGTAGTTTTGTATTATTGTACTGTGTATCTGTACAGCACTTTGGGGCAGTGATGACTGTTTTGTAAATGTGCTTTATAAATAAACTTGACCTTGACCTTGACCATTTAAGATTTGCAAACACTTTATAAAACATTTGGTCAATTTCAGCCAAAACTGCAGCTGATTATGTTCTAATCTAGACCATAATTTGGGTATTTTTCAATGAATTTAAACAGTAAAAATTGTTGAGCACACTCGCGTATTTTGGGACTGTCCACAACAAATGAATCATTGGAAAGACATACAAAGTGAAAAAAATTGTTCAGGTGTTGAAATTCCATTGGAACCGAAAATCATAATATTGGCAATATTCCCTAGCAACCTCAGATTAAATTGTAACATTTCCCAACGAAAGATACCACTCTTAATAGCAAAGAAAATGATTACCCTAATGGAAAACATTTTTTTGCCGCAAATAACAGCAAGATTGCAAATGAAAATGGACCTATTTATGGAGAAATGGTCTTTAATTGAAAATCATATTTTAAGTTGATATTTGTTATATTCATGTTTGTACCTTTTTGTTGAATCTTTTTGTTGCACTTTTATTTAATGAAGATTTTAAATAAAAACAAGTAAAAAAAACAACAGCGAAGTGCATTAAAACTGTGTATTGCACGGCTCCGAGTTGTTTAATCTGCTTATTGCTGGGTTTCAGGCGACATCACAATTTTCTAAAGGCCTATAATATTATATAGAGGTCAAATTATTTTGTTTTTGAGGAAATGTTTGGTCTTGTACAGTGAGATCATGGACCCAGTGACTGATATTAATGATCATTTTTGTAATTCATACATTTTCTTTTTAGATACTGTGAAACCCACAAGCTGGGTTGCAGGCTCTAGAATGTGATGTCACAGGACCCAGTGGGGGCAGGAGCCAGTTTTTCCTATTAACTGCATTACATTTTCACAAGTCGTATCTAAAAAGAAAATGTATGAATTACAAAAATGATCATTAATAATAATAATTTACCTCTATTTAATATTATAGGCCTTTAGAACGCTGTGATGTCACCTGAAACCCAGCAATACCATGGTCCCACAAACTGAAACTGTTATTTTGGGCCTGTTTGCTTTTTTAAAGTCCTGGGCAGGAGTTATTTCACTTTACACTGTTTTACCTGAAACTAGTTCCAGATCAGTTGTTTGTCATTTCTATGGTACAACGTCTCTTAGCTTCCTAATTGTATCCAACCACTCCCTAAGTCAGTGTATCAACAAACTACATTACGTATTTCATATCACGCATTATTCACATTGTAGTGTATGAATCTCACATCTCAGCATTGTTTTTTTCACAATTTATGACTAAAAATAATGAAAAAGGCTCTTGCTGGATAAGGACTGCTCTGTAGCGTCTCGTTTCTTGCGTAAAGCTTCCCCTGCTGGCCACAGGAGGAATAAAATATGGTAAAACAAAGTAAAAGACAACATTTTTAGTGAAGCTCGCTAACAAATCAACGGTGTGAAGCAAAACGCAGGGTCTGGGGTTCTATCTATTACGCAACAGAATCAAGGGAATAGGGCTCGGAGCTTCAGGAGCGGGAGAAGAAGAACCACACACAACACAGCATGAATCAAGCACCATACTAGTCTACAGATAAGTGTTTTGATGAAGGGACATCCTTACAGCATGGTGAAAATGAGCATGACTTTGAACAAAATGGGACTGGTTTTGTACTAAAGACTTAAAAAGGCCTTACAACTTTGCATTACTCAGATATGCATGAATGCTCTAAAACTCCTTCTATGTCCATGAAGAAAACACTGACATTATAACATGATAGAAAACAGTGTGAAGCCCAGGTGTGTGGCACTGACTTGTGGGACTTCTTGCTGTTGACCCCGTCCGGCCCCTCTCCGCAGTCGTAGGCCTGGATGGTGAAGCTGTGCTCGCGTTGGCTCTCGCAGTCCAGGGGCTCCTTGGACCTGACCAGACCCTCTCCGGTGGATCGGTCCAAAACCACCGCCTCAAACTGGACCGTACCGGCTCCCGACGGGCCATTGTGCACCTTAAAGCCGCAGATCTCTCCTGCGGAAATGGACAATAATATGGGTTTTACTTAATGATGCTTTTTGAATAAGGAAAGGTACATGCCACGTGAAGAAGTGTCATTCATCACTGGCTTTTATTGGCTCTATTAGAGGACTATATAAATGCTAATAATTAAATAACTTTCTTGATTTAGGCAGAAGTATATCCCTGCGCAGAAATTATGAGTTAACATGGAATAGACTGCCCAAAAACACTGCTGTAATCCCCCCAAAAAAGGTGCATTTTCAGCCTTTAGAGTCAGGAAACAGACAATCTCATGTGATGTTACTGAAACTACTATTCTTCTGTGCCTTGGTAAGGATATCTCCTCACATTTCAACTGAACTGCAACTAAAATAGCTGGTTTTGGGGACTAATAATAATATTCTGCCGCTAAGCGAAATTGCACGGAGCTACTTTGTAATTCAGCTTGATCTACACCTGGCCCGAACATCGTTATTTTGAGCAGGGTGATCGCCCTGTTTGAGAGTGCTGCAGAGGAGTGCGGCTGCCTGCTCCTGCGAAACAGGCTAGAATTACACTACGACGGTCTATAAATAGTGCGACTGAATACACAGCTTTTAATATTTAGACGCCCTATTGGGAATCACGGCTGACACGGACATCAGAAGACGGACTCAGCTCTACTATTTTAGCTCCTACATTCGATATATCAGTGGGTGTTTCATTATCGGTTGCGTTCACGACATGCTAGAAAGTCATGTCATAATTTTGGAGGATTATTTAGAAGAGATTAGATTAAAAAACCTGCCATATTCATCTGACCAACATCAAGCACATCATTTTGAATTTTGTCTCCACTTTTGGACCCCTTTTATGAGACAATAATGTGACCTTGGTATGCGCTGACAGACAAAACATTGAACTTTGTGGCAGTTTTTGTTTTATGTGGATAGATCCAGCCTTTACAGAGATATTACCCACACAAATGAAGAGGAGAAGCGGCGTTCGATCCTAACATATGCGGACAGTTAGCAAGTCGGCCTGTCCGGGAGACTTTTCAGAGTCCATTAGCCTGCTCAATGTATTTCTCCTATAGCCGTTAGCATTAGCCATCCATCATTGCAAATTATGACCAATCCAGATATTATCAGCTGTTGTCAACAATCGACCACATTGAGTTAAGGTTAAAGCCTGGTTAGAAATCATTAATAAATGTACAGACCTTTTGAGATTTTACTTAAAAGTGTCCTCTGAGCTAAATGCTAACTCACGTTTTTGCTTTTTGCAGGGTCGGATATACATCCACTAAACTTCATTTTGTAAGATGTTAAAGGAACAGGCCACCGTTTTTACATACTGAGATATGTTCTTACCTTAGCTTAGACGAGTTCATTTGTACCTGTCTGGTCTTCACGTGTGCCTTCAGTCACGTAAACACAGCACAGACCGCGTTAGCATTTAGCCTCTCTCTCCTCTATAGCTCCAAACGAGGTGAAGATAGAAGCTACCAAACTCTTCCACGTTTTCCCTATTTAAATATGGTTACGTGAAGTGTTACACTATAAAGTATAATTACACAAAATTAAACAATGTGGATTTTCTAAGCGGATAAAAAGGGGGAACTATATTGTAAGGCGTAATAATACCAGGAATACTTCTGCATCCGCACAGTAAAGTGAAGATATCACTGCGCGGATGCCGAATTACTCCTGGTATTATTACACCTTACAATATAGTTCCCCTTTTTATCTGCTTAGAAAATCCACATTGTTTAATTTTGTGTAATTATACTTTGTTACACTTCACGTAACCATATTTAAATAGGGAAAACGTGGAAGAGTTTGGTAGCTTCTATCTTCACCTCGTTTGGAGCTATAGAGGAGAAGAGAGAGGCTAAATGCTAACGCCGTCTGTGCTATGTTTATGTTATGGAAGGCACACGTGAAAACCAGACAGGTACAAATGAACTCATCTAAGCTAAGGTAAGAACATATCTCAGTATGTAAAAACGGTGGTATTCCTTTAATGATAAAGAAACCACAGAAATAATATAAATGCCATCAAAAGGACAAATCATACCTCCATGTACATTAGTATTGTGTTTGTCTTCCCTATTCATTTGTATGGGGGATGAAACTTTCCATTTAAATCGGGTCCAGGATAACAAAATATGCCCGTTTGTAGGAACAGACCCAGATAGCGAATGGTATTTCTGTGATTTCTATGATACTAACCTCTTACCCGCTGCCTTAACCGAGCACATTTTCTCCAGCCTCATTTGAAAGCTAAGACCTACAAAACTGATGGTGTCTTTTTTGTTGCGTTGTCGCTGCATTTATGTCACATTTTTGAAGCGTTTTTGTAGTTTGTTTATTTACGTGTTTTCGTCTTTTTTTGTGTGTTTTTGTCTCTTTTTCGACCTTTTTTTGTTGCGTTTTCATTGCTTTTTTAGTCATGTTTTTGTCACTTCACTCAAAGAAGTTTTTTTTAAAATTTGGGTAAAGCCAAACTGGAGATAATACAGTATGCTCGGTTCTGGTGAGGGTTAAGAGGTTTTAACCATAAACCAAGTCGTAAATTTGGCATTTTGGACAGTTTCCATAGTAACCACAAGAGAACTGCACCAACGCCATCTTAAATTATGGGCCATTTACAATGTTGTGACATCATGTGAACGCACCCTGTTCTATGCTTGGCTAAATATTGTACTTAAGGAGATTGTGGATTGCTTCGTCTGATGGTTCACGCTTCCCTGTGGTTGGTTGAATCAGCCGGTTACTCTCAGGTTGCCAGATAATCACAGGGTCACACCGCATCCAGCTTGAAATGGTGGCCTTGTAATAGCAACAGGAGTTGATTTACAATATGGTTTGGCAAGCGCGAGCGTTGACCTCTTTATCATGTGCCAGAGGAAGATCCTGTCTGAGGCTTTCAGAGCATGATTGAGCATGTTGGTGAGTAAACGCACAAAATCAAAGTCTATTCAACTCGTAAAGCACTGTATGAACAAAGTAAATGTATTGATGCAGGCGGGATTAGCTGTTTCTGCTCTTTTTATTCATATATGTTGTTTAACCCCTTAACCCCCACCTTCACCAAACACATTTTCTCCAGTTTTACTCCAAAATAAATATCTAAAGAGCTTCTCAACTGGAGAGCTTGCAGACTATTAGGCCAGTGTAACGCCTCATTTAAAAGCTATAAGACCTGTAAAACTCATCGAAGTTTCTTCCTTGTCTTTGTTATCATGTTATGTTATAGTCTTTTTTTTTTTATTAAGTTTTTGTAGCTTATTTGTCAAGTTTTTATTGCTTTTTTGTAGTGTTTTTATCACATTTTTCTCAGGTTTTTCTCATGTTTTCATTACTTTCTAGTCACATTTTTGTCAAATTTTATTAATTTTTTGCCATGTTTTTGTCAGGTTTTCATTGCTTATTTACAACTTACATTTTATTATGCTATGTAAATGTATATTGAGTTGAACACGGGGTAGGCACTTATAAGCTTATTGCTTCAGCCTACTCCATTTTGAGCATCCACAATTGTATGAATTTTGAAAGACAAAATGAATGTAAAATTGCTCAAAATAAACTAAACTAAACTTATTTGTCAAGTTTTTATTGCTTTTTTGCAGTGTTTTTTGTCACATTTTTGAGCCACTGATTAAGCCAGAAAAATGTGACCAAAACATGTTAAAAAAAAGCAGCAAAAATGTGATGAAAACACCAAACAAATAGGACGAAAACTTGACAATCATAACGAGGAAGAAGCTTAGATCAGTGTTGTAGGCCTTAGCTTTCAAATGAGGCGTTACCCTGGCCTATAGGCTGTAAGCTTTAGATTTGGGTAAAGCCGAACTGGAGAAAATGCACTCGGTTAAGTAGCAGTATCATTAGCTCCTTACTTACAAACATGTATTCATAATTAGACCATTGCTAGTCCATTATGATTAGTTTGTGTTGCCATGATAGATATTTAATAGCCGAGTCCCTGCTGTCTCCAAATGCCCCGTGGCGTATATATATGTTTTATGGCCACTATTTACCGGCGTAGTGCAGCGGAGCGTCTTTGTCCAAAGCGAAGAGCGGAGGGTTCAGCAGCACCGTGTTGTCGTTCTCCATCACGATCCCTGGTACTCGGTCTCGATCCATGGCTTGTGCTTATTGGCTGAACGGTGCAAAAACGAGAAAGCGAGAGCGAGAGAGAAAAAGAGACAGAGGCTTGGGGTTAAACCGAGCAATTACAGGGAACCAAAGCGTCTATTTTTAACCGCGCATTATGATCAAGGACGTGCCGTAGATATGCACGGAGCATGGCGATATGCAATGAGCACAGCAAAGAAGGGAATAACTTCTTCCACTCGCAGATCACTTTGCTTGAAATTAGAAAAATCATGTTGAAACCACACAAAATACCGTCTTCATGCCCCCGAACACTTCAAACCAAGCACCCCCGAAGAAAATACTTGACTTTCAGACTATCAACTGAGACCTAATCTAGGGCAAACCAGGTCATAACTACGACTAAACCGTGTCTAAAAATGGGTTAAGTACCAAAGGGGGCCATGTGGGATGTGTAAAAGTGCTTCTAATTTAAACAAACATCAGACATGCAGACGGCCACCAGTTGTATTCGCAGCAGAGTTTGAGAACCACTGATTAAGACCAAATAAATTAACAAAAACTAGTTGAAATTTAAACTCAGATACACCTCTTTTGTAGTGAAGGCACATACAAACGTACATTATTTTCTCAATCATCCTGCAGTCCCATTTTGTATAAACTCCTGCAAAATCAAAATCCTCTTCATGATCCCACTGCATTTCAAAGATATCCATCGGCATGTGCACGTGTGGCTGGCAAATGCACAAATCGAATGGTTTGAGGAGGATGTAACAAGGGCAGTGAGATTAACTGTAATCAAATTGAAAAGGTCATTCTGGTGATATAAAGTCCTGTGTTCATATCACACTATGCAGTTTTCATAGATCATAGTCATAGATCAGTGGTTCTCAACTGTAATGGCCACTATGTGACCCCTTAGGCTTGTAAAATATAACGTAAAACATTGTCTTTACTAGGGCTGTGCAATTCGTCAAAATTCGATTTCGATTATTACACTAAACGATAGCAAAATTAGCATAATCAAATGTTCATTTTCATTGTTTATTGTATTTAATTATTAAAAACCCAAACAAAGACAAACAAACAATACGTAACAATTTCAACAGTTACAATACATTTGACAAACTAACACCAAGACGGAAATACAAAACAACACAAAATACAGTAACAGTCTTGACTAGACAGACAAAACAGCACTTCAGCACAATGCATTCCAAAAGAAAAATAAAGATAAATAAAGCAATAGTAGTAGCTTTAGTAAATGGAGTCAATATTTATTGACTAGGTTCGGGAGCAGGACCACAACTCAACCTATCACACTTTGCACACCAACCCCTCTTTCTTTCATCTAACCACGCCTCTAATTACCCAAGAGCCATATATACGAAGCCAACCCTCGTCATCTCAGTTCGTTTGAAACTGTCGACCCCACTCTCCCTCCCTTCATGTCTGTTCTATTTCAACCATAGACTGTTAAAAAGAATAGACAACTCCTCCTCACTCCTCCCTGTTTACCATAATGACCACGTTCGAGGGGGAAATCATGGCAGATTTACAGACTCCTCCTCCTCAGCTCTGACGAAGCATGTTCCTAAAAAGGGCATTAGGGCGGGATTTACACTGTAGACTCGGCCCTTGCGTGACATGTAGCTCATGCAGCTCCAATGCTAAAAGTCCGACCCTCATTATTACGAGATTTCAAAAAATGCCTGGTTTCTTTTTTGTGACTAACCCAGCGTTATCGCAGGAGGAAATTATGTAGCCATATAAAGTGTTTAAAAAATAGAAACCAGGCGTTAAAGTTGTTTTTAACGTGTCTAAAGTCCAATGCTTTTCAATGGGGGCCTAGCAGCTATATGGAGGTACTAACAATGGCCGCTGACTGCTCTGCTTTGTGACTACGACACTGGAGGCCGCCATTGCGCCGCTATTGCTGTAGTACCTCCATATGGCCGCTATTCCCCCATTGGAATGCATTGCACTTTAGACACGTTAAAAACAGCTTTAATGCCCGGTGCCTAATGTTTTAGAAGTGGCTAGAGCTAGATATTCCTCCTGTGATTACGCTGGGTTAAAAACAATCTGGGGCACCGGGCTGGTTATGGTAGCAAATTTATTTAGAAATCTCCTACTTAACGGGGGTCTGACTGTTGGCATTGGAGCTGAGCGAGCTACACGTCACGCAAGGGCCGAGTCTACAGTGAAGCTCCCGCCCTTATGCCCTTATTAGGAACATGCTTCATCAGAGCTGGGGAGGAGGAGCCTGTAAATCCGCCATGATTTCCCCCTCGAACGTGGTCATTGTGGTAAACGGGGAGGAGTGAGGAATGACGGTCTATTAATAATATGTCTATGGGTACTATAGCAATGGCGGAGCAATGGCGGCCTCCAGTGTTGCGGTCATAAAGCAGAGCAGCTAGCGGCCATTGGATGAGACACAGACAGATATTCATAAAATTTTCAATGTACAAAACACTACATACACTAACTATAAAAACAAGTAGGTTCATGCTTTTGCCTGAAAACACAAACAGCGCTGTGCGATGACGTCATGAGGCCGCGCTGCTTCATTTACTTGCGCAGGTGTGAGGGCTGGCCAGCAGGGGGCAGGTGTGAAAAAGAGACCCCTCCTTAATCGAGGCATACTTGAAATCATTAGTACTTTTATGACTGTTCACAAAACAGAACATATTTAGCATAGTTTTTTGATTAATAAATAAATGAAATAAAGACAGACTTTTTTTTAAAGGCAACAAATAATCGAGCAGCCCTAGTCTTTACCGCAAAAAAATGTTGTCGAATAAGCATTAACTAAGCCCAAAAAGCTGAAATTATGCTTAAAAACAACCCAATAACAGTCATTTTAACAGACTCACGTAGTGATCATATACTTTCTCTGTCCATAAATGTTAAAACAAATGTCTTCTGGGAAAGCGACCCACTTTTTCACCAATTGAGAACCACTGGTCTAGATTATCTAAACATGGTCTGAAATGAATACGTTTTTTTGCATTAGTTAGTCGTGTAAATCCTCTCTCAAATGTTTTTTGGAAATATTCAACCATGAACTGATTCAAACCTTGCAATCAAGTATTTTCCCCCAAATTGCCCAGCTCCACGATGTAACCTTAAATTGCAAATTAATTTCTCACTCTTGCACTGAATGTTCTCCACTGAGCGATCAAAGGCAAATGTAATGACCTGGAGGAATGACAATGCTACACTTCTGCAAAAATAGAGGGAACACAAAAAGCCATTTTATCACAGTCCGCTGTCCTCGAGTCGCTTCCGATGAGGACTTTTCTTGTGCCGAGATAGAGGCACTTGAGTCTCGTTGGTGTGGCGATTGCTTTGTTTTCTTCACAGTGAATTTGTAAGAGAAAAGCTGAACCAATTTTGCCATCAAGTCTGGTTGAGCGAGATGAAAAATGGTGCGCCTTTGAATCTGATCAAACGTCTCGATGCCTCTTCAAAGCGTAGCCCCAGTTTCACGTAAATTGTTGTGATTGCAAAAAAGCTACGTGAGACCAGACACACCTGCGGGATACGTATTTCCAAAGTCTGATTTTGAGATATGCTTGCTGTTTATATAGTTTACCTGACAACTGTGTTAGAAACATACAATGACAATGGGGAAAACTGCATTGACAATTGTATTATGAGGTTTTAATGTTTTGGAAAATATGATTATTTAGATGGATAACATCAGTCGCAAGTTCATCAGTTGCATAATTATAATTTTATTTCAGTGAAGCAGCAATTTTAATGAAGAAAGTTATTTTTATTTGCAGTTTGACCCACTCATTTCCCATTGACTTAACATGGTCGGCACGGCAACAGTTTCAAATGGTTTACCTTCTTCTATGTCACTTCCTGTCGGTGTCCAATAAGGAAGTGAAACTATAAACATCACAAAAACTGAGTACAATCTTTAGCAAAATCTTAAATATAATTGTGTTAACTATGCAAAAATTGTATCAAATGTGTCATATGCACTATCATTACTTATATATATCTAACGTTATCATACATTTTCAATTAAAGGCCTTGAAAGAAAAGGCTAAGTTTACATTGCTTTTAAATTGAAAACTGACTCTACAACATTAATGCAAAACAGTCATAGATTTATGTTACAGCTTTGATCTGAACATGGTGGCAAAGTGGCTATGTATTTACCTGATGTTTAAAATAACCTAAACTTATTCTTAACCTCTACATTTGGAGAAAAGTCGGCACTCCACTATAGTTACCTACTGCTCCAGGACTTTAACTATAAGTGCATATGAATGTTAAAATTCACCGGAACATACTTACCACAATAAAACACTTTTTCAAAATTTTGCAAATAATACTTTTATTATTTTACTTCCTTGTGGGCAAAGGCTGCGAGTTGACACCATGAGTTATATGCCCGTCCCGCATTTTACTCGTGTAAAATTGATTAAGGCGAGACTCTGCAGGTGGACAAGGAAACGTTTCAAATGTACAATAAGGAAACTCTTGCTGAAACTCTTTACTGGAAAAAAATGATGGCAAGATTTCTTTCATTTCATGTTTATACTGTGTATATACAGTATATCGGGCCAGATTTACATTTATGGGTTTATTTTAGTGACATTAGTAACAAAGACTTTTTCTTATGGGATTTTGGGTATATTGTTTCAAAATCAGTTATTTATTTGGGAAAATCTGTACAAATTCAAATTTCCTCTTTCCTTTTTGAAAATCTAAATTGTATTATAAAATCCATCTGGAAAAAAAATCAAAGTATTGTTAAGTCCAAGACTGTAAAATATGAAGTCTTTAGGTCATACCTATGTTTAGGTGCATTGAGTTGCCTTGTGTAAAAAATCTGCAGTAGGGGTGGGCCATATCGTATCGCATATTGTTATCGCGATATCATTTTTTGATATCGTTGTGGACACGATATAATTTATGTTACGCTCAGCTCCATCAGAGCAGCATAAACACTGACTGTAGAACACGGGGACCAGTGCTTAAAAAGTAAAATGAAATGAAGGATGTAAACTGCTTGAGTAGATCATCAACTATCCATTGTCAATTATATCATCAAATATATCGTTATCGTGATATTCATTTTTTAATATCGTGATATAGATTTTAGGCCCTAATGCGCGGTATAAATAAACTTGCCTTGCCTAGACACTCGACGCCAG
Source organism: Neogobius melanostomus (assembly GCA_007210695.1). Taxonomy (NCBI): domain Eukaryota; kingdom Metazoa; phylum Chordata; class Actinopteri; order Gobiiformes; family Gobiidae; genus Neogobius; species Neogobius melanostomus. The sequence continues at coordinate 199,465 of VHKM01000213.1, read as the reverse complement.
AATTTGATAAAAATGCATTTTGAGAAAATAGCCCTTGAAATTACAATTCTCTTTATCAATCTATGGGGAAAGCTATGGGGAAACGATTAAAAACTAAACATGTTATTGTGAAGATTAGGTATTATTTTGTTTCCAGGTGAAAGTTTATATGCTAATTCCAAATTGGGTTCAAAACCTAAAACCTTTTGCCTGCAGTGTCTCCCTAAACTTACCACCAGGCACTTGCATTATCCACTCGAAGTGATGAAAACCTGTCACATTCACCTCATGCTAAAATGGTAATCGAAACATTATCAGCCTCCTCTGCATTTACTCCTCACAGTATATTTTGACTGGTTATGAGACAAGTCAAACGGATGGAGCCCTTAATCCCAATAATGACATTTTCAAGGCCTGCCACTTGACATCGTCTCCTCCTCAGTGCCACCGCGGCCCCTCCCCCGACCCCTATAAAGCATTAATCTGAGCATCAGGCGTGGATTACATTCGGGATTACAGATTGAGAGGCATCGCGCTCCCTCTCTGTCGATGCTGGCCCTCTTCCCGCCCGTGTCACTGCGCTGGATCACGCTCATCACTCATCATCGCCTCATGTGATCGTGTGAATAGAGTACAAACTAGCTCACCTCCAACCCAAAACGTAAGAACAGAGAGTAATTGATCAAAAGTAAGCATAGAAAGAAGCTGTGTGGGGGATATTTTGGATCTGGAAATTATTCAGAATCCATGTGTAATTTCTTATATCGGGGTATACAATTGATATAAAATTGCAAGTCATAGCTAATGTTACATTTAAAAGCAAGTAAGATAAGGCAGCCAGTCATCTAATGTGGATCCCTTCAACTTGAGTTCTTAATTAATTGCCTGGTTTGCTTTGAGTAGCACATTACGAAGCCTCTGCACAACAGTTCACAGTGGCATACAGGGCTTTGGAAAAGTATTTAAAAGGCTTTGTTTGTTTTATGAAATGAGATGAGAATTGCGTGCATTTCAGTGCATGTTTGTAGAGGTCAAAACGACAGCGTTAGCAGGTTTTACATCCCACTCAGACAAGACCGTTGTTGTTGTCCAGGGACAAATACTTGCAGACTTTGCTAATTTGCTAATTCCGACCTTTATTGCAATTACGAAAGAGACAAGATATCCAGTTTTCGGAGACAAGATATCGAGTTCCTTGCAGAGAGAGGACACAATACAATATTTAATAATTTTGCCTGTTCCTTGTGTCACCTGATCTCCCTCTCTATCTGCCCATGTCATTTAGGCCCCGTCCTGTCAAACCCTATAAGGTTTCCTCTCGTCTCTCTCTGACACTCCATCACTCCTCAATCAATCCCGTCTATAACCTCCCCGCCGCTAACGACTCTTACTTCTTTCTTTTTTTTTTTTAAATGAGCCGCTTCCTTTCTCCTTGGCCTCACATTTGATGATCGCGGAGATACACAGATAGCAAGTCAGTTAGCCGGAGAAATGATGAATCTGCTGCACCAAGGAAGGAAACGAATTTATCATCTTCAAAGCGCACGTGCACGGGGGTGACGCACACAATGTGAAAAGGCATGCCTTTCAAAATGAAGAGGGTTTATAAGAGGGTGTAGATATAATCAAAATGAAATCGCAATTTATTTGTAGTGGCAATTAGTACACCACAAAGGCTGCATTTATTTAGGCAGGAGAGTAATGATGTTCTCTGCTGATAAATATCCGGTCTATATGGAGTCTTGCCTTTTGTAGAAAACCCGCTGACCCTGAACTTTACACCTCTACAAATCTGAAACGCATGAGATTCTTGTGTTAATTTAGCAGTTCGTAATTCACTATTCTCTCAAATGATGATGCTCCTGTATATGATCCTCAGTGGGATTTTTAAAAAGCATCTAAACCTAATCAGAAGATATTTTCCTCATTGTACAGCCGATACAATGGATGTCTACAGGACCGGGGGCTGGTCGGATCACAGACCCTTCCCACCCTGGACTAGGGCGGGGTACTTCTTTTAAATTTGTCTCATTTATTTGAGCTGAAACAATCAAGTGTCTTTCTTTTAGTGCTGTCTTTGGATCGAACATCATTGTATCAAGGCTTGGTATCTAAAGAAAAATAAAAGTTGTTACATGTTTTTGATTCCAGTAGTACCTAAACAGCTTTTTCCCAGACTCATGAGCACTAAATAACCTGTTACATTATATTTACACTACATGGTTATTCACATTCACATCCGCCATCTATATTCTGCATATTTTAGCGTCAGTGCTAATGTTACTATATCTTATTGTTTATTCTATTTCATTTTATATTGCATGCCCTTTATTACTCGTTTATGTTTCATGTTGCACACAAAAAAATCCTACTTTGTGAGTGCGCCTTCCCTGACAACAACAATAAAACCCATCCTGATTCTGAAGTGATGGACCGTGATCTCTCGTGTGAAAGAACCATGGCCCAGAGCTCGGGCTCGTCTCCCCGCATGTGTCACCGCTCCCGTCCCATGACAATTAAAACCATTACTTTTAACACATGACAATTAACAGGCGGAAGAGAAGAAAAAAAAGAAAACAGAGGAGAAACTGACCTTTGTTGCCACTAGCAACCGAAGTCAAGCAAAGGAGGAGGAAGGAGAGAAAATTCACTGTGTCCATCTGAAGCCGGAGACGGGGAGAGGGACGACGGGGGTAGAGAGAGAGAGAGGGAGAGACAGGGGCAGGGCGAGGGTGTGGGGAGGGCAAGAATAACAGGACATGCATCAAAAACTGATCAGCAGTGACAGGTAACAGTAACAAGCAAGAAAGGCTTTCCCAGATAAGCCACTGAGATTTGCATAGGGCTTTCTAGACTCAGGTGTAAATGTATGCCATGCTTAGGGTGACCAGATTTTCCAACTTAAAAGCTGGGACATTTCTGGAATATGCCACAGGGGTTTTAAATCCTGACTGTCTTTTCCCACGCTGAATGGCAAAACTGTTAACGTCTCATGACACGCACCGATCCATAGTGAGGGGATGCTAGATTATACTTAGCAACTGATAGTCACATAGGCCAAAAGCAGACATTTTCAAGTGTCTTATTTTAAAGGCCTACATTGGTGATCAACTGGAACAGACACTGCGTAAAACTGCAACAAATCAATGGTTTTGGAGAAATCTACCGGGACGTGGGACAAAAGGACCCAAAACTGGGACTGTGTCGGGTAAACTGGGACATCTGGTCACCCTAGGCAAGCTGCCAGTCATACATCGTAGAGATCAGGCCACCGTTTTTCCATACTGAGATATGTTCTTACCTGAGCTTAGACGAGTTGATGCGTACCTGTCTGGTCTTTGTGCGTGCGCTCAGTCATGCAAAAAGACCAAAGATGTTGTTAGCATTTAGCCTCTCCTCCTCTCCTCTATGGGGCCAAACGGGGGTGACCAAGCACTTCTACGTTTTCCCTATCCAGACAGTTACGCATCAACTCGTCTAAGCTCAGGTAAGAACATATCTCAGTATGGGAAAACGGTGGCCTGTTCCTTTAAGGTCCAGACCATGTTTACTTTTAATATAAGGACTAAAGCAGCTAAAAAATCAGGGAATTGTGGGGTCTTCGCCAGAACTATAACGCAATATTAGAGAATTCAATTTGATCTAAACCACGTGCGAAATAGGATGGCCTAAAATAGACCGAGACTAACCTCAATCAAAAAAACAGTAGAAGCCCAGACTGAGCCAATAGGGTGCCAACTTGATGGACAACTTTATTTGAAATTGGCTATAATAAAGCCCCGCTTAGGTGTCATCATGTGTGTCAAGCTGCCTGCTAAATAAATTTGTCTAATCTCAGTGCGTGTAAACCTGTTAGGTCTAAACCAGCATGAACGAACCCAAAGCAGCATATCCCCATTGCTGACATTATAGCCATAGAGCCTATATTTCCAGGCTTTTAAGCCCGACAGCGTGCAGATCCGAGCTCATGTGTGAAAAGAGCTGTGGCCTCATGTCAGTGTTTTAGAGATCTTTGGGTCCTGTTTTAAACGTGGCTCAAATGGGGAACGGAAGGAACGAGGCGGCATCAGCATTGGCTACAAATGGGGGGGAAGAAGAAGAAAAATCAGTCCTTGGAGGGTTAGCTCATTGACAGAACAATCTCAATATTCTCTGCCTTTGCTGCATTCCTCACCTCGCAAGCCACGGGGCACACACGGAGAACATACGGAGGAGGTTATCAAACGCATCGCCGCGGGATCGCGTGTTCACAGGTTGCCGCCACTGCGCGAGCCGGAGCTGTCATCATGCTCTGCGACATAATCAACAATTTACATGCAAACTACATGCGTTTACGCCGGGGGAACGCGTGACTTCAACGCCGTGTCGAATTACGCAAAGGTTAAAATGTGAGAATCGCGCGTAATCTTAAAGCGCAAAAAAAAAAAAAAGAAGCGGTGTCAAGAAGAGGTACACACACAGGCTACGTTACATTACCGTGGCGAGTGCTGATGCTCCTGGATGGTCTGTGCCCAGTCTCTGTGCGCTCGCAGCATCCGCCTCTCACGCCCCTGCCCTCCGCTCAAACCCCCGCAGGCACGATCACACCGCGACGCACGGACGGGCCCGAGCCAATGATAAAGTCAGCCTCAGCGGTAAACGGGGAGTCAGAGCGCGGGGATGGACAGATGGATGGATGCCCTTGTTTTTCGGCTGCTCCGAGAAGAGAAGAGGAGGTGGGGTGGGGGGATAAAAACGATGGGAATATTACACTGGCGTCCCCTCCCTCTATGTGCGCTTTAACCCGCCCACACTGCGTCCTTCTCCCTCTCCATCGCTCCGGCCCCCACCTGCCCGTGGCGCGGAGGAGCACACTGCTGGCCTGCCTGCTTTTTGCTGTTCAACGCACATTCAGAGTGACTCAGAGAGGCTAACACGAGCATCCATCCTCTTTTCTCACCCCCGTTCAGACTTGCACACTTCACTGCCTTTATGGCCATTTTTAAAAGATTATGCATCATCGGTGTGTATAATCCCACAGTTTGGGCCCTCGCATTTGGACTGCAAAATGACGTCATGTCACCCCTGAAGGCCACATCAAACACAAATCACCTGCATAGTGTATCAAATTGTCAGTCAAGGGAATGACTTTTACCTTAGCCTCCCCTACAGTACTAACACCACTCTTCAGTAATGCAGTAGACTCAGCTTTGAAATGGGAAACGCTTTTCTGCTTCTTTATAAAACGTATTACAGGTATTTGTCAGTATGAACTTTCCAACTCTGGCAGGCCCTTGTTTTGGGGACCTCAGGGGGTATGCAAGCATGAAGCAGGGCCTCTTGAGATTCTAACAGATCAAAAAAAGTGAAAACAAAAACACTTTGCATAACAACAGGAAAGATATATAAACATTATCAGGGCCTTAATGGGGTCCTAAGCATAATCTGACTTGGGCCCTCATTAAACTTGTGCTAATTGAGCACAGTATTGATGATTGTGCTCTTATAGTGCAGTGTCTGTGCGCAAGTTATATTTAACTTCTCTCACTTCTTGAAGGGATGGGTCCCTTTTAGACGGCGTTAAGCACATTTCCTACACACGAACAGTTAATAAAATAAATGTAGGCAACATAAATGTAGCTAGGCTAAATAAACAGAATCTCATGATTTAGTTTACTGTTGTACAGCAGTTTTCACAACATTATTTTGCAGTAAAAATGTAGGCACTCTTCAGGGGTCCCTGGTTGCACAGGCTGGGCTGGCCCTGAACATAATGGTAATAGAGGAGACATTTTTGTTGCCTACTTATATCACCAGAAGTGGAGTAAAGGGGTACTCAGGGAATTACACAATGCATAGGGGGTACTCAAAGACAAAAAAGGTTGTGAAGTTAAGCACTGCGGTAGGATCCTAAAAGCCCATATTCATAGTACAATGACACAGTTGTCTGAACAATAATCCCCGTATATTTCAATATTACAAATGCTATATTTCTGTACAGTTAATAAAAGAGATGGAGAGAAAAGTAAAGAAAAGCCAAACTCCACTCGCATGTGATCTTTGAAATGCAGCATTTTATAACATTATAAAATTGTATTTAAATCCACATATTCTCTCAAATATTTTGAATAAGGCAAAGGTCAACAATTAATGACAGTGTACAATTACAATGAGCATGAAACAAATTGAAGACTAACCTAAAATGAGGTCTGTGGCTAAAGCAACATGTGTGAAAATGTCACAAACACTGCCCCAGAACGTCAACAAAACTCAGCCCGAACAGTAACCTGGGCACAAGCCAGATCGATAGTACAGTGAGAGACTGAATATTCACTCAGATCTCGCGGAAATCCAGCTTGTACTGAAAGGTTAACTGAACAGGCCTTCACAAAAGGATCCATAACATAATCACATGACTTCAGTGGTGGGAATGAGGAAGACTCCGGTCACACGTGCAGAGGAGCAGCAGGTTGGCAGTGGACATGAACCAACAGGAGTACAATAAGGCAAAACATCAGAAGTTTAGACAGGACAGCAAGATGCTTTTAAAAATGTCTTCAAAACTACAAAATTCCTTTTTCCAAAATGTATTGAAAACTTGAATTTAAAAAAAAAAGAAAAGAAAAAAAAAATCACATATTGAACTCAAACTGTACTCTAAAACATTCAGTATTTCAAGGCCATTGTATTCTGGTGTGTACAGTGTGGTTTGCAGTGCTTTTCAACCACTGGCAGCTGCAGCAAACCCTGAATCATCTTGTGTCAAAGCTGCACCCTCATTTTTTTCATGTGGCACCGTTACATCATAGAAGTCCAACACAAAAACTGTTGTGTCTAAACTATGTGCAAATCTGTGAAGTGTGAGACATTGACGAAATAAAACTAGCCTAGTTGCAGCTTTGAACATCTCCGACCCCATGAACGGGTAGTGCAAATCAGAGCGGACAGCATCAAGTTCATCAAGTCCCTCAAAAATACAAAAACAGGAAATCGCACCTGATTGGCCCACAAAAACCTGTGTGGCACAATGGTACTTTCCTGTTAACATTTCTCAAATGTTTATAAAACCTCCCTAGCAACACAAAAATATACATTTATTTTACACAGACATATATACAGAATATATATATATATATAACTTATTACTAAATGCCTCAAATTTGCCCATCTGCTCCAGAAAGAGTCACAGTTCCCTTGAGTGGATCGCCTTGAAAGACCTGGAGAGATACAGTTCAATGTCGTTCACAGGATCACAGCTTTCATTGCGGAGCTAAACATCGAAACAGCAGCTCTTACCACATGAATCTCTTATTCCTGCTTTTTCGGGCTTTGATCTTTCTTAGGCACCAGTGCCTTACGAAGGTATGGCAATATTAAAAAGGTTAAGATGAGACATATATGCCCACAGAAATAAACTGACAAGTAGACCTAGAAACAAGAAAAGAGGCAAAGGCACGTCAGAATAAGCTGTGATTTAGTTTTTTCTACTTCATCACAGCCAGGACTTACCTGTAGCCATTTGTCATAATAGAAGAGACAGAAGGGCATTAAAGAGTAACCCATTAGGAACCAGTGTATAAACTGTTGTACTACATAAATGACGGGGTACAGTGCACTGTTGGCCATGCTGCTCAGCACTGGACTGTCCCGTACAAGTGCCTGCGCCTGATTACATGGAAACACAGGAAAAATTAGTAACATTTAAACACAACATAAAAACCATAACAAAGTGGTATCAATATTGTGCACCCACTTGTCTCTCTATGATGATGATGAAAAACTCCATAGAGAAACACATGATGTATCCTGAATGAAGACCGTGCCAAATCGCCAGGAAGAAGAGTGTCGTCACATGAGAAACGGTCTTATTTCCCACAAACTTTAGCCGCTTGAACACATTTCTAGAAGAGAGAGGGGGAAAAACATTTCAAAGATGTCTGATAGCAGGGCTGTGCAAGTTTTTAGATCTCCAACTACAGGATTAGCCATTTTATATGAAAGAAAACTCCATGGGGGCGGGATATTTCGTTGTTTACAAACAATATTGTACTTTCTAAATGCAGTCTATTAATCTGCTAATTGCAACCATTCAAATTGTGATTAATTGTGCAGCTCTACTTGACAATACCACACAAGTCAAGCTGCTGTTGCATAGCAACTAAGAAAGTTCAGATGCGCCAGGTGCTTGTTTTTTATGTGTCCACGAATACAAGAGCAACAAGTGTGAAAATGACGCTGCTCGATTCAAACAGGAAACCACAATAGCAGCCAATGGAAATGGTAACTGATCTCAACTTGTATAGTGCTTTAACCCAAAGTGCTTTACGTCACCCATTCACTCGCTCATTCATACACCAATGTACAGACACTGGAGGCAAGGTGGGTGAAGTGTCTTGCCCAAGGACACAACAACAGTGTGCACATGCAGGAAGGATTCGAACCCCTGACCTTCCGATCATGAGACGACCCGCTCTACCATCGCGCCACTGTCGCCCAGTGGGCGGTTTGGCTCTTAACATGGGCTTTTAAAAATGCAAAAATTAATATTTATAAAACTCTACATAAATGGAGCTCAACGGGCCTCGCCCAATATGAAACCTGCAATGGAGGAACATTTGCCATTCATATTTACTGTAGATTATAAAATACTAATAAAAAAAACGTTGTCTTTTCATCTCGTGTCTTTGCCCATTGAAAATATTTGTGCTAAGGTCAGTAGTTGCCACATAGCCAAAGTCTATGGGAAAAATAAATGACAAATTCAACTTTCTTGAACCAGGAAAGGGTTTTGAGGTGAGCAAGGCCGTTGGAGTTAGTTATTTTACATGCACACTTGTTATTATCTATTCATTCCTGTCACCAACCTTGGCATAAACTATGATGCGTTTATATGCGGTACTGACCTGGCAGCCCAAGCATTGGTGTTGATATTGAAAGACCTTATGGTCCCCTGGAAGAGAGGCGTGGTTTCAAAGAGCCACACCTTCATATTGGTGCAGGCGTTCCACAGGTGCTGCCCGTCCGGCCCTACACCATTGTAGCCAAGCCCAGATAATATGCAGGCGCCCTCCTATGAAGAAATATGCAGACTTATTATGACGCCTTTAAAACAAGACAAACTGGAAATGTTGCTGTGCCGTTAGTGTCTTGTGTTTCAATGTGAATCGGTCACCTCATGAGTATTAGCAAAGAACTGATTATAGGTTGGGTTCACATTGAATATTTTTTTTATTTTAATGGCCATGGTGCAACCTTCATCATCAAAAGAGCCACTTCATCTCATTTCAGTCCAAATGGAAGTTGTAAAAGAGCCGCAAACAATAAAGCTGTGCCATTTTATATTGATAAAATACTGATTAATTGAATTATGAAAAAGTTTAATGAAATTTAATGAAAACATTTTAAATGAAACTAATATAATAATATGTCACCTTCCGTCTGACTCAAAAGTAGCATATAGCAGCTCATCGCTCAAATGTTTTTCCATTAAAACTCAAAAGAACTGCAACACATGTGGCTCTTGAGATAGTGGTCGCCACCCTCGGGACTATGGCAACATCAATAACATTTTATTTATAAAGTGCTTTACAGACAGATTACAACATTTAAAACAAATATATATATATATATATATAATTAAGAGAATAGTGTGGTCGACTGTATCAAAGGCAGCGTTCAGATCCAGTAGAACCAACACTGTGACCTTCTGTGAGTCATAATTTAATCTAAAATCATTTAAAATGGCCGTCTCGGTGCTGTGGTTTACCCTAAAGCCAGACTGGAATTTCTCAAGGACGTTATGTGCAGTAATAAAATCATTAAGTTGGATAAAGACAAGATTTTCTAAAATTTTGCTTAAAAATGGTAAGTTGGAGACCGGTCTAAAATTGTTAAAATCATTACAGTCCAAATTGCTCTTCTTCAGCAGGGGCCTCACCACCGCCCCCTTAAAGGCAGCAGGGAAGACCCCCGTCTGAAGAGTGCAATTCATCATGTGTAATAGTTAGTCTTTAAAAGATCCATAGAATGTTTTAAAAAACGGGGTTGAGACCGGGTCTATGTTGTGGACCTCACTGAGGAGAAAACTTTATCAAGCATCTCAGCATTAACCTGGACAAAACTGTGCAGTGTTTCCTCTGGAACAAATAGACAACCAGATGTATTTAAAACCGTGTTACTTTGGGTAGACAAAATATTACATCTGATAGTGTCTATCTTTCCCCTTAAGTGGTCTGCAAACGCCTCACAGAGCATCTGTGGGGTTTAAAGGAGGTCTGTTAAAATCAGGTTTTAAAACATTTTCTATTGTTGAGAATAGGACTTTTGGGTTATTTTTGTGGTCGGTGATTATTGTGGAAAAGAATTTATTTCTTGCATTTCTTATTGCTGTATTGTAGGTCTTTTTGTTGAGCACGGAATATTTGAAAATGTATTGTTATTTTGAATTTCCTCCATCTCCTCAGCCTTCCTGCAATTTCTCTTGAGTTGCTTTAGCTCCTCGTTTCTCCAGGGGGAGGGGTTTGGGATTAATCTTTTTAAGTTTCAATGGTGCAACTGCATCGAGGGCGAGGAGTAGTTTACTGTTAAAATTGTCAACAATAAAATCGCAGTTAGCAGGTAAAATCACAGGAGGAATTTGTTGTAAAGCATCAATAAATTTCGCAGCCAGTTCAGGGGTAAAATTACGTTTCCTCACAGTGGTAACAAGTTCACGTTGTAGAATTTAATAGACAACATTTTGCATGGATGGCAGGGGCCTACATTACCTTATGGAAAAGCTTTTAAGGGGAGACACTGCAAGCAAAACTATTATTTTTTTTTTTTTTCATTTTTTCAGATTATGGGACAGTTTTGCTTTGTTTTACCTGGAAACAAATTGCCCAATTTTCACATTAATATTGCACCGAGTCATAATTTCTCCATACATTTTTAACTCTGAGGGTCATTTTCACATTGTGGCAATGAACTGTAGGTGCACCTAAGTAGCACCTACAGACTCCCAATTTACCGGTCTTTACTTAAGATTTTATCAAATGGATTTTTCAGTGTCTTTTCTCCTATTCATCTGCCTGACACAAAAGTTGATCTTGCATGATTAAATGATACCACTTTTTGATACCAAGGTATAAAACAATTCTTAATTAATTTCTATAGGCCAAGTAATTACGGCGATATTAGGCCAGGTCAAAACATCGGTAATAGACATTTACTGTAAAAGGCATTGCAAGCAGAAATCTTCGCGCCCCTCCACCTCAATATGTTTGTGATTGCTACATCGCAGGAAACCGACATTACATTGCATTTCAGGGAATACTCACCGCAATAACCCAACAGCAGACGTATTTATACAAATTGAATTTAGCCCACAGTGAGATGAAAACACAGCGGTACCAGAAGGGCTGTGCCTGTGGTGAGGACAAAGCAGTGATTAAAAAACAGTGAACGCTTTAAGGGCAAGTGAAATAAGCCTCGTGTCTTCGGTTTACCTCATATTCATCCGTTAGGAAGTAGCTGTCTGGGTATGAGGGACTAAAAATTGTGTAAATTACCAAGCACAGGAAGCCCAGACCAAACCTTTTTAAAGCTGGTATAGCACTAGAAAAGAATGATAATAAAAACAAATAGATCATTGATTTTGAATAGTATGACATACAGCAATTTTTTGGAGCATGGATGTGTAAGGGTTTTTCATTGAGGGCCGCACACTGAAGCGTGTGCAGCATGGGGGGGGGGCCACAGATCGGTGGTCAATGCAGTCAAACATTCAAAAGGGGATATTTAAAAAGACGTTCAAACCATTCCCACACCTTATAACCACAATGCCAGCTTCGTCTATGTTAGTTTTTAAAAGGAAGAGGCCGCCGTTTTTCCATACTGAGATATGTTCTTACCTGAGCTTAAACAAGTTGATACATACCTGTCTGGTCTTTGTGCGTGCGCTCAGTCACGCAAAGATGTTGTTAGCATTTGGCCTCCTCTCCCAGGATATTCCTATAGCTCCAAACAGGGGTGAAGTTGGAAGCTACCAAGCTCTTCCACCGGCACGCACAAGGACCAGACAGGTACGCATCAACTCGTCTAAGCTCAGGTAAGAACATATCTCAGTATGGAAAAACGGCGGCCTGTTCCTTTAAGGTTTGAAACATCTCTACCAATTCAATAAGTGGCTTTAGGGCAATACCAAAATGTATCTGAGGGCCGCATTTAGTGCCTGTGATAACCAGAAGCGCTCATCGGTTTGTGTTTACCTGTTGGGGGTTTTCCGGGGCAGTCCGTGAGCTCCCCTGCCACCAGTCTTTGGTAACTGCGGAGTGTAAACTGGGGCCCAACCAGGAAGCCCCCGTAGAAGTAAGAAAAGCCGAACATCTCCAGGAGAGTCGGCACCGACGAGAGGGAAGACATTTTCTGCTCAGCGTTCAACTGCAGAAGAGGAATTCAACAGCAATGGATTGTTTAATATTGGTCATATACTGTATTTAGGCAAGGCAAGTTTATTTGTAGAGCACAATTCATACACAAGGCAATTCAAAGTGCTTCACAGTTGCAAAAAATTACAAGAAAACAGTTAAAATCAATCAATAAAACATCAACATAAAGTTAATCAATTACAGTAAAAGGCTAGCCTGGCTAACGCCAGACTGCTGTGTGTCTTTTCGAACTTCACAACAGCCTGGGGACCATGGCCGACATTTTTCCATGGATTTGGGCACCAATCACAGAACGAGGAGGGACAGTAAGACGATGACGCGCTATTTGACATACGGAAGCTTGTAGTTTGTTTAGGGATAAAAAAATATTTACGGATCCAACATGACAGTAGCAGACGCGATGCCATCTTTCGATCAAGCTTTAGAACATGTTCTAAATAGTTTAGCTCAAAAGTTTACAGCAGGTACGTCATAGTCATCTGATACCATGATACGATTGGCTATGGCTACGTGCAGACGCATGAGAGACATTCGTAGCGCCCAATAAACGGCTATGGACAATCGTAAACCACACCTCTCCTACGAGAAAATGAATTGGTGGTCCCCAGACTAAATATCACTTGTGATTTTAGTCTGGCATTAGCCAGGCTAGTAAAAGCAATGGCCGCTAGCTGCTCTTTTTATGACCGCAACACTGCAGGCCGCCATTGCTGTAGTACCTCCATATCATCGCTAGGCCCCCATTGAAAAGCATTGGACTTTAGACAGGTTAAAAACAACTTTAATGCCTGGTTTCTATTGTTTTAACGCTTTCTATGGCTACATATTCCTCCTGACATAACACTGGGTTACTCACAAAAAAAGAAACCAGGCTGGTTTTCGAAAAAAAAAAAAAATTCATCTCCTACTTAACGGAGGTCGGACTGTTAGCATTGGAGCTGCGCGAGCTACACGTCACGCAAGGGCCGAGTCTACAGTGAAATCCCGTCCTTATGCCCTTATTAGGAACATGCTTCGTCAGAGCTGGGGAGGAGGAGTCTGTAAATCCACCATGATTTCCCCCTCGAACGTGGTCATTGTGGTAAACAGGGAGGAGTGAGGAGGAGCTGTCTATTCTTTTTAACAGTCTATGAGTAAAAGGCATGAGTGCAGATAAAATATTTTCAGTTTTCATATGCACGGGTAAAAAGAGCTGTTTTCAGCCTGAATGTTGAACATTCTCAGAGTTGAGGCCTGTCTCACATCCTCATGAAGACTGTTCCAGATTTTAGCTGCATGAAAGTGAAACGCAGCCTCACAGTGTTTATTATTGACTCTGGGAACCACCAGGAGACCCCTCCCTGAAGTTCTCAGGGCCCGAGATGGTTCATACAGCTCTAACATGTCAGAGATGTACTTTATTTACACACAGACTCTTCAAACATCCCTGTATTCACAATGAGACACCCGTGTATTTGCAAGAGAAATATGCAAACGCTACTCTGCAATCTGTGGATCTGGTTCAGTTTTCAGTGACAAAACCCCATTATCCTACCGTATTTATTCAAAGTTTATCCAAATTCAAAGAGTATTAGAGCAAGTCAACTCACGTTTTCCTGTCCGCCGTCATAGTAGTCCCATGCCAGGCCTGTGAACAGAAAGGCGAAGTTATCATGGCGATAGTTTTGAACTCGAGTGCAGAAAAAAGAGAAATTGTGGAGACTCACCGACGAGTTTGAGCGTGAGGACGCAATGAGGCATAGTCCACTTGATGTCGTACTCCTCTGTCGCCGTGTAGTAATATCCTGCCAACAAGTATATCTGCAGAAATACAAAACAAGACTGTGAGGATTGAGAAAAAGACAGAAATCAAACATGTAACTACTGTAATGTGTTTTGGCAATTAAATGAAATAAATCATCATAAACTCTGCTTTTCCCACACTGATTCAAGTAATGGTTCGATTATTGTATAGTATTATAAAAATATCTTCTGGCCACTATTGAACTAATAACATCTGCATCGTCATAGTTTTGCAATCTAGACGCAGAGTTACAAAGAACGTATGACAATCCTGACTTTTGTGACACAATGGATGACAATTTTCAAAAAGGTAAAGATGAAGATAATTCATTTGAAAGGTAATACTGCATGATATCAACATCAGTACAGAGCTCAATCCCTTTTCTTCACACGATGTCTGTGTCCAGTGCGTCTGGCGGAGCACAGTAGTGGACCTTGAGTGATTGCCTTGAAAAAGATTGTCCGTTTTCCTGAACGACTTCACAAAATCATTTAAATTGAATAGTTGGCCTTTGTGGTGTGCCTGGAGAGAGCCCGAAAAGTGACCATGACCATGACAACCAAATCCAAAGAGTGGCACAGACATTTTGTCGGTACACTTTGATATGTTTAGATGCGGCGGCGGCATCTTTTCAACACAAAAAAAAGTGTATACGGACCGATATCGATAAACCAATCTGAATCAGGGCTGCAATTAGTCGACTAGTCATAGGATTATTTATTCCACTTTAAAGTAAAATGACCAAATTAACCTCTTAACCAAGCACATTATCTCCAGTTCAGCTTTACCCAAATGTAAAAGCTTCTGGACTGGAGTTTACTATACTATAGGCCAGCGTAACGCCTCATTTGAAAGCTAAGACCTACAAAACTGATCTAAGATTTCCCTCGTGTGTCTGCTTTTTTTTGTCACGCTTGTGTCACTTTATTGTTATGTTTTTGTTGCTTTTTCAGCACTTTTGTTGCCCGTTTTGCTGTGTGTTTGTTGCTTATTTTTCATCTGCTTTGTTGTGTTTTTGTCGCTTGTTTGGCTGTGTGTTTGTTGCGTTTTTGTAGCTTTTCTGTCACCTGTTTTGTTGCATTATTGTCGCTTTTTCATCACTTTTTGCTGCATCTTTGTCGCCCGTTTTGGCACTTTTGATACTTTTTTTTGCTTCGTTTTCATCCCTATTTAAATCTTGTTTTTGTCGTTATTATGTTTTTTTCTTCAAGAAGCTTTTAGATTTGGGTAAAGTCGAACTGGAGAAAATGTGCTCGGTCAAGGCGGGGCTTAAGACACAATGTTAATTGTGTCTTAGACCAACAAATTGTATTTGTGGTCATACTGACTGAACGTGGCGTCCTGTCATTTGTTGGAGGTGCGTTGCTGGTGTGTCGTTGCGTTGTCGGCCTGCTGCAGCTGGGATTGGCTGGGATCATTGTGCTGACTGTTGCCATCAGGTTGTTATACATTGCCTTGCTACTGGCTCCAACAACATTAATGAAAATATGATATTAACAGTGGTGGGAATTTATAAGTTATACTTCCTCCCACTCCTTAGAGTTTATGTACAGTATTATGTATATATGAAAGTATGTTAAAATGTCATGAATGCATGTTAAAATGTTGCAAAAGCTGCACATGTTAATGTAAACAATAGTCATGTTTATATGTATTGTACACTGAACTCGGAATAAACAATCAATCAAAATTGTTCCATGTCATTTTAAGTTAACTGCAGTGCCGTCTTTGTAAGTCAGGGCTGCAATTACCAAACAAACTATTTTCCAACTTGCCTAGTTAGGATTAGCCAGGGATTAGGATTTAATAAGTATGAAAAACAAGTATAGATATATATTTGTGACTGTTTAAATGGCAGCTGTGTTTGCGTGTGGTAAACATTTAACAGTATTTTACGGTACGGTCATGTAGTACTCCTTGAATTGTGGAGCGTGAGCGCAATCATTCTACCCCAAAACACACGGAAATAGAGGAAATGTGCAGTCACCATTTGGAAGAAAAAGCTGCTCAGGACAGTTGTTATCGTCCTCCCCATGAGCCTCAGCATCAGGAACTGGACAAGGATGCATACCACTGAGTGGGAGAGCTGCGTTCCTGTGGGAGAAAGAAAGAGGGAGGACAGAAGACGGGGAGGAAGGAAAGACAAGAGGAAGAAGGGAAAGTCGGGGAGAGAGGGCACATGGGGGAAAGAGGAGTGATGTGAGCGTTCAAGTGTGACCAGTACAACCAGACAATGCCTTCAAACAATTCAGTTCAGTGCAAGTCTACAGGAAAGACTGGAAATGCACATTGTAGTCAGGTGAGTGATACTGATTAGGAAGAAAAATGTCTCTTTTTAAATTCCAACATTAACATCCAGATTACATCGCTGCATCTCCTTGTTTGAAAGACTTCACTGCCACCATGTTTCCCCCCCATTATTTCTTATTCATTAGCATTTGTTTCTAGCTTTTGTGCTGTCTGCATTTTCTAATACGTCACGCCTATGTGTTATGCAGCGATGCGATAGTGATAGTTTTTTCAGTAACGAGTAATCTAATGCGTTACCATTTCCAAACCAGCAAGTTATTTACTGCGAGTTTACTATTTTTGTCATTTTCCTTTAAGATTGTTTGTTCTTGCATCTCGGGAGTAGGGATGAACGATATTGAAATAACTGCAAACATGCGATATGGCTGTGCATTGTGCAGCCCTACCGGGGAGTGATGTAACTTTCAGCATGGGACAGCTCATGCTGAAAACTTGACTGGTGGCAACCGGTTTTGAGTACTGGCAAAACCGTTTGTCACTTGCATGTTGAGACAGTGCAGGTTTTGTCGACAACTGCTGAATGCAACTAATAAAGTAACTTGTAATCTGACTTACATACTTTTAAAAATCAAGTAATCAGTGAAGTAACTAAAGCCAAATTCACACATGTGGCTAATGTCCTGCTAAAGTCAGGATTTTTGGAAGAAAATCCTGACTTTATCTTACCGCCTTTGTTCTGCCCAATCCCGGAAGCTAAGCAGGGAAGGGCCTGGCTGGTACTTGAATGGGAGACCGTTTGGGAACTCCAGGAAGGCTGGGTGAATGTAGTGAGTGGCTGCATCTGAAACCGTTAAATTGGTAAGAGGTCTAACGCCAAACCGGATGTGCGTCAGCGTCTGCAATGATAAGAAGCATCCGAATTGGGCCGTCAGTTAGGAAGGAGTTAGTTAGCATTGAGGCTCCTTTTCCGATCATAGCCACTTTAGCATAGGGATCTCTGATGCTACCTCACTGGCGATTAGGAGCCATGTGCCATCCCATAAGCCACCGCGCCGCATGCCCGCCCCCACCCTGGAGTGATTCTTCATGCGCAACCATTGCTGATTGACAGGCGCACAATTAATAAATATACAAGATTCTGCACAAGCCAAACTTTATAAAAGTCGCAAAATACATGTTGGAGTTATCACAGCACAGACACATGTCAGTGTTTTAAAGAGCTGCCTCAGTAAATGGCTTAAAGAAGGCAGTTTGTGCTTTTGCTTTAATTTAATAGAAACTTAAGTCGCATACTGTAGCTTTATGAAACAGCTGTTGAGATGAAATAATAATAATAATAATAATTCCCCGGGTAAGGACGGTCAAATTGGGCAAATAGCTCTGAAGCTCTAGTTCACTAACTGCATAGAGATCTAACAGTTGACCCCATGAAAGGTTAAGGATTAGTTGCTAGGGTTAGTACTTAGATGCTATAATTTGATGGTTTCGGACGCAGCCAGTGAGTGAGTGGTTGGAGGGACCAATGGCACAGACCGATTGCCTCGCTTCCGTCAATCTACCCCAGGGCAGCGGCTACAACAGTAGCTTACCACCACCGAGCATCGAGTGAATGAATAATCACTACATTGTAGCGCTGTCAGAAACTTGGTAATACAGGTTTGTAAAGCGCAATACAAGTTTAAGCCAATGTCATTATTATTACTGCTGGGGGCATATGTGTTTTTAAAGGAGTTGGGTAATCAGAAATCAGTGATCCAATTACTTTTTCATGGTAACTGCACAGCACTGAGTAAACAAAGTGTGTCATCAAGAGTAAAAGAAGCAAACCTGCTACAAATCCCCACGCCAACAGAAAGAACAAAACATTTTAAAGTTAAACACATAATTTTTTTTAATAGGCTGAAATTTATAGATATAGACCTTCTTCCTGTAGACTGCTTATAGGACTCATGGGAATATTTAGGCAATAGTTCAAACCTGCAGACTATGAAGGGATGATTACAGCGGGACATTTAAGGAAGAGAGAGGTCAGTCTAACTACAGAATCACTCTCCGTTTAATGTTTAAAACCTCCTGTGCGTCAGTGTCGGGCACAGACTGTTTAGATACTAAATCTAAACCTGTCCTCCTCCTCCTCCTCCACCTGAAATCAACTCTTAAGCTTCAAATTATATCTAATTATTATTTATAATTTGGAAATGTAATCAGAATACATCTGTCAAAACAGCCAAATGTATTAGCCTTGTTCTAATATTAAACTGTATGTACACAAATAGAGCCTGAGGATATTGGTAAAATCTGATAAATTCCCATCCTTATTAGTTTGTTCATTTTGTTACAAACAATACAATACAATGGCTCCATACAAAAGGAAACATAATAGCAAAATATTATTTATAATTGCAAATTATGTCAATCTCGTGTCTCGTCTCGTGGGATTTGTATCTCGGCCCACCACTACAATACATGAAAATATCCCATTATAAGAACATTTAACTTTACAGAATAACAAAGTAAGAAAAACATGTGCAGCAAGAACTTTCCCACTAAATGTCAAATCTAGCCATTAGCCTAAAATACTTCCAAAAAACAGGTGATTTTGAAGTAGCGTTCTGCTCTTCGCACGGCTCCAAACCGCATGTGGCACCACTAAGTATCCACTGCGTGTTCATTCGGTTTCTTTTTTGGTTCGTGACTTATGCGAGGACAAAAGCAACAGCAGGGATTTCTTTTAGACAGCAATTTGTGACCCACTTTATGCAGACAGTTTGGGAACTTAAAAGAGCCGTACTAAGCAGGTTGTGTCGCTTCGCCTGGAGTTTCTTTCCATCATTGTGACCTTTGGACCGCTTTGCATGCAAATGTGACATAAAACAACACTACAAACAGTTCTCCCTCCCCGTAGTGCCATCGTACCAGTTTGTTTAGTTTGTTAGCCAACTCGCCACAGTCAGTCGGTAACTTAGTCAGATCATATTCATATTTTCTGACACTAAAAACTTTTATTTCATCTGTAAAACATCAGCATAAAACATTACAATTGCAGAGGCTTGGCACTGAAACATAATTAAGATGATGTGGATGATCCATCTACAGCCATATATCTATTGATCCATTCAGGAGGATTGAAATGGGAGGGATAGGGGTAGTGGCAATCTGCTGATCTTACCCAAATGAAGATGAGATATTGATATCAAGTAAAAGGAAATGTTTTGAGAGTCTTGAGAAAGCCGTCGTCTGCTTGGGCTGAAATGTACCGTCATCATTTGTAATTGAGTTGTTGTTTGGTTCATTATTTTTTACTTCAGACAAATCTAAGTTCCGTAGAGCAAAACAGGCCTCTTCATTGACTGACTAATTGTGTAAGCACTAATTCAAACAGTAAAAAAAATAAAGACGAGCCACTCTGACTTTTAGAGTAAATCTGCTTAAAACACTGCCAATTTAAAAAAGGTGCATTATGCAATTTTTTAGGCGAAAGCAAAAAAGTTACTATTTGTGCATATTTGATCCTTTAGGAGTGGTCAGCCTTTACTTTCGATCACAGTGGTCTCCACGACGCTCCAGGATCAATTGTTTTGTAGGGTTTCTGGTGAGAGGATCCGTCAGCAGTGAAAACCAATTGATCCTGGAGCGTCCTAGAGACAACTGTGATGGAAAGTAAAGGGCGCCATGCCGACCACTCATACAGCTGCTGGGTCACTACGAGATAGAATAAGCACAAATATTGCATAATGCACCTTTAAGGCCCATGCAAAACCTTATATTAAGTATTTTTTGTATTATCCGGCTGCGTCCTTTTTCACCAGAACTCCTAGTTGCACGGTGATTTGGCAGATCTTTAAAAAGGTGCATTATGGAAGTTTTAATGGAGAGAACAAAAAATAAAGTGCGTATTGACCTTTTAGTGAGACAGCGGCTGTATGAGTGGTTAGCATAGTGCCTTTCCTTTCCATCACATTGGCTCCATCATCAATTCTTTTTATAGTTTCTGGTAAGTTTTCACTGCTCACCAGAAAATCTACAAAAACAATTGATTCTGGAGCGCTGTAGAGGCCACCGTGATCGAAAGTAAAGGCGCCATGCAAACCACTTGTATACACAACAAGCATAAAAGGTTCCATAATGCTCCGTTAATCCCAGATGCCCTTCCTGTGACGACAAAGCACACATGCCTTAAGTTAGAAATGGAGGTGGTGTTACCATGTCCTGCAGGGCTCGGGTGTCAAACCAGTGACCTTACGATTCCTTGCAGAATGCTTTTAGATCACTTCTGCCTCCCCCATGCACAGTGTTAATCTCATTGCATCGTTATAATCATTTTAAATACTTGCAATTTATATCATTTCCTGACAAATGCAAACAGTGAAAGTGAAGCTTCTTGGGAAAGATTAATGGCAAGTTCACACGTCTTCAAGCCTCAGACAAGCCTCAACGGACGTAAAAGATAAGCTGTGAGAACAACAGCCAAGGTATACATAAATCTATGTCAGGAATGCACATATTTGTCATGCTTTGCCAGTAAAAAAAAAAAAAAAAAAAAGTTCATGTTCAGTCTAAATAGAGATCACAGAAATGTACATTTGGCAAATTAATTCCAGGGGGGTCTTACCAAAGTTAAATGCAGCTAGTGCCAGTCCAAAAAGAGCATGGTACAAGTGGAGAACAGTGGGTGCTTTATAGAAAAGAAATCTCCGATACACCAAAGCACAAGGATAACCTGGAAAAGAACGAAAACAAACAGAAATAAGTTACATTTTAATTTTTTATCAAATAAGTTGCCAGTTTTACATGTAACCAGCAGCATAAGCATTTGAGGGGGAGGACTACAATCTGAACTTCTAAAGCTATTATACAAACAATAATATCAGAATTTCAGCACTCGTTTGTAGAGCAGGCTTTGAAATGACCCTCTAAGGAGACAAGAAGATATTTTATTATCTGCAGAGGACATTACTTTTTAACTAACAGCAGCTTATTTGCGAATTGTGACCACTTAAACTGTTGATTAAATTGTGATTAATCTTTCAGTCCTGCTTTTAGCATTAGCTCGGCAGTGACCTTGGAATAAAAGAACACGAAACACGAAGGAGTTGCATATTATCTAGTATTTACAGCTGAAGATAAGAGTCCTGACCAAGAGCAAGGGCAAAACACGACTGTCTTTACTTTTCATGTACTATCAAATCGCCAAACTCACTGTAGAATATGGTGTTCAATTCAACATTTTTGAAAAGAAAAACACATTTGAAGATTATTATTGAGTCACATCTATTCATTATTACCCACTCAATGTGAAATAATGACCTGAATATGAACTTTCTCAAAAGATGAATTGTGAAACAGTAAACCAAGATAAGACTTGGGCACATCATACTGTATGTGGTTTACAGATACTTTTCGGAAGACCGCTCCAACCTAAAATCCTCAAAATGTGAAATAAAAAGCCACTTAGAAAAGTGAGACAAATCGCAAATTGTTTAATGCAACATTAAACATTTAAGCAACTCAGCATTAATCAGAAAGTGCAATAACATGGTGGTCTATACAAGCGAAAACCTAATGAATATAATAATATTGTTGTTGAAAATTGTTCTTCCACAACGAGTGAGAGCAAGATGTAATATATGCAGCAATACATATAAATGCAGTAATTTGCCTAATAGACGAATTCTTATCAAATGCAACTTTGACTGCAACAGCCTGGCAGTTACTATTATGACCACAATATTACGCAACACGTGGCGCAACAGGAGCCAGAAGCACTCAGCGTTAAGGCTGAAGGATGCACATGTTACTCAATCCGAGAAGGATGTGTTGCATTATCTGCGCTCTTGCCTTTTACTGCAATTGATTAATTTTATGTTGATGTTTTATTGATTAATTTTATCTGTTTTCTTGTAATTTTCTGCAACTGTGAAGCACTTTGAATTGCCGTGTGCATGAATTGTGCTCTACAAATAAACTTGCATTATCAGAGCATAAAATATCAAAAAATAACATCAATTTAAATCCACATTTCACGCCGTAAACAGAATATAATACAAGCATTGACTTCATTACGATGTTTTTATTTTGGGAAATGTCTCAAAATCTCTCCTTAGATTTGACTCGTAAGTAACATCAGTCCTGTTTTACTTGTTTGACTACAGGTAGCCAAACATGAGGTTTAAATAGATTAGGCACTCTTTCAATTGCAAAATATCACACGATTACCACCTCGAGAAGGGCCAACTGCATTTAATCTTGGAAGCTAAATTAGAGTTGGGCCTGGTCCCCCATTATATATGTATCTTGTTTCGAGTTTAGTTTGTGGATGGTTTGGATTGAGTTACACTGTCTCTGATTTATTTCAAGATACTGCATTTTAGATTTCGATATCAGGCAGATCTTCTTTAACGAAAGCAAAAGTAGCAACAAAAGCCAAGCAAGTAAGACTGTTCTTCAGATTTAATAAGTAGCACATTCATAATTGAAATGGGAAGATTTACACATCCTGAAACAAGTCAGAAATGATGTGCATTTAGTAAAGATGAATCACAGCCATTTCAACAAAAGCACAGGTTATTATTTTGTAGTGAAGGAGGAGGAGGCACTACTGAGAACAGAGACGTGTCCAAGCTTCAGATCAAAGTGCACGGTCCTGCCCCCTTCACTACACTGCCTCTTTGGATCAGCAGGCTGGTAAATATATAGGTTATATGCCTCTTTACGTGTTGTAAATACCCAAGCCCTCACTAATCCTTTCACCAAACCAGGGTTGCTTCTGACGTCTCGGTAAACAAGTCCTGCAATCTTCAGCTACACTGTTTAACCAGGCTGTTAGCACGGAGCCTGTCCTTAAAAAGGGGTCTCCCTGTTTTTATTTTTACACAAATGCATTTTTTAGAACAAGAGGGCTCATTGTTGAAGCCGAGGAGAGAACTATAAACACTGTAGTCTGTGGACATTTGGGTCAATGCGGTTATTCATGTAAGAAAACAGTTATAAACAGCCCTACTATGCACGATCAGGACACGAAACATTTTAGGATTTTCAGCTTGGTTTAGGCAGCCATACATTTATTGTTTACTGCAGCTTTTTGTTGCAGATCTGCTTGTAGCCACTCTTGACTTGACAGAGGTTAGCGGTTGAGTGCTCTTTTACACCTAAAGGGCTCCTGTCAGTCCGATTGGCGTGACCTCGGCGTTCACATATGAAATATCTGGAATAAATGTAGTAACTTACCGATCAAAATAGATAACATAAGCCGAACAGCGGGTTCTGGTGAGCCTAAGGACTCCGATAGTTTCTCCAGCAAGGGAGCCGCCATCTTTCTTGTGGGCGGAAACGCGACGCCTGACTGAAGTCGCCTGATTCAACGGACATAAACGCCTGGCTTTTTATATGCACGAGTCTCCTCCTGTTACCACTCCTCCCTCAGCCACCTAGACGAGGTAACTTATGGACATTTTGTTGTTGTGAGTTTTTTTCTCCAAGGTTTCAAGATGACAACCGCTTTAGCTTTAAGAATGAATATGACATATTTTAATCCTTTCGAAATTATGACTTAAATGTTGTTAGTAATAATAATAGTTTTATTTCAGTGAAGCAGCAATTTAATTTAGTTAGAAAAGTTATTATTATAAAAAAAATTGAGTTAAAGTGCATATGACTTGAAAATATGACTTATTTAGATGGATTACATCAGTTGCAAGTTCATCAGTTACATAGTTATCATTTTTTTCAGTGAAGCAGCAATTTTAATGAACAAATGTTGGGCAGAAAAGTTATTTTTATTTGCATTTTTAAACTGCTGACAGGAAGTGACATAAAAGAAGGTAACATTCCATAGCAGTTTGACTCATTCATTTCCCATTGACTTAACATGGTTGCACGGCAACAGTTTAAAATTGTTTACCTTCTTCGATGTTACTTCCTGTCAGTGTCCAATAAGGATTTTTGTTTGTTTTTAGGGAAATATTAAGTATAATTGTGTCAATAATGTTGTCAAAAATGGGGTCTAATGTGTCATAATATGTACTTTAAGACTTGACTACTCTAAAGTGGGCTCATACCCATACAAGAAATATTGGCACCCTTGATATATAACAATAATAAAAGAATGCTGTGGAGAAAAATACTAAATTTATTTACGGTTTACCCTTAAAAACATCACCTCATCATATTTATTACAAGGCTACATATTATTGTACAGGTGCTCGTCATATATCAGAATATCATTATTATGGCTCAGCTTGTAAAAACCCCAAATTAAAAATCTCATAAAATATTTTGAAAACGGACTGTAAGCCATAATCATCAAAATTATAACAAACAAAGGCTTGACATATGTCACTTTGCATGTAATGAGTCTATATCATATATTAGTTTCACATTTTAAGTTGAATTACAGAAATAAATGAACTTTTTCGTAATTATATGACGAGCACCTGTATATTAAAAAAATATATTTAGAAAGATTAAAAACAATCAGCGTCCGCTCTTATCTCCTTTTGTATCTGCTGATGAGGTTAGAGAAAACACAAATATGAATTTAAGACCATTCCTCAAAAGCAGAATCCTTCATGTGTACCCAGTTTGCCGAGGTACGCTACTCAGGAAGAAAATCACCATAATTCATTCAAGTCCCATCCCCATATTTGACCCTGGCATGGGGTACTTTTCCAAATTACCATATCTGTGTTAAAGTTCTATTACCACAGCACAAAATCCCATTTGAAATGCAAGGAGACCCTTCAGTTTGTGTTTGGGTCACAGCAGGGGCTTCGTTCTGGCAACCCTTCCAAACAAATAGTGATGAAGGTGACATTTGATTGTACATATGGAGCTTTCCTGACCCCAAGACCAAAATAATGTGTACAATTCTCTCGTTGTTATTCTCGGAGCGTTTAGGACACCCAGAACCCTCCACCTGACTGTGCACTGAGAAAAGTCAGTCGCACATCCTTGTCCAAATTATTACATGGAGATCATGGCCCATGTGTGACGTCATATTCATAACCCCATCAAGAAGTGATGAATAATAAGTCTTCTGTTTTTAGCTACCCAGGTGTATATGGAGGAAAAAAGAACAAAAAGACATTTAAAAAAAAGCTTATTAGTAAATTCCCAATGGTGCCGGTTGAAAAAAACAACATGTATTTAAGTTTTGTTTTGTTTTTGATTTACATCTATTTTTTGTTTTGCACGAGTATTTTTGTAAATCGGTGAATCTTGAGAAGTGGGACAAAATATGTTTCTCCAAAAACATGCTGGTCAGTCGCAGCAGCTCAGGACTAATAACACCTGAACACAATTCTGTTGAACGGTTGTTTGTGAACCCTTTGGAATTTCTTCTTAAATTGGTCATAAAATGTGGTCTGATCTGTATTAAAATCACAAGAATAGACAAACAGGGTCTGCTTAAACTAATACCACCCAAACAATTACATGTTGTGATATTTTTTATTGAGCATAACATGAAAACATTCACAGGACAGCGAGGAAAAAGTAAGTGAACCTTTGGATTTAATAACTGGTCAACCCTCCTTTGGAAGCAATAACTTCATCCAGACGTTTCCTGTAGTTGCAGATTAGACATGCACAATGATCAGAATGAATCTTGGACCATTCCTCTGTACAAAACTGCTGCAGTTCAGCAAGTTTCCTGGGATGTTTGGGGTGAATGGCTTTCGTGAGGTCATGCCACAGCATCTCAATCGGGTTTAGGTCAGGACTTTGACTGGGTCATTCCAGAACAAGTATTTTATTCTTCTGAAACCATTCTAAAGTTGATTTGCTTTTGTGCTTTGGGTCATTGTCTTGTTGCAGCACCCATCCTCTTTTGAGATTCAACTGTTGGACAGATGGGCTCAGGTCTTTCTGAAAAATATCTTGATAAACTTGTGAATTCATTTTTCCATTGATGATAGAACATTGTCCAGGCCCTGAGGCAGCAAAGCAGCCCCAAACCATAATGCTCCTGCACCATACTTCACAGTGGGGATAGGGTTTTGATGTTGGTGTGCAGTTCAATTTTTCCTCCACACATGACGTTGTATGTTCCACTCAAAAAATTCAACTTTGGTTTCATCAGTCCACAGAATATTTTGCCAGTAGTGATGTGGAGCATCCCAGTGCTCTTTTGCAAACTTCAAATCTGCAGCAATGTTTTTTTCCTTGTTCAATGTTTTACGTATTGTAGATGTGTCAACAGAGATGTTGACATGCGCCAGTGATTTCTGTAAGTCTTTAGCTGACACTTTAGTGTTCTTTTTTACCACATTGAGTACTGTGCCCTTAGAGTCATCGGCCACTCCTTGGAAGTGAAGCAACAGTGCCAAACTGTCTCTATTTGTAGACATTTTTTCTAACCGTGGATTTATGAACATCACGACTTTTAAAGGGAGGGTCGCCTCCCTCGGGAGGTGCTCCAGGCATGTCCTACTGGGAGGAGGCCTCGTGGAAGGCCCAGGACATGCTGGTGGGACTATGTCTCCGAGCTGGCCTGGTGTCGCCTCGGGGTCCCCCCAGAACAGCTGGAGGAGGTGTGCATGGATCGGGAAGTCTGGGCATCTCTGCTGAGACTGCTGCCCCCGCGACCCGGCCCCGGATAAAGCGGAAGAAAATGGATGGATGGACTTTTAAGGATGGTTATGTAACCTTTTCCAGCTTTATATAATCAACAATTCTTGATCGTAGGTCTTCAAACTGCTCTTTTGAGTGAGGCACGGTGTACATCAGACAATGCTTCTCAACAAGGGACAATTCTTAATAGTGTGTGTTTTCAGTGTTAAGGGCAGCTTTAAGCCATGACCTCAGTGATTGAACCAAAGGGTCCACATACTTCATTCCTCCCTCTGTACTTGAGCACATATGTTTGACACTTTTACTTTTTGATAGTTTTGCTCAAATGTATGGACATCTCCAGAAAGTCAATTTTTGTGTCCTCCACAAAGGTTTGTTTTTTAATTGTGCCAGTATTTATTTATTTATATATTTATAAACATGGGAAAGGTTTAAATTGTAATTTCAGGGTGTATTTGACAGATAATGAACATGAAAAGCTGATTTAAAAAATATATATTATTATTATTATTTGTTCCAACATCACGTAGAATTTTAATGTCAGGGAGTTGATATCTTCTGCTCTTAATCAGAATCAGAATAGGTTTTATTGCTATTCAGTGAACAGGTTAACAAACTAGGAATTTTCTTGGTAAAACTTGGTAGCGATAAATAGTCAACTATAAAAACTATAAAACTATAAGGGCATAAATAAGTTTAAGATGAAATATAAATAACAATTTAACACAGAACAACAGCGTGAATGGATTTACAAATGTACAATAAGTATTGGCAGCAGATATGAGTGTGGACATACCACATAGTGCAAAAGAGCAGTGGAAAGGGCTGTAAAGGATTAAAAGGATTTTTTCACAATTAAATTACATTAAATTATATAATTAAATCTAATATTTGCTTTTGCCAACTGACAAAGCTTTGAGTGAATACACCCAGTTATATGATGTTTTTTGTGGTATTTTACTGGTAAAATAAATATAATATATAAGTAGACTTTTACAAGGTTCAAAACAGGCTTTGCAATAACATCATAATTGATTCAAGTGTGGCTTGCAAACCATTAAGTGGCCAGAAACATTTGAAAAAGACTCACCACAGTGGTCAGGGAGCAACACAATGAATTTCAAATCCTTTTTAAACCATGCTGGATGAGTGTTTCCTCATCACACGTCAGTCCAGTTCAGGGGTGCAAAGGGGGGCATTGCAACAACTTTTTTTTGGTAAGGTTTGCATTGCACCCTCAGTTCTAGTCGCATGACAATGTGTTTTAATGACGAGGATGTCGATATGCACCCATTTGAAACTCTTTCTTGAGAGCTGAAAACTTGGTTGCACCATTCATTTTGGTTCTAATTATGGTACAATGCCCTAATGTGGAACTGTTTGCATTGTTTTACTTGTGGAACAAATTGTGAGTTAAAGACCAAAACACACAAATAGCCTACCATTCTAAAATCCTCAGGAAGTTGTCATTTCAAATCCAACATGTGTGCATATTAAACACAAGATTGAAATACTGACACAATTAAAAAAGTAGGCCTCAAAACTGTTCAAGACCAAATTAGTTGCCATAAAGTACAGCCAAAGCCAATATTTGCTTTGGCAAAATATTGGCTTTGGCCAATATTTTGCCAAAGCCAATATTTCTTATTGGCTTTGGCAAATAAGAAGTGAGTGATTTCTTATCACTCTGACATGTGATAGGAAATTTAAAATAATATATTTCATCAAGGACATTTTTATCACTCCCAGGCCGCTTCACTGTCCAAATAAATCTCACTCTATTCACCTCAGATATTTTTGAAATTCTATCTACGGATACACCGCCCCCTCTTGTGGTACACCTATAAACCTGCAGTCCAGTATCAGCCGTACAGTTACCACTTTGAAATTGTATTTAGTTACTTACAGAATACTGAATACCTGCTTTAAAATGTGTTTTGTAACCTGTATTCCGTTACTTTGTCCAATCTGTATTCTGAATACTCAGTATAGGCCTACTGCATTATATTCATGCATAAAAGGAGTGTATGGTTAACACCCCTGCCTTAACAAAGTGCATTTTCTCCAGTTCAGCTTCACCCAAATCTAAAATGTGTAACACCTCTTTTGAAAGCTAAGACCTACCAAACTAATCTAAACTAATCTTTTTCGTTGCATTGTTGCTGCGTTATCGTCACTTTTTATGCATTTTTTAAAATAGCTTTTTATTCACTTTTTTTTTGCATTTTTGTCATTTTTCTGTTGCTATTTTGTTGCATTTTCAGTGCTCTTTTTATCAGCTTTTTGTCACCTTTTATGGGCTATTTTGACACCTTTTTCAAGAAGCTTTTAGATTTGGGTAATGACAAACTGGAGAAAATGTGCTCAGCTCATGTGGGGGTTAAGAGGTTTAAAACACGCAGTTAGGCTACTTACTCTCCTAGGTTATCGTCACATCAAAATTTAACACGATTTTTTTTATTTATTTCAACATTCATGGGGGCTTCTCGTTATGAGAAACCTACTGGAGAAATATAAAAGAGCAAACTTCTGGAGAATGTGGACGGTGTTTACTCACATATGAAATGGGCATAGTGGTCTGAGTCACGGTGCAAAAGATTCTTAGTGATATTATCCCGTTTACATTCACCGTGTACTATAAGCATATTTCACAACTACGGCGTATTTTTTATGAGTGAAGATGAATCCAAAGTTGTAAAAAGTTACATTCGCACATAAGTACGTCCATTATATTCAAAATAACGCCACCATTGTCCAATAGGAGGAGGTTTTACGCGTACGTAGGGCGTGTGCGTAAACCTCGTGGCCAATCAAACTATCAGGATGAAATGTCGGGTTATTTGACAAAATATAATAAACCCGTGCGACCTATCAATCAGCAGGGTTTCAGATTTAGAAGCAATAATTTGAGACTCAAGTTTGCCGAAAATAGACCTGGCCATAGTGTGCGTAAAAGTGAATGGACTATTAAAACAATAGTCAATGGTGACCTAATGCATTGTTTGTTCATTGGTTCAAATATAACGTTTTATGCTTGATTAAACTGCATTTCTATCGTAACTTTTTGACAGCGTGTATTTTTTACATGCAGTGTTTGAAAGCAGCATGACATTCGGCTCTACTTCCTCAAAAAGTCGGGCGTACCATCGTTAAACCAATGAAACTGTGCCGGAGGAGGGCCCACGTGGCTCGGCGTATAAAAAACCCCGAGCCGCTGTCCACAGTTGCTCTCTCGCCCCAGTCACGAAGGACCCTGGTAGTAGGCTTTGAAGGTTAAGCTTATTTCTTTGCAAGAAAAATCGTACACAAACGCCGCAATCATGAGCAGGAAATTCTTTGTCGGTGGAAACTGGAAGCTGAACGGCGACAAGAAGAGCCTTGGGGAGCTCATTCAGACCATGAACGGAGCTAAAGTGGACCCCAATGTCGGTACGTGAATTTTCAGCACCCGCTTTGCCCAGTCTCACAA
Organism: Neogobius melanostomus; assembly: GCA_007210695.1. Lineage (NCBI taxonomy): Eukaryota > Metazoa > Chordata > Actinopteri > Gobiiformes > Gobiidae > Neogobius > Neogobius melanostomus. Next base: position 169,008 of record VHKM01000213.1, on the reverse strand, counting down.
TTAAAGACTTTTACGTAAGCGCGCTGTAGTGTTATGAACGTGCCCAAGCTTTTAAAACAGGGACGCACGAGGAGTATTTAGGTCCAGTGTTGTCTGTGCCTTGTTTTGTTCGTAAGACCACATTTAGTCCTTATTTCGACTTGGTTTAGTCCTCTCTTGGGCCATTCATTGAATAAATCGATAAGTGCTCTAATATTACGGGCTCCATAATAGTTTTCTCTCGTCAAATTGCTCTCAGTTATGGATTCCACATCCTCGTCTGCACCAGAAATGTTACTGCACATTGTGGTTCAATGCTCAACTGGTAGACAAGCCTGGATCATGTCGTAGTATTGGACAGTGGGCGTGCGTTTATAGCTGCACGTAGGCCTACTCCAGAGCAGCAGACCGACAGGAGCGAGCCGCCGAGCCTTCTCTGTGCAGCCTGGCGCATTCACGGACCTCTGTTATCAAAGATGCAGCTGTCCATTGTCCTCTACATACAGATGCAGATATACCACCTATTTTGCATCATTATTTCACAAATTGATTTTTTTAAAACCCTGTCTGCATAGTTTTACTTGCCTCTTGATTGTGCTAAATATGTCAATCAGCTGTTAGTTTAGTTAATGCTTCTTATGTCCTGTTGCTGATGGTGGTTATGCAGCACATATTTACATCACGGCAACGACTGCCCACTTTCCCCTATTAGTTGCTTTTTCTTTTCTCAATTACAATTATTGACTGAGTTCCCAAAAAGTAAATCCATATACATAGGTCACACAAGATCTTGAGAGGATCTTGTTCCCATTCAAATTAAGGACCGGTTTTACTATGTATCTTTGCCACATTGTTAGTCTTAACTCTTAACACTACTATGTTTTTACAGTTTTGTGCTTTATTGATTTCTGCATTTGCAACGCTTTAGAGTCCCCTTTATTGACCTTCTACTAACCCCGGACTGGCCTCTTCAGTATGCAGCCCTGTCTGACATTTGCCAGATGAACTTGGACCTTTAACTGTCTGACTGAAATGACCTTCACTAAACCCAACAAACTGTTTTATATAGACCAGGGTCCGGTCACAAGATATAGATATTGTTACATTTCGAGAGCTTAACATTTGCAAGTCTCAACTTTTTATCGATGCAGTGGTTCTAAAGCTTTTATAATGACTGACCGGGAAAGTATTTGGAATCCAGAGTACCACTGTGATACATCAAATCAAAATCACTATTCAAGATAAGATAATCTTTTATTGCTCTCACAATGGAGAAATTCACTTGTTCCATTCGGCTCTATATAAGATCACTCGGGGTGTGCAATAGACAGGAAATGGTTTAATCGTAAAAGGAGGTATCTTATGTACAATGAGTAAAGCAAAAATCTTAAGGGGCAGAAATATAAACGATAAGAAAATTGTTATTTCCAACATGTTTATATAAAATGAATTTAATTGTATTTTAAAGGGTGGATATTGTTTTGGGTTGAGCGTAGGCTGCTAGACATTTTTGAAGTGAGCTTAAAAGACACATTACAAAGAGCTAACATAAAAAGAAATCTAGGCCTATATTTTTGTATAAGAGGCTTTTGCCAATAAAATGTATTCAAATCTGAATTGCATAACATTGTATTGTCTGTCAATAATGATGTAAGAGTAGTGGAGTTAAGTTACAGCGTGTCCACCATCTCTTGTTTGGGTTATACATTAAGCGTTTGTGTGACTTACCACATTGTGCCTCATATACTGTAAATCAGTGGTTCTCAACCTTTTGGAGCCATGACCCCCATTATAACAGTTAAAGGGGTTCGTGACCCCTCGTCCGGGTCACACAGTGAGAAATGGGAACATTAGCCTACATAATTAAACAAATTGCTAAAATAAAATGTATCAAATTATTAACAAATAATGGCACTTTGGTAAAATAGCACATACACATGCTACCATAAAATATATTATATGCTAATAAAAATATGTATATTTTATCTACATGATCTGGCAACCCCCTTGGGGGTCCCGACTCCCCAGGTTGAGAACCACTGCTGTAAATGTTAGACCCAGTGACAGGCTGTCATTAAATGGCATGCATCATACTATGTAAGGAGGCCATAATATTTTTGACTTGTGGCTGAAGTAAAGTTTCTCCAGCTCTCCCAAGGTTGGCAAAAATGCATCTCAAAATGCATCAGATTGATGCTTTAAGATATGGAATTTAAAAAAAATCTTCCGGGGGAGCATGCTCCCTGACCCCCCTACAAGAGGGGAATATTCTCCTGACCTTTTTCACCCCGAACCGTTTTCATGCCTGTGTTTAAATGTACTGCACATAAGATCATAAAAACAATAAAACAAATGCAATACGTGGCTCCATCACAACATAGTATTTAAACAGATTAAAAACAAAAAATGGAAATAAAAACACTAATAAATGTGCTGCGCAACCACCAGGACTAAATGTGACCTAAAATTAAACCTAAGTTTGCCTAAATCATGACTTGAATGAACATAAACAGGACAAGTTTCTACTTTTATGCAGAAATAAAATGGTATGAAGTGAGGCCATAGATGCACAAAACCACAAAATAACCCATTATACTGATTGAAATGGTTGCCTATTCATTTTTCCTTTTATATCTGTCGAACTCCAGTGTGGTGCTGTGCAAATAAATGATTTTCATTATCGTTTGTACACTATAATGGTTTGCTTTGCTTTACAGAGGTGGTGTGCGGTGCTCCTTCAATCTACTTGGACTTTGTGAGGTCCAAGCTCGATGCCAAATTTGGTGTCGCAGCCCAGAACTGCTACAAGGTCCCCAAGGGTGCCTTCACTGGGGAGATCAGGTAAGAGGGCTGTTTGTTAGTCTGCTTGGGCTTGGGGATGATATGGAAAAAGAACAATCTTCACACATCCCTTCACGCTTTTATTCACAGCCCTGCTATGATCAAGGATTGTGGAGTGAACTGGGTGATCCTGGGACATTCTGAGAGACGCCACGTTTTTGGGGAGAGTGATGAGGTAAACGGGGCTTGCTTTTGTGCCTACAGTCTTTACACTGGCGATTTGAAGAGACTAATTGTCATTGTACTGTGTAGCTGATTGGCCAGAAGACGGCTCATGCTCTGGAGAGCGGACTGGGTGTGATCGCCTGCATCGGTGAGAAGCTGGACGAGAGGGAGGGAGGCATCACCGAGAAGGTTGTGTTCGCTCAGACCAAAGTCATCGCAGGTGTGTAGAACCTTTTCATTCCATTGTGGCCCCTGTTTAAACCTGTGGCGAAATCCTCATGCTTGTGCAATACCCATTCACATCTTATCTTTCTACAGACAATGTGAAGGACTGGAGCAAAGTAGTGCTTGCTTATGAGCCTGTGTGGGCCATTGGCACCGGCAAGACTGCCTCCCCCCAGCAGGTAAACGTTATAAATAAAGTATTTTAGTTGTTGCGGTATGTCCTCCCAGAGTTTAAATGTGTGCTATGCTTAATAATTTAGGCTCAGGAAGTCCACGAGAAACTGAGAGACTGGCTGAAGACCAACGTCTCCGAGGCAGTGGCCAACTCCGTGAGGATCATCTATGGAGGTTGGTGTCTTTAACCGTTACATCTTTTCACCCGCCGTTTTTCTTAACATTCTTTTTCCTCTGTAGGCTCTGTGACCGGAGGGACGAGCAAAGAGCTTGGTTCACAAAAAGATGTGGATGGTTTCCTCGTAGGCGGAGCTTCCCTGAAGCCAGAGTTCATTGATATCATCAATGCAAAGGTGTAAAATGTGCACAACGGTTAACGATGGTGTTGGAGGCTTGAATCTGTTTAGGTAATTCATCCATATTTGCAGCACTTGGTCCTTCTTCCCTTTTTTTTTTTTTTTTTTTTAATAAAGACATTTTGTGCAATGGTGTCATTCCCTGCTTTACTTGTACCTTTGCTCTTTTGTTTAAAAGGGACAGATTGGCACGTTTTAACTGCACTGATAGTTGAGTCCACTGAGGTATAATCAGAGTCTGTGTGCTACTAACTTCACAGCAAGTACTACAGCTGTAAAAACAGCTTTTCACTTTAAATGGACCTGCAGTCCACAAGTTTACAGAGTATTGTGTAAACGCTGTCCGAGCTAACGTCAATCAGATTTATTTGTCTTTTTACTGTGTCATTTATAATGTTCTGTGGCCTCATCCCTGTAGACAGCAGTGACCCAGTCTTTGGCTCTTCAGAGGGAGATGTACTTATGTCGCATACATGTGTAGACTTATTTGTAATGACCAAAGGCTCATCTGAAACATAATAAACTGAGACTTTGCCAGTGCTTCAGCTTCTTCTTCTTCATAATAATAATAATAATACAGAAATCCTTTTCTATTTTTAGTTTGAAGGGCTCTTATTACAGACGGCACTATGCCGTAGCTCATCTATTTTTACCTTGGCAATGAGCCATTAAGTGCTTTATTGTCATTTACTGTACAACGAAAAAGTGTTCAGGTGTTAGTCCTGAGCTGCTGCGGCTGAGCCGCGCTGCCACTGTGTGTCAACCTGACCCGCATGACCTTGGAGGTCGTGGAAAATGTAGCACTCGGAAGAAACCTGGCTGGCTGCCCTCCGTCTCCTCTGATCCTCTGAAATGGTGCAGGGCCTCCTGGGTTTATCCCTGTTTCAGAGCGTGGTTTTCTGCACTGGTTGGCTCCACCTCCTCCATCCTCTTCCTCACTCTGCTCCACAACAGTCTTTCACCATCTCTCATTTGTCCTTTTTGGTTTCCTGTAGCACCTCTTGTGACGCCTCCACTGTGCTGCAGCTGTGGGGGCTCTTGGTGTCTCTTCAGTGTCTCAGAAGAAGAAATTTGTAGTTCTCAAATGGGTTTAGCTGATAAGCTAGCATTTTGTTTACCTTTTAAAAAAGCTGCTTTCTTCAGGACCATTTTAGACTCCCAAAGTAAACAAATCCACCAAACCTCCACAAAACACGGCAAAGACGTACAAAAGTATCCAGAAAAACAATGTGGAACACAGAAACCACAAATGCGGTTCGCAGAAAAAAGGCAAACTCAGCTGCACAAGGAGAGAGGGAGGTCGCGTCCAGTTTTCACATCGCCGTAAAACAAAGACCACTGCACAAGTTTGAAACTGTAGATATAAGCAACTGAACCTCTTAAAAGTTTTTCCACTGATGGATCACTTAAAAAAAAAAAATTCAAACATTTTCTCAGTATTGCAGTTTGTCCAGCAGAGGGGGGTGATGCTACGTAATCTGCACGTATTCAAGCGTAACGTTCACCGACAAGGTTGTCACGTTGCTTCCATGGTTACAACATTTTTGCTGTTCACAGCAGTTAGCGGGCACTAGAAACACGAGCGTGAATACAAAATGCGCTGGTTCTGGTTTGTTGAAATGTAATTATTTTCCCGATTTAAGCCTGAGCCCCTGACAGGTTTATTAATCTATTACACTACTAGAAACAGCAAATGGATCAGCCTGCGCTCACCACCACGCAGTGAACAGGTGAGTGTCTGGAGCTGTGGAACTATCGAGAGCGCAGCCACATTGAGTTTACAAAAGTAGTTTAGCTATGGGAATGATGAATACATAACATTTTAAGCAACGTGGAACAGTATTGTAGATTTAATCTTGGTAATTAACTGAACCAACGATTGATCTCATGACTGGCTGGCGCTCTTGAATGAAAACTAGTGAAGTATTTAGCACTTATCTGTGTGTGTGCTTCAGTCTGAGGGTGAAGATGAGCTCAGTGGAGGACACTCATTCACGAGAGACTCTCCTGCAGGTGCTTGACAAAGTAAACCACTTCTCTTTGAGTGCACAATACACTAACACATTTTGTCATTACATAAAATCAATAAAAAGAAGCACACAGTGGCATGATAATAACTTACATCAGGCCCTTTATGTAAACCTAGATAGAAGTCAAGGGAGGAAGATTATTTGTCTGTACCATCGTGATAAGTTTCAGTATCCATCTCAAATGGTGGAGAAACTAGAAATTAAAACTAGGCAGACTTTACAAGCCATAAATCTCACTTCTATTTGATTCCTTTTGTTCTCAGGTTGAAGGCTGTTGGAAGTGCTAAGAATACCCCCCACTGTGATGTCACCAGGCTCGTCCTACAGGAGGATACTTACATTATATTGACACACTTTCCCAAGGTGACTTTTAATGACTTACTCCCTACACACGAACACCCAGGTTCATCTTGTATATAGCACACCACATGGCTCACACAATAATGGGGCTCACACATTGGTTTTCACTTCTGCTGGCCAGGTTAAATTTCCAGGCCAAGTGGTGTTTTACTGTGAGCAGAGTTTCCGCGCTCTGATCTGGGTGCTCTGGTTTCCACTACACATAGACCGTTAACCCCAGCGTGCCTCGGATTTGTAACTTCGCCCATCCTACAAGAGCTAAAGACCATCTAGTGTTGTTATTTGTACGTTTATCCTCGAAAAGCAGTTGAGACTTTTATACACAAATGGCCTGTTGATGCGCTCCCACTGCAGTAATGTATGATAGAGTCCCTTCTGAGGCCAGGATTCCCCAGTGAATGGTTAGCGCTTTTGCTTCTCAAGAGGGTCCTGGATTCATTTCCCAGACCAGATTGGGCCCGTGTGTTGCTTGCATGTTCTCTTCATGTCTGGGTGGGTTTCTTCAGGGTGCGTTCCCCTGTCACTCCAAACATGCAGTATATCCTCACCTGACCATGAGCCTAGATCTGGAGAGATCTGGCGATGTCCTCGGGTGCTGCTCTGCGATCGCCCACTGCTTCTGACAAAATGACAGGTTGGAATTATGAGTCAAATGCAGGACGAACTTCCCTCCAAGGACAATAAAGTCTGACCTGGATTTTACTGACGGTTTTTGATCTGGTGTTGCTGCAGTTGGTCAGGTCTAAGTTCCGCAACAAGTGCCCAAACAATGAGATTAACTGACAACATGAACATCCTGAATGACCATTTTCAGTGGATTTCTTCTTCCCCGGTGGCACGGGCATATTCTAAGATGAATTGCCAGGATTCATGGACATTGTGAAAGAGTGATTTAGGAAGCACGAGACATCAGTTTCTCACATGGATTGGCCTCCACAAAGTCCAGATCTTAACCCCATTGATAATCTTTGGGATGTGCTGGAGAAGGCTTTGAGCAATGGTCACACTCTCCCATCAGCACACGATCTTGGTAAAAAATAAAATAATGCAACACTGGATCTTTTGACATGGCAGAAGCTTATTGGAACAAGGCCACTGCAAATGTGTGCTGTTTAAGCTAAAGGCGCTCCAACACAATGTTCCGGCTTATGACCTTTGTTTTTTGTTGGTCAGTGTATTTGTTAATATCTTTCTGTCAATTCATTGTACCTTCACTTTTAATATTCTCTCTTTACAGCAGGGCTGCTCTTGATTGACTAAAAATGTTGGCCATTTTATCCGCCTCTCCCTCATGGTTTGGTGCAATTTGCAGAGTCCCGAGTCCGCTGCAGTGTCCGTGAATCCCACTCTCCCTGCTCCTCTGGCCTCTCTCTGTCTATTTCTAGTTTTTTTTTTCTCTTCTTCTCATTTTTTACTATGTACTATGGAATGCTGGCTCTACAGGGTGGCTGCTGTTCGCTGGAGCAACTCAACTCCCATGTCTCGCACTCATCCATGTGTCTCCTATTAGCTACACTCGCCGAGAGAGGGAGAGAGAAAGCAAGAAGAGGAATGACAGAAAGAGAAAAGCAGGGGCGCGAGGGGGGAGGGGGAGGAGAGAGAGGAATTTGATATGCTTTGTGCATGAGTGACTTGTATAAAACAAAGCCACACCACTGAATTTACACACAAAACCAAAGACAGCATGTGCATAAAATCAACAAAACATCATATAGCAAAAAAGATTATAATTTATTTCCAGATTTTTTTGCCTTGAATTGCATCTTCTGGTTTCACAAGGTAAGTGTAAAATAAAAACCGACCGCCATACCATAAAATGTAAAAAATAATACAAATAATATGTACTGTATATAGAATTTTATCATTATCAACAAACAGACAACATTAATAATAACGATACCATTGCAAAACATAACACTAAAATTGCTGGTCTCATGCATATTTATGGTACACCCTCGAATACAAAAGAGGGCGGAAATTACCAAAAAACAGAACTGAAAATGTCACCAGTCCAGAATAAGCGCCTATAGCGACATGCGAAGACATAAAAGAGACTCTGGTACACATTCCTTCGGCATTAATTATTTTACATGAACTGTACATGACTATTGCCTTCCCTCTTATCGCATAGTCCACAATACAAACAGGACAGAGGGCTGAGTCTTCAAAGTGGTGCTGTTCAGAGCGACTTTGTGCAACATATTTTCACATTGAGTTCCATTTATGTGAATCCGTCGAAACGTTCCTGCTTGTTTCAGTGCATCAGTCTTTAAGTCCAAAGTCCACGTTTGGTCGCCATCCATTTTAGTGCTTTGTTGTGTTCTTTCTCTCGAACATTCTTCATACTGCTCTTGGTATCACCCTCCCTCACAGGGTCTTGTCGCTTTCTTTCTTCAGGTGACTAAAACACAAAGTTTATCATTCAGTATAGCTTTGTGTTATGTACAAAAAAATCACAAAGTACTGTTAACAAATCATCCAAATAAGAAAATGCATAAATTAGCTAAATGTAACCCCCATGGTCCAAATGACCACGGCGTGTACAGTACACACAGTTTATGTGTGAAAGTACCTGTAGTACTCATCCTGAGTGAGGGAGTGGTGGTGGTGGATCCACTGCTGCTCCAAGGCCATTCTCTGGATCTGCAGCTCTGCGCTCTGGGCCTGCTGCATGGCCTGCAGCTGGTGGGCCGCGGACATGGGCCCTGAGAGGGAGGACGACTGGGGCAGCTCACGGAAAGGAGCGCCTGGGAACAAGCGCAGGAAGAAAGAACAGAAAATTGTAATCAGCAGTGTCAAATATTTCCTCTGTGTTTGAATGCTTGGATAAGGAAATAAAACTGAGTACATGGACGAGGAGCCTTCTCCTCACCAAACAGCTGTTGGCGGAGCACCTCGCTGTCAGTGAGGGGGTGTGCCAGGATCGGGGTGCCAAGACTCGCTCCGGGGTAAGGAAGGCGCGCCAGTGGAGACCCCGACGCCAACGGGTCCATCAGGGGGTGAACCCCGCCCGCCGCTAGATGCCAGTGATGTAATAGAAAACACAGGACATATTCAATAGGATCAAAGTAGTGGCCAAGTTTTGGGTACAAGATACAAGATTTACATGAACAACATGGACACGTGTTTTGCAGCATTGTCAATAGAGTTGTACCTGTGTCTTGCTGATGCAGGTGCAGGTGAGAGTGGATGTGTGAATGCTGGTGGTGATGAGGCGTCACGTTGAGCATCTGAAGTCGTCCAAGGTTTTCTCCTGTTCCTCCACCAGCGCCCCTGCTGCCCCTGCACTGCCGCCGCTGCCTCCGCGCTCTCTCTCGCGCTCTCTCTCACGATCTCTGTCACGATCTCTGTCTCGCTCTCTGTCTCGCTCTCTGTCCCGCTCTCTGTCTCGCTCTCTGTCCCGCTCTCTGTCCCGCTCTCGCTCTCGCTCACTGAAAGCTGGGGCTCTCTCTCGCTCTCTGTCCCCACTCCTCTCTCGCTCATAAGACCCAGGGGAGCGGCTGGGCGTAGGGTAGTTATCAGGGGGAGGGGCAGGGGCGGGGGCAGGAGGCAGGTGAGTTGGTACTGAGCTGGGGAAAGAAGTATGTGGGGCAGTTTGATGAAGGGAGGAGGCTCCAGAGGTTGGAGGAACAGGTGGTGGAGGGCAGCAGGAGGAGCTGTGGGGGCCGATGGAGCAGGGGGGCAGCTGGGGCAGAGGCTGGGTGTGAGGGCAGTGAGGGGGCAGAAGAGACGTAGGAGCAGGGGTGGAAAGGGGCTGAGGGGCAGGGGCGGTAGGAGGTCGAGTTACCGGAGCCAGGGGTGGATTCTGGAGGTGTGGCGGCGCAGGGGGCCAGGAGGAGGAGGTGTGCCATAGATGGACACCTCAGGTCCTGCTGAACCTGGTCCGAGCAGCAGGGGGTGTGTGTGAGCACTGGCATGGGCATGAGCATGTGAGTGAGAGTGAGCGTGAGCCATAGCCAGGGCAGCCGAATCAGCCATAGAGCCTGGAGCGTAAACACGATCATCGCTCTTAACTCAAAGCCTGGCTTTAATCGATCTCGATGTGTGGGTACACCATGAGGGAAGCCAACTCCTCCTAAACCTGCACCACCTATACCCCCAGGTATATGCCCTCCTGGCATACCTGGGTGACCCATAGCTGGACCCCCTTCAAGGCCGCCACCGTACAAGAAGCCTAAAATGGCTGCAGCAGTGGCTGCGTCTGTGGGGAGGTGGTGCGGATGGGCGAGGGCATGGTTCTGAAACTGAGGAAGGAAAAAGGAGGGGTGAACATGGGGATGTCCATGGTGGACCTGTGGGTGATGCGCCGGGCCACGGCTCATTCCAAGTGGAGACATGGCATGGGGCCGAGCGTATTCACTCAGAGTCCTCAATGCCGGCGTGTCAGGACCAAGATACGGCCCACCTAAACCTATCCCGAGACTGCCCTGTGGGCCTCCCACTACAGCTGAGGCTCCACCCATAGTAGGCAGCAGAAGGGAGTGTGGGATGGAGTGAGAATGAGATGGGTGGAGCGGGTGTGTTGGAGGCAGGTGGGCGTGTGGGTGAGATGGGTGGTGGTGGTGGTGGTGCTGGTGGTGAGGAGGTTGGTGAGGGTTCACTGAAGAGGCAGAGGAACAGGACGGGTCCAGAATGATGGAGGATGACGATGGGAAGAAGAGAGAGGAGCCTCCTCGACCCGCTCCGGAGGCACTCACTTCCTTCTGCTGAGGAGAGGAATAAGAGAGTAAATTCACTCTATAGTGACATGAGACTTGAAATCAGGCTCATTCTTTTTATTACAATGTTGGTTATATGGTATTATGATACCATATGAGACATGTGTGTCATTCATTCATATGCTCACCTGCAGATGCCGATCTAGTTCGCGTTCTCGCTCCCTCTCTCGTTCTCGCTCTTTCTCTCTCAGGTCTCTGGCTCGCTGCTCCACCTCTCGCCGCGCCCTTTCAATCATCTCATTCCGTTTCTTCCACAGCTTTGAGCCATCCAGTGGGACAAACAGAACATCACTACGAGCACACGAGTTCCCACTGCCGCGGTCCAGGACCTTATGAAACCTGAAATTTAAATAAAAGTTAATACCCAGACTATTTAGACCAGACTTTGACCCACAAGAGAAGTTGCTTGGCGTCAGTAGCTCAATAATACAACACAACATAAACAGCAAACTTAGATTAATAAGAAAATATGAATGAGCTAGGCACCTAGGCAACAAAATTCAACAGTATTACACAGTTCGAGACAGCACACCATGTCCGTAGTCCTTACCTTGCAGATTGGCTGGCGTGGATGGGAATGTCCACAGGTTTGGGCTCTGGAGAGGGACTCCTCAGCACGGGAGGTGGACTGTCTCCCTCTTCCCTTTCCTCCATTGGCTCCTCTTTGATCACAGGTGTGGTAGACAAACCTGAATCTGTGTGTCCATCACCTGCATTGACTGTCGAGTTTGGCGCAGTAGTTGAAACACTGTTGGCAGAATTATTAAGAGGTGGAGGGCCTTTTGAAACACTTTGAGGAGAAAGTGACTGGGGGTTGCTGCTGCTATTATTGGACGCGCTGGTGCTGATATTGCTGGTACCCACATTGCTGTTGCCATTTGGATGATAAGTCCCGGCAAATGGGGAGTGGCTGTTCAGCGCGCCATGGAATGGGGCAGGTCTGCAGCCAGGTGAACAGCTCGAAGCCGGCAGTGACCCGGATGACGAGCCGGGGGGATATGAAGAAAATTGGTTGGTTGACGGGCTCGGCAAAGGGGAGAGGGGCGTGGGAGGTGTCTGCGCAGAGGACTGGTAATGTGTGGGGCGTGTGTTGGGCGGAGGCGGCTGGGAATGCGAACTTTGTGAGAGGGGATAGGACGCATTCGGGGGATAATGCGCAGCGGAAGAGGGAGACAGTGCCGGAGGTTGGTTGGAGCTTCCGCGATTTTGATACAAAGACGACTCCCTCTCTCTGTCTCGCGCCCCTGCTTGGTAGTGAGCATGAGGCGGGTGTTGGGTTCCCACCGGGTACTCTCTCCCTATATTCGGGGGACCACCTGACGGGCTTAGGTGGATGCCGGTGGATGCCCCAGGAGGAAAGTCCCTCTCCCTGTCCCTGTGAAAGTGTTCTGGTGCAGAGGAAGGCGTTTGTGTGGGGTCTATTGAAGGAGGGAAGTCTCGATTCGTCGAGCCTGGGGATGTGGGGGCAGGGAAGAGTGGTTGCTGTTGCTTTGGGGAGATGCAGGTGGCTCGCGACTCAACATGGTATTGACAGGCATCCCATTTGTGGAATTAGCCTGATTATTTTGGCCATTATCTTTGACCTGACCCCCAAACTCTCCCCACCTCCCTCCCTCTTTGTCTCTGGGATGGCCCGTGCTTGCTCCGTTGGGACCATATTCTCTAGACTGGCTTTGGTTTTGTGGCGGACAGTCCCTTACACCCTCTCTATCTCTGTCCCTTTCCCGGTCGCGAAAAGCCGGACCAAAGTCTCTCCTGTCAGGCCCCAAGTTGCTACATCCCTTCCCGAACTTTGGAAATCACGATTCTGACCCACAGACATACCACTTAAGTCCCTACCTCCACCTACAGTGCTATTACCTGCACTGTTACTTGTGCTACTGTTGCCTATGGGGGCTGAAACTTGCTCCCCTCTGGCTGCCCGCTCCCTCTCCACTGCAGCCACCCTGTCCCGGTCTGCCCCTGTGTATCTGGGCATGTAGTCCCGGTGGTGATGGGCAGATAGGAGGGGTGTGACGGAGCGTGGCGGGACGAGGGAGGGTTGTAAACAGAGGGGAGCTGCTGCTGCTGCACTGGCGGCTGGTGCTGATGTTGGTGTTGATGATGGTTACCCGGGTAACGGCCATATCCCCAACTCCCGTGGCAACCGGTAGGCGTGGCACCATGCCAGCTGGAGGAGCTGTAGTGATGAGGATGGGCCGTTTGCGTTTGGGGCTGCGGACTGCTTTGAGGCAAAAGAGAAGGAGGCGTGGACTGCGCTTTCTCCAAGAGTTTGTCTTTTTCAGTTTTTTCCCTCTCTGTCTTTACTTCCGCAGACAGATTTTGCCCACTGACTTCCAGGGGCTTCAGGGCAGGTGGAGGAGGCAGCGGCGGGGGCAGAGAGTGAGAAAGATTTGGACTGGTATGGGAACCGTCTCCTCCAGACATTGTGGCCTTGGTCACGCTTTGAGGACTGGCTTTGGTATTTACCCTGTTGCCCCCATCGGCACCTGCAGAACCACCGTATTCAACTTTACACACCAATTTGGAGTCCATGGAGAAATAAGACTTCCTCCCGCTACTGCTGTCGTTAGATGAATCCCGGCTCCGCGCAGAGAGGGTGAAGGGCCCGATGAGGAGCACGGGGTAGTTGGGGGCTTGAGGGAGGGAAAGTCCTCCCCTGTTGCATCAGATTCATGTTTTTCCCCATCCCTACATGCATCCTCTCTGTCTCTCAAATCTCTCAATGCTCTGCGCTCCTCTGCAGTCAACTTCCCACTGGAACCTTCTTTGCCCTTTTCTCTGTCCGTGTCTTTTTGCTTTGGCGAATCAGGGCCATCCGAATCCGAGTCGAGGCTGCCTAGAGGAGAAGCAGACAAACTCGGAGATGACGAACGATTGTCTTGGTCAATGTCCCGCCCACTGCTTAAGCTGCTGCTGCTGTTGGCCAGGCTCCCCACAGCCGAACTCCTGCTGCCTTGCGATTGGCCGTCCTCGTTGTCGCTCTCGCGGGATTGGCTGGCAGCCGAAGTCGGAGGCGGAACAGTGGCAGGAGCTGAGCTGTCAGTCGAGAGTGTAGATGTTGGGGGGTTTGGAGTAGAGGCGGTCTCCTGAAAGAAATAATTTTGAGAATTTTCAATCCAATCCACTTTATTTCAAAAGCACATTTATAAACCCCAGTTTCCAAAGCGCTGCACATAATTTATTTAAGCTCTGATTAAAACAATTAATGCAAACGAATTACATTTTGATGAATAAATAAAGCAGTAGTTAACAGGTTAATAAGATGCAACACAAACCTGAACTTTCTGTCTTTTTGGAGGGGAGACAAGATCCTCCCCCTCACTCTCTGATGAATCATGCCCTTGTGATCTCCGACTGAAGCGATTTCCAGCCAATTCTTCCGCAGCACCTCTTTGCTAGAACAACACGAGACTCTTAATTCAGCTGTGACGCTTCAGAATGCCTAATAGGGCCTTGTCTGTTTTTAGAACAAAGCTACACTCACACAAACATGCAACCTCACTGTCAAACATGTAACTGTGATGATTTTAGCTTAGCGCGCACCAAAACACACAAGTGCACCGCAAAGGCATGTCTATGGTAATCACTTTAAACATGCACCAAAAAGGGTTGGGTAGGGATTAGATTTACTTGAGTAATATTGATTGATTTTCATTAATTTATTCTTCTGAGAGTACTTTTCAAACATCCTACTTCATGATATTATTTAGAAATAACAGTTAATGCTCAACTCGAGTTACATATGATTATGTCTAAAAGTGACAAAAGTAGGACTGTGTCTGCAGTGCACCATTAAATGCAACTGAATAAAAACTGCTGCACTTATTGAAATTGTATTCTCAGCAAACAACATCAAATCTAGATGTTGCAGTTAGAGTTTTTCCCTAAATTGTGCATCCCTTTATGTTGATGATATGGAGGATAAGGATTCAAATGTTGGTCTTTCCTTCACTTTGCCTTTAAAGTATTGGTGATTCCAATATTATATACTAAATATAAAAATTGCACAATATTTTAAGTTAAGCTTGCTCGCTTTAAATCATAAATCCGACTCAATGTCAAAACAGTTACTCAGCCCAGGGAGGGGCTGGGGTCTTATTTAAAGACTGAGCTAGCTTGGGTGTAGAGTCACATTGTGACCACAGGAGCTAAGAAGCTTGTACGAATAGAAGTTGCCAATTTAAGCTTCACAACGATATACTTGAGTAATTTGTTCTAAAGCAACAGTACTCTTGGACAACCTACTGTATACTTTATTGTCCCCGTAGGGAAATTTCCTTTGCATATAGCCCAACCTTTAAAATCCCTGTGGCAACCTCTTAAGAGCAGTGGGCAATCACAGTGCATGCCTGGGTAGTCATGGTTATGGTGGAAGATTAGCCTTTACTGCATGTTTATTCAATTGTACCTGTGTAAAATATTAGACTACCACCATTTACCCTGACATCAGCACATACAGTATTTCACCTTTTTATTGCTATACCTTCATATTTATGCAAAAGTCTGGCACTGCTAGGCACCAGTACAGATTTATACGGACTTAAAGCAAATTGAAAAATCCTAAATGAAAAATGGCCAGGCTCTCACCGTTTGTCTGTCATTGCGTTCAGTTCGAGAGGGGCTTGTATGAGGGCGCCTCCCCCTTCTATCCTCACTGGCCCCACGCCTTCGCCCACTGCGCATGGGCGCCTGAAATGCCATGAGTAATAGTATAAGTAAACAGGAGGACGCTACATCAATATGCATGACAATAGGATTAAGAAAATAATTAATTCAACACTGTTCATACCGATTCCTTGTGTGTTCTTGTTTTCATGATGTCTTCCTTACGCCATCCATTTTACCACATGGGCCATAATGAGCTGCTTGAATGGGGCGCTGATGTTGATGGGTTGAAGTTGCTACAACATGAGAGCTGAAACAACAGCGTAGAGTTAACGTGCTGAACATATGGGTGAGCTGTGGTTCGTTGCCTTAAGAGTTACTGTATAGGTTCTATCCGCATTATGAGTCGTTTTGAGATATTTAGGTTGAAAGTTTTGACCACCCATTGAACGAAATGTGATGCTTTTGCTCATTGGTGGCGCAGGTGGTAGAGCGGGTCGTCTCGTGATCGGAAGGTCGTGGGTTCGAATCCCAGCTCCGCAAATGCACACTGTCGTTGTGTCCTTGGGCAAGACACTTCACCCTACTTGCCTCCAGTGTCTGCGCACATTGGTGTATGAATGAGAGTGTGAATGGTTCCTTACTGTAATGGTTCCTTACTGTAAAGCCTGATAAAGGTAGAAAAGCGCTTAAGTTGAGTCCTTTTACCATTTTACCATTAAAAAAACAACAAAAAAATGCACCAATATCTACAAAACATTGTAGTATGTTATGTACAAAATGATCCAGAAACAAGAATATGCATAAATAACTAAATTTGGACAAAAATGCAAGTTTTCCATTCTTAATTCATAACTAGATGGTAATATTTGTAATAACTATATCCAATAATATATGGATAGCAGAATTGTAGTTCATGAACAAAATATGGATAAGATAATATTACACACGAAACAATAAGAAGCAGTTATACCAATGTTTCCAAAGCTCAGAAGTAAGTGACGCAATATGCCGCAATAAAATGATTGTTTTGAGAATTATTTGAACGGCAAATAAAAGTAATTTAAAAAGAGACTGCAATATCAGTCAATGTCAGTCTGAAAGCATCATTGTATACCTCTGTTTAAATGCTTTTACTGTGACAATCGTAATGTTGATTTAGCCACAATTATAAAACATAGGGCATGAGGAATGAGATGTTTGCATTTTTTGTCCTCAAAACAATTATCCAATTAGAAAGCAGAATGAGCCCAAAGCTCCATATGCCCACAAATTGTATGGCTAAAACCAGTTTGGAAATGAGCATAAAGTGACTTTAAACTCTTAGCTTTCAAATGTCCACATATAGTGAAACTAGCAGATGATTTGATTACCAGAATAATTGGTAGATGCAGCTCTGTGTCGCACTAAAATGTTAGGTATTGAGGGTGCAATGAAAAGTAAGAAGCCTGAGGGCCAACATAAAGCACTGAGGCCCGTGATTGATCCCCAGGCTGCACTTTGGGCACTCCTGATATAGAGTACAACTGAACGGTGTACAGTATATATCTGAACACTGTGGACGTATAAGCCACTGCTGTGTTTGGGGGCGGTCAACAGTTGACAGAAGACTTGCACGTCTGAATGGCCCCTCCCTCCACTGCCACCTTCACCACAACAACCCAAACCCACTGATACTTGTGGTTAACCCCATGGCCCGGTTACAAGCCGGTGAATCACATGTTCTCATCCACCCAGCTCCATTAGGGAAATATGGCCCACAATGTCAGCCAGCAGCCTGTGCCTTTATTTGAATTGCTTTATAGTGACTGTAAGTCCAATGGAAATGCATTCAATCATGTACTACTATGATGAAACATATGATGCATATTAAATGGGTTTATAACAACTGAACACCACTAGAAACAAGTCACACTGTACAGACTCCTGTACAGTCAATTGTTTTCTGCCTGGTTCATAAAACAGACATGCTCCTACTGTGGATGAAGCGGTGTGTTCAACACGAGGCTGTGCATTAATAATTAGTACATGCTGCAGTGACTGATTCACTAGTAAGAAGACTAGAAGAGATATAGTCTACCTCATTGTGCATACTTAATATGCACACAGATGAACCACATTTGCATGGATGTAATGACTATTTGAGGAGAGTTAATGACCTGACCACCACAAGGGAAGCAAAGGATACCAGTAGCCTGCATGGCTATCAGTTACAGGTGGTATCTTCAGTCCAGAAGCGGTTCTTTGTAAATAAGGCTCATAAGACGCACGGCACCAGTATACGCTCATTCTCACGGCACATGTATTATCATCAACTAACTGAGCACTGCGTGTAATGCAAAACAGCATGCAGCAGATCTGCTTACATCACCAGCGAGGCCACTGCATCGAGGCTTTCTTCTTTTCTGCTGCGAATGTTATTGATACACATGCGGACAGTGCACCGACAGCCTGCCTCTGCACGACGGGAACGGCCCTCGGTGCCAGGGTCGTGCTCAGTCCCGCATATGCACGTCCGCCAACACAACAGCGTGCAGTTTCGAGACGCTGCACATCAGAGCAGAGAGGTAATAATGTATCGCGACTATCACCGGCCGTAGCAGACCTTTTCTTGCACAAATGAGTCATTTTTACATAAATTCCGCTAGATATTATCGCTGCAACACTCCAACAGGATAAAAATAAAGCACAAAGGCATTTTAATTAGAGTGCACCAAACCGGCCAGCAGGGACGGTGGCAAACACAGAGGACTATAAGCATCCATTTTCCTTTTCCTTACCTATAATATCCAGCGATGCGTGCTCCACTCTCACTGCCCCTGTCCTTTCTCTGTTTTGTCGTTTTATGTTGCACGTTGACACGCACACCTCAGAGCCCGGGCGTCTCTCCACGGAGGCTGGCGCAGGCTCATGTTGCAACGGTCTCCAATCATAACAATAATGCAGAAGAGAAGAGCCCCTTTTTATTCGTTGCAGTGGAACCAGGGGTGCCAAGTGAAGACTGTACAAATTGATGCGTATACCCTCGTCTCTTCCTCCCCACCCCCTTTCGCCCCTCTTTCTTTTTTTTGCCCCGCTCCCTCTAGTACCCTGACTGCTCCCCCTATTCTCCCTCGAAGACGACTTGCACTTTTTTTTTTCTTCTCCCTTTACAGCTACCCCTCCACAGTCTTACAGTCACAATTTTTTGGCAAAGGGGTGAGTCGGAGAGAGGGATGCACGTTGGGTGAGAGAAAGGGAGAGAGGAAAGGGCGTGATTTGCATAAGGGGAGGGGGGCGCCGAGAGAGGGCCAAAACTCTGAAGAGGGAGGGTCTTTTTCCTCTGCTCCCCCTGGAGTCACCTTTACTGTATGGAGAAGGTCTATAGTCCGTGTCACACAGGCCTCGCAAAGGACATAGCAGAACCTATATTATAGGTTGTGTTTTTAATAACGCTGCAATAACAAAGAACTTAACGTAAATAAATGTGTGTGTGTAAATTCAGTCTCATGGCTCCATAGAAGTCCCAGAGGTCCGGACCCCACTAGCCTTATTTTTTTTAAGAATGTCTTTGTTTGTGAATGTGAGGATTAAACCAGGACTAGGACCTGAACCGATCACGCACAGTACAGGGCCAAACCAGGCCAGGAACTGATCTAAACCAAGACAAAGCTTGGACCTAGTCCGGACCAAACCAGGTGGAAAGTAGGACTAAACCAAGTATAAACCAGGATAAAACCCAACATGGTTATCAACTCAGATCTTGGAATTCCAAATGTAGCCTAAGCTGTGGCCCTGTCCAATCTCCCCCTTTCCTT
Organism: Neogobius melanostomus; assembly: GCA_007210695.1. Classification (NCBI taxonomy): domain Eukaryota; kingdom Metazoa; phylum Chordata; class Actinopteri; order Gobiiformes; family Gobiidae; genus Neogobius; species Neogobius melanostomus. Next base: position 149,755 of record VHKM01000213.1, on the reverse strand, counting down.
CTCTCCATTTCTGTCTCTGTCTGGGAAAAGCTTGCAGCGTGTGTCCAGTGAAGCGGCTCTGCAGACCACGGACCTCCTCCTCCCTCTCTCCCCTTCGCGCAGCCCCCTGTCCCGTCTCCTATTGTGTGGTATCCATGGTGACGCACGGACGGACGGAGACTGTGCGTAAAGCGCCTGCGCGGCTTTCCCCAGTCTTCCTTCATCATCACCAGCGGCAGCAGCGCAGCACGACAGCGACACAAGCGGGGCTGCCAGGTCTGAGTCATGCACTCATTCATGGTTTGGACCTGGTTTAGAACTGTGGGTTAACGCAAATCCTAATCTGATTTCATTAGTAAGGAAAATGTGTCCGTATGCCTTTCAGATGATGCGTAATCAGCAATGTGTGCGAGAAACGCATTCCAGTCTATATGTCCGGAAATAAGCAAATATAAATTCTTTGAGGGAATGAAAAGCAACATAATCACCCCGGAGGAACGTGCAAACCTAACAACACTGTTTAAAAACAAAAAAAATAGCAAAATGAATATATATATATATACAACTTGCAATATTAATCTTTTAAGCTTTTTTTTTTTTAATCTATGTCACTCATTGTCATTGACTATTTTCTCAACAAGACACGTGAGTACAGATTAATATGTAATTTAAATAATACATAGATACTAAATAAAATTCTGCTAACAGAAAACATCAGACATTTTGTGCTCCCCCTGTCGTCAAAGATGATGTAATGACTTCTTAGTATTATTTTCATGTTTTTTTTTGGTTTTTTTTATTGCACTTGAGCTCTTTCCATAATTGACACACAAAGATATAGTTCAATTGCACACCACTAAGACTCACACGACATGGCATGACACGTTAGTATTATTATTATTATGGTGAAATTATTACATGTATTATGTGGCAACAACAGCTATAGTGAAATGTACAGTGGGTTCAGGAAGTATTCGTACCCCTCTGTTTGTCCCTGTTATTATGCTGAAAAATGGAAGCTGTACCTTTATGTATATTGGGCAATGAATGGAATTTATGAATGAAAAGTAGTTTTTACGTTTTCATATTTTCCAAGTGTTTTAAATTTCTACTTTTAATGTGCAATAGTGGGGAAATCATTGTAGATTTTACCGATAGTGAATCCTTCTAGTATAGGACTGCTACATAATAAAATAAAAAGGAAATAATTACAAAAAGATCTGAAAACTTTCTGAACTCACTGTATGTAATCGCCTTTAATGAACACCAACACTGTCTTTGCATAAAGCTGTGCAAGCGGACTCACGAGATTTTAGAGTGTCGACCAACAAAATGCATATGTTACTGCAGACAATAAGTGAATAACCACGAGACCGGGACGCTGCCGAAAACGCCTCAAACTCTCAAATGGCACTTGGGTTGCGAAAGTTGTGACCAGCAAAGCGAGCTTGATCACCCAGCTCTTCCTCAATCCTGAAGAAACAAACAAACAAACAAACAAATGTCTAGGTGAATGTGATAGCTAAAACAAAATATATAAGAAAAAGCAATTGAAGAATATACCGTTCATTTTATGTAAAGCTTGTCGCTACACAAATGCTCACCTCATCAGTTGATTGTATTTTGCCAGACGCTCTGATCGACAGGGGGCTCCGGTTTTAATCTAGAAGAGAAAAAAATCACGGAAAACCTCAGTGAACAACTGTCTGATCACGTTTGCACTCTGTATGTGATTCTTTCTAAACATACACCAAAATGTCTCGGCGTTTCTTTGGTTAATTACTCCCTATTGTGCATATTTTTATGCTAATATTGAAAATATCTCCTTGGCAACCGAGAAACTGAAATGTTTTTATAGTGTTATCTCAGAGGGAAATGTTAATAATATGTCTATGGGGAAATGCTGCAACCATCTCACAGCCTCTTCAGTCCTGGCTCAAGGAGAGGACTGCAGAGTCTCTATCGGTACAGGTTCAACTGACTGAAGGACATCCACCAGGCCGTCAGGCTGCTGAACTCTCCCTCTGCTACACACTATTGTGTCACTTCTACAGAGGCGGGTAGTACTGTGTTTAAGAAATCTTTTGACCCCTGTGCTGTGGGAATTCTGAATGAAGCAGCGACACAATCGCCAGAGAAATGGACTGAGCTGTTCTGTAATATATTTTTCTGTTTTATTTCTGTTTAAGTTTCTTTTTCTTATGTATTTTTTCTACTGGGCATGTTTGTATTGTCCCTAGTCTTGTGTTTTTATGTGTCGGTGAGCCAAAGATGAATACAATTCTATTCTATTCTACTTAGGTACATTTATTGAAATACATGTACTTGAGTATCATTTTGAGGTAACTATTCTTCCTGGGTGTAGTTTTATCATATAATACTTTTTATTTCTGCTTGAGTAATCTTATATCGAAGTATCTAAAAAAAGTAACTTGTTCCAATGTTGTAAAAAACGCCATATTGACACAAAAAACATATATGTACTTTGTGTTTTGTGTACCTTATTCTTCAAAATTACACTTTTTATACATTTTATGGCATTTTCTTTGGAAATGTCAGTATTTTCACTTAATTTTATGTTTAGTTTGTCATAATTTATGTCTTTACTGAAACATAAATCAAACGTTTATGCTCTAACAGTTTACTCACTAGTCCCATAATGCAAGTGGCATTTTCTCCATGTGCTTTTTCACTCTTACTTGAGTAATTATTTGGGTCATTACTTTGTGGGTCATAACATTATTTCAAAGTAATGTTACTCCTTACTTGAGTAAAAATTGTGGCTACTCTACCCACCTTTGCACGTGTGTGTGTCTGATATTGTTGTCTTTTTGCACCAAGGGCTTGACAGTAATGCAATGTCAATTCTCTGTATGAGCTTTGCATGTGGTCGGATTTACAATAAAGCTTAACTGAACTAAACTTAAGTATTTGAGGCAAGTGACATGGAAACTGAACTACACACTGCCTTAAAAATGTGTGTACAGGTTTATTTTATTTGAGCTTTTATATATTAGGGTTAAGGCTAGCTTTCGATTACCTCCACAGCCCTTCAAAGTAGCAGCCCCATTTGAAAAGCAAGGGTCTGTACTTGCTTGCTTTATTTACTGTACCTGACCAGTGCAGAGGCCGACCACCAGATCGGCTATAAACGTGTCCTCTGTCTCTCCAGAGCGGTGGCTGACCATGACGCCCCAGCCGTTCTCCTGAGCCAGTTTACACCTTTGCGGAGAGAAGGAACGGAGGTAAGACATTTGTCCTGCATCTATGTCGCTATCAGAACATACTCCCCTCAGAAAGGCCCACATGGTTTCGGAAATCTTATCGTCTTATTACAATTTTATAATAAGAAAACTCACGCTTTGATAGCCTCAGTCACGGAGCCGATTTGGTTGACTTTGAGCAGGAGGCAGTTACAGGCCTTGTCCTCAACAGCTTTCTGTATCCTGCGAGGGTTCGTCACTGTCAGGTCATCCCCGACTACCTGCGCACATTCACAATCCAGTGCAAAACTTGTGTGTTACTGTCAGCAGAGACATTTGTACAAGCACTGAAATTAGGGCATTATTTCTATTAACCAGAGAAGTGTAAGTCAAAGTAACACAGAATTTGGCAGGTGTTGCATTGAGCCTAGATGTGACTCACCTGGATGCCTACGGAGGATGTAAATTTGGTCCATGCTTCCCAGTCGTCCTGATCAAACGGATCTTCAATGGACACCACTGAGAGAAAAGAGTGTGAAATCAGGAAAGATAACCTATGAAATCCCTCCGTTCAAAGCTCTGCTCCTTAAACACCGCTATTAAGTGCTTTCGGTTGCAGAGGTCTTACATTACATATACACAATCCACATAAGTAATTGTCCACAGAGGCCGGAAGCACATCTTTGACGGAGAAAAGAGCTGCCTTAAACTGGGTCTTCACTGGCGCAGTAGCACATAATTAAACCTAATCAGCGGGTTCAGAAAGGGACTGGGCAAGCGTTGTATTGTTTCTGCTGCTTCCCTGCTGCCATAGGATTAATTGCAATCACACTAAAATTGCGGTTTGATTTGCAAATAGCAGATCTTAAGACTGCAATTATTAAGCTAGTCGAGTGTTCCTGTCTCCATGGGGACTTACAATGTGGAAAAACCTGCTAACCCTGCAGTAGTACCATTCTGTTCCTCCCTATAAACGTTAAAACGCTTTGTTTGTTATTTATGAATGAATTTGTATTGAATATTTTGGTGAAGGGGGCGGACCCGGGTAGTTGTTGATGAAGCCCTGGTAGATGCCGGCCAGCTCGTCTGCGCTGATGTTCCGGGCCGCGTTAGGAGGAGATTTGAAGTCCAGGTCATATTTGCCCTCGATGAAAAATTCAGACGCAGCGACGTCCATCCCGATCACCACTTTGTCTGTGAACCCCGCCTTCTCTATGGCCGTTTTGATCAGCTCCAGTGCTGGAAACACAACGTGAAAGATCAGCATCGTGGGGTTGAGACCCTATAACTAAGTAAAGAACAAAATACTGAAAACCCAATACACTTAGTTACTTAATTTCTTTAAGTGGACTGTCGTGTAGTTTGGCATCACCTTCGCTGTTTTCTTGTATGTTTGGCGCAAATCCTCCCTCGTCCCCGACATTTGTAGCGTCCTGTCCATATTTCTCTTTGATGACGCCTCTCAGTGTCTGGTACAGCTCTGCTCCCACCCTTAGAGCATCTCGGAAAGACTCCGCTCCCACCGGAAGCACCATGAACTCCTGCATGGCCAGCCTGTTTCCTGCGTGCGAGCCCCCGTTGATCACATTAAATGCCTGGGATAAATACATACATTAAAAAAGTCAAGGCAAGTCAATATTCTATTCATTTTTTCCTCTAATTTATCGATTCCCCAGCTGCCGATCACCAGAGCCCCCACCTTAGCCCTCTTTGACCTTCTCTCCTCAGTGGGAGGGATTTACAGCCGAGGAATCGAAACACCGAGGCGGCAAGGGAACAAAAATGGGATGCGGCTGCTTACAGGAACAGGAAGGACCAGGTCTCGATTTCCCGCCAGATCAGCAATGTGCCGGTATAAAGGGACACCCTTCTCTGCCGCGCCAGCTTTGCATATGGCCAGCGACACTCCGAGAATAGCGTTGGCCCCGAACTTTGCTGCGGGAAAACATCAGCATTAGCATCAGAGCCGTTTACGTTTCATGACGCTGAAGTAACAGCGCCGTGTGATTTTAGACACAGAGGGAGCTCGCCTTACACTTGTTCTCAGTGCCGTCCATTTCGATCATCATGTTGTCCAATGCCTCCTGCTCCAACACACTCACGCCCTGCAAAACAAAACACACTCCATGTCTTTTATTCAATTCAAAGTCCTATCATTTTGTGTAATTTACTTGAATTAAGACAAATACTCACTGACTCAATCAGAGCAGGTGCAAGGGAGTCGTTTATGTGACCCACTGCCTTTGTAACCCCTGGAAAACACAGTACACAGGTTTTATATTTAGTTTCTATGCAAATGCTTCATTGTACCTAAAGCTTGTTGGCTATTTTGTACGGCCCTAAGGTGACAGTGTGACGACCTATGCAAACAACATATCTGTATCTGTACTCTTACATGTGAACTATATTACAGCTCAAGTAGCTACGACACAAGGTAACATGACCGTTCAGTTCTAAAGAATAGCTTTAAAAAAGTGGAACGGGATTGAAGTGTTTTACGATTGGACTCTTTAGTGCCTCTCGCATCTAAAACCCTTAATATTAGATATGTATTGAACAAATTGTACTTGTTTTAACTGATATCGTAACATTGTTTTCCTTTAAATGTTGTATTGTTACACTAATCTTTAAAACAGGGAGCTCAATGGGCCCTCCCTGTATGAATAAATATAAATACAGTACATACTTCAGAAATTATAAGGCCTCTAAGAACCTTTTCAAATGTATGTTTTCTAATTAGCAATAGATATGTCCTATTTTTCCCCTAACAAAAATGCTGCAAGATATAGATACATTTGGAATATGTCGCATGGAAAAGTCGCTATACTCATGTTTCCTCATGTTTATTTTTAGTCGTCACCTTTGCCCTTGTAGCGGGTCTTGTCCCCATCTCTGAGCTCTAGGGCCTCGTAGATGCCAGTCGATGCTCCACTGGGCACAGCCGCTCTGAACAAACCTGACACGACAAGCAGCAGAAACACCTCCTCTTAATACAGGGGGTTGCGATCGCGTGACATCACAACAAATCTGAAGAGCTGAAATGGTTGAAACTGGGCAACTGTCAAAATGCACACGATTTTAACCTGATTTGTGGTCGGTGTCTCCTACCACAAACCACTTGAAACAAAATTTGGCACGAAGTTTAATCGAATATAGGAGAATGTGAATGGATTATACACACAGGAGAAGGAAAACACAAACATTTCACACCTTTGCTGGTCTGCAGGTCGACCTCGACAGTTGGGTTTCCCCGGGAGTCCAAGATCTCCCTGGCAACTATGCTCACTATGGACATCCTGCCTGTTCAAACATCCAGGAATAGACAATTTTAAAAACCTATCAAAATGCATCTACAAAACATGACTCTGCATTTTTTTTTTTTTTTCAAACAAGGGGAAGCCAGAAAAAGATGGCACTCTCTTCATCACATGCATGCTCGGGTCGTGACAGTGATGGAGGGACAGCATTGCAACACGATACACACACAGGATGACTTGCAATGCATGCAAACAGGCCAGGACCCAAAGAAACCACAAATCTCAAGCCTAGAGTTTCATCTATGTGGGTATCGTCCACCTGTCCAGTGCCACAGCGGAAAATGCAAACGAAATGAGAACGGGCGACAAAACATGTAGAGGGGGATGAAGAGGATGGAGCGAACAGACAAATAAGTGTTTTTTTTTAGCGTTACCTGCAGCGGATTTGGAGCCTTTAGGGAAGTAAGAGAGCAAACGGGTGCAGATGACAGCGATGGAGGAGCGGGAGGAGGAGTGGGAGGGAGAGCCAGCGTAGGGGGAGGGGGCGGTGACTCACTGGGTGATGCTGAGGAGAGAGACCAATGAATAATCAACACTCAAATGACAGAGGTTTTTTGATTGAAATTGATTTTCCTTTTTCATATAGTTTGTACAAGTGCATTTGACAGGTTAGATTGCCCATTTCAGACGAAGTTATTACAAATATTTTTAAGGCTTTTTTTTGGTAAGTTAGGAAACGGTAAGTATTTAGCATCATCATCCAGCAATACTGGGTAACGCTTTAGAATACAGCCTGCGAGTTCCAGGTGTAAGTACAGGTAACAAGAAAGTCATTACACGTGTAAGTACAGGTACTCTTACGTGTAACAAGGTAGTACAACGTGTAACTACGTGTCAAGGTGTAGTAAAGTTATTCATTTTCATTTATTTATTCATTTCATTCAAAAGTGACATCATACAATTACAACAAAACCGCCAAGCCAATACAATATGAATGAAACGGAGCAATTAATGGTGCTGAGCTATCACATAGTTGTGGCAAAAGGGAATGTGGTATTGTGCATACATTTTAATGTTGCAGGACAACAGTATTACTGTTGTGAAAGTGAAGACATGACTCCAGGCATTTTTATTGATTGTGGTTTATTTATGTTTTATAGTGAGACACAGTTGCCTGTAACAAGCAGAAACAAGAGATACAGGGAAAAATAAGAACAAGTGTCCAAAAATTATCAAGCTTAATTATCATTCCTAAGTCAGACGGAGCCTTTCTGTGCTGATGTGCAACCTATTGTTTGTAGTTGTAGGGGAAACAGGAGGAAACCTATGTTGGCACAGGAAAAACCTGCACATCTGCACAGAAAGGCTCTGACCGACTTAGGAATTGAACCCGGGACCTTCTAGCTGTGAAGCAAAAGCGCTAACCACTGTGTCATCATATCACATGTACTTATGGTGTACATGCACTTTGATAGTGTGATCATTTTTGGAGACTTGTTCTGCTTATTTTTTCTCTGTTCACTCTTGTTTCTGCTTGTTACAGGCAACAGTGTCTCACTTTAATTTACAGCCCGTGCTCTCCTGTACCTCCACATTAGTTACAGTACAGTATACATGCACATTGATAACGTGGTACTTTTCCTTATTTCGCTCTATTTTTCTCTGTTCACTCTTGTTTCTGCTTGTTACAGGCAACGGTGTCTCACTACAAAAAATAAACAATCAATAAAAATGCCTGGAGTCATGTCTTCACTTTCACAACAGTAATACTGTTGTCTTGCAACATTAAAGTTAATGCACATATTATAACACCACATTCCCTTTTGCCACAACTATGTGATAGCTCAGCACCATTAATTGCTCTTTGAATACCTTTACTACACCTTTACACGTAGTACTACCTTGTTACACATTGTTCCCCCTTGTTTCACGTTGTAAGAGTACCTGTACTTACATGTGTAATTACTTTGTTACCCGTACTTACACCTGGAACTCGCGGGTTGTATTCTAAGAAAGTCCCTGTTTATTCTGGAATATGTAACTCTCTCTCTTCCTATGTTACCTAGACTTTAGAATCCCCCCCCCAAACAACTTTTTCAATTTTACATCATAAAATTGCCACTACATTGGTGTAAAATTATGATTAATACCTACCATAGGCATTATCAAACAAAACAAACTCTAGATAATGCTGTTATATGCACAGGTATTATTTTGTAGTTTTGTTAAATGTAAGCTTTTACTCCAATTGGTAGATGCACAATGCCACAATTAACTTCCATGCATTTATTTTATTGTAATTTTACATACATTTCAGGGATTGAAATAATTTAGTTTTTAACCATCTAAACAGATTTAGGAGTTGGTATTAGAGCAGTGGATTCACATACATGGAAACCAAATATGTCGAGTTTAAGACAATATTGTGCACAGGTTTTTAATGTTTTCCAGCCAACTTCCCCAAACTGACTGAGTTTGTTAGTGACTGGATCCACAAACCATCATATTCATCAAAATCAAAACCTCTGCTTTTTGACAGTTACCATAGTAACTAACCATAGAATTCGAAGAATGAATTTGTGAATCTTTAGTGTAAGATATAAGATAAACATCTAATAAAAAACACATTTTGAGGTATTACGATCAAATCAGACACAAGCTAATATGTCAAACTATTGTTCTGTTCTGTAGTCAGTAGGTCGTTACATTGACAAAAATGACAAAACTACATTTGAAGTATTTTGTAGCATATTACAAAGCCGGACCAGACAGTGTCGCCACAGGGAAAAAAGGTCACATGCTCTATTATTTAATTGGAACACCTTTAGCTTTCATTACAGCACGCATTCCCTGTGGCATCGTTTCCAGTGTTGCATCTTGTACTGACGATGGGCGAGTGTGAGCACTGCTCAAAGCTTTGTCCAGCACATCCCAAACATTCACAATGGGTTTTTAAGCCAATCCATGTGTGAAAATGATGTCGCGCGCTCCCTGAACCACTCTTTCACAATGTGAGCCCGATGAATCCTGGCATTGTCATCTCGGGGGAAATACCCATGCCATCAGGGAAGAAGAAATCCACTGATGGAATAACCTGGTCATTCAGGGTGTTCAGCTGGTCTCATGCGTTGGGCACATAGTGTTGCTGAACCTACACCTGAACAGCTGCAGCGACCTCAGATCAGAACAGTGAGTTAAATCCAGGCGGCGACTTTTTTTTTGGTCAGGCAGTGCATGTCTGTGGGTACAAAATGTAATCATCAAAGATCTGTTGTAGGAGATTTTGATCTGTCACAAAGTATGCAGAAAACAAAGCGGAAAAAGTGTCTTGTCTTTCTGGGCTTTTGAAAGCAGCATCAAATGAAAGCATCAAAGCAGGCAGGTAGACAGGCGACAGGAGCAGTGGGAGGATGTGCATGTAAAAATAGTCGTGAATGAAATTAAAGATGCAGCACCCAAAAGGAAGGAGACAGAAAGCGAGGCCTATTCACGGAGCCGTAAGCTGCAAGATAGTCTTTTATTGGCTGCTGTAGTCTTGCACTCTGATAGTTATAAGCCGTACAAGTGGTGTCACAGAAGGGAGGGGGGAGAAAAAAATGCATTTAACTGCTTGATGAAAATAGGTGACTTATTTATTTCATGCAATACCACAGAAAGGTCTAACAAGTACATACAAAAAAAACTATTTCTTCACTCCATGACGTCTCCTTACTATTAAACGAGGTATCAATTCAATGCACGTTTGCAATAATCTAAAGTTTAATCAAACCTTTAAGTGTAATTAGTTACCAGTTTACAATTTATTTCACAAACACACGCCTTCACGAAACATCAAATGGGCTTCACGGCAGTCGCACTGTGGGGGGTACAAATGTGCAGTGGCCAACACACGTCAAGTATTTTTTTTTTTTATAAATGAAAAATGATAAATAAAGTCTAGGATAGAATGTGTACTCAGTTTTGCCGGTATGCATTTTTGGAAGTAACATAGAAATTGTACAACTGCGAGGAGATCTATTGCGTGTGCAGAGTTTCATTCTGTGTGCAATATGCTGTTAATGTATAGGCAGTCCAGTTCAAATCAAACACCACTGACAGACGGCAGAAATGACCATCTGACCGGTATGTCCCGCGACGCGTAAAACTTCTTCTTTCCACCGTTTTCCATCGGTTCACATTGTCTTACTCCTGCAAATAAAAATAAAATGAATAAACACACTGGAAAAGAGAGACAGTTACAAGAATGGAAGAGAATGCGTTAAAATGAAAGGCCCTATTTTAATCACACTTTTAGAATACAATACACTTTTCAGGTTTAATAACTAGGGAAGCACCGATCCAGGAAAAAATATGGTATTGGGTATCCATTCCAAATATCCGATACTGAACCGATACTCATTTTAAACAACACAACTTTCATCAACTACATCTGCCTTTACACGATCCAAGTATAGTCACACAAAATTAAACATGTTGATTTTCTAAGCGGATAAAAAGGGGAACTATATTGCAAGGCGTAGTAATATCACTACGCCTTGCAATATAGTTTTATAGGCTCATGTAACTAGGGCTGCAACTAACGATTATTTTGTAATCGATTAATCTATCGATTATTTTTACGATTAATCGAGTAATCGCTTGGCTGTGAATTGTGTAGAAACATTTTATTTTTTCATTTTTTTAATCACAAAAAGCTAAAGTGGCAGCACTTGAGGACGTATTGATGGCGTAAACTTAAAGTAAATGTTTGTTGGAGGCTCTTGGCACTAATTCTGCTTTCTGATAGGATGAGACAGAGATTCATGAAATTTACAATGTACAAAACACTACAGACCCCAACTATAAAAACAAAGTAGGTTTTCATCAAAAATACTACATTTCATGTCATTTTTGCTCTATTTGAGTCTGTGTGAACCAGAAAACGATTAATCGATTACTAAAATAGTTGTCGACTATTTCATTAATCGATTAGTCGTCGATTAATCGATTAGTTGTTTCAGCCCTACATGTAACCATATTTAAATAGGGGAAACGTGGAAGAGCTTGGTCGCTTCTAACTTCACCTTTGTTTGGCTCCATAGAGGAGAGGAGGAGATCTGTGCTCTGTTTGCGTGACTGAGGGCACGCGTAGACCAAACAGCTATGCATCAACTCGTCTAAGCTCAGGTAAGAACATATCTCAGTATTTAAAAATGGTGGCCTGCCTCATTTAAATTGGAGAATTCAATTGCTGAAATCGTACTTTTGTAATAATAATAATGCTTTTTTTAAATTATTATAAATGAGGCAAATACAAACAAATCAGGTACAGTGTAAAGATTCTAAAAGAGGCTGCACAAGAATAATTAAATAAAAACAACAGGAGGAACATGGGGCTTGTTATAGATGACATTTTAAATACTGTATACAGCAAATTACTTAACGAGTTTGTCTTTAACCTCTTAACATCCACCTGAACTGAGCACATTATCTCTAGTTTAGCATTACCTATATCTGAAAAGCTTCTTGGAAAAAAAGCATCAAAATAGCAACAAAAACAAGAACAAGGATGAAAACACAACTAATAAGTATAAAAAAGTGACCAAAAAAGCCTCAAACGGGCGACAAAAATGTGACAAAAACTCAACAAGAAAAGTGGCAAAAACAGAATTGAAAAGCAACAAGAAAATGACAAAAATGATTAAAGTGCAGCAAAAACTCAACAAAATAGTTGCAAAAGTGAGGTGAAATACAGTGACGACAACACAGCAACACCACAAGGAAGTTTATATCAGTTTTGTTGGTCTTAGCTTTCAAATGAGCCGTCACTCTGGCCTATAGGCTGTAAGCTGCAGTCCAAAAGCTTTTAGATTTGGGTAAAGCCGAGATGGAGAAAATGCACTCGGTTAAGAGGTTAAAAGATTCCAGTTCTACAGCGTCCTTGGTGTCAATCAGTAGTTAAGAGTTATAATAAAGTTTCAGCTCATTCCTTCAATGAGTAATGTTAGGTTGATTAGTTTGCTGCTAGCTTTTTAAGACCCAAAGCTGGGAATGCTGTTAAAGAATAACTGATAACATATATGTAACGATCACGTTGTAAAGATCAGATCAGTTTATGTTGCGTGTTGTTTATATTAATGCAATCTAAAAGCCTGTCATATAACCGAGGATGTATAAAAGTCCAGGGATCCTCATTTGTTTTTCCATTACAGTTTATTAATAGATATAATTGATATGTAACATCTAGGGCTAATTACTATATCGACTTATCGTTCAATATAACAGTTAAACAATATATTTTGGGCTCGATATTTATCGTCTATGCATTTATTAGCATTTCCCCCAATTTCGTCTTTGTAAAACTTTGATTTCTAACAGAAGCAAATTGAATTATATAATATTTCATGTTTATTGCAGCTTGTGTGGTATTTTAGGAAATGATTATGTTTTAGAACAAAGTTTTACTGTTTTACTTATTTTTATGACAGTATCTAGTATCATTAGAGTCAATATTATCGTTTATCGCAATACTTTCCTGCCTCAATATATTGAACTTCAAATTTGTTATCGTGACAGGCCTAGTAACATCTCGTTTGCAAGAAAAGACAAGAGTTTATGGATCTCACACTGGAGAAAAGAGAACCATTGACTTTTTTGTTCACAGCAAGCCACTTCTAAGAAAGTCTCTTGGTATCGGTTGCTATTGGATATCGGTAGATATTCAAACTGCCAGTGTCGGTATCGGAAGCAAATAAGCTGGATCGGTGCAACTGTTTATAACCCACGTAATCCGCCAACCACTTCTCTTGCTGTCCGCCAATAAATTCAATCCTGGCAAAGTCACATGACTGAGAAATATAGCATAGGAACTAAAACAATCCAATTGTTGTGACTTTGTCTGATGCATTTTGTAGGAGCCACGGTTTTGGATTAAGGGGCCACGACCTGTCTCTGTTTCAAACACAAAGGGCTTCAAGGAAAACAGTGTACGTATGGAGTGATGTGAGGCATAATAAATAAGACCAAAACATTGGCTGATATGCTTTAAAGAGGAGGCCAAATAAAGACCGATCAATCAGCGAAAGAGAATGTTTTAAAGTTCCACAAGGAGCAAAAACTTTGCTGAATTACATTGTATGTTAGTGTTACAAAACAACTCCCGGCATATTATGGAGCCTTTACATTAGGTCTGATGCAAACATTTGGTGGCATACCTTCACCAGTCGTAGCGTGGGCGAGGCTGGTGCTGATGCTGGCGGTGTCTGGGGGACTCTTGCCTGTGGCCTGATGGGGATTCGGAGCTCGGGGGCGCGGTGAGGGCCAGCTGCTGTCCTCCTGCGCGACGGTCACGGTAGTCCAGTGCTCTCGAGTTTGGCCCAAATCTGCCCGTCTGAGTCCTCCATTCGTTGTCAAAAGCCGCAGCCTCGGCTACAGACAAAACAGAATAGATTACTTAAAGCGCACTTATGATTCTGGAAAGGAAATACCTATAAAAGTTCATCCCCTGTAGCCTTTCAGAAAAGTCTACAGGAGTTTAAATATCCAATAATTTGGATAATAAGTAGTTCTTATTATCCAAATATTTTTTACCATGCCGTTACTGAAAGTGTAATTAGATATGGCACGTCTGCTTGGTTTGGTAAGTTGACAGTCAAAACAAAATCAGAGCTGACTAGGTTCCTGCGCCCAGTACAAAAAGTAAAACGAAGAAAAGAATATCCATCACTCCCAATATGAGCTGCTTCCATTCAGACAACGCTATGGATTTTCAATTAAAAACAGAGATAACTTAACAGGTGAACCTCCTGAACATAGGCCAAAGAGCAAAACAGTGCATTCAATACAGTGTCAATACAGTCAATTTCACAGTCCTTGTCATAATGTCCTTGTATTTTTTTATGTGGCAGCCTGTGTGTCCAAGACAAATCTTGAATGTTAAGGTTATTAGCTACTCTAATAACCATAACATTCAAGTAGGGTTCAAAAAGTCTTTTAAAAAAGAAAACCAAATGGATAGATGAATGGATGGAAACATGAACCCAGATTAAAAGGTAGAGTTTACTATACTTATGGTAAAATCAAAACGGCATACTTTTTTGTCTGCCTTTCGATTTCCTAAAAACATTTGCACCTTTTAATCACTTACCTTCATCCATGTTAATATAGTCTTGTCGTTCCTCTCGGTCCCCGGTGCGGCGGTTTCGAGAGCGCGCCATTATATGAGCGCGTTCTCCGATGTGATGTCCGATGGCAAGTCGTTCGAGGCCACTCTCACTATCTCTCATTGACTGGCAAGTTTCCCGGATCTGAGGAAACGAATTCATGAGAAATAAGTCGGACAATATATAAACATAATGCATGAATAATGTAGTGAGAACTAGGATTTACAGTGCTACGGAATTGATTATGTTGTGGCAATGGAGTGGCGGGAATTTGCCCTGGTCTGGGATGCACTTACCCCGCCTGGCCCTGTCCGCGTCTCACTGGTTTGCTGATAGACTTTAGGAGCTCCGGTGTCTGAGGCGGAGTACGAAATCACAGTTGACGAAGAAAACGTCTGACAGTTTGGTGAACCAGTCATTCTATCCTGTAGAAAAAAAAGAATAAGACTTTGTCGGTTCCTGCTTCACCGCGAAAGACACAATATTGAAATGTGAAGAATCTCTTACCATATTTCCCATCATGTTTCCCATCATGTCGAACATATTCATGAATCCTCCACCCTGCAGAAATACAAAATCAAACGTTTAAGCCATCAAAAACAAACGATGTAAAAACAGGCAAGAAAGTTGTGTAGTTCTTCAATTTGACACATTTTAAAGCACTACCATGAATCTACAGGTGTCTTTCTTTCTTTCATCCAACCCAGTCATGCCATAATCCCGCCCCCTACATTGTTCTAACTTTAACCATGACCCATCCCTAACTTTAATTAAAAAATATATATATACACACAGTACAGGCCAAAAGTTTGGACACATTTTTTATGTATTGGCTTTTCTTTATTTTCAACATTATTAACACACTATGATTCTCACTGTAGGCGTTAAACTATGAATGACCACATGGGATTATGAAGGAAACAAAAACAGGTGAAATAACTCCAAATATGTTTTATATTCTAAATTCTTCAAAATTGCCGCCCTTTATTCTTGGCATTTTCTCATTGAGCTTCATAAGGTCGTCTTTTGAAGTAAGTTTTCAACATGTTTGAGAAGTCAAAACCATTTCTGGGACGACATCGTGAAGCTCACTGAGAAAATGTCAAAAGTGTAAAGCAGTAATCAAAGCGAGAGGCGGCCATTTGGAAGAATTTATGTCAATGTTTTTTGTTGTTTAAAACACAATGAACGACTTCGGTGAGACTCTACCATGGAAACAGTTTTGAAATGAAAGGAAAAAACATAACAAAAGTGTGTCCAAACTTTTGGCCTGTACTGTATATATTCACTTAAAAAGCTTAACTTCGAGTGTCGTTCAATGAGAATTTGCAGAGGCATAGCTTATGGCTCAACTTCAAAAGAATTGAGAGTCTACGTTCTGTCTACTATGGTCTACTACTTCCTCATCATACACACAGTCAGGTGAACACTTCAGCGGTGGTTCTCAAACTGTGGGTTAAGGTGCTTTATTTACACAACAACTGTACAACGAAATGTGTCCTCTGCAGGGAACACACCAGAATTAGATATGTGGCTTAGGCCAGTGAAGCTGTCAAGTTACAGTATATGAAATAATGAGGCATTATTTTTTTCTTCTTCTTTCAAACCATATCAGATTGAGAAAAGTGATAAAAAAAGATTCTTAAAATATTGGGACAGAGCACATAAGTTGTATGATAAAGGTTGTGCAGACCAAATTACCTGGTCGACATAAAATGAAGAAATATAGTTCAGGCCTGTCAAAACAACAGTGGTAAATGAAAAGTGGGTCTCAAACAGTGGGGTAGGGCCCAAATTGAGGTCATTATATTATTCTGCCCAGAACCTACCTCCCCTTATTATACAAAACCGGTCTGACTTGGACAGTAAATTGGTCCACTTTCTGGTAAAATACAGACATATATTGGACAATAGGCATCACCAATATTATAAATGATTGGGATCAGCATTTGTGTATTTCTTTCCCTTTTGGACAACTCTTATACCAGAGATTTCCCTCAGTGTTTCAGTGTTTGATGCACCTGTCCCAGTGAAAGGTGTGCAAAGTTAGCCCTTTTTAAGACAAAACTAAACAACCAGAGGAGTTCACCTTCTGCTATCTGAGAAAGGGGAATAATCACAGTATAGAAAGAACATCTCACCATTCCCATCATGCCAAAGGGAGTCAGTGGCCCAGCCTGTCTGCGTGGTGCAGGCCGGGGTGCCTGTATCTGAGGTACAGCAAGAGCAAAGGGGTCCATGCCAAAAGGATCAAACATGCTCCTCATATGTTGTCTGTGAGCAGCAAATGGATCCCTGAAAGAAGCAAGCAGGACAAGAGCAAAAGCGATTTTCAAAAGTGAGCATTAATAAGGTAACAGGTGCATAAATAAATAATGCAATATCTAATGCCTTTGCAAATTATGTTGCAGGTGTTGTGAAGATGATGTCAAAGAGTATCTCTTAAGAGTACAACTGATTATACCCATTAATGACATTTTTGGTCATATTCTATTGTGAAGTGACAACCTATAAGTGACTAAATGTTAATCACTGATTTGTGAGGTCTGTATGTCACTGAATTACAGCCTGTCAGTGACTGTTGTTGCTTTATGCTAGTAGTAGGTGCACTGTAGGCCCCCGCAGCTGGCTTTGTAATCTTCACTTTAGCTTGGCACAAACAACACGGTCTGCTCACATTTAGTCCATGGTGGCACTGTCTTATACATGAACATAAAATACGGCAATGTCACAAAAGTTAATCGCTGTACTCACATCATGTAGGGGTCTTCATCCACGTCATTCAAGTACCGAAACATACTGAGATTAATCAGCTGGCTGCAACTAGCCAGCTAGCGTTAGCTAACACTCGTGTTTATAAATCTGAAATAAGAGGACACAACAAAACACTGCAGACCAAAGTGAAACGACCCTCTGATCTCTGAATGTAATACACTGGTTAATTGGTTTATAAGACAGTCTCTTTAGCCTGCCTCTTCTGGGAGTAGTTTCCAGAAAGCTGGAGAAAACACAAAAACGGAAGTCAGCGTTTTGACAAAGAGAAGCCACTGCTGGTAAAAAGCTCTCGGCAAAAGCAGCACAGCAAACATCCACTTGTCCTACAAAATAAAACACTTCAGATCCTAGTTTATCCAACAGGTGGCGCTGTTTCCATCCCGTGTACGAGCGCCTATACTGCGCATGCGCCCACAGCAATCAGCCCAAACCCGGATGTAACCAACGCCTAACCTGTCCGAGGAAAAACGGTAAGAAAAGTGATTAATCTATCATCAAATTTACAAACTAAGGTCAGGCAGATAGTGTGACATTGTGGGGAAAGTGTCCGTAAAAAGTAAAGACCAAGATCTCATGTCAGCACTGTTTTAATTCCTGTTTAAACACTATTTTCACAAGCGTTGACTTATTTATTTATTTTTCAAACTTTTTAAATCATAGACTGTGCAAAATCCTACTTTCTGTAGTTACCCACGCAACTGTGCATACACTGCACTCATTTTTACGTTTCATTGAACTGTATAAAGTTGTCCTTTTTATCCGTTTTTAAATGGCTAACTCCAATTCAGTCATTTTACAGGATTTATTTATTTATTTAGGTATATATTGGCAGTCAATCCATAATAAATACAGGTCTGCTTTGCCTTTCAAAATCAGTTTTTAGACTAATAGCTAGATTGGTATGTAACTTATGCGGAAGTGAGCTGCTGTCACCGATTTGGTTGGATTTCCACATGCAATAACAAGTCCACTGATATCATTAAAACTTAGTGTGAGCGATAGCCTTCGTCATCCTTGAAAGTTAAGGCCGGGGCCATGCTCAATGTCTTCTCCCTTTAAATTAAATGGTAATTTAAACTAAATTTGTTCCAGCTCTCTTATTTAGCAGGATGTGTGAGCCAGTCACTTCCTTCCTGTGTCTGATGTGTTAAAGCTTGCCTTGTAATCATTTCCGAATTTGTTTGTTTTCAACAGATGCAGACCATAAAGTGTGTAGTGGTGGGGGACGGTGCAGTTGGAAAGACCTGCTTGTTGATTTCCTATACGACAAACAAATTCCCCTCTGAATATGTGCCCACGGTAAGTGCATGAGTACATGGGTCAGAAAGTTTTAAAGTATGGTTGAACATGAGAAATGAATGGTTTTATACAATGTAGGTTCCATAAATATTCAACTGGCTCTTTGTGTCAACCAAACCTGACATATTGTACTGTTCCCCTGCTTTTTCAATCTGTTAACTGTCAAGTATCAAACCAACCTCACCAAGGTAACAGGAAAAATCATAGGACTCCCCACACCAAACCTCAAATATCTAAATAAACGGGCCATTGGACTAGCATTAGAGCAGGACTCCACACACCCCCTGCACACTCGCCTCACCCCTCTGCCTTCAGGACGGAGGTACAGGACGCTTAGATGTGGGAAGGCTCGTTTTAAAAGAAGCCTAATCCCGTCAGCCATCGAATTTCTTAACAACAGGCCCCGCTGAGTGTACTCTATACTGTTTGTTCTCTGTTGTTCTGTCTGTCCTTTGGCAAACATGCACTGTGTACGTGAAAAAGAATTTCGTCCCGGGGACAATAAAGTCTAAAACACCCAAACATTTTTTATATTAATTAATTTGTAAAAGTGTAGTCAATTCCCAATAAGCAAAGTGTGTAGTGTAATCAATAAAATAAGCAAAATAGGCCAAATCAGGGGTCCCCATTACGTCGATCGCCTGTGCAAACCGGGTAGATCGCGGAGGCCACTCCTATCACCCAAAAACTGTCACGGACAAGCACGAGGGACTCAAGCTACAAACAGAATAATGACTGTCACCGGCAAAACACCGGCGGCATTTCGGATGCATTCCTTTAGCTGCGTGCACGTGTGGCCACCTGTTGCTGCAGTAGCTCCATGTGCACGCGAGAGAGATACTGTCACTCACCACTTGGGGGCGGAAGAGAGAGAGGAGGAGACAGGTAGACCCATATAATGCGTCCCTTCTACCTGTTCACTCACTTTCTGTCCTCCTTGTAGTTTATTGTTGTTCAATGTGAGCCAAAACAGCTGACTTTGTTTAAGTCTGAAGTTACCATGGAGCTCCTGTTACTCACCAAGACTACTCAAATAATATTTGACGAGCAATAATATTTATTTGGGGAAATATGACCCATCTTTGACATTTAGTTCAGATCCTACAATCCATAAAAAAATCAGCTGCATTAACGATGCCAGAATATAACATTGTACCGCTTTATCACAAATAATTGTTCATAATAATTTGCATTCCAAAGGTTGTCTTATTGAAAAATGAATAGCAATGAGTGGAACAATATTTAACCTTGTGAAATAAGACACCCATAAACCCATATTAAAGGATAACAGATATTTTTGTTTATTGAGCACCCTAATGTTTGTATCCACTATCTCAAAGGTTTTTGACAATTATGCGGTGACTGTGATGATTGGAGGAGAGCCCTACACACTTGGGCTTTTTGACACTGCAGGTACATACATTATTATTATTAGTTACATCTTTTATGATGTATCGTATAATTTTGCTTTCATGTCTCGAGCATTTATCCTATACCTGACATGTGACATGTTCCCTCTTAGGTCAGGAGGATTATGACAGACTGCGGCCTCTCAGCTATCCACAGACCGACGTGTTCCTCGTGTGCTTCTCTGTTGTTTCACCTTCATCGTTTGAAAATGTCAAAGAAAAGGTTTGCATTTTTCACCCTTTTTTTTTCGTCCAATAACTTTGTTTGTCCGTAATGGTACTCAACATGGGGCAGGACTTTAGTTGCTGTTGGAAAACTGTGATAGGGAGTTTTTCTCCCATCTTTACCAGGAAAATATCTAAATGTCTGAATACATTTAATCTGAGGCTGAAAATGAGATGATGGCTCAGTGGTTCACAGACAGTGTTGGGGAGTAACGGAATAAATGTATTTAGAATACTCCTTTCTCATACTCTCTCATTCAAGTGTATTTAGAATACAGTTACTTTCCTAGTATCAAAGGAATACATTGCAGTTAATTAATCATTCAGTTTCATATTCATAAGCAGTGTTTGGAATAACGCCGTTTAAAATAACGGCGTTAGGTAACGACGTTATTTTTTCAGTAACGGAGTAATCTAATTAATTACTCTCCCCGTCGTTACAACGCCGTTATCGTTACTGGGTAAACAAAGTGGCACGTTACAATTAGACTGAATGAGCGCCGCGGTGTCGGCTCACGCAGCAGGAGCAGCGGAGAGGGTGGGCGGAGTCTCACAGAGTCTGTGCAGAGTGTTCATGCTCTCTGCTCCAAAAACTACGTGTGTCCCAGACCCGCGGCTCGTCATCACCACAGCGCGGGGAGAATCGATCAGTAGTGTTGGAACTTATTTTTTACCCAAAGACGCGTCTTCCCCCCCCCCCTCCCTCTCTCTCTCTCTCTCTCAGCGCCTTCTTCTCTCGCCGCTCTCCACTCCAGAGCTAACTTTCTGTTAAGGCATTTAACCTTATATTTGCTGATGACTGTTTTCCGTTTTGCCTGATGAATGAACGGAGAGACTTGCACAATGCCTGTGCGTAAAGTCTGCCCTGATCGTTGGCACGTTTCTTTTACTCCTGTTCCTCCTCATTCTCTGTGAATACAGCTGTATTCCTACATTAATAAAACAGCGACGCAAATACTGGTCAATACCATTCAGTCACAGAGGCTTCCCCCCTCTCTACCACCCATTCAGTTACTATGAACATCTTTTACATGATAGTACATGAATACAAACACCTCTGTCTGTTCTGCTCATTTCAACTGACTTTTGAAAACTGCAAAAAAAAAAAAAATCAAAATTTGATATAAAGCTTTTTTTTTTTAACAGTAACGCAAATAGTTACTTTCCCTGGTAACGAGTTACTTTCATTATAGAGTAATTCAGTTACTAACTCAGTTACTTTTTGGAACAAGTAGTGAGTAACTATAACTAATTACTTTTTAAAAGTAACGTTCCCAACACTGTTCATAAGCATATTCATAGCTGTAAGTTATTTTGGGCTGTGGGCATTTGCAAAGTGCTTTAATGCATTCTGAATTAGTGGCAAATAAGTTTGTAACGGGCGATGATGTAGCAAATGTAGCAAGAAGGTTCCTGGTTTGATTCCCACCTGGACGGGGCCTTTCTGTGCGGAGTTTGCATGTTCTCCCCGTGTCTCCTATCACTAAAACATGTACAATAGATTCCCTCTGGGCCAGGACTCCCCTGAAAAAGAGATTCTTAATCTCAGTGGAACTTTCCTGGATACGTTACGGTAATGGTTACGGTTAAGGCAAGTGTTCAGTATTCTGTAACTAAGTACAATTTCAAAGTGTTCTCCCCAACACTGTCCACAGATCCAGAGGGTAGCAGTTTGATCCCTGGTTCTGACTTGTGTACGTTTGTTGTGTCCATGGGCAAAAGACTTAATGTGCATATGACGCATTAGACACAATTTAAAACATAGTTAAAGCAATTATATTATATTATATTCGATTTTGCTAAAAATGTTACCTAGCTTTCTTTATTTTGACCATTTTTGTGATGTTTACAGTTTTACTTCCTTATTGGAAACTGACAGGAAGTGACATAGATAGAAGCAAACAATTTTAAACTGTTGCCATGCCAACCGTGTTATGTCAATGGGAAATGAGTGAGTCCAACTGCTATGGAACTTTATCTCTAACTATGTCACTTCCTGTCAGCAGCTTAAAAATTCAAATCACTTTTCTTCCCAACATTTCTTCATTAAATTTGCTGCTTCACTGAACTAAAATGATAATTATAACTTAACAGATGTTCTCCATCTAAATTAGTCATATTTTTCAAAGCATTAAAACCTGTCAGATGCACTTTAACTCACCCTGTCTATGCATGAATGTACAGTATGAGTGAGGAAGTGGCAGGTGGTGCAGAGGCCTCAGTCCAATCAGTCCAATGTTGAAATATTTAATTGAAAGTTATACAGTACAAAGATATCAGTGCATTTAGAACCATTTTCATACTTTGCATATTTTCTTTCATTGAATAATTACATTTTAGTCATTTGTTTCCCTATAGTTGAATTTACCTTTGCTGTACTATTAACTATTTTATAAAGTAATTGAATTGAAATTGGAAATGTACTTACTTATGAAACTTACGCTATACATTATTAGGCAGTGAAATAAAGCTTAATTATTGTTCAGATTATTGCTTTTTTCCCTTAATTTCCCTTTATTTATTTTGCTCATTATCCAACATTTTCAGTGGGTTCCAGAGATCTCCCATCACTGTCCCAAAACGCCATTCCTTTTAGTGGGGACTCAGGTCGACCTCAGGGAAGACAGTAACACCATTGAGAAACTGGCAAAGAACAAACAGCGCCCCATAGCCCCTGAGAATGGAGACAAGCTGTATCGCGAACTGCGGGCTGTCAAATATGTGGAGTGCTCCGCTCTCACACAGGTAAGTTCACTTGGCACTTTAAAGTAGAGTTTAATAGAGTGGGGTTGGGTCACGAAATTATCATTTGATCGCGAGGCGTATAAAAACAGACCGGTCGCCTTCATCATTGAAGCGGTGCCATGCCATTAGTTCGACGTCTCATTAGTCCGAAAATGTGCCATTGAGCAGAGCTGCCATTAGTCCGAAATCTCTCTAACCCAGTTGTGTTGTGGATTAGAGAGCCATATACAACCCCTTGCCCTAACCTTAAGGTCAGTGGACTCTTGCCTAAACCTAACTTTATTTTTCGACCCCTACTCAATTGGACATTTCGGACTAATGGGGCCTCGGACTAATGGGCCGACCCCCCTTGACGCTGTACACGCATCATTGTATTGAGCTGCGTCTAAGAAAGTGCAACATCTGCAGATTTTCATAAAACCCTGAAAAAAACCTGCGCATCACTAATGCCAGCAGTAACTATTATTATCATAGTTTGACACCAGTGAAGAGGAAATTATAATGAAGTTCTGAAAAAAGGTAGAATTTACATTTTATTAAACAGAAGTGACTTACATAGGCAGAGGGAGAGTTCCATCCTTAACAGAACTGCTACTCGTTCATGTACAGAATGTTTGCGCATCAGAAAAAAATGTCTGAAGATTGAAAACTAGGTAAAGTTTTGGTAACGCTTTAGAATACAGCCCGCGAGTTCCAGGTGTAAGTACGGGTAACAAGAAAGTAATAATTACACATGTAAGTACAGGTACTCTTACAACGTGCAACAAGGGGGAACAATGTGTAACTACGTGTCAAGGTGTAGTAAAGGTATTCATTTTCATTTTTGTATTTAATTCAAAAGTGACATCATACAATCACAACAAAACCGCCAAGCCAATAGAGTATGAATGAAACGGAGCAATTAATGTGCTGAGCTATCACATAGTTGTGGCAAAAGGGAATGTGGTATTGTGTATATATTTTAATGTTGCAGGACAACAGTATTACTGTTGTGAAAGTGAAGACATGACTCCAGGCATTTTTATTTATTGTGGTATATTTATTTTTTATTGCCTGTAACAAGCAGAAACAAGAGTGAACAGAAAAAAAATACAGTAAAACAAGGAAAATTACCACGGTATCAATGTGCAATGCATGTACTGTAACTAATGTGTAGGCACAGGAGAGCACGGGCTGTAAAATGAAGTGAGACACAGTTGCCTGTAATAAGCAGAAACAAGAGTGAACAGAGAAAAATAAGAACAAGTGTCCAAAAATGATCAAGCTTAATTATCATTCCTAAGTCAGACGGAGCCTTTCTGTGCTGATGTGCAACCTATTGTTTGTAGTTGTAGGGGAAATGGGAGGAAACCTATGTTGGCACAGGAAAAACCTGCACATCTGCACAGAAAGGCTCTGTCTGACTTAGGTATTGAACCCGGGACCTTCTAGCTGTGAAGCAAAAGCGCTAACCACTGTATCATCATATCACATGTACTTATGGTGTACATGCACTTTGATAGTGTGATCATTTTTGGATTTTTTTTTTTTTCTGTTCACTCTTGTTTCTGCTTGTTACAGGCAACAGTGTCTCACTTCATTTTACAGCCCGTGCTCTCCTGTACCTCCTGTACCACAGTATACATGTACATTGATAACATGGTACTTTTCCTTATTTCGCTTTATTTTTCTCTGTTCACTCTTGTTTCTGCTTGTTACAGGCAACGGTGTCTCACTACAAAAAATAAACAACAATCAATAAAAATGCCTGGAGTCATGTCTTCACTTTCACAACAGTAATACTGTTGTCTTGCAACATTAAAGTTAATGCACAATTTATAATACCACATTCCCTTTTTCCACAACTATGTGACAGCTCAGCACCATTAATTGCTCTTTGAATACCTTTACTACACCTTGACACGTAGTCACACGTAGTTACACACTGTACTTCCTTGTTACACATTGTTCCCCCTTGTTTCACGTTGTAAGAGTACCTGTACTTGCATATGTAATTACTTTCTTGTTACCCGTACTTACACCTGGAACTCGCCGGCTGTATTCTAAAGCGTTACCAAAGTTTTTAGCGCAAAAATGAAATTATAGTTGCTATTTGAAAAGTTTAGTCTAACTTGCATAAGCACTTAAACATTGTATTTTATTATAAAGACCATTGTTTTTTGTAATGTTCTCTTTTTTTCCCCTCTTCCACTAGCGAGGACTGAAGAACGTGTTTGACGAGGCCATATTAGCTGCATTGGAGCCCCAGAGCCCAAACCAAAGAGAAAGTGCATCCTTTTATAGATTATTAGTAAAACAAACTAAACTGCTGACCCTTTTTAAAGAGTGGACAAAAAGCAGAAAGGAGGTACCATACGTCTGTGTTTTCTTTCGTGTACACTATCAGTGCCTTGAAAATACCTTGTCAAAATGCTAAAGGAGCTGAGCCTTTGCAAGCAATAAATACAGTTTAAACTCTCAGTGTTTCATCATAAGTATAATGGTGGGGCGGGATCCCCTCCCTATCGGAAATGCTCCATCCTTAGATGATTTTAGTTTGGGGGAAAAAGTCTTGGGCTTGACTCTTGACTTGTATATATTTTTATATAGCTCTTTACACATTCAAGGGGAAATCATATCCAATGTGGTACTTGATTAGCTTTCATTTGTGTTTTCTGAATAGGCTGCGTTCACGACATTCTACGATTTGATATCATTAGTCAGGTGGGGGCTTTGGGTGAAATCTAAAAACAGACCATCTTTTATGT
Source organism: Neogobius melanostomus (assembly GCA_007210695.1). Classification (NCBI taxonomy): domain Eukaryota; kingdom Metazoa; phylum Chordata; class Actinopteri; order Gobiiformes; family Gobiidae; genus Neogobius; species Neogobius melanostomus. Next base: position 123,975 of record VHKM01000213.1, on the reverse strand, counting down.
TGATCCTTGTCATTTTCGCCTGTGATTAGGTCCCCAGATTTATTGTATTAATGTAAAGGCTTTGTAACTAACAACAACAAATGTGCCTGTGTGTTTGCATGGTTCCACTTTTTTTAAGGCTGTAGTGGAATATAAACCTGAAATTTACACCCGTTTTTATTTCTTGGACATAAACCAGTTCAAATCATCCACATTTTGACAGAGAAAGGGCAAATTCTACCAACCAAACCCGGCCTGTCCTCCACGTTAATATTGTGATGCAGCCTATGGGAGACCCGAATACATGAGCGATTTTGATCACTCCAAAGTGCAGTATCGTAGCTTTAGCCTCGGACCTCAGTGACTTTTGTGGAGGTGTTCTCTATCAGCTGTTTTTTTTCCTTCTCATTTATGCATAATGTGTTAATACAACAAACTGTTTTTGGAAAATGTTTAGCAGTTCATCAAAGACTTGAACTTATTCTTTTTTTTTTATTCAGAGACGGCAAACTTGATCAATACTGTCACAGTTTTATCATTTGAATGGATCATCATCTTCACAGTGATGAGACTAATTGTGGGTGTTTATAATCACTGAATATTTGTAATAAAATGGTTTGCATAAATATCTCCAACTGTCTGAGTATTATTTTTCCAAACTGTGGTACTGGAGGCCAAGAGGTCCATGATAGGGGGATAGGATGTCAGATTAGAACAGGGTTTCCGGGCCTTAAATGTCCTTAAATTGGATTCACACGGGCATTAAATCAAATGTGTAACTACTTTTACTGTATAAGTTAATCAAAAACACAAAAATGATGGTCCAAAAACACATTCAGCTGCAAGTCTGGCTGAAAATGTTTTGCTCCAAAGTTTCCCGTTTGATCCAATTTGCTTGTGCCCTCTTTCCTCTGTTCAGCTGAACTTACGGAAAAAAATATGCAGATTTGTGGCATTAAACATTTTGTATTTGGGCATTCAAATGGCATTAAAAAGCATTAAATTTGACTTGCTGCTACCTGTAGAAACCCTGTAGCAGGAGATCGAAGTAAATTTGAACTTTTAGCTGATTTTTGCAGTAATCGTTGAGTTTTTTTAGCTTTTATAACCCCAAATAAATTGTATGTGCTATACCCGAATTATCTTTCGTTACAAATGTTGAATTTTTGTTTGATATTTGAATCAAAAACAGTGAAGCCAACACACAGGTTACTTTACTACTGTGTTTATTAGATGTCTCGAACAGAGCTAAAAGCAAAGTGCATAAATATACAGTAAGCATTTCCAAAGCACAAGACAGACACTGACGTTAGGGGAAAAAAATAAAGCTCAGATTAAACTGGTACATTGCATTAAAACAAATAAATAAACCAAGTGGAGAAGAAGACGTTCTGACCTCTTGATAAACAAGGACTGACTACGTCTGGGTAAAATACCATAGTTGTGTGACGTACATGTTCACTGTTAGTTCTGGTTAAGTTCGGCTGTGAAAGCTTTGTCGGCTCAGCGTGGGCTTTTGAGGCGTGCGAGTTTGCGTGTCGGAGCTTGTTTGTATTTGTGCCACAATCAGTGTTTTGTTAATGAAAGCTGACCGATTTGAAGGCGCTTTAGTTACAAAGGGATTATTTGCTATATTAATTAAAGTGACTTGAATCAGAATGTTGTTTTGATAAATTTAGATTAAATTGTAGGCCTGGATTATTTGACTTTTTTGGGGTTTGTTTTGGATCAGGGCTGTGTCTAGAGTGTGCCTTTATTTGCCCTTTGGGATAAATAAAGAAATAAAGTTGCAGGATCTTGATCAAAAACAAGTTCCAATTCAAATACTTACTTAAATTGTAATAACTATGGGGGGGGGGGGGGGGGGGGGGGGGGGGAATGCTAAAAGTGATGAATTTTCAGTTCATATTTTGCATACAGACTTAAAGGTGCATTATGCAACTTTTTAAGCGGGAAAAAAGTTGATATTTGTGCATATTTGACCTTGTAGTGACACAGCGGCTGTGTGAATGGGCATCACGGCGCCTTTACTTTCCATCACAGTGGCTTCAAGGACGCTCCGGGATCAGTTGTTCACAAGGTTTTCACTGCTGACGATCCTGGAGCGTCCTGGAGAGCACTGTGATCAAAAGTAAAGGCGCCACGCTTGACCCATCATTCAGCCACTGGGTTACTACAAAGTCAAATATGCACAAATATCAACTTTTTTTCCCGCTTTACAGACGTGGGCCAGTGAAAAGGAATCTGGACATACTCCTGTTCTGGCTGGTTTCTAATGATATGATCATTTTGGCTGATCATTTTGTAGAAATATTTTGAAATGTCTTTAAATAATCAAGGCCTACACAGTAAATCTAGACTTAAAACCAATAAAACCAAGATGTCCGTAGTTGAAGTCCTATCAAATGTACATTTTTCTTTTTCTCAGTGTTCTCTTGGTTCGTCTGGTGTCTGTCTGGGGGTTTGCTACGTGTTAATTCCTCAGTGGTTCTGCTGTCGTAGGCTCTTTACACTCTGCACGTGTGAATAGTGACTGTGTTCTTGCATTGCTGACAGCGCACGGAGCAGCACCAGGAGAACTTGCAGGAGCAGCGCTGCACCACCTCGGCTCTGCCCGCTCTGTAACCCGGACCGCAGCACACCAGCTCACAGCCGTCTGGCGCCAACCGAGAGGTTCCTGCAGATATTGCAAATGTCCGATCATGATCCATTTGAATACAGCCGGTCGTCACTCTTACCATTGCATCTTCTCCCGGCCGTCCCAGGAATCCCATTGTCTGGGTCCAGATGACAGAAGTCTGGGGAGGGGGCCAGGTAGAGCAGGTCCCGGGCAGCAGGGGGTTTGACCTGGGGGTCTCGGGGCAGCAGGGCGGTTCGGGAGCCGATGCGAGTCAGACGAACCTAAGGAGAACCAGGTCGTTATTGTATCAGTAAACGAACACCGAAGAGGCCTCTGAATTGACCTGTGTCTGTACCTCGGTAGCTCCATCAAAGCGCTCCTTGAGCACAACGCCGACTCTTCTGAAAGGAGGCATGACCTTCCAACACGTCCTCAACTCACAGGAGCCGGAGACCCCATGGCACTTGCACTCCACCTGCATGTTGTGAAGGATGGCCTGAAACACCAGCACTGTGAGTGACCAGGGTAGGATAATAATCACATTTAGCAAAGTGTTTTCAAATGGACCTTTCTACCGGCCCCGTTGTTGTGAAGGTTCATAAGTGGCCGGCCCGCAGACAGCCCCTTTGCTCGCTCTGGTTCATCCACGAAGGTTTGGGAGAAAGCCACTCCATAGGACAGGTTATCACTGCAGCCTGACCACTGGAAACCTGTGGTGGGACAAGCAGAGAATATGGGCAAGAGGGTGATCTATCGTTTTGAGAGAGCAAAAAATGTGCAACACAACTCTTATGTATTTCCCCAATAATGAAGAGTGTGAAAAGAGTGCTGTGGTGGTGTTCTAAAAGCCACAGAGTCAGGCTCACCCTCCGGACTGACCCCTCTGACTTTCCGGTCGCAGCCACACCTCTCCAGCTCTCCTCGGGTGCAGGCGCGAGTCACCGCCACGGCCACCGCTGCAGAGGACAGGGCGTGCACAAAGGCCGCCTCACGAGTGCCTGCACCGGACAGAGTATTTATTTGAGATTTCAGACGTACTGGCCAGTTCTCAGACTGAGCTCACCTTGGTTCATGACCCTCCCAAAGACATTGATCCCTCGAGGGGTGGTGGAGCAGTTCCAGCGCCGGTTTCTGAACTGGTGCTGGCACTGTCACGGGTCACACTGAGGTTAATTGCTGGCATTACTTAAATCATCATTTGCATGGCTCTTTCATCATACCTCCTCGATAACCATTTCGGCAGCTTTGCGAACAGACTCCATGACCTCCCCCCGCGCCCTGCACACTCCCACCTGCCCGGGGGTCAGTCCCCTCAGCCGCGCACATGGTGCATCGCCCGACAAAGGCCTGGAGCGGGGCAGCCTCGCCAGTGAGCTGCGACAAATAGGAGGCAATTGTTATAGTGACTTTTATAAGAGAAATGGGTGAGCAAAGGGCAGAGTAGGAGGCTGCATAATTAGGAAGAGTCATGAAGCCAAAGGGAAGGAGGCAACTGAGTTTTAAAGCAGAGCGAACAAGGAACAAGAGGCAAGAGTGAGGCACATGAAGTCAGAGACGAAGAAAAGAGAAAAGGTCACAAGGACAGAGACAAAGACAGTGCGGGAGCGACTGAAGGAGATTTAGAGACATGTCACTGTGTTTTAAAAGTTATTGCATGACAAACAAACTCCCTCTTTCTCTGCACCTCTGCACGCTAGACTTACAGCCAGTTGGTTGCCATGGTGGGGTAGATTGCCCATAGCAACAGGAGGAGGAGTGGTGCCGTTCGATTGACAGTGGAGACCGTTGGCATCAGACTGTGTGTCTGTCCGTCTCTGTGTTCAGGCTTCTTCAGTGACAGCACTCGCCACCTGCTCCGTGTTACACCTTTGTGATCTATCCCTCTACAGCGGACTTATATCTGCAGTCCCATTTCGGGGGATGATCCCCACAAATCTGTAATCAAGACAGAAGCCCAGGATGTGTTTCTGATGTGGCATCAGGACTCTGCCCTTTGTAGGACAGATAAAAGCAGTCGCTCACAGCAGATATTGGAGAGGTCCAAATCGTACACATCAATATGATGATCTCAATCTGAACCACCAGTTGTAGTAATGTTGTTCTTACCCATTTATTGATGCAGCCACTAAAGTTTCTTCACACCGATCTGTGCAGTGTCTCCCGCTTCAATCAGCACACGCATGCTCTCAGCGAAGTTTCACACACAGCAGCCAATCAACACCCAAGTATCCAGCTTAGTTGATCATTAAAAAGAATACACCCATTATTGTTCAAAAAAGTTGTTCAAAAGTCTCAAAGTGTTGGCTTCTCTCATTCCTGAAGAACACTGTTGCAGAACAGCTGCAATATATTCCCAGGAAACATAGTCCGATCCAGGTGAAAGGAGGAGGCAGGCAGTGAGTGAACGCAGCCTGATGGGGCTGATGGTTTTAAAGGAGAGAGAGCACAGGCGTGATCCGGGGAGTGATGCAGAGGGAGGGTTCAGGAGCGGGACAGAAAAAGTTCTGTGCCTGGGAATGTTTGCATTTAATTTAATTTTTATTTTTAATGTTTGACACAATCACACAAAATGGACAGTGTACAAGTTTAGAGTAAATTAAAATCGCTTGATGTGAATGATGAAAATTATTACTATTTGCTTTTCATGTTTTATAAGTAAAGAGTGTTCACTGAAGAAAGTTCAATATAATCCTGCCCTAATCTCTGAGATGATTAAGTGGGAACAACTTGAGCTCAGAAATGATCAAAAGTGAGTTCGATGAAGATGCCGGGACACAGAGGGACACCACCTCATGACATCAGCAGGTGGAGCATTTTGAGCTCTTGAAGAGACGGGAATTGAATGTTTCACAAGAGAACATTGAAAACTTTAAAAAAAAAAAAAAGTCAATTTGGCACAATATGGGCCTTTGACCTCAAGGAGAGAATTGCAGCAATATTGATCAGCAGCGTCCAAGTGACTCAGCATCCACCTGTATGAATATGCATGTGAGAAACAACCTTCGCTAATGTTTAATTTTCCCAAACTTTGTTGCTCTTTTTACGAGTCGCCCCCTCCCTCTCGCTCTATGTCGCCTGCATTTGCCCCCGGGTCCCTCCTCTCTTCCCTCTCCCTATATTGTCTTGGAAGAAGGGGTGACATTTAGACAAGGGGAAGAAACACACCGCTGACAAATATTGGAACTGAGGCAAATAAATCACCACGTATAAGGAGGAAAAGGAGAGCGCGGCTTTTGATAGACAAGGCCCCTAAACGCTGTTAGGAAACGATTTTGTGGAGGTTTCAAGTGAAGCTGTATGATTTATTGAATTCCATGTTGTGATATACAGTATTGCTCGTGTATCTGTCCTACCTCATGATAGTGATACTCCATATATCTAAACTTGGGAAAGGCAGGGGTAAACGTGCTTGTGACTCTTTTACTTGTATTGTATTTACCTCTATTGGTTTTATCGTATCTTTATTAAGTATTTATCCAGTGTTGAATCAGATGAGTCAGTGTAACAAATCAGTGCGGAGTCTCCATTTACCTGAACTCTGTGACACATGGCCCGGGCTACACACTTAGCTCTGTTTGCATCTGCAGAGACAGGTTCTTGTTAGGCCCCTTTCTCTTTTTGGGCCGAGCCTGGTGTCGTTTTGCGCCTTTGTGTCCCCTGTTTCTCCAAGTGACGTCTTCCGCAGTCTCCCACAGCAACGCCATGGTGATGAGGTGGTCACTGTCACGTCCGGCGCCTCCGTTATGCTCATCCTTTCACCTCGCTCTCGTAAATAACTTTCCTTCTTTTTTATCTATCGTTCTCCCATTTGGGAACATTTTATCATGCTGAGATGGCCTATGACTGTAGCCAGGCTGCAGATGCCCAGAGAGGCTTGTTAAAGCTTCACCGTGACATACAGAGAGCTCACATCACTGTACGGTGTGGCCCGCTCATGCCTCTCTGTGAGAAGGTCGCCCCTGAACTTCATGACCAGGATGTTCAAGGTTATTATGAGGAATGTGTGTCGTCACCTCTGGAGGCTCTACAGCGTCTCTGTCATTGGGACGCACTGGAGGGCACCTGCCTTAAAACCTGGGAAAATCATCTGGCTCCACCGCTGTGCACGCTCTGCTCAGGCATCTCTGCCAACAAAGAGATGAACGCAGTCAGAGTGTGAGTGTGTGCGGTGCGTGTTCATGAGTATTATGGGATGGCAGCAGTGTTGTCAGGCAGGAAGCGGAGGGGTGGCCTGCAGGGGGGGGGTCTCAAATGGGGGGAGGGGGCAGGAGAATAAACGGACCATGAATATTACGGAACAATGAAGATGTGTGTCCAGTTATACATGTGTAAGTGTGTTGGTGATAGTGGAGCCGTGCGTACGGAGGAGGGGACGGTCGTGAGTGCACGTGCACGTGCACATCAAGTGAAGGGGCATTCAAGCAAAAGTAACAGACAAGAGCCAGACACAAGGCTTTGTTACTATGCAATCTGCACGCTACTGTACACATCACTGTACATGCCCACGTTACAGTGGACCAGGACAAGGCCTCACTAGAGCCAGTCAAACAAATCTCTGTAAACAACAACAGTAAATGTTTCCTCGCGTGCCGCTGAAACTGCCTCCAACTCAAGGTGCTGAAACTTCAACAATCTTGTGACCCCAGTAGGTGTGGGCCCCGTCCTGAAGCGGAGTCAGTCTGCATTAAGACTTCACACAGCAAATCACATACCTGCTAAATTGATGAAGTCTTTGCCCGAACGTGAATCTGTTGTAGAATAACTGTCATTGCTGCAAATTAAGCAGGACTGAGCAAAGAAGAGATTAAACACAATCGAACCAATGACTGAAATATGGTTCTATTGCGTTGCTTTGTTATGTTTGTGAGACAGTTTGTGTTATGTTTGTAAGACAGTTTGTGTTATGTTTGTGAGACAGTTTGTGTTATGTTTGTGAGACAGTTTGTGTTATGTTTGTGAGACAGTTTGTGTTATGTTTGTGAGACAGTTTGTGGCAGTTTGTGAGACAGTTTGTGTTATGTTGTGAGACAGTTTGTGTTATGTTTGTGAGACAGTTTGTAAGGTGTTGTGCATCGCCCATGTGTTGCACACCTGTTGGACTGATGAGCGGATATAGGCCTCACAGACTCAGTCCCGTTCGCCTCAGACTGGTATGGCCCGGTATGGCCCGGTATGGCCTGGTACGGATCTCGTCCTATGCCACAGGTCTGTGGCCTGGATCTGCTCCGCTCACGTGGGCACCACAGACACTGTGCCCATCACCACTGGGCAGTGCTGCCCCGGAGACCATGTGCCGTGGGTTTTCTTTCTTCTTTTTGGGAGTTGTATATTATGGGATGTATGCTGCTGCTGGAATATTATGGTCTGTCGGGAGGGAGGGGGCGTTACCATGACTACGGGGTTGCTATGGGTTGGGACAGGAAAGAAAGCGCGTGCATTAACTGAGCCCAGTGCATGTGCAGGGCGCACGCACGTGAGTGTACAAGCGCGTGCGTGGCGGAGGGGGTGGGGGCAGGCGGAGTATTATGGTCTGTCCGTTGCGAGGTAACTATGCAGAGTCCTGTGCAAGTGTGGGAGGGGGGATTATTATGGGATGTCTGCCCCCTTTGTGTTTGTGAGGATCTAGCTAAGCACTGCCTCTGAGGCTGGGGCAGAGAAAAGTGGGCACGGAGCGGCGTGTTTTGGGCACTGACAGCCCGTTAAAGAATCTCTCCTGTCATTGAAGAAACCGATCTCACTCCAACAATAACGATCAGCGGCAGCTGCGAGGGCTGACTTTGAACTGTTTCACGAAGGAGCTTTCCTCGTGCGGGACTGCAAGCTCACTAAGTTAACTGCCTCCAGGTAGGGTGCAAAGGGTTCACAGCGGCAACTTTTCTCTCAAGTGCTTTTAGAGTCAGACTGACTGTTAAAATGCAACACAGAAATGTCACGTTACTTTATTTTGTACTATTAATCTAAATAGTCCAAATCAAATACAAAACAAGAGTATGTCTAATCTTAATAATTGATGTACAGAAGCGGCTTGTGAAAAGGCATGAATGTATCGGTTTCAAAGCGGTACTAGCTTGTTCTCATATTTGCAGCGCCGTCGCCCCCTCCCGCTGGACTCCCCAGGTCCACTCAGCCCCACGTCATTTTCCCTCCTCCCTCGACGAGCAGCAGCCTTTTAGGAGGGACTCTTTCTGCACCGAGCAGTCAAATACAGCGCCGGGAAAATGTCTGGCAGCGAGGATGACAGGGAGGACTACGGAGCCGCCGAGGAGCACTCCCTTGTCCGCGGTAAGCTCGGGTTTTTGACTCCGGTCCGCGACCGCTGGTCCGGCTTTCCTTCGCAGAGCTAATGTTAGCCGGAGCTAGCCTGTCCGTCACTCGCCATGATAGATTAGTTACCCGAACTTGGCCACCAACTGTGCGGTGTTTTACCGCCGCTATGTCGCCGCTTCCCCGCGCGGACGGAGCACGTGTGTGTGTTTGTGACAGCGCGAGTTGTCAAAGTTTCAAAGGCGGACAACAGCAAAGTTTGACCCGGGGTTTGTTGTGGCCGCACGGTGTGTACGTTCACGCACGCTCGCCACGCGCACTGCTCCCGCGTGCACGCCAGCCTGGCGCGCACGCTCCTCTCGTGCACGCTCCCCTCGTGCACGGCTCTCCTCCTCGCGTGCACGGCTGTTTGTTAAGTCGTGCCAGCCAGCGCGCGGTCAGCTCCTCGCTCTCGCGCTCTGTCTCTGAAATGATTTTGTTGTTGTTGTTGTCGCGTGTGCAGATGAGGACGAGCCCGAGGATGCTGTGTCCGAACTGGAGGAAGTGCCCAAGTCCAAGAAAAAGAAAAAAGCCAAGAAGAGCAGCCGCGAGAGCAGAAGCAGCAAAAGACAAAGACCAGTCAGAGAGGTACACATGCTTAGACCCAATGGTACATGATCAAAACAACACTGGTTTGAAGACGGGCTGGTCAGAAGGTCAAGAAATGTCACACCTGAGAACATTTATGAACACTGGTCCTTCACAAACTTTCTTCAGTACCATGTTGAATTATCCACTGGTATAACATTCCTATTACAACCAGATGGCTATAGACCATTTTGATCTTTGCAGGATACCAAGCCTCTGCGCTGTTTCTCTTTAACCTCTTAACCCCCACCTGGACTGAGCACATTATCTCCAGTTTGACGTTACCCAAATCTAAATGCTACTTTAAAAAACGAGGATGAGTTTTCATCCTCGTTTTTAGCAACAAAAACGAGGATGAAAACGCAAGGCATGTTTGTTACCGCTCATTTCGTACACAAAGCAACTCGAAAAAGCGACAAAAACGTGACAAAAAAGCAACAAAAGTCATAAAAGAGCAACAAAAACCTGTAAGAAAAGTAACAATAATACAACAAAAATGTGGTGAACCTAAGACAAAATAAGCGGGGGGGGGAAAACGATAACATGACAAAGTTACAATCAGTTTTGTAGACCTTAAAGGGATATTTCAGGATTTTTGACATAGGGCCTAATTTCCTAGTTATCCCGAGTGTTGTTGATGTCTGGAGATATTTTTTTCTTAAATTCATGCAGTTCTTATAATTTGAAGAGCTTAGTGGCTCTAGGCTAATGCTAGGCTAAAGCATTTCTATGGTATCAGTTAGCCTGCATTAAAAACAGTCTGGCGCACTCCACAGTGCACCTGAGGTAAATCACTTATAACACCAGACTAACAATATAAATGTCTGTGTCGATAGAATAATTATAACCATTTTGCATTTAAAATAACTTATACTATTTGAGCAGCATCAGCTTCGTGGTTGTAAACTAACGCAGCGGCGGAGTGATCTGCGAGAAAATAGTCCCTCAAAATGCGGTAATTCATGTGATACAAGGTCAGTTATATTTCAAAAATTATTCACATTTATATGGTTAGTCTGCCGTTATAAGTGATTTGTCTCAGGTGCACTGTGGAGTGGGTCAGATTGTTTTTAATGCAGGCTAACTGATACCATAGAAATGCTTTAGCCTTGCCCTAGCCTAGCGCCACTAGACTCTTCAACTATAAGAACTGCATGAATTTAAGAAAAAAATATCTCCAGACATCAACAACACTCTGGATAACTAGGAAATGAGGCCCTATGTCAAAAATCATGAAATATCCCTTTAACTTTCAAATGAGGCATTACACTGTTGTTGAGAAGCTCTTAGATTTGGGTAAAGTCGATGCGCTCGGTTAAGGCAGGGGTTAAGAGGTTAATGCTGCCCACCCAATTTCAGCTACTTCTGGTAACGACCTTCAATGTTTCATTTTTTTTCATCATTCCTTTATTTGACTTGGCTGGACATGTCAGAAGAGAGACCGCCATATTGTTTTCACTCATATTGATGAATTTGGATTTTCAGTCATGGCCGCAGATACAAAAACCTCTAAACCTCGGCTTGAACAGCACACGACTGCTCTCTACTCCCGGACCATGGGAAACAAGTTTACTCCAGACCAGATTTGACCGTAGATCTGATACCCACTTATACTGAACTCTTTGTGTGCCCAGGAGTTGGCAATCAGCTCCCCAGAGCCGCTGATGGAAGTGGAGGCAGCGGACAGAGACGACAGCATCGTGCGGTCGGAGAGCGAGGGAAGCGATTACGCGCCGGGCAAGAAAAAGAAGAAGCGGTCGAGCACGGCCAAAGAGAAGAAGAAGAGCTCCGCTGCGGAGAAAGGAGGGTCCTCGAAAAGCAAACGCAAAGAGCCCGAACCAGAGGAGGAAGAGGACGATGACGATGACTGCCAGGTATATAGTCGCTGATGTACTTCATATATATGTTATAACGGTGAACTTGCTTTTAATTCCTGTGTAAAAACATCTAAACGCCCAGCCCAAAAGCTCTACCCAACTCCTGGACACCTGGGGCATGAAAGATATCGACCACGTCTTTACTCAGGAAGACTACAGCTCACTCACCAACTACAAAGCCTTCAGCCAGTTTGTCAGGTATAGTTGAGCTGTTGTAATATTAAATGTATCACTGAAGTTCACTAATACAAAATCAAATGTGTTGTTGTTTGTTTAGGCCCTTAATCGCTGCTAAAAACCCTAAAATTGCAGTGTCAAAGATGATGACCTTAATGATGGCCAAGTGGAGAGAATTTAGCACCAACAATCCACTAAAGGTATACGTGTGTGTTAGTATTTATAGAACCGGCTTTGTGAAATGTAGTCTTAGTGAATCCTGATGATTATGGCAGATGTTTGAATGGTTTATGCTGCTGTCGTAGGGCTGCGCTACTGCCAACGCCGCACTCGCAGCTGCCAACGTGGCCGCGGCGGTGGAGAACATGGTGGCGACAGACGGAGGGCCTGAGAACGGCTCGGCTTCATCCCCCCCCTCCGCCCCGGCGCCTGCCCCCCGCCCGCCCCCGCTCCCCCTCTGCGCAAAGCCAAGACCAAAGAAGGCAAAGGTACGTCGGTTTTGTATTGCACTTATGTAAATGACCATACAGTTTAGAGTATTTCCCAAACCATTAGTCACCCGTAAGATAATTAGCTAATAACCATACTTAATTAGATTGCTCATTCCCACATTGTGTTATAAAATAATCACAAAGTCCGTGACTGTCTTTCAGGCCCGAATGCAAGAAAGAAGTCCAAGTCAAAGGCCCCAGCGAAGCCCAAACCCAAAAAGGTGGCGCCACTCAAAATCAAACTGGGAGGTCTTAACAGCAAAAGGAAACGCTCCTCTGTACGTCCATTGTCTTTTTTTTTCAATATATATATTTGAATTCCAGCGCCTTCTAAGTTTTCTGACTCTGTTTATTTCCTCAGAGCGACGAGGACGAGCCAGATGCCGACAGTGACTTCGACGACGGCACTTTCTCCGTTTCCGACGGCTCCGGTCGCAGCAGCCGTGCCAAGAAGAAGTCCAAGAACGCCAAGAAGAAGAAGAAAGGTTTGCACCAGAGATGAGACTCTCGTGGCTGATCTCTGGAGAGCATCTGTAACTGTGTTGTTTGTTTTTTCGCTCAGTGGAAACAGAAGAAGGAGATGGCTATGAGACGGATCACCAGGACTACTGCGAGGTGTGCCAGCAAGGAGGAGAGATCATCCTGTGCGACACCTGCCCCCGAGCCTATCACATGGTGTGCCTGGACCCCGACATGGAGAAGGCTCCCGAGGGCAAGTGGAGCTGCCCACACTGTGTGAGTACTTCTGTCCCCTAGAAGTCCATCACTTAAATGTTACAAGTCAGTGAGATACATAGTGGAAGGAGTCTCCAGACCTGTCTATTTGGAAAGGGCAAGGGCTTAAGACTTAACAAGCTGCTCTTTACTGCATGACCAAAAAGAGGTTGCCACAAAAAAGGGTCACACACTCTGATATGTCGGTGGACCTTTAGTTTTGATCACTGCATACATTTGCTGTGGCATTGTTTCAATAAGCTTCTGCAATGTCAAAAGATCCAGTGTTGCATTTATTTTGCACCAGGATCTTGTGTTGATGATGGGAGAGTGCGACCACTGCACAAAGCCTTCTCCAGCACGTCCCATAGATTCTCAGTCGGGTTAAGATCTGGACTCTGTGGCCGATCCATGTGTGAAAATGATGTCTCATGCTCCCTGGACCACTCTTTCACAATGGGAGCCCCATGAATCCTGGCATTTCATCTTGGAATATGCCCGTGCCATCAGGGAAGAAGAAATCCACTGATGGAATAACCTGGTCTTTCAGGTCGTCAGCTGAGCTCATTCTTTGGGACATAGTGTCACTTAACCTAAACCTGAACCCCAGAGCAGAACAGTCAGTTAAATCCAGGTGGTCATGTTTTTTTTTTTTTTTTGGTCAGGCAGTGTAAAAGATTTAATAAATTAATGTTACTTTTTTGTCTCCCCGTTGCAACTCTTGTTCTTTCTGTATTTCTGTATCCTGTTTATTTACGCTGCTCTACCATCCCCTCGCTGGTCCTGTCCCTCTTTTCCTCCACATGCAAACACGCCTCCTCTCGTGCCGCCGTCAAATCTCCCCCTCCACCCCCGTTTTCCTTTGACTCTGTTCCGCATACCTTTGCTCCTGTCCGCCCCTCCTCTCCCCCCTCTGAACACTGTGTCACTGTGCGGCAGGAGAAGGAGGGGATCCAGTGGGAGGCCCGGGACGATCTCTCCGAGGCGGAGGGCGAAGACGAAGAGGGGCAGGAGGATGGAGCGGAGGAGGAAGACGACCTCCACATCGAGTACTGCCGCATGTGCAAAGACGGCGGCGAGCTGCTCTGCTGCGACACCTGCCCCTCCTCCTACCACATCCACTGCCTCAACCCCCCGCTGCCCGAGATCCCCAACGGAGAGTGGATCTGCCCCCGCTGCAAGGTCAGGCCGTCCTAATGCTGGAGGCAAACATCCAGGGTTTTATTCAGATGTGCAGTGGGTTCAGAAAGTTTCAGACCTCTTTATTATTCTATTATTTTTATGTAGCAGTCAAAAAGGAACACATTTATTTCTTACTGGTAAAGATTCTAGTCTAGTGACGACCCATTACAAATATAAAATAAAAAAAAACATTGTTAGGGTCAGATTTCAGCGTATTAATAAGAAGACAATACTTCCTAAAAGTGTATTTACTGGATGTATTTATTCTTTTCTCAGTGTGCACCGCTGAAGGCCAAAGTGCAGAAGGTAATTATATGGCGTTGGGGCGAGCCTCCGCCCCCCACGCCTGTCCCGCGCCCTGCTGACCTGCCGGCAGACGCACCTGACCCCCCGCCTCTGGTCGGCCGCAGGGAGAGAGAGTTTTTCGTCAAATGGAGTAATCTGTCGTACTGGCACTGCTCCTGGGTGCAAGAGCTGCAGGTAAAGTCACCGCGGAGACTGGATTCTGTTTCCATTAATAGACCCCTAGTCTTATCACAAGCTGAACAATCCGTTGCTGTTATAAATTATACTTTTGTCTTTTTGTATGGTCAACACATTTCAAGACAAAATAAAGGGAATAGGTGACATCTTTTTCAACTGAGGGTTGTCTGTGCCGCCATAGCCTCAGCAGAAACCTGTGGGAAATGCATATAGTGACTGTTCTGTTTATGTCTTAGCTGGAGCTGAACTGCCAGGTCATGTTTCGAAACTACCAGAGGAAGACCGACATGGACGAGCCTCCCATCGTGGACTTTGGCGCCGAAGATGACGACAAGAGCACCAAGCGAAAGAACAAGGACCCTCTGTACGCACGCATGGAGGAGGAGTTCAACCGCTTCGGGGTCAAGATGGAGTGGCTCATGATCCACCGCATCCTCAATCACAGGTAACGCAGAGAGTTTGGGTTCAGGGCAGCAGTGGTCCATACATACCTCCTTAGCGTTTCTCAATGTTTGTAAAAAGCTGCATTACAATAGCGTTTATTGTACCCATCTGTGATTATTGTTTTTCCTTTAGCGTTGATAAGAAAAACAACGTGCACTACCTGATCAAATGGAGAGATTTGCCCTGCGACCAGTCGACTTGGGAGAGCGAGGACATGGACATCCCGGATTTTGACACCTACAAACAAACCTACTGGAATCACAGGTACGGAGCCGTGACGCATTTGACATGTTCTCACTTTGATCATGAACTCACACGCGTTGTTCTCCAGGGAGCTGATAATGGGCGAGGAGGGCAAACCCGTTAAGAAGCTGAAGAAACAGATCAAAGTGAAGAAAGCTGAGAGGCCGCCCGCAAATCCAGTGGTCGATGTATGTGTTTATAATCCTTACAGTATCTCAGTGGTTCCCTTTTGCTTTTCATCCATACTGATTAGTTAGACAGCGGTCAATTCAGAAGGCTATGTATTTAGGACTATTTGCTTATATTGTAATCATGGAAGTATTTATTATTTTCCTTCTTTTTCTTGCCAGCCGACCATAAAGTTCGACCGCCAGCCCGAGTACTTGGACTGCACTGGGGGCACTCTGCACCCGTACCAGCTGGAGGGGCTGAACTGGCTCAGGTTTTCATGGGCTCAGGCGACGGACACCATCCTGGCCGACGAGATGGGGCTCGGGAAGACGGTACAGACTGCTGTGTTTCTCTACTCGCTGTACAAGGAGGTAAGATTTGAAATGTGCTCAAGAGCAAGCAGGCGTAATGTAATACTAATGTGAATCTACATCGTCTTCCACAGGGCCACTCGAAAGGTCCCTTCTTGGTCAGCGCCCCTCTGTCAACCATCATTAACTGGGAAAGAGAGTTTGAGCTGTGGGCTCCAGACATGTATGTGGTGACGTATGTTGGCGACAAAGACAGCAGAGCGGTCATTCGAGAAAACGAGTTCTCCTTTGAAGGAAACGCCATCAGAGGCGGCAAGAAGGCGTCCAAAATGAAGGTTAGAAACAATACCAACGAAAACTCTACATAAATTACTTTAAGTCCTTGAATTAAGACGATTTGTGCTGATTTTAAGTAGGTTTGGACTGTTTTGAAATGAGATTGCCAGAGGAACAAGAATTATTTCGCTTTAAATATGAGAAATTAACTGGAAATGAGACGTCATATTCAAGAGCACTGTAATTTCCGAACTATAAGCTGCACTTTTGTCCCACCCTTTGAACCGGTGCCCCCAATTTATGGATTTTTATGGTCATACTGAATACTGTGTCATTTGTCACCCTAGCGCCGTCTTCCTCCACATCTATCAACCGGAGCAGGTCAGCAGGATGCCCTCCTGCACTATAGCTAACGTGGCTTCGGGTACAAAATAAATGCGTTTAAGTGTCTTACTGCTGAAATATTGGAGGGTCCAGCGATGTGCGGGTATCAAAAGCCTCGAGTGGTCATCACATTCCCAGCTCAGAGCAGTAAATTATAAGACAGTGCCCTGAAGGAGAATAGTAGGAAGAGGCAGAGTCCAAGGCACACTGACTGAAAAGTAAGAAGCCAACGCGTTTTGACCATGCGGTCTTCGTCAGGGGTTACCAAAGCTCAGAGCAGCTTTAAACACCAGGAAACTCCAGCTCTCTGGAGGCTGTGTGTGTGCAAACATGCCGAGGATGGCGGCTCCAAACACGGCCACGCTCCCGAGGTGAAGTCTGTACAGGCAGCGCTTTGGCTTCACTGAACACATGTGTTTAAAGGAATAGGCCACCGTTTTTACATACTGAGATATGTTCTTACCTGAGCTTAGACGAGTTGATGTGCACCTGTCTGGTCTTTGTGCGTGCGCTCAGTCATGCAAATGTTGTTAGCACTTCGCGCTCTACCGGAAGTGTCAGTACAGTGGAAGTGCTGAGACGAGGCAAAAAGAGGCAAAAGTGGGCGGGGTGGAATAAGATGATATGTAAAAAAAAAAGTATACATTTTGTGGGTGCAGCTTATATTCAGGTGCGCTCAACAGTCTTTTACGGTAATCCTTCTTGTTCCATTGGCAACAAGAATCAACTCCGAATCAGCACAAATCCCGATATTTCAAGCGCTTTTAGGTCATTTTATTTCAGACATTTTTTTTCCTGTGAAGATTGTTTTTTGCATGTACGTTTTTTTTATTGTGAACTTCTTACCTAACAGAAAGACTCCCAAGTCAAGTTTCACGTGCTCCTGACGTCATACGAGTTAATTACCATTGATCAGGCTGTACTGGGTTCGATTGAATGGGCCTGTCTGGTCGTGGATGAGGCGCACAGACTGAAAAACAACCAGTCCAAGGTAAAATCAATGTGTTTGTGCAAACACTGCCTCAATTAACATTAGTCCAATTACCCAGTTCTGTTTCCTTCTGTGTTTTTCTTGCAGTTTTTCCGGGTGTTGAACAATTACCCTCTACAACACAAGCTGCTGCTGACCGGGACTCCCCTGCAGAACAACTTGGAGGAGCTTTTCCATTTGCTCAACTTTCTAACTCCAGTGAGATTCAAGTGAGTGCTTTTCCCTCATCGATAACTCTCTCTCGTAGACTCGGACATTCATGCCAACTGTTTGTTTGTGTGGTTTATTTACAGCAACCTGGAAGGGTTCTTGGAGGAGTTTGCCGACATCGCCAAGGAGGACCAGATTAAGAAGCTCCACGACATGCTGGGCCCGCACATGCTCCGCAGGCTGAAGGCCGACGTCTTCAAACACATGCCCTCCAAAACTGAGCTGATCGTCCGAGTCGAGCTCAGTCCTATGCAGAAGTAAGAACGCACAACGGGAAACTAGTCGCTGGGACGCTCCGGGTTGCTGACAGAAGAGCTGGGAGGCGCATTTTTGTCACATTTCTCAATCACTTTTTGGGGCTCCTTTTTTCATTGCTTTTTAGTCATGTTTTCTTCTTTTTGTTGCTTTTTTTTTGTCATGTTCTTGTCGGTTTTTGTTGCTTTTTCATAGATTTTTGGCTCTTTTGTCGCTTCGTTTGCTTCTTCGTTTTTGTCACTATTTTGACTATTTTGATGCGAAGCTTTAAGATTTGGGTAAAGCTAAACTGGATAAAATGTGCTCTGTTCAAGTGGGGGTTAGGAGGTTAAAGACACACATACATCATTATTACCTTGTTTATAGACCCTTTAACTGCTGACATCATCAGTGACATCAGCTGGAGGCAGGAAGTGATCAAGAGAAATAAGATTAATCTAAAACTAGCGATTTTAAGTGTAAAACTACAACTGAAAAATGTGGTCCTGTTGTGGCTTAAGGTGCCAGAACAAGAGGAATGACATTTGAGACGATAAAATAAGGTTTATCTGATATTTCCAAAAACAGTTAGACATTTGTTTATCGTTACTATGACAACAGCTACAATGGAAATAGATAGGAATCGAGCTTCCTGCCTCCAGCTAAGGCCGGAATGTTAACAAACAATTAAAGGGTCTATTGGCTGAACACGTTCCCTTTTTGTTTTCTCTTCCTGTTTTCAGAAAATACTACAAGTTTATTCTGACTCGTAACTTCGAGGCCCTGAACACTCGCGGAGGAGGGAACCAAGTGTCTCTCCTCAACGTTGTGATGGATCTCAAAAAATGCTGCAACCATCCCTACCTCTTTCCTGCTGCTGCTATGGTAAGTGTCCCGTCTGTGCGTGTATGTATTAGTTTAACATCTTCTGGCTGTTGATCGTTTAAAACTCTTTGCAGGAGGCGCCTAAGCTCCCGAACGGCATGTATGAAGGAGCTGCCCTGACCAAGGCCTCGGGGAAACTGCTGCTGCTCCTGAAAATGATGAGAAAACTGAAGGAGGGCGGACACCGGGTGCTGGTCTTTTCCCAGATGACCAAAATGCTGGACTTGTTGGAAGACTTCCTTGAAAACGAGGGCTATAAATACGAGCGGATTGATGGAGGAGTCAATGGAAACATGAGACAAGAGGCCATTGATCGCTTTAATGGTGAGACGTGGGTTAGATGGTGACGGGTGTTACTTTCATATGCTTCATAAAGTTTGCGCTAACGCGAGTCTCGTCCCACAGCTCCCGGTGCTTTGCAGTTTGCGTTTCTCCTCTCCACTCGAGCGGGTGGTTTGGGAATCAACTTGGCCTCTGCGGACACTGTCATCATCTACGACTCGGACTGGAACCCTCACAATGACATTCAGGTCTGTCTCTCGGCCTTGTACACATAAAGTATTGGGGATTGTAGGACTGTTTTATTATTTTGGAATTCATCCACTCACTCAACACATCAAATTCAGACACAAAGGGCAGTTTCCAAATTTTTACTGAAATTCAGTCTGTTACAAATACCTGGTGATCTGAAAGCACATTGGACTAACTGATTACTAAGATTATACACATACCTGAGCACCTAAATCACAATATTAGTTTAGCACAGATAACAAAAGGAGATTCAGAAACTAATAATTGACTAAATATTATCTGAAACTATGCTATCATATATCATTTTAACCCACCTGTCACAAACGCAGACATTTGCAACTGCCCAACTGAAGCTAACTGACTGCTCAATATTCATATGGGCTGTGTCCGAATGTCCACACTAGTCCCTAACCCCTCATTCACTACATAGGCCCGCACTATATAGTAGACTATATAGTAGACTATATAGTCCACTGATTCTGTTGGCTATTCGGACAGAAGCCCACTACTTTCTCCGAGCTGCGTGACGTCACGCGCGCTGCGGCGTGCAGACTTTTTTCCTTTTTTTTCTTTCTGAATTTATTTATTGTTACAAATGTTTATTTTATTAAACAGAACGACAGTTTTGGCACTTTTACAGGCATTTTATTTTACCATCCATCCATCCATTTTCTTCCACTTGTCCGTTGCCGGGTCGTGGGGGCAGCTGCCGAAGCTGCCCGAATCACATTGCACCAGCCCCCCACGGCTCCTTCTGCAGGTGGTGGGTCCACGGAAGGACGGCCTCACGGTTAAACCGGGCCTGTTGGTCTCATCCTAGGGGGCTACCAGTGTTGGCAGACACTGGAGGCAATGTGGGTGAAGTGCCTTGCCCAAGGACACAACGACAATGTGCACTGTCAGGAGGCGGGATTCGAACCCACGACCTTCCGATCATGAGACGACCCGCTCTACCATCTGCGCCACTGTCGCCGATTTTATTTTACATTTAAATTAAAATTAAAACTATCATAAAAAAAATTTAAAATAAAGGAAAAAAATCACTCCAGAAGACGTGCAGAAAGTAGGTCAGAGCCCGGTGTCCGGAGTGCCAGCAGAATGAGTGACTACATCTGCTAAAAGTTCGCTAAACTCCGGGAAAAATGTATTTCTGCAATAAAGACCAACCAAACTCATGAGACAGGGGACTAATTATGGATAAATACGAGTCAGATACATTATATTTAACATGGATTTTACATAAATGGCTTGGATTATTCGAGAGGAAGCTATCGGTCATTTAACAGCTCAAGCTAAAGGTAAGCAGCTAACGCTAGCATTTTTCACCGTAACCGTTTATATTTAAGTCATTTATTCATGATAAATACGCAACACACGATTGAAACAGCTGATTTCATTCAGTCATGTTGTTTAGTTCAAAGACCTGTTGCTGTCAGGCATTTTTTCCGACTCACGCAATGCATTGTGGGCTATATTGACCCGTGTAGTGAACACCGCTGCTCACTACTTTTCAGAATGCATTGTGGGAAATTTTGAGTGCACTACTTTTTTCTCTCTGGACATTCGGACGCCCCTACAAAATGTCGTGACCACTATATAGTGCACTATATAGGGAATAGTGTGGACATTCGGACACAGCCAAAGATTAGATCTCACCAAAAAAAGGTTCAGGTTTTTTGTGAGGCATTAAAAATCAAGACCTTAAATGTCATTAAAAAGCATTCATTTGGATTAAAACATTAATATAAATTAGAGCTGGGTGATTTTTTTATTTTTTTATTTTTTTATTTTCCCTAAAAAAAAATCTTTAATAAAAAAAACTCGATTTACGTTTCGTTTCGATCCGATTTTTTTCCCTCCCATTTAAAACAAAAATAACTGCGAACTGTAAATATATTTAAAATATATATATTTATTGTATTTATACAAAATTGCAAAGGCAAACCCTTTCTCTAACTGAAAAGTCAAGTGCAGTGTGCAACAAAGATTGTTAAACATCCAAATTATTTATTTATACTGTATTTGGATTGAGCTAATAAAACAACAAACAATCCGTAGGTGGGCTCTGTTATTCTTGGCACATTTGTACAGCAGGACCTTCTTCCTCTGAGGGCAGAAAGCCAAATAAAAAATCGATTATTTGAAAATATGAATCGATTTGAACTTCAGTACCAACTCGATTTTTAAATCAAATAGATTTTTTCCCCAGCCCTATTATAAATTTCCTTGAAAATTATGACATTGCTCAACAATTTTTACTGTATACAAATACTAAAAGATGGTCTTAAACATAAACTGTTGCAGTTTTGGCTGAAATTTACCAGATTTCTTTCCCCAAAAGTTGCCCATTTTGTTCTATTCTCTTTCCTCTGATGACATGTTTGCAAGTCTTAAGAAATTAAATATGCGTCGATTTATTTCTGCGTTTGTGGCATTAAATCATAGTATGTGAGCATTAAAATAAACCCTATTTGACCTTGTTTTGTTTTTCTGGTTTGTGGAATATATTCAGATTTGCTGATTGTGATGGTCAATGAAATACAGTGTTTTCTCGTGATGGATATTAACGCGTTATTCTTTCTGCTTGTTTCCTGCAGGCTTTTAGCAGAGCTCATCGTATCGGTCAGAACAAGAAGGTGATGATTTATCGCTTCGTGACCAAAGCGTCTGTGGAGGAGAGAATCACACAGGTCTGTAAATCCTACTCAGGCCTGTCACGGTAACAGAATTGGAAGTTTGATATATTGAGGCAGGAAATTATTGAAGAGCTTTTCATGCACAGAAAAGAACCTAATCTTCAAATATCCCACAATAAACATGATAATCAATAAAACACAACTTACTTTGGGTAGAAAATAAACTATTACACTAAAGAACTGGGGAAAAAATGCAAATAAATGTACAGACGATTAACATTGAGCCCAAATTGTGTCCGTCATTTATTGAACGATAATTCGATGTAGCAATTATTGTAACGGCTCTAATCCTACATGTACCTCCTTTTTACTCTTGCGCCGGCTTTTTTCAGGTGGCTAAAAAGAAGATGATGCTCACCCATCTCGTGGTCAGACCAGGCATGGGCACCAAGACGGGCTCCATGTCCAAGCAGGAGCTGGATGATATCCTGAAGTTTGGCACAGAAGAGCTGTTCAAGGATGAGCTAGGAGAGGGTCAGTGATGTTACATAAAACCAGATCTACCGCTGCTCAAAGTGCTGCACACGAGTCACGCATTCAGTCATTTATTTTTGTTAGGAATTTAAAGGCCCTATACCTCATGATTTTTTTTTTAGTAACAAACAAAGTGGGAACATGCGTACATTAAAATGCCAGTTGTCTTTCCTTGCACATTTCTCACATCCCAATTCTGAACAGGGATGATAAGTGCGTTTCATAGGGTCACTTTTTAAGACCACCGTCACAGGAATGGTAGAAAACGAGCCTGCAAGTTCATGAAATTCACGCAAAGGGTTTGTAATTAGACACACAGTATTTTTTCCCACAATTATCTTACATTATTTCCTCAGGAGAACCAAACCAATTTTGTTTCACTATTACAAAAATACAAAAACAAAAAACAGGTATAAGGGCCTTTAACTATGTCTTACCACCCGCCTTAACCGAGCACATTTTCTTCAGTTTGGCTTCACCCCAAATCTAAAAGCTTCTTGGAAAAAAAGTGTAAAAAGAACAAAAACATGATAAAAGAGTATCAGAAAAGTGACAAAAAGCGATGAAAATGTGGCCAAAATGTGATAAAAACGCAACAGAAAAGTGACAATAATGTGTGAGGAAAATGCAACAAAAGAGCAACAGAAGGGTGACAGAAAGCGGTGAGAAAGTGGCAACAACGCAAGGAAATGTATCCGTTTAGAATTATTTTGTAGATTTGGGTAAAGCTGACCTTTTAGAATATGCGCTTGTTTAAGGTGGGGGTTAAGAGGTTCATAATATTCATTTTTAGTCATTTGTTTCTAGGCATAGGTTTGCACAATTGTTTTTCTTGCATCTCTGCTTATGATTCCCTTGGTGCAAATAGTCCCTGTTCTGTAAAAATAGAAAATAATGTTAAATATTCCTCTGATGTCGCATTAGGAGACAACAAGGAGGACGACAGCAGCGTGATCCACTACGATGACAAGGCCATCGACCGCCTGCTGGACCGGAACCAGGACGCCACCGACGACACGGAGCTGCAGAGCATGAACGAGTACCTCAGCTCCTTCAAAGTGGCGCAGTACGTGGTCAAAGATGAGGACGAGGTGAGCGCCCGACAAGAGCTTCATCGTCTCCCAGCAGACACCACACTCCCATACTTTGTACATGAATAAACCTTTGTTTGGTCTAAAGGAGGAGGAGGTGGAGAGAGAAGTGATCAAACAGGAGGAGAGCGTGGACCCCGACTATTGGGAGAAGCTGCTCCGGCATCACTACGAGCAGCAGCAGGAGGATCTGGCCCGGAACCTGGGCAAAGGCAAACGAACGCGAAAACCGGTCAACTACAACGACGGTTCCCAAGAGGACCGAGGTATACGCCAGGGTACAGAGCATATACCACATCTATCTATTACTCCGTGTTTGCGTGTCTGTGCGTGCGCTGGAATAGGGCTGCACAATTTTAGAACAACATCTAATTCTGCCGCCTTCTCTGTTTAAAGGATTGTAATTGTGGTATGTGATTAAACACGCCCCGGAGCATGTTATTTGAGATTAGTCTGAAACATGCTTTGTAGATTGTAAATGTAATACAAAGCCATGAAGATGCGATATTTTGTTCTTTGCTTTAGATACTGCTCTAAATACTTGCAGTCTTTGTGATTTTCATAACTGCGACCTCGCCGTTCAGATTTGTTTGTGTAATTGTGCAGCCCTAGTTGAAAATATAAATGCATGAAATGTTAATAACATAGTTTTGTTTCCATGCTTCTTGGAACACTAGTTATCGCAGGTAAATAATTTCTTTATCTAATGTATTGTCTGTTTGTGATCTTGCCAGTAATTGTTGTGTTTTTGGTTTTAGACATAATGATATCTGTATTTGTAAAATATTGTTCTGTTTTTTTTTACATTTAATTGGGGGTAATTTAGAAACCTCAGTGCATGAAAATGTGTTTAAAAGTAACATATTTTCAATGAGTTTTTGATTTAATTTTAATGAATATATATTTTTAGCTTCTCTTGCTGTAAGTCTCTCTCTCACGTCTGTTTGTGTGCTGTGTAGACTGGCAGGAGGATCAGTCTGACAATCAGTCTGACTACTCTGTGGCCTCAGAGGAAGGAGACGAAGACTTCGACGAACGCACTGAAGGTAATGCCCTCCCTGCTCAGAGTTTTTCTGTTTAACCTGCATGAAGTTTCACATAACCTGACTCAAATATGGATGAGCGGTGGGCGATATCGCAAAGCAATTTATAGACTTGCCGTCTAGTTCACTAGAGTTTAACTCAATATGATGCATGTTCAGTGCACTCGATTTCTTTAAGAGTTATTCGGTTGGGTAAATCACTCATCCTGCGCATGACGGAGATGGGCGACCAATAAGAGGAGTAGGTTTGGGAAAGTGTTGAGCTTAGAGCTGCATTCACAATAGGATTGCTTTATTGCCCACCCCCATTCAGACTTTAGCACAAATAATCTACATCAAATTGGTAAGAATAAGATTTTAACCCGCAGCTAACAATAATGCATGTGCACTAACACGCTTTGCCCTTCACAGATGTATACTCAGGGTCAGACGACAGCTATGATATCCACAGGGACATCGTCTTCGTCACGTCAGGGAAGAGCACCTGTGGGTGCTTGATTTGCTTTGCACGCAGGCAGGACAGGAAAAAAAAAAAAGAGAAGAAAAAGCAGCGAAAAGAAAAGAAAAAGCAAAAGATGTTAAAGAAATTAAAAAAGAAGTGGAAGATGAAAGACAAGGCATAAATTCTCTTTATTTTCCTTTAAACTGTTCATGCACCCTGTATGCACTTTATTTGCTTATCTTTGTGCAATCAAATGGTTCATTATGTTGTTTTTAAATGACCAAAGTTTCAGTTTTCAGCATGCCCTTATTCCAATATGTACCATGTTCTTCATTCATTTTGGAATCTAATAGATGTTTATTCAAAACATTAAATTATGGATCGCACGCATTGGTTTACATTTGTAATTGTGAGTGCTCATTGGTTGAGAAGGTTCTATGTAAGGATTAAACAACGAGGAGCCGTGCATTTTACAGTTTTAGTGCACGACGTGGAGGCAAAAACACCACGACACGCACTGTATAAAGCACGGCTCCTCGTCACATAAACTGAAACTGTTCATTGTGGCCTGTTTGCTCTTTTTTTTAAAGTCCGGGGCAGGAGTTTTTTTAATGTTTTAACCTGAAACTAGTTCCAACTCTAATGTTTGTTGTTACTATGGAAATGGCTGCAGTGGAGTGACATGATTTAACTGTTGCCAGACTAACTGTGCGTTATACAGTTTTAACACAGGCCAGTTAGCCAGTCAGATTGAGTATTTACCCAGACCATGGTATAATTGGTTTGAGACTTTGAGAAGAAGCTGCAGTGCAGGGATGTCCTGATGAGCTGTAAGTCGAGCACAGACACTTCACAACGGGACAACACTTTTATCATGTTGTTTGTTATTTGATTAGTAACACTGGCTGTTTCTCCCCTCAGCGAACGCCCGCAGACCGAGCCGCAAAGGCCTGCGCAATGACCGGGATAAACCTTTGCCTCCGCTTTTGGCACGCGTTGGGGGAAATATTGAGGTAAGTGTGGACATTAAGAACCACAAAGCTGTCTTGAGTTATACTGTCTAATGATGTGGCCTTATATACCCCATAATGTACTTCAGGTGTTGGGCTTCAATGCGCGGCAGAGGAAGGCGTTCCTGAATGCGGTGATGCGATACGGGATGCCTCCTCAAGACGCGTTCACAAACCAGTGGCTCGTCAGGGACCTCCGAGGGAAGTCAGAGAAAGAATTCAAGTGAGTCACATTTCCAGCGTTACCGGCCACTTGGATTGTAAGAACCTTTTGGGGGCAACTATTTTCATAATGTCACATACTAAATAGTGTAATATTAAAAGTGTGTGTGTGTCCAAAAATCGTGATGTTCGCTCACCCTCACTCGCCCCGTTTATGTCTGAGCTTTGGATGCCAGTGAGTAAAACTGTAACTCAAGTGTATAAACAAATACATGACTGTTTTTCCAGGGCCTACGTGTCTCTGTTCATGCGTCACTTGTGCGAGCCCGGAGCCGATGGAGCCGAGACCTTCGCAGACGGCGTCCCACGAGAGGGTCTGTCCAGGCAGCATGTACTCACACGCATCGGAGTCATGTCTCTCATAAGGAAGAAGGTTTGTCGTCACTTTGAGACGCTTTGTGGGCATTATTAAAGAATAAAGTTACTGAGATAAGGAAGAAAGTGAAGGAGGGATTCCTCTTGTGGACGTTTTGGTGCTATACAAAGTGTAAATGTTTTGGTCTGTAATCTTGATGCTTTGTCTCTTGGCTTAGCATGTGTAGTTTGTGCATATTCCATTACCAAAACAGTTGACAACATTATCAACAATTTATTAGCTCTAGTTAACCTCTTAACCCCTGGTTCAAAGGAATAGGCCACTGTTTTACATACTGAGATATGTTCATACCTGAGCTTAGACTAGATGATGCTTACCTGTCTGGTCTTTGTGCGTGGGCTCAGTCACGCAAGTAGACATTGTTAGCATTTAGCCTCTCCCAGCATATTCATAGCTACAAACTGGTAAGCTAAGGTATTATTACGCCTTACAATATAGTACCCCTTTTTATCCACTTAGAAAATCGACATATTTAATTTTGTGTAACTAGACTTGGATCGTGTAAATTTAAATAGGGAAAACGGCTTGGTAGCTTCTAATTTCACCCCAGTCTGGAGCTATGATTATGCTGGGAGAGGCTAAATGCTAACAATGTCTACTTGCGTGACCGAGCCCACGCACAAAGACCAGACAGTTACGCGTCAACTCGTCTAAGCTCAGGTATGAACATATCTCAGTATGGAAACACCTATTCCTTTAGCCAAGTGCAGTTTCTCCAGTTTGTTGCGTTTTTGTCGCTCTTTGTCACTGTTTTATTGTATTATTGTTGCTTTTCTGGCACGTTTTTTGTCACTCTTGTATCTTTTTTTGTTGCGTCTTCATCCTCTTTTTCATTGCTATATTGATAGTTTTTTGACAGCCAAAGTGGAGAAAATGTGCATGGTTCAGATGGGAGTTAAGAGGTTAATCCGATTAGTTACTTCAGCCATAGTTATTTGTCTTTAATGACCTCAAACCATCAGAAATATACGGCGCAGACTATACTGACAAAGATGTAAAAGTGGTTTGTGTAACTGAACAGGTGCAGGAGTTTGAGCATGTGAACGGACAGTGGTCGATGCCGTGGATGGCAGAGCTGGAGGAGAACAAACGAGCGGCGGCTCTAGCGTCCGGTGAAGACCCCAAGACCCCCTCGTCCGGGACCCCCGCGGACACTCAGCCCAACACTCCCATCCCAGGTACAGTCCGTGCAATACACAAGAACATGCATGAGGGAAAATGGTTGTAAAACGGCGGAGTTCTTTTGCAGAGGACTTGACTAAAGCGGACGACAAGGATGACGTTAAGAAGGAGGGAGAGGACGGGAAAGGGAACAAGAAGTCTGATGATCAGGATGTGAGTTTGCCTTTTTAATGAGCACAAAACAACCGGATAAAACTTCACTAAGGGTTCGAGTCGCCAAAAAATAACATCGTACTATTTGCTCTCAGGTCATTGAAATCCCGGATGAGTCTGACAAATCCTCCCCGAGCGGCAGGAAGGACTGTGATGAAGAGGCTGCTGGAGCGAAGGATGAGAAGGAAAAGGAGACGGCAGGGAGTGACGCGAAGGACCGAGAAGAGGACGGAGATAACGAACAGAAGCCTTTGAGCTCTGCCGACAAGGAACCGGGTTCAGAGGTGAAGTCCGAGGAGCTCAAGGCAGATCCAGAGGGGAACAAAGGTGAGACCAACTAGAACTAAGTTTGCTAAAAGTCTGTATCCTCCGTGTGTCCCGAAAGGCCCTATAAATATGTGCACGTCTAACTAATTTATCTAGGACTTAATCTGGATATCTAAATATTATAAAACCACCAGCAGGGGGTGCAAGTTTGGGCTCTCCTGCGCATCGGCTGTTAATCTAAAGTAATTAAGTTTTGATATAATGAGAAGTCTGGCTGAACCTCAAAAACATAAAAGCATGAGCAAATAATGTGTGAATGAAACAAACCCAAGTTTTATGTTTATTGAGGACGTAAAAGAAAGCACATTTTGCATAACGGAGGACGGTGCTTCCCCTTGATTTTCTGGTTTCTCTATGTAACATTTTAAGCACCGTGACTCTTTACAGTACGGAAATACATACAATCACTACATTTCCCCATATTTACGTCTAACATTTTGCAGTAGTGAGTTTACAGTAGTGACCTTTTGGCCTGATAGGTCGATGTAATTTTGCATTGAAATGCAAGGAGCCAAAATCTTGCTTTACTTTTCTGAGGCCATACCGCCTTTGCGATGCCCAATCCCGTCAGACCTTGGAAGCTAAGCAGGGTAGGGCCTGGTTAGTACTTGGATGGGAGACCGTTCAGTAACACCAGGAAGCCTAGCGAATGTAGTGAGTGAGTGAGTGGTTGGTGGTGGTGGCTGATGTGCGCAGACTGGTTGCCTCGCTTATCATCACCGAGTATGGAGTGAATGAATAATGCACCAAATTGTAAAGCGACTTTGAGCGTCTGGAAAAGCGCTATATAAGACTAATGCATTATTATTATTATTATTAAACTCATTGAGCAGCAGGACTTACTTCAGCTACAGTAACAGCTTCACCTAAAGCAGCTGCTAGGTTTGGCTTAGCTTGGATTTCATGTATTTATTTATTTATTAGGTTCACTTTGGCGGCAAAGGGAGTAGGCGAAAGATAACGTCAGTAAATTAATTAATAAATGCCAGTGTTATTGGGCTTTAATGTTCATTTTATTGCCTTGTGAGCGCTCTTAAACTTTCTTATGCTGCACTACCTTAGGGCTATTTCATAAAACTCGCTCAGTAAAGCTCGGCTTAGGCTCCAAATCCTGGCTTACGTGAGGCACAGCAATTCAAGCTGCGATTACTGGGTTTCACCAAAGGGACGCCGAGCTTTGCTAATCTCACTAATTCAAGGTTCAACTAATTGGCACTTCCCGCGTACATAAGCAGACCACACTGACGATCACAGAGTTCACTGAGAAATCATGGCCAAGCGTGAACGCGCAGCAAACTTCACAGGCCGTTAGCTTTGTTCTGCTACGTTAGCTCCATAGGCCAACATACATTTTGTCCAGATGATGGCGCTAATACCCTGCTTTTGTCATTTACAATGCCCACTGGTGTTGGATTCCATGAAGAAGAAACATAGCTTGTGCTCAGTTCTCTGACTATATTTCCATAGTAACTGACTCAGACTCCGAGTGAGCCTGGTTTATGAAACTGAAAAGACAACACAATAAGCCAGACTTGGCCAAATAAGCCTAGCTTACAGAGTAAGCCAGCTTCATGAAATATCCCTCTGCCCCTGTTTATCCGTGAGCCATCCGCAAAACAAACAGGACCCCATGGTTGCTGAGTTGTGCATAAAACATGGTCTGGATTATTCATACCGCAGACTGAATTGGGCAGCCGAAGTATGTCAGAAAACACGGGGTGGATTTCTTAGAATACATGAGTGAATGGATTAGCGAGGGTGCAGATGCCAATTTAATCATAGGAAAAACATTGATGGACCATTACATTTGTAAAGGGCAGCATTACTGCTAAAGCAAATGTGCTTTACACATGGATTTCACAATATAACAGTGTAATTAGAATTTCTAAAATTTTCCGTGTCTGTTCTTCAGCTGAGGAGTTAAAAGAAGAGAAGATGGATACAAGTTCAAATGCTGACGACAAAAAAGGTATTCGTCCCACATTGGGAATAAAGGTTCCATCTTCTAAGTTACAGAGCACTGATAGTTTTTGTTACAGAGCAAAAAGAGGAGAAGGAAGTCTTAAAAAGTGAGGATTCTGACAAACTGCAGAACGGGGAAAACGCCAAAGACGGAGTGACCACAACACCTGCAATCAACATCAGTGAAGAGAAGAAGAAAGCCACCAAGCAGAGGTTTATGTTCAACATCGCAGACGGAGGCTTCACAGGTGCTTAAAGAACCAATTACTAAAACGATTTACTCCTGTAAACGCGCTCTCACTATTTCACCACTCTGTGTCCAGAGCTGCACTCGCTGTGGCAGAACGAGGAGCGGGCAGCGACCGTCACCAAGAAGACCTTTGAGATTTGGCACCGTCGTCATGACTACTGGCTCCTGGCTGGCATCATACAGTATCCTTTACATCCAGTGAAATAAACATAATGTTCATAAAAACAAAGGCCGCTTGTTGTGACGCTTCACTCCAGCGCTCCCAGACACGGCTACGCTCGGTGGCAGGACGTCCAGAACGACGTGAGGTACGCCATCTTGAATGAACCGTTTAAAGGTGAAATGAGTCGAGGGAACTTCCTGGAGATCAAGAACAAGTTTCTGGCGCGGCGTTTTAAGGTAGAGTGTTGCATACCTCGAGCCTTTGTGTGTTGTGTCTCAGTTTCTCATCGTGGTTCTGCTGTTGCACTGCAGTTATTGGAGCAGGCGCTGGTCATTGAGGAGCAGCTTCGCCGAGCAGCCTACCTGAACATGACCGAGGACCCAGCCCACCCCTCCATGGCCCTGAACACTCGCTTCAGTGAAGTGGAGTGCTTGGCCGAGTCTCATCAGCATCTCAGCAAAGAGTCCATGTCCGGAAACAAGCCGGCCAACGCAGTCCTTCACAAAGGTACGACATGTGGGCAAAGCGTCTAAATGATCAGCGACTGTGATGCCTATAGTTAGTGGAGAATCCTCTGCAAACAAGCTGGATCAATGAGCTGCCTCTGAGTCGAGAGACTGCGCTCGCTCTCGTGCTCCGTGGGTCGTATTTGATACCAAGCCAGGGTTAGCATTGGTGCATTAAACATGAGGTGTACAAATGCTAATGTTGATGAACAAATGGTCCACCCTCTGTGCCACTGATCTCATCATGATCCTAAAATGATGCAAAGATCATAAAGGGGACCGATTGAATGAAGGTATTCGCTGCGCATTGCTGTACACATGTTATGTTCTCAATCTCTTAAAATACCTGCAGTAGTTTGCTTGTGTTTGGTTGTTAGTTACGTCTTTACTCAGCAGAGAAGTCTTTTATTGTTCTTGAGCAAATAATTAGCTCATTGGTGCAGAGGTCCGTGTGTTGAACAGCTCACAACAGAATAAAAATCAGTCCAAGTCAATTTTCTCAAACTAACGGCACATTGAGCACTGTACATACTGTAATAGAAAACGGTTCACCTGAAACATGCACAGTTGAACCAGCTAATCATAATATGAAATGGTACTTATACAGCATGTAGCATCCAGTCATCACCGAGAAGGCCAGAACTAATGGTTAAAGGACTTTTATTTGTCCATCCATTGTCATTTACCAACAAACAATAATTATGATCGCATCTCATCTGTTACACAGCTCATCATTACATTAGTTTCCTTCCGTTAGTGAGTATGTTTGACATTTGACAAACCTTGTTCCCCTGAAGCTAAACCTTTGTAGTTTTTAACTTAGTTGTGGTCTATGTTTTGAGCCTTTTCTGACTTTACTTTGTGTCTTTTTCTGTTCGTCAAACTTATTTCCGTTACCTCTTATACTATCAGTAACAAGGAAGTTACCAAAATAAAAGCATAGCACCTTATACCGTAGCTATAATCTAAATAGAGCTGAACGTTATCATAAGAAGTGCTGTGTAAAGGTAAACTGAGTGCTCCAAAACATACTCGAAACTCTTAAAGGGGGGGTATTATGTAAAATCGACTTTTTCAAGCTTTATATCATGTTATTATGTCATTCCCTCATTAAACACATGCCTGGAGTGTTGCCTTGGCTCATTCACATATTTTTGAGTAATCAGTAAAAACTGACGGCAGCCATTTTAGGTGTAGCTATGCCTCAGTCCTCCTAGGAACGCCCCCACCTCCTGGAGACGCCTCTGGACCTTTCGTCACCAGCCAAGCCACCAACCACTGCTCCTCAGCTCAGCAGAGCCCCTCCCCGCACAGTGTTATTGTTTAAATGCCACAGCAGTGTGCTGAAGGGGGCGTGTCGGAAAGCTTCTTAAAGAGACAGAGGCCTATTTCAAGACGTTCAGTACAGCCATTTTGAGAGAGCAATTTTATTCAAGGCAGTTATTTTAATTTACTGCATATACAGACCAACAGAAGGTTACGTCATCATTGTAGTATGCTATAGACTGGTGCTATGTGATTGAAAGAAGCATAATACCCCCTCTTTAACATTATTAAGCGTCTTGTCTCATTGTGTTTAGTTCTCAAACAGCTGGAGGAGCTGCTCAGTGACATGAAGGCGGACGTCACACGCCTCCCGGCAACCATCGCCAGGATACCGCCCGTCGCCGTGAGGCTGCAAATGTCCGAACGCAACATCCTGAGCCGGTTAGCGAGCCGCGGCTCGGAGGTGACGAGCCAAAGCCAGGCGCAGAACGCACAGGCGATGCAGGTGCCGCGCTGAAGCCACTCTTATACTGGACGGACCTCAGCGGGTTTTTTCAGGCCTCTCCTTCATCACTTTATCCAGCAGCCGAGTCCAATATCAGGTCAGTCCTCACGCGGCAGCAACCGTCGAACTGAAGCGTCGCCACGGGGGAGCAGCGGATCACTGTCGGGACTAAAGCCGTACGCACCAAAGAGGTTTCAGAGGCTCCGCCCACACTGCATTCTGACTCTCATTTACCGGACCTCACGCTTTTGAAAACTCCCGTGTACGACGTTTGGACAGGACTTGATTTTTTTTGAGCCAAACAAACTCACTGGAGCTGAGCTTCTTTTACAGCAGGGTCAACTTTTACGTGTAACTATGTACAATGACGCTAAAGAGGCTTGAAGTAAGAAAAACGCCGCATGTTTTTGGAGTTTACTGGATTTAAATTGTGGAACAAATTCATCTTTCATTTAAGGTCCTTGTATTTCATGTGCATTTTGTGTCGATGTGTTTGCTGAGAGAGTGTGAAAGTTTTTCCCGTTCAAAGCTCGTTTTCCGTCACAGAAAGACAAGTAGAGGTGAGTAATACGGCGGGGGAAAAGTCTTTCTAAATCATATCATAACTGTTCCTTTTAGTAGCTTTATTTTGCCTTTAAGAGGAAACGTGGAAACCATCTTTACCCCGACAACTGACACCTCAACATTCCTAAATATTATGACCATGCGTTTTCCCCTCAAACACATTTCCTCAAGAACGGACAATACAGACTGAAATTCAACTTAAGGAAGAAGAAATGATGGCAATCTTTTATTTAATTTCTTATTTTCTGTTTATGTTTTTGAATTGTAATTATTGGTTCATCATCGCTGTTCGTTTAAGGATCCCAATAAATGGTCATCATTTTTACATGTTTTTCCCCCGCAGTGATGATTGAATGAATAAGCTTAAAACCTCTTCACCCCCACCTGAACCGAGCACATTTTCTCCAGTTTGGCTTTAATCTAAAAGCGTCTTGAAAAAAGTGTCAAAAGTAGAAACAAAAATGAGACGAAAACGAGGATGAAAATGCAACAAAAGAGGAACAGAAAAGTGACAAAAATGTGACAAAAATTGGATGAAAAAGTGATGAAAACATGACGACAAATGTGTCAAATGTGACAAACGTAACACAAAAAGCAACAAAACATCAACAGAAAAGTGACAACTTGAGGAAAAAGATCAGCTTAGAGGAGTTATGTGTTCGCTTTTGAATATGGCCTATTGGATTTGAATAAAACTGAACTGGAGAAAATGCTCTTGGTTAAGGCGAGGGTTAAGAGGTTATTAACTACTTTGAACAACTTTATCCCTACTTTTTATTTTATTTTTATGGAAGTAGTGGTAATTTTGCAGCAAGAAAGAAACAACTGAGAAATGGAGACAAACTAAAAGTCTGATGTTATTTGCATCTTCAACTGTCATTATTTGCATAAACATATTGAGATACGGAAAACCTGAGTAGATACTGCCACAGCAAACAGGCTTAAAGAGAGAGAGAGAGAGAGACAGGAACAGGCACATTTACTTTTGTAGATACAGTCGTCGAGTAATTAACAAAATTGTTCCAAATTACTGGGTGGGAGGGATGTTCGGGTCGGTGAAGGAGAAGTCAGATTTCTTATCGCAATCCGGTGTAAAAACCTCAAACTTGTGCTCATTGTGCCTTTTGTGAGGATTTGTGCAACGCTGGGCAGAGTAATTGTAGCTTTTATTGTTGTACTTGAAGGTAGAGAGTTAAAGCGTCACCTCTGACATCAACAACCGGGAGACGAGATCCATCCTCACTTCCTGTAGATCTGTCTGCAGCTGACTCCCAGAGCAGAGCAAACATGTCGTGCAGGTGAGTGTGCTCCAAAGTTCATATTTATGTTCTGTGTGGGTTCAAGCCTTCTCCAACATCTCTTACCTTTTGGCTTCTTCTGCGAGATCTTTGACCTTTTTCTTCATCTTCATGTATACGTTTATAAACTAGGTATAAGTGTGTACAGCATAAAGAAGTACAGACTAACTTAGTCTTCCGTGGAAAGTTCGTAGCTTCAAAAGCCTCGTCAATGTCACAGATACAAGAGACAGCGCGTACTTTTACTTATTCCTTTTGCCTAAGTAATTACAAGTCGAATGGTCACAATTAGCAAAAGACCCTGTACTTGTATTTTTTCCTAGTTGTGGAATAAAATGAGTCTTTCCGTGTATTGTAAAGGCAAATAATACCTTTGTGCCGTCTGTATCAGGGGTTTCCGCGGGGCATTAAAAGTCATTAAATTAATTGTGCCAAAATCAAGGCCTTAAATGTCATTAAAAACATTGGACTCAAACTGGCATTAAATCCAAATTTATTGGAAAATGACGTCACTCAACAGTTTGTACTGTAAAAGTTCATTGAAAATACCAACATT
The DNA here is from genome assembly GCA_007210695.1 of Neogobius melanostomus. Classification (NCBI taxonomy): domain Eukaryota; kingdom Metazoa; phylum Chordata; class Actinopteri; order Gobiiformes; family Gobiidae; genus Neogobius; species Neogobius melanostomus. Next base: position 88,795 of record VHKM01000213.1, on the reverse strand, counting down.
TTAGTCTAAAATATGTTCAGTGCGGTTTTGGCTGAAATTTACTACATTTTGTCGCATTCTCTTTCCTCTGTTTGATGAAATATTTGCAAATCCTAAGAAATTACATAAACCCCATTTTTTTTCTGCAATTGTTTATTATTTATATGTTTATTTGATGGGGACAGAACAAGAAGCATTGCTATAAAATAACCAATGTTCATAGGCCTGGTCCCTAAACACATAATACGCCTACACAAATCATTACAATCAATACAAAACACAAAAGGCAATAAAATATTATACGCTTCTGTTGTGTCCACAAGTTTGATTCAGTTTGAGCCATAGTTTAACTTTACATTGTAGCATTAAAATGTAGTATTTGGGCATTAAAATTGTATTAAAAAGCATTACATTTGACTTCCTTCTGCCAGTATAAACCCTGGTGTCAAATTATAAAGCATTTTCATAGAATGTAAACAAGCAGCCTGTTGTTTACATTGCCATGGCAGTGTTGCTTTTCATATGACCTTTAATTAACCAGGAAAGTCCCACTAAGAGTAAGAAAGAGTATTTGTCCTGGTAGGGAAAACCGTAGCACCTGGAGAAAACCTGCGCAGACACGGGGGGACATGCAAATAACATTAACCTTTCTTGCTCTTTCAGTTTTTTTTTAATACAACCCTTTAATATAACATTTCTGCAAACAACAAAACAGCCTATAGTTTCTGAATATAGTTTCTGAATGTTTAGATTCTGCGTGCCCATATTAAGCCGCTCATAACTGAAACAAGCTGGTGTTCTCAGTTCGACATTAGCTGCATATGGTGCAGAGTTACAACTCGTGCTGCAAAACCACGACACCTGCAGCGGCTGTAAAACTGTGATATTTCCATCACATCACCTCTATCTCTGTTCACAGAAAACCCTGAAGATAATTTATGATGTCAAAAGTTTCCTTATCGGGCCTGTGCCGCAGCTGGTCTGGTTTACAAGTTAAATGTGCATCTTCCCTAATCGGCGTTTGTGCCTTGTTTAGTGTCAGCGGCTCGTTGACTTCTCTTTGTGTAGGAGTTGCTGACTTTGACATTTTTAGAAGCCAGAACCAGAAAATACCAACCCCACGTTCAACAATAAGCCTGTCACATTTTGCCCAGACACTTTGAGGACATGCACTTTTAGATCGTTTCCCCAAATAAACTTCAGGAAGTGTTTATTTCTTCCCTTGTAATTTAAGCCTGACACTGGAAATGTTTTGTTTAGAGGCCGCACCTTTTCTGTATCACGGAGTTGACCACAGACAACATTTGGAAACAGACTGTTATGTTTTAATGAAGCAGCAAATCATTCAAATAGGCTGTAAATCTGTCGAACCTCCTGTCAGAGCGTGTCCTGGATGGTTCACTGATAATTTAGTCTTGATTTAGTCCAGGTTTAGACGTATTGTACTTCTCAAGCTGGTGGTACTTAAACACTATTTTTGTTTAGCTGATTTAAAAACACTAGATCAGAACCAAAAAATGTGTCAAATGTAACTAAATTCGGAAATTTTTAACTAAAACTGAACTTCTACACATTATTTAGTTCTGTTCATTGTTTGTTTTCGGCTGAGTTTGCAAAAACATCGCGTCGATCTCAGTCACATGAAGGCTTTAGTGATGTTGCGATATAGTGTGGCTTCCTGCGATACGGATACTGCATCACCTAATATCGCAGTACGATTTTTTTGCGATATTGTGCAGCCCTACTTAAACTTTAGTCACATCTCCATGGAGACGGGCAGGAGACGTACCCACTCCTGGTAAAGTTACAGTCATGTCTTGGTAGAGGTGAGCCGCTCAAAGCAAAAGCACGTTTGTTTGTACATGAGGTAAAATAAATGCTTGTATTTCAATTCTACGCGGTGTGGCTTTAAAGCTGCATCATGCAACTTTTTATGTGGGGGAAAAAAAAGTGACCTTATAGTGACCCAGTGACCTGAGTGATCAGCATGGCGCCTTTACTTTCGATCACGGTGGTCTCAACAATGCTCCAGGATAAATTGTTTTCTGGTGAGAAAACGCCAGAAAACAACTCTGGTGTTTTCTGTGGTGAAAACCTGCCAAACAATTGATCCTGGAGCGTCGTAGAGAGCACTGTGATTGAAAGTAAAGGCGCCATGCTGACCACTCATACAGGTCACTGGGTCACTACAAAGTTAAATACACACAAATATCAACTTTTTTCCACATAAAAAGTTGCATCTTTAAAGCAGTACTAAGTAACTTTTTTCTACCTTTATAAATCCTTTTTTGTAGTCCCTCTGGGGGTAATACAAGTGTTAATGGGATGATTGGGGGGTCTTTCATCTCCCCCCGGTGTCTCTGGCCAGAAAACCACAATTGCAACTTGCCTGCCACCGGGTCGGAGCCACCAATACACACTAATGGAATCACGAAGAAGAAGCTAACAGGCTAACGGGCAAAGCTAACTGCGGGCTAGCGCCACTTAAACAGTATTTACAGCCAAGCTTTTGTGAAAAAAAAATGTCCATTGTGTAATTGGATGTACAATATCCCTCTCTCCCTTTGTCTTTTCTGTCAGTGTAGTATTTACTCTCACGGACAATTAAGTGAGTAAAAAAACGCAACATGCTACGACGCCTGCAGTGGCGCTTATGGGCTCTAGGGTGCACGAGTTACTTAGTTCTGCTTTAAGAAAGAAAATGAGACCATACTTTTGTAGCAATTTTATTATTTTTTTCAAAGTATAAACCTTGACTTGCTTGCTGTCTGGATAAACCCTGATTTAAGTGAGGACGTTTTTATGACTTTGACCTAAATTGGGTGTAAACTATGTTTCTCTTAAACCCTTTTAGACCTGGTTTAGTCCTGATGGCAATTATCCCCATATCTAACTTAGCAAGAGCATGAATGTGAACCGTTATATTCTTGTTTGTGTGATCTTGTCATTATGAGCCGCATTTCCCTGGACGCACCTTTTGCTTCTGCTGCTCAACTAGAGAGAGCGGAGAGGGGGAGAGGGGCGGTCGATCAAATGAGGAAGTGTGATCTGACCTTTGTTTTACTGTTTTACACACCTGAGAAGCACAACACACGGCCGCAGCACTAACGGGCCGCTCACAAACAGGAAAAGACACTTGTCAACACTCTTAGTACGTCTCTTAGTATTTCTTTTTTTTTTTTATTCAGCATTCTTGACATCTGCTGCACCTTTTGGCACTCTGTTTTTGGAACCAATGCGCCGGCCGCTTCGGCTATGATTCACCGCGTGACAAGGAGACGGTCGGAGCCTTGTGCGCTGCGCTTCACTCAAACCCCCGCTCGCTGAACAGTAGCGTCTCTGTTTTTTGTTTTGAAAATACTTGTAGTTCTCTGTTGGAGAAATTCCGGCTCGTCAGCTATTTTTGTTCCTGTCTTGTTTTTTTACCGTTTGGTGAAAAGACACGACCAAATAGGAAGGAAGGGGGACAGCTCAGAGACGCACACAGAGAGAGAGAGGGAGGGAGGAGGGCAGGACGTCATAAAGAGAGAACATCTTGATCTGTGGCACTTGTTCTCAAAGGCGCCGACGGAAAGTAAGTGTTCACCTGTTTGTGCTTTGGGGTTAGATGGGACTGGGATTGGAGGAGGAGGAGTGGAGGGAAAAGAGGGAGGTTGGCTTTGGTGATGTCAGTTTAGTGTTTGCAGAGGTGGGTAAAGTGGATAAAAACTGCACGTCATGAGCACGTTGCATCAAATGTTAGCCTATATGAGTAAAAATGGACTAATCTCAACATACAACAATGCAAAAGTGATTGGTGGAAATGCATGTATGTGGCTAAAACACTTAATAACAGTGGGAAGTGTACTCGAGTAAGAGCATTGTACTTCATAAGACACTGAAGTAGGTGTGATGTGATGAAACGACTCTTAAAAGTACAGAATATTGAAAAAAGATGAGTAAATGTATCTCATCTCTGATCATTTTGATTTTCCCTGAAGTCAAACTTTAGCGCGTACAATGTAAATAAAACAAAACCAGAGAGATGACGGGAAATAGTTTGCCTTTTTTTTTTTTTATTAAAAGTCCTCACACGTCAATCCACTCACAGCCCTCTCCTTCTCTTTGACTCCAAAGGAAGTGACCAGACGCCATGGTTCGGTGAGTCCTGTCCTCTCCGTCTGTGCTGGATACTAATGTGCCTCCTCTGCTCCTTCTGCTTTGTGCCTTTTCTTGAATATTGATCTGGAAATGTCTGTTTTTGTTTTTGGAAGACGGCTTGAATGATCATTGATCCCCACACATTTTTTATTTTATTTTGTTGAAATATTGCAACAAAACAATCTCATTATTAGGTCTTTCTACGGCTATAAATACCTTGTACCTTAATGTAGCCAAACATTGTTGAAAAATAGGCGACAAACAAAGCAATTTTTACCGTTTGTCATCATTTCTGAAGCAAAGGCAGAAATTATGAAATCCTTGAGTCACCGTTTTGGCAGCGTCTCGTAGGTTATCACAGAAATGTATGTAACCAGCTCCAATTAAACGTTTATATTCAGAAAATGGCTTGCTTTTGCTCCATGAAATGTTCATTATATGTACATTTTCAATTATAATATGATGTCTAATTTGGAAAGTTAAACCTTGTGCAGGAAAAATGAAACAAGAAATAAATTGTGTGATTAAGTACCTGATTGAGCTGAATCAAAGGCGGCGGGTTGTCTGATGCGCGCCTTGCTCTGCGTGGCGTTTGTGCAGGTGGTTTCACAGAGACATCTCGGGGCTCGATGCCGAGGAGCTGCTGAAGACCAAAGGGATCCATGGCAGCTTCCTGGCTCGGCCCAGCAAGAAAGTAGCCGGGGACTTCTCCCTGTCTGTCAGGTACTGCCCCCTTCCCCGAGATCTTCTCCCGTTCTGCTAATTTCTCACAGTTGGCGTTTTCTTCTTCGTTAATGCTAATGAAACTTGGGACTTGTCGCTCAGGATCGGGGAGCAGGTGACCCACATCCGTATCCAGAACACGGGGGATTTCTACGACCTGTATGGAGGCGAGACGTTTGCCACTCTGTCGGAGCTGGTGGATTTTTACACAGCGGAGAACGGCATCCTGCAGGACAAGGACGGCACAATCATCGACCTCAAATACCCGCTCAACTGCTCCGACCCCACCACAGAGAGGTCAGCCTATCCATTCACATCTCTATTCAATATGTCCTGGATACTCACTAGTTTAGTCCTGCTACAGTCCTGGTGTATACTCCATTTAGAGCTTTACTCTCATGTACATTTGACCTGTTGGACTACACAAAAAACAATCTCAAAAACTACATTTCCCAGTTTATTATTTCAGTTTTTTTTTTCATAACTGGAGATGGGCAGGATTTAGATAAAACATTTATAACGGTCACTGTGCCAGCCATTCTTCATACTATTCTTTGAACAGAAACAAAAAGCAGCTAATCATACTGTACATAAGGGCCATGAGCGAGCCCCAGTTCTGTCCAAGAATACTCCTCCTCCCTTTGTCACTCATGTTTATAGACAATGGCTCTCAAACTTTTCACACTTTGATCTTCCAAGTATCACCAGGTCTAGATTCATGTCGCATCAAGACTAAATTGGGTCTAAAAATGGTCTTAAGTCGACCTAAATGTGACTCCATAATGTCTATACTTGGTGTCAACCATTCTCTGAACCAGAAAAACAACTAATCCAAAGGCTTTACCTAAGAATGAATACAATTTCTCTTTAAAATGAATAAAGTCTGGTATTGTACGATTTGAAAAACCTCACACAAACCAGTTTTAGAACATTACTAAATACATTATTTAATTTCAGCTTCTCTTAATAAAATGACTTCTTTAGTTGTGTAAAACTATGATTATTGCTCATCACCGGCGCCGCATAATCTCATCAATTCTTAGAAAAACATAAGAGCTATGTCTAGTATGTCATATGTAAATGAACAGCTTTTTCCTCCTCTGCAGAAACCAGCCACACAGACGCTCAACCTTTATTTTCATTACTCCGTAGCAATCTCTACTTCGGTCAGCCTCAATAATCGTCATTGGACTTTATGATCGTCAGGTTTACAGCCTTTTCTTTGGCAGAAAGCCAAGCTCATAAGTTTTGGAGTTTGGGACGATGGAAGATTTTTGTGTTAAATGAAAGAATAGAAAGCGTTTGTCATTGTTTGAGCTGATGTTCATATTAAAGATATGTCTAAGTGCATGAATCAGCTACATGTATTTATTTTTATTATGAAAAAATCTAATCAAATCTAAATTATCGTCCAGCCCTCGGTTCTATCGACTCAACCATTTTAATCCTGTGAATTATTATCATGCACTTACATTATTGAGACTTGAGTTAAAGCTGGATATTAAATGACTGAAGTTCAGCGCCAGTTAAATTATTTCTAACCTAAAATGATCACAAGAAAACACCGTACACCTACCGCCATCTTTGTTTATATTTGTTATAAATATTACATATCGGTGCATATTTTGTAGTAGATCTTTTCAGCTGGTCAGTCCATGTGTTGTTTAAACTGATCTGTAGCTCTAAGTTTAAGCAGCTATTTTGATAACTGAAAAAACTGTACAAGAAATGAGTTAATTCTCGTACATTTTGCAGGACTTTAGTGCGTATGACAGACTGGCGTTTAGGTTTTTCTGTCTGCAGTGGAAATTGCAAGAATCCATAGCCTTTATAGCAACAGTCCATTATTAAAACATTAGTCCATGTTGTGCCTGTGGGCCCTGCCCTGCACCCCTCCTCTCGCCTGTCCTGTCTCTGTGTCAGTTGTCTAACTTCCCTTTTGTAGTTGCGGTTGGAAACTTAAGTTTTGACACTTATGAAAGCAGTGGCCAGAGGCTGGGTACCTTCCTCTATTGCACACTCCCATCGTGTTCTTGCTCATGTTTTATCTTCCACAACTAACCCCAGCTTAGCATGTCACTTATCTTTTACACAATGCAAAAATGAATGCGTGCGTAATGACTTCAACTCATCCTGATGTTAATCGTTTTGACTGAGTAAGATGTTTTTACGTAGGTTAGGTTAGGGATGCACAATTAATCAATTTAATCCATAATGCAATTTGACGGATGCAATAAGCAAAGAATGCAATTATTTTTTCAAATGTCCACTAATTACAATCACCACCACACTCGTCCTCTTGTCGTCTACATGTTTTAACTTGCTTGGATGAATTTCAGACACAATTCAGCTTGAGGTAAAGCAACGTATGAAAACAAGTCAGAAATGCTTCAGTACTATAATAAAAATATATTACAGGGCACAACAATTTTGTCAAAAACACTGGCAAATTAAGACCGAATCACTTCTCATGGGCCTCAACTTAAATGTCTGAGAATTCCTGTTTAATTTAACTCACGGTTCAGATTTTGACACATGTCCAAGAGCCTTGACATTTAAGAGAAACATAAACAGAAATACCCAATGGATATTTGATAATAAATACATTTGCAATCTCAAATATTTAAACTCAAGACTTTTTTTGTCTAATCTGAATATTATTTGCTGTTACAAAATGAGATCGAGGTTTCTGAGTTCATTGACTGGACGACTTTGCTCTTGCACTTTTAGCTTTTTTCTGCAACCTTTAGCCGTCTGATTTTGCAAATATCCTGATTTCACAAGGCACTCCTGCGCAACACTAAGTGTACAGTAATGCATAAAAAATGTTTATCATAAGGTTTATTTGTAGCGCTGCCGGTCGTGCTATAAATACTCAGATCTTTCAGCCACGAAATCGGTCTTCAGAAATTTTCCGACCACAGCACAGGAAGTGTAGAAGACGAAATTGAGAACTGAGCCTGGTCCACAAACCAGGCCACCACACATTCAGTCATTCATATTTAACGCCTGCAAATCTCACTTTATACAGTCGTTATTTAGGGATTTTCTATTCAGCAGCATTTGCACTTTGTGATTGACTGTATGTATGAAGAATTTACAGTAGGGGGGAAATCTAATTGCAATTCTTACGGTTTCAAGAGTCTTTAGGTCTGTCTTTGGATCTGGCTGAGTTTTTGGATGAAACTTGTTTAGATCTGGTTTAGTCCTGATTTTCTTTTTGTTTAAAACCGGTCAAGTCCAGTTTTTGAGCTGGTTCAGATCCGAGTTTGTCCTGGTTTACATTTAGGTCTTGTTTAGTCCTGGTTTAGGTTCAGTTTAAACTGACGCCTATGTTCAGTTGCGACACAAACTGTAAACATTTTGAGAATCACAGACTTAACGTTAAAGGTCAGACGTCTGACACATCATGTCTATGGCATAACGGTGTTTCCGCGGGGCATTAAAAGTGAAAATGCAGGCGTTAAATGTCTTAAAGAAACTGTTCATACTTTTTTGCTTAAAAGTTGTGTCCAATTTGTTTTGGTTATCAACATTTTCCCTCATTCCTCTGTTTGAGCTTGAGAAAAGAAATGCGCACAGATTATCTTTTGCATTTGTGGCATTAAAAAGCCTTACATTTGACTTGCTGCATAAACTCTGCATTAGTCATTCAAGCCTCGTGGCAGAGCATTTCATTGTTTTGTTTGTTTGTTGTTTGATTGTATTAATTTCAGTGCTGCACAGTGATTGTACTGGTTTCTCGTCTGTACAAAAGTCCTACAGATGAAGACAAATACCATATGAATATCCGCAACTCCTCCTCTGACTGAAGTGTTTGTTGTGACCAGGTGGTTCCACGGCCACCTGTCCGGGCCGAACGCAGAGAAGCTGCTGAGCGCGCGGGACGAGCCGGGGACCTTCCTGGTGAGAGAGTCTCTGTCCAAACCCGGAGACTTCGTGCTGTCTGTCCTCACTGACGAGATCGGCAGGAACGGGGCTAAGAGAGTGTCCCACATAAAGATCTACTGCCAGGTAGGACAGGCTTAGGTTTCAATATGTCACGCTTTAAAATACTGCAGGTCAATCAGGGGCAGGACTGAAGATGAAATATTCTTCAAAACTGCTCAGACTGACTCAGGGTTTTTCTAAAGTGATGAAACATTCAGATTGGAGGTCTCGTTTCCTCTGTGCAGGAGTCTGGCTATAAATGTCATTGTGTCAAACTAGTTTCAAAACCTTAAAGTAGAAGCACCGACAACCTCACAGTCGGCGACACAAACTACAAATAAACAGTAAATCTACCGGTATAATAAAAAAATGAAATAAAATGCATACATACAAACACTTTTTATACATGTTGTTTTTTTCTTTTATTCCAAGACTATTTATATTGTAGATTCTCTGAAGGTGTTCATTTATGAGAAACACACGTGGAAATATGTAAAAATAAATTCTTCAAAGATGCCGGCTGCCTTTTACTCTGATTACTGCTTTGCACTTCTGACATTTCTCAATGGGCTTCGTGATGGCTTCACAGCGCTGATGAAAACCATTTCAGGTGACGACCTTATGAAGCTCATTGAGAAAATGCCAAGGATAAAGGGTGGCCATTTTGAAGAATTTAAAGTGTTAATTAAAGGGATATTTCAGGATGTTTGACATAGGGCCTCATTTCCTAGTTATCCAGAGTGTTGTTGATTTCTGGAGATTTTTTTATTTTTTATTCATGCAGTTCTTGTATTTGAAGAGTTTAGTGGTGCTAGGCTAGTGCGTGTCTATGGTAACTAGTAGCCTGCATTAAAAGCCTCTTCAAAATCATCGGGTAGTCGTCCAAACGTTACCATATCTGATTTGTAGAAAGCTCCTTTGTGAATTCAACGTGTAGTAATGGCGGCCGCAGGCTCAACTACTCTAGATCCGGTAACCTAGCAGATCACTCCGCCGCTGCGTAGCTTACAACCAGGAAGCTGATGCTGCTCAGATATGTTATTTTAAATGCAAAATGGTTATATTTCAACAATTATTCAGTCAACACAGACATTTATATGGGTAGTCTGGTGTTATAAGTGAATTGCCTCAGGTGCACTGTGCTTGGGTTAGACTGTTTTTAAGGAAGGCTACTAGTTACCATAGACATGCACTAGCCTAGCGCCACTGAACTCTTCAAATAAGGACTGCATGAATAAAAAAAATAAAAAAAATCTCCAGACATCAACAACACTCTGGATAACTAGGAAATGAGGCCCTATGTCAAAAATCCTGAACTATCCCTTTAAGTAATTTCACTCTTTCTTGTTTCCTACATAACCCCATGTGTTCATTCTTAGTTCATTCACAGTTTAAAGGTTAATACATAAAAAGTGTTTATATTTCATCCTATTTTATTATTTATGTTTCATGTTGCACCAAACAAAATCCTTGTTTGTGAATGTACTTTCACTTCTCTTCCTGAATCTCTCCTCTGCTGCACGCTTGCCTGCAGGCTGGGGGCGTGTCCAGACTTTTTTTTTTTTTTTACTGACCTCAAAGCATAAAACTGAGGGGAAGATCGTTTCCCGGCACTCGGCGTTGCACAAGAGGGAAAAGATGATTACTCTAAATATCAAGTGCACTTTCTTGTAGCTTCCTCCTTCAGTTCCTTCTACATTAATAATAAGACAGCACTAGAGTTTTGACATGAGAAACAAAGACCAACCACATTGCTATATATAGACCTCATGTGGTTTTATGAGGCCCATTACCGTAATCACATGTCATTAAAATACAATTCTTATCCGTGCATTTACATGAAGAGGTATTTACGTGAACAAAGGTCTCCAAACATATTCTGAGTTAGTTTGTCACTGTGTGCTTTTCCACATTGACAGCGTTTTGCTGGGAGGAGTTTATTTCCACTGATGATGTTTCTGATCAGAATGACAGGTACTCAGTGGGAGGCACTGAGACGTTTGACTCGCTCACGGACCTGGTCGACTTCTACAAACACAAAGGCATCGAGGAGGTCTCCGGCACCAGGGTCTACCTCAAACAGGTGAACGCCGCCGTCCCGCGCACAGAGGGATGTGTTTCTGTTTGGAGTGAAGGAGGAAATGCTGCTTCCCTCTTTTAATTCAGCATGAAAGACATTGAACTTTGTGCCCGTTTTTGATTCATATGAACAGGTCCAATCATTACAGAGATACTTAAGCACAATCAGTGTCAAATTCTTATCTGCCCTCCATCAACCCCACCTTTGCTACAGCAGATACTGTCGCTTTAGTCTGAAAGTCTATGGTATATTCAGACCTGGTTTATGGTTAAACCCTGGACCTCCACTGTAACCGAACACATTTAACCAAATCTAAAAGCGTCTCTGGGCCAATTCAGATGAAACGAAACTGAAATGTAACATCTTTATCACTTCACATGAACAAAGGTGGTCAGTGTACTTCATTTCATTACTACTGGTCAAATATTACTCCAAAACAGTTAAAGTTACTCTTTTGTTTTACTTAAGTGAAGGTACTGAAGTATTTAAAGTAGAAAGTACAAATCCATTTAAATAAGTGTTAGGAATAATTGCTTCTTTTGTCTTTTTCAAAGACAAAAATGCGCTCAAGTTCACCGCCCGTACGGCAGCACGGCGGGGTCAAACCTTCTTCCTTGTCCTGAGTTATTGGCATTGACAGAACATCTGCACAGCGCCACCTATTGTTCTGGAGTGTGCATTTGAAGCCTTCATGCAACACAACACAGTCACAGGCTGTTTCCCAATTGCGAGGATCCTCGGGGTCTCGACCACTTCGGACGTAATTCACGTCATCACAGCGCCGCCAAGTGGTGCTCCAATTCACTCAGACCACTCGCCTCCTCGCAGCTCGACTCCTCCGTTTGGCTCATTTACGAAGGAAGCACCGGTGGATCCTCCGCTGCCTCAGAGAGCTGAAATTACCCATGATGCACTGCAACACTGTTTTTTTTCTTCCCTTTTCTCACAAAACTTTATTAGTTTGAAGTTTTTTCCACATTTGTACAAAAAAATGAAAGGCCTAATAAATAGGCCTATTTATTGATAAATCAGGTCTATGGTTGTTAACGTAAGTATTGAAGGCGATTAGTGATAAACTGGACCTGCTAAATATATTTAATATTTGAATTGAATTTCTTACAAATCCTTGCAGAAATTTATTATTTTATTCAGGCCAAAATGTTCAAACAGTAAGACATCCAACCAAAACCAGTTTATAAACAGCTTTAATTCATAAAACAGTAGTTGTTGTAAGTATAGATTGACATTTTATTATATGATTTGACACGTGACATGACGCAGCCGCTCGCTCCGGAGGCCGTTTCAGTTGAGCTCCAATGCGGCGGTGAGGGGACACTCGCCTCCGTTTGGGAGGAGCCACCACTGAGGACGTCAACGAAGTGGACAAACGGAGGACGGATCCTCGCAATTGGGAAACAGCCACAGTCACAGGAATGTAGTGGAGTAGAAAGTTCTCGACCAAAATACTACTCAAGTGAAGTACAGTACATTTACTTTGCAAATGAACAAATGCAAACGAACTAGATATAAAATAAAAGTTTAGACAGTACACCGTGCTTTAAGTGACCAGAGGATCAGAGTGAGCTCGCAGACTGAGATGTTGATAAGAAATGACCAAAGTTCAACAAGTTTATTTTCTTTTTAGATCCTCAAAACTAGGCTATTCCCCTGTAGGATTAATAAGTATTAAGAATGCAAACCAAACCTACATTATAAGGACAGCCCCGTATAGGAACTTAGAAGTGCATGATGTATAACTATTCATAAACATCTTTGCCCTCTTCTTCTCTCTCTCTGTAATCGCAGCCCTACTTCTCGACGCGGGTGAACGCAGCAGACATAGACAGCAGAGTAAAGCAGCTGGATGAGACCGCGCAGGCCATGCAGGACGAGGAGGAGAAGGCCAAGGCGGGATTCTGGGAGGAATTTGACGTGAGAATCTCTCTTTGTTTCAACAGCGTGTTTGAATCTGCTGCAACATCGCACATTGTCACTGTGTTTTAAATAGACTCTGTCACAACAGTTTGGTGCCGCTTCCTCATCACTTAGTTTAAGAGGGATTGTACAGCCCTCTTGTGGTGGAGTGGAATCAGATTACTACTTAGGTGATACAACTGTTTCACGTTCTCTGTGATGTGTGTTTAAAGACTATACAACCAAGCATCTGCAGGATCATTCTGATAAGGATAAAACAAAAGATCTGCGCAGGTCGTGAACCACAAAAGTGAGGTTTCTAGCATCAGATCAGCCCTTCATCAAACATGCAAACTTCTTTGAGCTTACGAGCTGCGCAGATCTTTTGTTTGATCTTTAAAGAATAGCATTTTAACTTCAGTTCAAAACATTCAAAATTTCATAAATATTCTTTAAAGTTTTACAGAACACAATATAAAAAGAAAAGCGTTACGGGTGTAAAATATTTTGTCATAAATAGCGTTGTGACTCGATTAACATTTTTAATGGGGTTAATTATGGCCTTTGTAATTAATTACAATAATCTTCAGAGGTATATTTTAGATGCTTCTTTCTATTTTCCTACATTTTAACTTATTTGAAGTGGATCATCTCAAACACTTCAAAGACAATAACAGTTTGATTTATTTTGGAGAATGATCTTTTTAAATATGTTTGTGTCGGCTTAACTGTGTGAATAAACGAGTTTGACAGGAAAATTGTTTTGGCTTCACGCCGTGTTTGTCCCCAAGTAACGTCTTGCAGGAAAAAGTTCCTGTGATTAATTTCAATATTTTAAATCGCACTAAAGCTCATGTAATTAATTAAGCAGAATTAATGAAAAAAGTCCTGGCCCTAGTTATAATATCTTTGCATTACTTCTATAAACCTTTTATTAACCTAGGGTTAATAAAACTGTGGTACGCGTACCTCCGGGGGTACGCAAAGAAATAAAAGTTTATTACAATCTGATCGATACTGACCCGTTAAAACCGCCGCACGGGGAGCGCGCTTATACAGGCGAAAGAGTCCCTATAGAGTTCTATATTCAGACGTGGATGAGCTTGTTCTGGACCTAAACATGTCCACTCCAGAACCGAACCTCAAGAGCCGCTTTGGACCCGAGCGCGTAAAACTCTGGAGGCCGAGAGCGGCTGAGGCTGCGTCAGCCCTCGCTACAACAGCAGCGCCAAAGTTCGATGGAGTTGCATTTTCTGTAATATCTGTCAGGAGCTTGTGCGCCGTCAGACTGACGGTGACTTCGATTTGCAACAGGAGTTTTCCTCTCATTCTGATCCGAGGGGAGAAGCGTCTGTGGCCCCTCCTCTGCCACTAAACCCGTGGCTTTGTATCTGACAAATGCATTCAAATTTACGAGCTGATGTGCAGTGGCTCGCGCAAAGATGGATATGTCTTGCGTATACATTATCTCCGCTTTAACAAAAGCTTAAACCAGCACATTTGAGTCTGTACCGGTGGTTTGACAGTACGACTGAGTGAGATGCAGAGGGGGCGGGGCCAGAGCGCAGAGTCCAAACCAGAGTCTGAAGTTCAGAATGAGTGACAAAAGCAGCAGAGTCCTGATCCACTGGGACAAAGCTAAACACTCTGCTTTATCCATTCACACTAACAGCCTTGTTTACAAAATAATCAAAAACTGGCATTTTCATAAATTCTTTTGTATTTACATATTCTTAATAGCCTTAATCACCCAGACAAGCACAAACATATTGAATGTGGAAAACCTGCTTGAGTTCACTGTAATAATTGAGGAAATAAACATAATATTACATGTGATATTCCCAGTGTTTTCAATCGCGTCAAACTAGGGGGTACGCGACTCGTCACCTAAAGCTTCAGGGGGTACACGGCTCCAAGAAGTTTGGGAACCACTGACCTAAACTGTTTCAACATGCCATGTTCCATTCAATTTAAAAACAAATCACAAGAAACTACTTTTTCAGCAAATTGTGTCAAAACTAAAACTAAAAAGAACACAAAATCATCACCAAAACGCGGCAGTTGGTAGAGCGGGTCGAATCATGATCGGAAGGTCGGGGGTTTCGAATCCCGGCTCCTGCAGATGCACACTGGCGTTGTGTCGTTGGGCAAGACACTTCACCCACCTTGCCTCCAATGTCTGCGTACATTGTTGTATGAATGAAAGTGTGAATGGGTGAGTGGTTCCTTGCTGCAAAGCGCTTTGAGTTTTAGGCTGAGTTTGAAAGAATGTGATGTATTGTGGCTACTTGCGACAGGGTTTGGCATCATCAAATACTGCAGAACCTTTTTTCCCTGATATATTGTGCAGCCTTAAGAGTTAAACAAATAACTGTGGTTTGAAAGAAGCGCTGACTCTGTGGGTGACCAGTCTCCAAAGTTGGCATTCCCCCTGTGTATTTTGGTGAAGTCTGAACCTGCTCTTTGTGGTGTTAGCTCAGCGCTAATGTGGCCTTTGTTTGCTATGGGAGATGCTATCGGCGCTAACCTGCATGTGTTTCGCTATAATCGATGTTAACGCCACACCATTTGTCGTCTGTGCAGGCGCTGCAAAAGCTGGAGGCTAAAGTGGAAAAGAGCAGAAAAGAAGGACAGCGGCCTGAAAACAAGAGCAAAAACAGATACAAAAACATCCTCCCCTGTAAGACCCCTCATCTGCAGCGGTTTGTGTAAAACATTTTGCCTGAATGTTTGTGGATGTTTACTCTGTGTGTTTTCTCTGTGAAGTCAACGACACCAGGGTCATCCTGCAGAACAGCGATCCTGATGTGGTGGGGTCGGATTATATCAACGCCAACTACATCAGAGTATGTCCTCAAACAACACTCGCATTTGGTCAGGCCTGTGGTGTTTCACTTAGAGGTTGGGGCAGGCAAAATGTCTAATGTTTAAATTTCATGGTGGATGAATATATTTAAGTAATGGGATGTCAAAGAAGGATCAGGAATTATTTGGGGAAAATGCCATATAATTAGAAGAGGGACAACCTTACAACTCAAACTTATACACTTCTTTATTCTTTTCACTGGATATTACCAATACACAGACTTCTTGTGGTTGCGTCAATATAACATGAACATGAACTGAGTCTTTCACCTCTTACCCCTCACCTTAATCCAGCACATTTTCTCCAGTTCAGAATTACCCAAATCTAAAAGCTTCTTGACTGGAGCTTACAGCCTCGCTTGAAAGTTAAGACCTACAGAACTGATGGAAACTTTTGTTGTCGTGTTTTGACCTTTTTTGTTGCTTTATTTGTTGCTTTTGTGTCACTTTTTTGTGGCTTTTTCATTAATTTTTAGTTTAGTTTTGTTTCCTCTCCATTTTGATGCTTTTTTTCCAAGAAGCTTTTAGAGTTGGGTGAAGCCAAACTGGAGAATAATGTGCTTAGGTTAATATAAGCCGTTCTTTCATCATTCGCGTGTTTCATTTTTACATATATTATGTTTTTGCAGAACACGCGGAGGGAACTCGGCGATGAGAAAGTTTACATTGCGACTCAGGGATGCCTCGCGACGACGGTGAACGATTTCTGGCAGATGGTTTGGCAGGAGAACACCAGGGTCATCGTCATGACCACCAGGGAGGTGGAGAAGGGCCGGGTCAGTATCTAAAAATATCTGACTGAACCTGTATATTTATATCTTGAATTGGTTTGATTTGTTTTAACCAATTGTTTTAATTTTGCTTAAACGTTGACCTGAATTTTAATAGACCCTTTTGCTGCTTACATCATCAGTGACAACAGCTGGAGGCAGGAAGTGATCATGAGAAATAAGATTAAACTAAAACTAACGATTATAAGTGTAAAACTACAACTACAAAAATGTGGTCCTGTTGTGGCTTAAAGGGATATTTCAGGATTTTTGACATAGGGCCTCATTTCCTAGTTATCCAGAGTGTTGTTGATGTCTGGAGATATTTTTTTCTTAAATTCAGCCAGTTCTTATATTTGAAGAGTTTAGTGGCGCTAGGCTAATGCTAGGCTAATGCTAGGCTAACACATTTCTATGGTATCAGCAACCCTGCATTAAAAACAGTCTGACCCACTCCACAGTGCACCTGAGGTAAATCACTTATAACACCAGACTAACGATATAAATGCCTGTGTTAATAGAATAATTAGAATAGAATAGAATAACCGCATTTTGAGGGACTATTTTCTCGCAGATCACTCCGCCGCTGCGTTAGCTTACAGCCACGAAGCTGATGCTGCTCAAATATAAGTTATTTTAAATGCAAAATGGTTACAATTATTCTATCGACACAGACATTTATATTGTCAGTCTAGCGTTATAAGACAAGAACAAGAGGAATGACATTTGAGACGATAAAATAAGGTTTATCTGATATTTCCAACAACAGTTAGACATTTGTTTATCATTACTATGACAACAGCTACAGCTTCCCGCCTCCAGCTAAGGCCGGAATGTTTACAAACAATTAAAGGGTCTATATAATTCCAGAACAAGTGCGTGCCTTACTGGCCGGACCTAGAAACCTCCAAGGAGATGGGCCCGTACGTCGTCACTCACATATCTGAAAAAGAAGCCACAGATTATAAACTGAGAGTGCTGGAGATCGCTCTGATGGACAAGGTGATTACAACCCCCACTATAACGCTCAGTCCACTTTTGCAACATTTCAATCGTTTTTTGTAAAGATTCCAAGCACCTGTACCTTTACACCACTGTATCATTTTAACAGCCCCAGAAGGCAAGGACGATCTGGCACTTTCAGTACATGAGCTGGCCTGACCACGGCGTCCCGCAGGAGCCCGGGGGAGTGCTCAGCTTCCTGGACCAAGTCAACTCCAAACAGTATGAATACCCCAACGCGGGGCCAATGATCATCCACTGCAGGTACATGTCCAATCTTTCAGTTCTTTTGTCACGCTTTAGACTCGTCTTCAGTCAGGTTCGATTCAGTTCCCCCACCTTTTATCTCATATAAATAGTACCGTTTTCTACACGCAACTGTTCTTACATGAGAGAAAACTAATTCACTGCTATTTTTAACATTTGTGCGAAAGGTTCAGGTTTCGTAATCAGTGGTGAGGTAACTAAACCTCTGTTTTTTTCAGGATTAGGATTAGAAAAACTAACAAGGGTTTTAGTTGAGTGTAGTTTATCCATGTGGAATTTGCTGTTACTTCACATCACATGAGGCAAAGTATTTAAAACTTTGAAAAGCTGCACCAATTTATTTTTATTATTTTTCACTCATACTTTTGATATAAAACTATGTGATGGAAATGGTAATTGTATAGAAACGACACACAAGATTTTTATCTGTATACACAATTATGCAGCGCTTATGTTAAAATAAAGCTAAAATCGTTGCAGAAATCTCCTTTTTATGTTGTGTTGATGTGTGTGTCGTCTGCTGCAGCGCTGGTATCGGCCGAACAGGGACCATCGTGGTGATTGACATGATCATTGAGACCATCACGAGAAGAGGTAATAATGACTCTCCGATCGTTTTGAATACAGTCTCATCTTGTCCCATTATTTTTGTAAATGTTATATCTTTATCTTTGATTAGGGCTGGATATCGTTTCATTTTTTCCGATACCTATGCTAAATTATTTGTCATATAGAACCATAAAACATATTAATAATGTTAACTTATTATTTTTCCTTCCATTTAATTTCTTTTCCATATGTATCATTTGTTTGAGGTGAAACAACCAAGAAACTTCCTTTAAAGGATCTGTATCATGCTATTTTAGCCATTCCAAAGTAAAGTATAGGCTTTATTATGATATATTGTACCGCTACCACTATGGTGCACTAATTTTTGTGATAAATGTAAGTATTTTCTGGAGGTATTTTTCAAACCCGGAAGGCAAAACGCTTGGATTCAGTTAACTCCGTCCCCTGTCTCCGCTCATACAACTTTAGTAGTAGTAGAAATATAAATACCACAGCAAAAGTGAAGTTACTTCATGATGCAGTTATAAGGAGTTGACATGTGCAACACAGCTTCATAAATGGCTAACACACGTTTTGATTGACTCACCGCTCTGATGTTTTATTGTGGGACTCGCGTTGGTTATAAAAGTTAATCCACTTTGGTTCTGGCCAAGGTTCACCAAACATCAGAGACAGTCACAGACAAACACTATTTTGGCCGACAGTCGCTGAATCCCGGAGAGAAATTCCAACTTCTGGCGAGTGGCCTCTTCTTTAGGAAGGTTGAATAAAGTCCTGTCCTCGCAGCCAAACGCGCTTTTCTCCGTGACATTATCGTGAGGTAAGAAAAAAGAACAGGTGTCCAGAGTAGGTTAGAAAGAGCTACTTCTTCACAACTTTCGGTGCAAACACGACATCTGTTCAGACGCTCAGGGGGTGCGTTTGTTTTCTCTCCAGGGGCAGCGCGGACGCGTCAGGCACTTCCTTGTTTTTGTTTTTGTTTTTTTCTTTCTTACGACAAAAATAATGAAAAAGCTGTTTTACAAATTAAAATCAGGCCGTAAGGCATTACATTACAGACGTCGAGCACTTCCGTTCCACTCCGACGACACAAACGGAACAAGTCAGTCGTTTTCCAGGAGAGGGCGGAGCAGCTGCTCAGAGAGCAGGATTCAGGAGGATTACTTAGAACTGTGTGAATGAAGTCAAAAAACACTCTTGATAAGGAAATAGCATAACAACATGGTTAAAAACTCCAAAAAGTCGATTTTGCATGATATAGAACCTTTGACAAAAGGGCAAGAAAAACACTTTCCAAGTTTTCTTATTTTTTTCACCAACTAATTTTCTCACAGTTCTTTCCCTACATTTTCCATATTTTTTCCCTTAATTTCCCCCAAATTATTATTTCCACATTTTTTTCAAAATGTACCCACATTTTTCTACTTGTTTTTCCACTTTTTCCCCTCAATTTTTCCATATTTTTTACCAAATTTGCATGTTTTTGTTTGTTTTTTTATTTTATTTTCGGTACCTGCTTTTGATACTTTTTTCGACACCAGTAGAACCTAAACCTTTTGTTTCGATACCAAACTGGTATGGTTTAACGGTACCCGGCTTTAATCTTTGACTCCCTGTGTCTATGGAAACATTTACAATCCCTTAAATCGTCTCGTATCCTCCGTGTTCCCTCAGGGCTGGACTGTGACATCGACATCGCCAAGATCATTCAGATGGTGAGGGAGCAGCGTTCAGGGATGGTCCAGACTGAAGCCCAGTACAAGTTCATTTACCTGGCTGTGTCCGAGTACATCCAGACCACGAAAGTCCAAACCAGCGCCTCCATGGTGAGAGTCAGAGTACAGAGTACAGAGTACAGTATGATAATAACCCAGCTAACCCAGACAGAGACACAGCAGATTCTCCACATAATGTTTGCTTTATGAAGTAGGTTCAAAGTATATAGTTTAGCTGAGGTGGAGGGTAGAAGTCACTTTGTGTTAAAATGCACATATCTGTTCTGTCTGTGGTCATGTCAACATTAAGCAGAATCTAGTCCAAGGTCCTCCCTCTGTGCAAAAAACAAACTAATCACTCAATAACTCTAGGCATGGTTGCAGTCACTCACATCCATATCTAACAAAAATAATAAAAACACTTTAACCAACACCTCATCCAGAGTTACACTGGCCTCTGAGTTTTGGCATTTATATGTTCAAGATTTATTGCCAAGTCAGTGATAAGTTATATGAGATTGTCTTGAGAAAAATTAACTTTGACCCAGAGCAAGCCACACCCCCGTACTCTTTTGTGCCCCAAGAATGTCACAAATAGATAGAACAATAAAACAAAGTCGATGTTAACTTGGGTCACCAGTTGAATACCACTGTTTTAGAAGCAATAGAGTTCAGGATCGTGATGTAATATCTTTTTCCATAATAAACTGTTCCCCTTTTCTTCACTTTTTCCATTGTTTTTATATTGTTAGTCTATAGACAACATTTACTATTTTCTTCATTGATTAAACACATTAAAATACATTAACGTTAACAACAACAGCCTTTGCCAGTAACCACACAAACATGGTGGATCTCCATGGTAAGTGTATTTGCACAGCACAATTTATCCACAAAGTAATTCAACGGGAAGGGTGTGTTTAAGTACATAAATTGCATCACAGATCACACATCTGTATCACATCTAAACTTCAGATTCCCTTTTTTTTTTTTTCCCACAGGAAACTGAGCCAGAGTACGGGAATCTGCAGCTGAAACAACCCGCTAGCAGGAAGGTGTCAAAGTGAGTTCTGT
This sequence comes from Neogobius melanostomus, assembly GCA_007210695.1. NCBI lineage: Eukaryota > Metazoa > Chordata > Actinopteri > Gobiiformes > Gobiidae > Neogobius > Neogobius melanostomus. Next base: position 67,766 of record VHKM01000213.1, on the reverse strand, counting down.
CCAATAAAAACTTCTTAATGCGTTCACACGACGGCTCTAACGCTCACACAGTCGCCCCACTCCTTCCCCTGCAGCGGAGAGACACATGCTCATTATTATTATGTTATATACTGATTTCTATTTGCTAAACTCAACTGACCAAAGGAGTTACTGAGTGAACGCACGTGCTGAAATCTACCCGTGTTTGGCTTGCAGTTAGCTAAAGTTCATAGGGCAGGGGTGAAGTGTCTGTTGCAATGACAAAACAAGGCTCAGGTTGAAGTTGGAAAAGACCCGTCAAGCTACAGATTTGCAAGGCGATAATATGCTTCCTGCTTACGGGAATTGTTTATCTTTTATAAATATTGTGAACTGCTCGAGTTAAATACATGAATGATTGAAAAGGCTTTCTTAAACAAGGCCCTTCTGTAACAAATGCCGCAACAAACTCATATCAGCCAGTCAAGAGGGAAGTCATTTGCCCAATAAAAAAGGTCATGGGGCCCATTTGGCCACAGTTTGGTCATGCTCGTAGGAAACAGATCACAGACCGTCAGCAGATCTGCCTAGGGCTTTGTGAAGCAAACAGAAAATTATAACAAACCAATTGTATTTGAATTATATTAAGCTACTTGGGTAAAGCCACAGACTGAGACATGGCCACCACCACTGAAGCTGACACACCTGGGATTTAAACTGGGTGTTTTTTAGACTTCTTACTACATGTGCATTTCTCTTCTCGATGTATCGGCAAATGAGAGTTTGAACGACCACATTACACCCTGCCTGGGCCTCCAACCTGTGACCAATCAATGTTTCTACCTTTTGTTTCCACAGAAATAAAGACGAGATTTATGAGAATTTTTCCAAAGGGAAGAAAGACGTCAAGAAGCAAAAGCCGGACAAGAAGAGCGGCTCAATGAAGAAAAAATAGTGTTTTGTTATATTTATTTTGTTATACTTTTAGGTGTATATTGTTGAATAAAAAGCAAAGAGATATATTTGTGTCATTAATGTAGAATGATTGAATGATTTTTCAGATGTTAATAAATGAACATATAATGTCACTTTGGCAGAATTGGTGTGAGATATTGACAGTTAATTGTATCCATAGGTCATTCCTGTGCTTTCATATTTTTGGTAAGAGTTCACTGTCTCTGAGGGGCTGGAGTGAACCAGAGGAGAAGAGAGAGAGAGCTCAACTTCCTGACAGCCTGGTGGAATAAAACTTCTTCCCTGTAGTCAGCAAGACCTGGCCTGTATACTCTGCAGTCTCCTCCCCGTCCTCAGCACACTGAAGACACAGTGTAGATCTGTGCTTCTCATTGGTCCGTGGGCTGTTTCGCGTGGCACTTGGACTCCTCTTACAGCAGTTACGCACCCATTTGTTTTTTTACCTCCTTTTGGGTTGGTCTATGTTCAACAATGTAATTTAGCCACGGTTTCACCACTTTTAGATCTGAAAGTCCAATATTTGTCATACTTTGCTTGTTGAGAACCACTGGTGAAGACATTACACGCAACAATAGCTATCTTACTAAAATGACACCACCAGCCCTACAGCTACAAGTAAATCCCTCACACATTTTTGTCTTCCTTCATGAGCCTTTCTAAGGTTCTGATCCATTCCAGCTCTTAAAATGTCTGAGGTAATTCTTCCTCCAATTTCACTGCTCCCCCTCTCCTCCCTACACGCCCCTAAACGTGTTACGCACCGCCCCTGCCTCTGGAGATGTGAATGGGAATCCTCTTCATATGCTGCGCACACGCCAGAAAACTTTACCCACAGCAACGGAGCGAGTTACAGGGAGCGTTTGGCAGCTATCCAAGCAGAAACTACCACCAAGACGAGCTTCAAATCGCCACTTTCTCTTCCTGTTTTACAACAAGCCCAGACCAGACACTCTTTGGCACAGACGCCAAGGCAGGAGCACTGATACCAAGCTCCAGCGGCTGCCAAGATCCAACAGGTTGAAAAGAAAACATGTCTAAACCTAATTACTCCGGGACTTTTCACATGGTGGAGCAGGAAAACATGGATACCTACCTTGAAGCTTTAGGTAAGAGATTTTTCCCCCTATAAAGCTGCATAATCGGGTTATGAAAGCGTACAGGTTCCCCGGTGCGCGCAGCTGCATCCGCGCGTCGCTTTGAGATAGGGCGACATTATTGATGTTCGCTAATGGCCCATCCTCTTTCACAGCGAGACATTAGTTTGATGTATTCACCGTCTTGTCCTTTGCATGACCCCACACTCGCACACAGGGGTACAAGGGGAGGAGGGGGAGCAGCTCGTCTTCAAGTGATAAGAACTCAAATCTTGTACAGACAAAATAAGAATTGAGGAGTAGGTTAGAGCGATGTTAAACCAGGCAAAAGGCAGAACAGATCGTATACGAACAAGGGATTACAGGGATCATGCAACTGCATTAAAATAGAACATTTTAACATTAATCTACTTCAACGTGTCAGGGGCGGTTTTACCACAAGATAAACGTAGGCAACCGCCTGGAGCCGCAAACTTGGGGGCCACAATGAGCAGTGTTGGATAGTAACTGTAAACATGTATTTAGAATAGTACATATTTAAATACACATTTTGAGTAACTGTATTCCGGCAAACATACTTTTTCATTTGATGGTATTTAGAATACAGTTACTTCCCTAAAATCAAAGGAATACATTTCAGTACTCGGTCATTCAATTTCAGTTTTATATATGATAACCCCCCAGAACCGTCACCTTAATGTGGTGGAGGAGTTTGAGCGCCCGAATGATCCTGGGAGCTTTGTTGTCGGGGGCTACGTGTCCCTGGATTCGTCCCTGGTAGGGTCTCCTACCAGACCAACAGGCCCGGTTAATCGTGAGGCCGTCCTCCACCTGCAGGGGCGCCATAGGGGGCTGGTGCAATGTGATTTGGGCAGTTCCAACAGCTGCCCCCATGACCTGGCAACGGACAAGTGGAAGAAGATGGATGGATATTGATAACAATAAGAGAATGAAAAGATCAAAATGGCCAGAGAAAAGGTTAGCTCTATGTCATTCTGGACTTTGGGCATTTGCAAAGTGTTTTTTGTGCATTACAAATTAGTGGTGTAGCTGCAAAGTATTTTAAGTATTCAGAATCAGAATACAATACTCTGATTAGACAAAGTAACGGAATATGTTACAAAATATATTCTGAGGCCAGTATTCAGTAACCAAATGCATTTTCGATGTATTCTCCCCAACACTGCCAATGAGTAGCGCTCCCCCAGTGCGCCGAAGAGCTTTAGAGAATTGTCTTTTTTAAGACTTGTTAAAAGTGAGGGCGGCACCACAGATTCTGTATCTAAAACTGAACTCTCCCCTTCCCTCCCACAGCTGCCCCAAATGGTGTATTTTTACATGCTCTATTATGTTTACTATTGTTTTTTGCATCAAGGATTTGACAGTAACGTAAAGCCATTACCTCTATGTGCTTCACAGGAGGTAGAATTGACAATTACAGGACTGAATCTTTTCTTGCAGATATAAATTTTGCTTTGAGGAAAATTGTGTGTCTGCTGAAACCCACCAAAGAAATCACACACGACCCAGCCTCAGGGGCCATGAAGATCAAGACCATCACCACCTTCAAGAACTTCTTCATGGACTTTGTGATTGGACAGGAGTTCACAGAGGACTTGGGGCCAGTGGACGGGCGCACCTGCCAGGTTTGTCTCATTTTATTCTTTCATCTAAGCTCACAGTGCACCAGTCTAGACAAGTCAATTGAGCGGGCCTTTTCTATTGAGGTTCATGGGGATTAAATGACAAAGACTGTAGAGTAATGTCAGCTCTGATACTTTTCTTAATACTCTACAGCTTCATGACCATTTTCTTTACTTGCCTTAAAAAGAACCAAAAACGATCTTCTTTTTCCGAGAGTTTGCATTTCACTGTGATTGCTTGAACCCATCTGTCACACTCACTATACTTAATGTAGATTGGACTCTTCATCACTGGGCCATATCAAGATTTAATAAAGAATATGATGTCACTCTTCGCTCAACATGATGCAGAATCCCATTAAAAACAAACCAAAACATGTATTTAAACTTTGAGCTACTTCATCATGGTCTCTTCATGGTTTTAACACTTAATCTAAATATGTTAGACAGTAGTCATCTGGACTGGGGTGTGTCCTCTCATGGTGAACAGCAGGGGTAGGCAAGTTTGCTTGTTGGAGGGCCAATTTTATTCATCGTCAAAACACCAAGGGTAAAGGCTTGTGGCAGACAGCGGAAGCTAAGCAGGGAAGGGCCTGGTCGGTACTTGGATGGGAGACCGTTTGGTAACACCTGGAAGCCTGGGTGAATGTAGTGAGTGAGTGAGTGGTTGCCTCGCTTCCGTCAGTCTACCCCGGGGCAGCTGTAGCTACAATAGTAGCTTACCACCACCAAGTATGGACTGAATGAATAATGCAATGTAAAGTGTCTTTGAGTGTCCAAAAAGCGCTATATAAAACCGATGCATTATTATTATTATTATTATTATCATTATTATTATCATTATTATTATCATTATTATTATTATTAAAGTAAAGCACCACTCCTCAAAATGCCCAAATTGCATTTATTATTAAGACCCAATAGGCTGTTTTGCATGGACATTTTTTACAGAATCAACAGTATTTTACAGTAGTTTACCAGGTATTTTATCTCTGAGTTGTGTAGTAACATTTCTCAAAATCATCTTGGGAGCCAGAGGTTCTTTGCTGGAGGGCCAGATTTTGCCCTCGGGCCTGACATTGCCCCGGTACAATAACAAGGCCATAGTCATGCTAATGAACCTCAACCTCAACGACCCTGATATTCACCCTAGGTCAGGTCAACGCTCTATGGAAGGCTAAACTAGGTTTGGACATGTCCCCTCCTCCACACAGGAGGGAATACATTACATTTATTAGATTGGGGGAAACTCTGACATTAAAGGCACTATCCCTGCTTTTCCCCCTGTTTATTGAAAACTGAGACAATTGCAGGAAAAACTGTATCTAATTATAAAGCATTTGTAGCAGTTTCATGAACTTGCAGGCAAGTAGCATTTCTGTTAAAGTGACCCAGCAAGTCGTGAAATGTGCCGATAAACTCGTCCCTGTGAAGAATTGGGAAGCTACAATTATGTTTGGAAATTAGAAATGAGTTGGGACCACAACTAACATTTTAATCTAGTGTGTTCCTCTTTCATTGTCTGTATCAGGTATAAAGCCTTAGCTTCTTGGTGCAATAATTACGACTTTTTTAATTAATTACTTTTACTGCTTCTACTTTATTTTATTAGAACTACTTTTAACCTGGTTCTTTATGCACAAATTATAAATATGAGAGACAGGCAAGAAGTCAATGTTTTGTTCTATTTCGAAATTGCTTTTTTGTTCAATTGCCCATGTTCAGAAAGCATAATCTGTATTTATTTGCAGACGACAGTGAGCTGGGAGGGCGACAAGCTCCTGTGTGTTCAGAGAGGAGAGAAACAAGGCAGAGGCTGGACGCACTGGCTCGATGGAGACAAGCTGCACCTGGTAAGAACAAGTCAAGGAGATGTACTGACTATAAGCAAAAGGGAATAGTGTTACTATGCGGCATTTAGATCGGTTAAGCTTTTTGTAACTTTCTCGTGGTGTTGTGCGTAAATAAGCCTCTTCTACTTTCCATCCCTCTAAACCTCTCACGCTGGATTACTAATACCTCTGCTGCACCGGTGCCGGGTGGGACAAAGCAGTGCATTGTCAACACTGTGTCTAAATTCAGGGGAGGACTGCTGCAAAAATGCCAGTAAGGATCAGCCCGGTGGGTTTAGAGGTTACACAAAGCAGGGGAGAGGAGAGACGGTGAGGGAGAGGGAGGGGCACAATATATTAGGCAATGAAATTAACACTGGGAAAAGGAGAGGGAGGGGAGACGGATTATAGGGTCAAATAATGAACCACGTTGAGACATAAAGGGGGCTATCTTTGGACACAGGCCAGATCCGGACGTGGCTCATTCATCTCCTCTTTGATGTGCCAGAAAGTGCATTGTCCTTCCCATAGTATAAGTAACGGTTTGGGCTTAAGTATTTAATTAAACTTTATATTTCTATTAAAGAAAAAAATAACATGACACAAATACTGTACATTCACAAGTTATTGAGACTGATGGACTGGCATGATTTTGGGGTAAGGGTGTAACTGCGTAAAGCTGGAGTTCCACTGAAAGATGGCCAGAAAAGGTTGCTTTGAAAATGCATTAAAGATGTCATGCATATGGGGCCTAAAAAACATGTCTCTGTAAGAATTAAATGGTAATACTGAAATGCGGGTGAAAATCTTGACTGGGGCTCCTCCTGCTGGCAACTATAGGAATTATATTCTTATAATAACTTCCAGGATACGGCGTGATAAACACACTTTGAACACAGAACGGCTCAAAATCGATAATGTTGGATTATGGGCTTTAAAAAATGTGGACAGTTTTGGGGTTTGAACAATTTTGTAAGTACAGAACGAGGCGCTGACACTGTAGAAGAAGAAACAGCAAAATGGTTTAAACGTCATGAAGGTAAATTTAGCATGATATGTCCACTTTAAAAAACACAAAAAATTATTTGTAGAGACAGGTTATAATAGAAAAAGAATGTACACTGCCTGATAAAAAATAAAAAATCACCTGCTCTAATATTTGGTTGATAAGCTTCTGCAATGTCAAAAGATCCAGGGTTACATTAAATTTTCACCAAGATCTTGCACTGATGGTGGAAGAGTGTGACCACTGTGCAAAGCCTTCTCCAGATTCTTAATGGGGTTAAGATCTGGACTCTGCGGTGGCCGATCCATGTGTGAAATGACGTCTCAGGCTCCAAGTGCCACCCTTTGACAATGTGAGCCCAGGCATTGTCATCTTGGAATATGCCCGTACCATCCGGGAAGAAGAACTCCTCTAGAATAATTTGGTAATTCAGGATATTCTGCTGAATCTCGACATGACAAACTGCAGCAACCCCAGGTCATAACCGTTTGTTAAATCCAGTTGTCGAGTTTTCTCTTGGTCAGGCAGAGTGCGACTGCTGTGAAAATCCTCTTGTGACAACTAAGCTTTGAGAGAAAATCCCTCCCGTCTTTTCACTGTCTGTCTTTTCTCTGCAGGAGATGAGAGTGGAAGGTATCGTCGCCAAGCAAGTCTTCAAGAAGGCCGACTGAAGCGGCTAAGCCTGTGGTTCTCGATTTTTATCTCTATCCTTTTACAATTTCGAAAAATATTTGTCATTGGCAAATACCCTCAGAACTACATCAGTTTGAAACCAGGGCTCAGTATACCATGGAACTAGTTGAACTTATGAATGAACCCAACGTGAGCATCTCAGGATACTAATATTAATTGGGTTATTAGGGCCTGTTTCCATAGAGATCTACCCCCTATTGCTGGGTTGCATGTTCTAGCATGTGATGATGTCACAGGAGCCAGTTTTTCCTATTAACTGCATTACACTTTCACAAGTTGTATCTAAAAAGAACATTTAGAAATTGCAAGAATGATCATTAACATCATTGACTGGGTCCATGATCTCCCTGTACAAGACCAGACTAATTTTACCTCTATGTAATATTATAGGCCTTTAGCCGTGATGTCACCTGAAACCCAGCAATAGAGAGTTATACAATGTCTTTGCACCAATGAACAAAAGAAACCATGAAATTACTTCTTTGTTGTACATTCCCAATTCTACACAAGAAAAATTGTGTAAAATAGGACTAAACCAAGTCACGACTGGCTCAAAACCAGAACAAAGTCAGGCAAAATCTGAGAACCACTGACTAGTTTCTTTTAGTATTACAGTAACACCAATGTATTGTCAGTAGAAAAGCAGCTGTTGGTACAAAGCCTTTTAGTTTTTTGTATTATAATCATTAACGTTGTATATGGAGTATAATGTGCCTGATTACTGTTGCCTGTCTGCATGTGGTACTAATACTGTTCGATAATGAACTGTGGGAGCAATGGAACAACTTGTAAACATTCCCTGTGTTCTTCACTTTGCACTAACTTCTAAAAATAAATCAAAACGTCTGAAATGTTTTATCGTTGTTTTTTTAGTACAAGTGAATATAAAAATATACTTTATTGTAAAAGAAATAGTTCACAAGGAGTTCAGGAGAAAATAATTATAGGTGAAAGTAAAAGTCTGAGCTATACATGAAATAAATAATCTTAAAATGTGTAATGGTTTTCATAACTACATACACTACTACTACTACATTGTGAGAACGGGATTGAACCTCCTCCTAATCTCCTCCAGGGGGCGGCACAGTTTACATATCCCCTCCTCAGTTTTGTCCTATTATGGAAAGGTCCAGAAAACGTGTCCAAACTGCAGTGGCTTCGCTCCTCGGATGCGTGACTCATGTGTCACACCACTCGTCCTCTTGTGGCTCGGACATTGTTCTGCTGTAGTTGCCCGTGCTGTATCCGGAGGTGCCGTTTAAATGCTGTGACTCGCTGAAGGAGGCTAGGGCTTTGACGGGGGTGATGGGGACGAGGGTGATGGGAACGCTGCTGTCCTCAGTGTACTGTGCGTCACCACAACTGATCACCACACCATCTGAGAACATAAAAACAATATAAAGTTAGAGGAAGTGTCTTAAACATATCAACACAAATATGAAATCCAACACGATGTTACAGTGGGAAAAAAACATGGCAATAAATATGATTATCTCATCCTCCTTTACCAGCTGTAAACAGTCATGATGTTTTGGGCATGACGCCTCACCTATAGTTCAACATGGCAAGTTTACAAGCTTTATTGTCAGTGTCATTTAAATTTCATTGGAGCACACAGGAGTACAGAGTATGTTGTTGAAAGTGCATAAATAAAGGCTGCAGACACATTTTCTCCATTAACCCAAAAGCTTCTGGAGTCCGCAGCCCCTTTAACTGCTGACATCATCAGTGACATCATCTGGAGGCAGGAAGTGATCAAGAGAAATAAGATTAAACTAAAACTAGCGATTTTAAGTGTAAAACTACAACTGAAAAGTGTGGTCCTGTTGTGGCTTAAGGTGCAAGAACAAGAGAAATGACATTTGAGACGATAAAATAAGGTTTATCTGATATTTCCAAAAACAGTTAGACATTTGTTCATCGTTACTATGACAACAGCTACAATGGAAATAGATAGGACTCTAGCTTTCCGCCTCCAGCTAAGCCCGGAATGTTTACAAAGAATTAAAGGGTCTATAGGCCAGTGTAACGCCTCATTTGAAAGCTAAGACTTGCAAAACGGAGCAAAGATTTTTCCTTTTGCTGTTGCCACGTTGTCCGTCACTTTTCTGTTGTATTTTTGACCATTTTTCGCCACGTTATGTAACTTTTTCTTTGCTTCTTTGTTGTATTTTGTAAGGGGGTAAAGCCGAACTGGAGGAAATGTGCTCGGTTAAGGCAGGGGTGAAGGGGTTAACAAATACCCACTGTGTAAACATGGCACGTCAAAAATATAATGTTACAGGCACAAAATGTAATACAGTATCATTCTTTCTTGGCAGCAGCAAAGAGGCGTTACATAAACCCTTGGCCATAGGCGACTCAGGCGGCCACCAAGGGCCTAGGACTCCCAGTCAATAATAAACACGGTGAGGCTGCGTTTCAGTTTCATGCAGCTAAAATCTGGAACAGTCTTCATGAGGATGTGAGACAGGCCTCAACTCTGACAATGTTCAAATCCAGGCTGAAAACAGCTCTTTTTACCCGTGCATATGAAAACTGAAAGTACTTTATCTGCACTCTTGCCTTTTGCTGTAACTGATTAACTTTATGTTGATGTTTTATTGATTGATTTTATCTGTTTTCTTGTAATTTTATGCAACTGTGGAGCACTTTGAATTGCCTTGTGTATGAATTGTGCTCTACAAATAAACTTGCCTTGCCTTGCCTTGCCTAGGGCGCCATCTGCTGGAGGGGCACCGAATTTGTATTTTAATTTTTTAAGCCTTACAGTATGAGGTCCATGCTCCCGCCATCTACAACATCTACAACTTTGGGAAATCTGGAAATCTGTGAATTTACATCAGGGGTGGAGGCTCCTCTAATAAAACTGTGGTGCGCTTCATGCTGTACATGATTGCACATTTATCAAAGAAGAACAGATCAATAATAATAATGATCAAAGTGAAATAAAACTAGGCTTATCCAAAGTGTTTCTAAAAGGACTGGTATAAAATGAACTAAATTATAAATGACATTAGGCTAAACTGGCCACATTGTCTTTGTTTTCCAAACCTCATTTTTCACCATGTCGTTTGGATGATGATAGTTACTGACCTGACACAAAGGCTGGCAGTTCGCAGGAGTACGTGGGTTTGTAGGTCTCGTCCTGGTAGAGTTCGTTCAGCTCCTTTGAGGGCAGAGGAAGCTTCAGCTGGACCTCATCCAGTGGAGCTTCAGGCCGACTCAGGTTCTCTGAAAATAAATGGGTTTTAAAATAATCAATATGATACGTTTGTACAAGTGAACACACTTATTAACCGTGCAGAGGACATTCTTTCTTTATTGCATCTATAGTAAGGTAAACGTAACATTTTAGTTATACTTTACTGTTGCCATCAGTACAAAACTTGCTCTTATTGACCAGCTCAACATGGAAAATGCTATTACTGCAGTGGATAATCAAAGAATGGATTTGGATGAAAACCTATAACCTGTTTAATTCTGTTGACTTTAGCCACATCTCCATGGAGACGAGTTGGAGACGTACCCGGTCCCGGTAAAGTTACAGACATGTCTTAGGAGAGCTGAGCCGCTCGCAGCAAAAGCACATGTTTGTTTGTCCATTTATGAGGTATTTTTTCAATGATGAAAATATCTGCCATAAAATAAATGCTTGTATTTCAATGTTATTTATTGGGTAAACGTTCACGCGGTGTGGCCTTAAAAAGGGACTATACAGAGTTTAAAAATGTTAATGTTATGTATTTTCCTCCTCCTACATGTTCCAGCCATGTCCTAATGTGTAGAATGAGCCCAGACCTATTCACCAAAGCCTGCACTGTCACTCAAAAAGTTGTTAATTCGGGTCTGAATACCAACTTGCAACAAGTCCCTTTAAATGTAAAAACCTTACCTTATGGACAGATTCCTCGAACGTAGTTACTCAATGGACAGCTTTACTTATTTCAAGAAAGTTTAATTTAATTCTAGATTACGGTACTTTTTGCAGTCCAAAATAGAGGAACAGCACATCACCGGAGAGTACCCAGATTACCCACCTAGACAGTCAGACCGTGCTGTGAGTCATTCTTAGTTTAGTTTAGTTTATTTATTTGTTTGAGCAAATAAATAAATGAGTTGTTGAGTTAACCTGCTCAAAGGGAGTGGGCCGAAGCCAAAGGCTTATAAGCGCCCACCCCATGTACTCTGAACATGCTATGAGTCATGCTCTGTTTATTTATTGCTCGGCAATAACTAAACAAACAAACAAGAGTGCTACGAACCCCTATGCCACTGCACTGCCTAACACATTTGATTTACCCGAGGGGTCGAGTTGTACATTACATTTCATCAGCTAACTGGCTTTATCAAGTCCAAAAATCAAAGGTTATTGGTACATAGATGTAGATTGTCAATATAATCTTTTGCGCTGATATCAGACGTAGTAGCGAGCTATGATGTCATTTCCCATGCTCTAAATTCCACTAGCGGTGTGTAATTTCGGAGGGAGTACAGTAAAAGGTGCGAAATGAAAAGCCATTGAAGTTAACTGATTAGTTGCGTAGGAGCTCGTTTCAGTTTGAGCTGTCACCGCTGATATTTAATGTGAATGTGCGTCAGAGTCTGTCTTTAACTGTGTCACAGGAAGTGTGTTCTTCTTAACTTGAAACATGATGTGCTCTGCAAGATTTCTGTAGCATCATGCAAGAGTCTCACATCCTCTGAGGTTAATATGCACAGGCTGGCTTTCAAATGCCACCGCCAGTCATCAAACATCAAACCAGCGGTGATTCCTGAGAACGAGCGGCATGACGGCAGCGTAGAGATAAAAATGAGCTTTTGCTGTAGAAACTTTACTGTGGTTGGATTTTATGATTATTTTTGAGAACTGCATGGAGATAAAATGAGTGAAATCTTTAATTCTCTTTCCACCACACTGTGAAAAAGTCTTTATGGTAAATGGACTTTTCTACCTTTATCAGTAAGGAACCAGTCACTCATTCACAATGTACGCAGACACTGGAGGCAAGCAGGGTGAAGTGTCTTGCCCAAACACACAACGACAGTGTGCATTTGCAGGAGCTGGGATTCGAACCCCTTCATTTCGATCGCAAGACGACCCGCTCTACCAACTGTGTCCCCGTCGCCCCAACAGATTTCATGACTAAAGCGTTAGCAAAAGTGGGACGTGATATTTCATCCAAGGAGTATGCATAATATTATGTCATTCTTTATGCAAATCTGACTTTATTCAGTTCAGTTTCCTTGGCAACATTGAAAAGTGTGACCTTATCTAAAAGGTTGTGTGGAGGGACAGTGGTCTTAATGGCTGCGCAGTACAGCCAAAAGTTGGTCACAATAACTGATCGATTTATAGTCACTACTGTTACACTGCAAAAAGTAATTGACTAGATTAGTTTAAATGCCTCAATTGGAGCATTATAATCCAAATCCCGAGTTGTTTTGACTAGTTAAGATTTAGTTGGGCATTTGACCTTGATTATTTCACTTGTTCTGAGATGTTTCTGACTCATTTCGATCCATTTCGTCTTTGTTTCAGGTAATTCTCTTTGCCAATGGGGTAAGAAAAATGGTCTTATCCCATTGGTAGTTTTACTTTCTTAGTTCAAGCGAGATTAACTTAGAACTAGTCTGGAATGTCATCAAACTAGCAAAGTAAACTTGGTCAGATCAGGGGAAAAAATCTAAATTGGTGGAAAACGCTCAAAACAAGATACATTTCCTCAATTCAAGACATTTAAGCCAATGCTTGATTGTTACTTTTTGAATCAGTTTATCCCGATATTCAAACTTCACAGCTGTGCCACACACCTGTTCTCTGACGCCGACAGCGCCTCCTAGAAAACAACACTACAGCAAGTATGATCAGTGAGGTGAGAACCAGCCCAATCCACAGCCCGGCAGGCAGCATCCAGCCACACGCTGAGAACACACAGGGAACAGAACAGCACAAGTTGGGCATACACAGATACTGGGAAAGGATATGCTGCTTCAATTTGTGTTTTCTTTTACATGTTTTAAAGTTTCCGCAGATGGCGTCGGTCGTCGCAGTCCCGGGAGTGTGGAGCTCTCTCCCGATGTCTTCACACCTGGATGTCACAGAACACAATGTTTACACAAAAGACAAAGCGTCTGATTGTCGAAAGGTGGATGAAGGCTCACCTGGTGTGGGCTCTACACTCTAAGAGGTGGTTCGACACGTTGCTGAAGGTGCCGGACTCGCACGGGAGCAGACTGTGTCGTTTATTCCTGACGCTGCCACAAAAAGAAGAGACTTATAGTGCGCTGTTTATGAGGAAGATCTTTTATATTTTCACACATACACCACCCGGTCAAAAAAAATAAGTCGCCACCTGGATCTAACTGTTATGATCTGGGGTTGCTGCAGTCGGTCAGGTTTAGCTTCAGCAACACCATGAGCCCAAAGACTGAGATCAGCTGAACATCCTGAATGACCAGGTTATTCCATCAGTGGATTTCTTCTTCCCTGATGGGCATATTTCAAGATGACAATGCCAGGATTCATCGGGCTCACACTGTGAAAGAGTGGTTCGGGATCGGGCACCACAGAGTCCAGATATTAACCCCATTGAGAATCTTTGGGATGGGCTGGAGAAGGCTTTGCACAGTGGTCACACTCTCCCATCATCAAAACAAGATATTTTGACATTGCAGAAGCTTATTGAAACACCACAGCGAATGCGTAATGTAATCAAAGACGTCCGACCAAATATTAGAGCAGGCGTCTCCAACTATTTTTACCTGGTGAGCTACTTTTACATAACAAAAACATCAAGGAGCCGCTTATGTTTCAAAGATACAAGTGCAACTATACCTCTTGAGCGGACGTATAGATGATACTTAAACATGATTAAGGAAAATGCATTGAAATGTGTCTTTAAACTTGACTTTATTCACCTAAATATGTGTGGATTCTGTTTGAGATGCCTATAAAATGTGACATATCAAGCTCATGTAGAACTGCAGAAAGGTTGAGTTACCAGGAAAGAGCTGGTTGGAGATTCCTGTATTAGAGCGTGTGACCTTTTTTTTAGTGGCAACATTTTTGTTTGGTGAGGCAGTATTATATGTTGTTCCCCCCCCAAGTCATTTAAAATCCAACTGGCTAAAGTAGTGAGCGTTACAACCCAATCAGAATCCTAATAGCAATGTTTGACTTGTGTTATTGTTATCATCTGTAAAAAGAGGCATTCATTCTTCTTTGTATGACCTTCTAGGACTAATTTGTTTTGCTTCTGTTTCTCTTTCGCCCGCACCTATATGTCAGTCGGTTTTGCTCATTGTGTGACTTCCTTCCCTTGTTCACTGTGATTCTTCAGAAATGTGGCTTTGAGCAGGATTTTCCGGTTTTGGAAGAAGCCAAACAAAGGTCTCTGCACTGAAAACATGACGAACAGCATAATTCAAATGAATGTTTCCTGAGAACCAACGGTCTAAACTAGGACCGTTGCTGGGGTTTTACAACACAACATTTATAGTGATTACGTGCAGATTGATGGGGCATTTGTAATGGAAAAAATCAATATGGATAAAGAACGCCGTCTCTTACACTCCATCTGTGTATGTGACATCATTTCAGGTCAAATTGAATGGAGCCTGGGTTGATTGGTGATTGATTTTTGTGATAATACTGAAATTAAAGGGCCAGCATACAGCGCCTGACCAAAAAAAAGGTCACATGCTCTAATATTTTGCTGTTGTTTGCTTTGATCATCACATGCATTCGCCTTGGCATTGTTTCAATAAGCTTCTGTAATGTCAAAAGATCCCGTGTTCACCAAGTGTGACCACAGCGCAAAGCCTTCTCCAGCACATCCCACGGATTCTCAATGGGGTTAAGATCTGGACTCTGTGGTGCTTGATCCATCTCATGCTCCCTGAACCTCTCTTTCACAATGTGAGCTCGATGAATCCTGGCATTGTCAACTTGGAATTTCCCCGTGCCATCAGGGAAGAAGAAACCCATTGATGGAATAATCTGTTTTTTCAGCATGTTCAGCTGATCTCATTCTAGACCTGACCAACTGCAGTAGCTCCAGACATATAGTTAAATCCAAGTGGAGACTTTTTTCTTGGTCAGGCAGTGTTTTCACAATTTGATTATAATAGCCACATAACTACCCGTTTAGTTTTTAAAGCAGTACTAAGTAACTCGTGCGCCCTAGAGGCCATAAGCGCCACTGCAGGTGTCGTAGCATGTTCCGTTTTTTTACTAATTAATTGTCCGTGAGAGTAAATACTACGCTGACAGAAAAGACAAAGGGACAGAGGGATATTGTACATCCAAATACACAATGGAGATCATTTTTTTCACTCAAACTTGGCTGTAAATGCTGTTTAAGTGGCGCTAGCCCGCAGTTAGCCTGTTAGCTTCTTCATCGTTCGGGAAATTCCACAGTTACCATGGAGATCCGCCATCTTTGCAGCTGTTAGCATACATTTCCATGGACTAACATTAGCTAAAAACAATATAAAAAGCCGTGGAACAACTCCGTTAGCTGCTGAGTTACTGCTGGTAAATACATCTAACGCACTGTGGTGTCCCAGTGTTGATGTGAACAATAACTCCAGTATTTTAACTTTTATAATCTCCATTAGTTTACAATTGCTGCTAATCCCATAATGCATAGCGATATGACATCACATTCCCGAACTCTATTGCTGCTCTAATTTTCCTTATTTTGATAAAAATTCAATTCAAGTAACTCTATAACGCAGTGTGTGTCAAATTGAAGATGGTGGGTGGAGTGAGGATCTTACCCGGAGTCTTGACCCCTTGTCCCTCCTGGCAACGGGAAGCGGGGTGACAGTGATCACAAGTGGCGTCGCTGCAGTAAAACCCAGACGCACACGCACAGACGGTGTCCTTCACTCCCGTACACTCCCTCTCCGTTATTTGATTATTATCTGAAGGCAATTAGCAAGAAACATGTAAGCAGCAGGGAATGGCAAAAAAGTTCTTCCAGAGCTTGGGTTATAGTTATTCCCATGGCTGCCTGCAGAGGGAGCTCCAGGCCAATTCAAAATCCTGACCAGCCCATCTCTTAGTCATTTCTGTCTTTTTCGTTATAGAATATATTAAAATTGTAAAACCTAAAATATCAGTGCTGCCTTACCCAAAAGAATGCTTTGATTGACACTTTAATATAACAGTCTTTCCAAATTGGTAGATCAGTGTCACAGGCGGTCGATATTGTCAGATCACATTACTAAGGGAGATATTACTGCATGTTTTTTGAGACTTACTGGAGTTGCACCTCTTGCATTTGAGGCACTTGTCTATGTGATTTCTGGTGGCCGTGTGGTAACCCTCTTCACATTTGCCGCATTGTGTGTCCACTGTCCATCACAGTCTTTCTGCTTATATGTGCCTAAATACAACAAACGAAAGGCAATATCGTTAGAGTCAAGCAACAAAGATCAAATCAGTTTACAGTTTATGCCTCGAATATACTGTACAGGGTAAAGTGGTTCAGTTTAAGACCCGAGCTGTGGACGCTCTCGCTCCGGAGTCGAGAACTGCTGGGTTCATTGATTCCTTTAACCCCTTAACCCCACATGAATCAAGCACAGGAAAGCTAGAAAAAAAAACACCTCAAAATAGTGACAAAAAGGAGAATGAAAACACAACAAAAACGTGACGAAAAAGTGACAAAACATGACAAATAGCAATGGAAAAAAAGTGATGAAAAAGCCACAAAACGTGACGAAAACAGAACAAAAAGAGACATAAATGAGACGAGAACACAATAAAAAGCAGCGACCATTTGACAAAAAGTTACGATCAGTTTTGTAGGTCTTAGCTTTCAAATGAGGCATTACTCTGTTGCTCTCCAGTACAGAAGCTTTTTAAAAATGATACAATGATAAAATGACATACTGTTCAGCTAAAAAAATGTAAATTGGCATTTTTCTAGATCAGCAGTATGTAATTTATCATTCGTCTCATTTTACTGCTACTGTTGCATATTTGTTTTAATCTGTTTAAGCGCTTTGTGATTTGAGATGTGTTATACAAATGAAATACTTAAAGGCACACTGCATAACATTTTGGACAATACTGTGTCCATCAGTACAAAACATGCTCCTAATGACCAGATCGACACAGAAAATGCTATTTTTGCAGTGGATAATCAAAGGATGGATTTGGATTAGAACCTAACCTGTTTAAATGTCAAATACCGCTGACTTTAGTCACATCTCCATGGAAACGAGCTGGAGACGTACCCACTCCCAGTAAAGTTACAGTCATATTTTAGGAGAGTTAAGCCACTCACGGCAAAAGCACATGTTTGTTAATACATTCATGAGGTATTTTTCAATGATGAAAATATCTGTCACAAGATAAATGCTTGTATTTTAATGTTATTTTTTGGGTAAAATTCTACAGGGTGTGGCTTTAATTACTTAATATGCCATAGGAGCAACTAAACATGCTCCTAATGCTTAGCTGGACATTGACAATGATATATTTACACTACGTTTTCCAAAATAAAGCATTTGGAAGAGAACCTAATGTATTCACACTATGCCTGTCAAAGTGAACGCTTTAACTCACGATTAATCCAAAAATACTGAATGCTTTATCATGGATTGTTCATGTTTTGACCTAACTTTCGCACCCGTTACCGGAAAGCAGGTCATCACCATCCAGTAATTGGTCTCAGACGCTGCGCTAATGTCACGTCATCAACACTGCCTAGACTCGCATTACTGAATAAAAATTGATAAAAAAGCATTTGGTCTTTTCACATCGATTTATGAAATATGGTAGTTATTAGTTTGTTAATGAAATGTGAGCAAATGCTTTTAATTAGAGTGTTTTCTGTCGGTCTAGTGTTATTGATGAATATGAAAATGACATTAAAACTACAACAGGCGCTGTCCTGCTCCCGGCAAAGTAAGGTTGGAAAAGGGGCGAGCCGCTCACCGTGTGGCTCGATCAGGTTTATGGCGGACACCTCTCTAATTTTTCCACAAAACAGAAACTGGCACAAACTTTAACGTCTTCTCTACCAGCACAAATGAACAAGGTTAATGAGCAAAGGCATTATTCAGTCACACGGGTGCATTTACCAGACGACAGGATGTTCAGCCACTTGATGACTGTAAACCGCATATTGTTTTCTGCATTGTTTTTTGTCCCGTAGCCTGATCAGTATCTCTCAAACAGTGCTATCGATACAATTTGTCTTTGTATACATTGATTCCATTCATATTTTAGAAAGATCCCATTTCAACTACTTTCGACCTGGTCTTGTTTTTGATGCTTTTAAAACAAATCTTGAAGGGAACTCTGTGTGAAGACTTTGGAAAGCACTTTTATACATAGAATGATATTGTAGCCCAACTGCCCCGGGACTGCATATAGAAATAAGTTCAATTTAGCGCAACATTTGTTAATTTCACACAAACTCAAATAAAATATGCAACAGATAAACACCAGTCGGAAATAATGTCGACCTACCTGCCTCGCAGGAACTGCAACACTTGCCGTTCTCACTTTGGTACTGATCCTCGGTGCAACTTGGTGCCATGTTTATCCGATTCAGTGTCAGCCCTTTTATTATACCTCTTCAGTCTGCCATCTTCACAGCTCAAAACTTTGTAAAATGTTGCTAAATGAAGTCTTAAACCTCACCAAAAGCTTCTTCTAAAACTCTTCTAATCTAATCAGCTCTCTGACGTCTCCTTCCTCTGTCGCACAGACTTCATGACTTATTCAGTCCTACACAGTGTGGAAAACCCCAATGACCCTAATGTGCTCTTTTTCCTTTTTCTCACTGGCTTCCTGTTCAGGTTCCTGTCAGTGAGAGACGGCGAATGTGTTTCCTCATTGCAGGACCCCCAGCTTCTCTCTGCACTGCAAAACATACCAACACGCTGACTCTCAGTTTTCTTTCGATTAGTGCGAGACTGCGGTAAAACCTCTGTAAGATGCACACATTTAAATGTTACTGGAATAAAAGAGAGAACCAAATTCAACTTCCTTTAAGCTGCATTGCCAGTCTGTGGTCCAACAATTCAGACATTTTATAATGTAGGGCTGCACGTTTTCAAGTTTTTCATTAACCGTTGACCGAGGCCCTTAGCGGTTAATACTCGGTTAACCATTAGTGTGCGCACTAACCAACCGCCACCGCCCGTTATGTTATACTGACAGACGCGAAAGGGGTTTTTCATTGTGTGGCAATACCAGTTTTTATTAACTGTATTTTATACCTTTTATTAAATATAAGCACTGTAAATATGAAAACGGGCAGCAGAGGGCGCTAGCGTTTAAATAGTATAAAAGCGACCCTGGTTCACACGCACTTCCTGTGTCTCCTCACTGGCGTCTTCCAGCCTGGTTGGGCTGGGCCCAGGGTTGTCCGTGCGGTTTTCCACAGGTCCAGCGTCGCGGGTGGTTGAGAGCCTCAACGCGCACCACTCCTTGGCGTCCATGGCTCTCTCGGCGTGTCTGGCCCGGGGTCTGCTGGGGCCGTTGCGTAACCAGGGGCTATCGAAGCACCGCGCCGGCCGAGTAGGTCTAGATGTGGGCGTGCGATGATGGAGCTAACCACGCTGCTGTCTTGTTTCCTCCCTGTTTCGTATAAACTGAAAAGCTAATGGAAAAACAACGTGAACTGTGAACCAACTGAAAGCTATGTTAACGCTGTGAAATGAAACGAAACGTGTGTCAACTTAAGTACAAAGAGAAACCTACGTGAAACATAGAAATAAACTAAACTGATGTACAAGGAACATGCTGCCTCTGTCCTTATGGGTCGAACCTGTGTGCCTTAAAGCACATCTTTTTCCAGTTTACACTGGATGGCGTTGTCAGGCTTTTATTTATTTTATATACCACTCGTCATGTCACAATTGTTAACACCTTTATTAAACCGCTGGAACACATTTAAAACAAAATTAATTTATAGAAATAAAACGCAGTGGTAAGGACAGAGCAGTCAAATGCACTGACTTGTGTTCATGTGGCCCTACAGTATTTTTTATTTATTTTACCTGCAGTCATTTAGCCCGCTTTTTTAAAATATTGTGCAAAGAAACAGTCATTCATGCGTACACCAACAACACTTATCTCTGCACCACGTTTTAACAATAACGAGAAAGGCGAGTTTTGTGCCTTTAGCTTACCTAGTTACCTCCTAAGTGTTGCCCGGACTGTTGAGATGGTACAACAACGAAGTTGAAGTATATCTAAGCACTGCAATGCAATACTTGCATTTTGATCCGTCATTCTCGGTTGTATAGCGCTCCCACGCTGTGCTGTTTATGGCCCGCTTCATAATGAAAAGTTAAACTAGCTAGCCATGCGCGATGACGACTTCTCGTGAACAAAATGTTTGAGAGCCCTCTGGCGGTCACTGGTGGTGCAAAAATGTATTACAAGTATTTTCAATGACACGGCAAATTATACACGCCAGTTAATGCAATTTTTAACGGTTAATCGGTTAACCATGGACACCCCTAGTTGCGTGACGTCAGGACATTGTACACGGCCTATAATTGAAAAGTGAGTTGGTGCAACTTGTGGTAACTATGGTAATGGTCAAAATGGCAAATTTTCGACTTGGTTTATGGTTAAAATTTTTGTAACGGCTGGACTAATCCACGTGAAACAAAACTGTCACAAAGTACAACGTCTTCTCTTCAGCACATGTGAACTAAGGCCAAATTACTGTGTCATAAAGGTGTCCAAAAGTGGTGATAATATTCAAAATTATGCGCTTGATGTTGGTCAGAGTAAAGGACTTTCAGCCGAATGTGGCAGGTTTGTGGACATTTGGACATTTTTTGTTTAGATGACAGGGCTTTTAGGCTTTTGTTCTACGGTACCAGTTAGCCTGCATTAAAAACAGTCTGACCCACCCTAGTGCACCTGAGGAAAATCACTTATAACGCCTAATGATATAAATGTCTGTGTCGATAGAATAATTTTAACCATTTTGCATTTAAAATAACTTATATTTGAGCAGCATCAGCTTCATGGTTGTAAGCTACGCAACGGCGGAGTGATCTGCGAGAAAATAGTCCCTCAAAATGCGATAATTCATGTGATGCAAGGTCAGTTATATTTTTATATTTTTGTCTCTATCGACACTTATAACACCAGTCTATCGGTAGACTGGTGCAGTGTGCAGTGTGACTTAAGAAGCTCCAACGGCTGCCCCCACGACCCGGCAACGGACAAGTGAAAGAAAATGGATGGATGGATAAATCATTATACAGGCTAATTACATTTTACAGAAGGGGGTCCCGAGTTGTTTGTTGAGTGAATTTGGAGGTCGTGGCCTGAAAAGTTTGGGAACAAACCCCTGTTCCATAGAGTGTCGTGAACACAACCTACATGGGCCCCTCAATGACAAAAAGTTTGAACACCTCTGATCTAGACTGAGCACCTAAGTAACCAAGACTAAATATACCTAAATCTATAATACTCAACAGAAAAATGAAATAATTGTCACAGATATTCCGTTTTGCAGTGTGCCTCTGGTGATTAAGAGGCACACTGCCTCTGTATCAAACACAAGCTGCACAATGAGACATTTCCTCTCTGCCCAAAACACCCTTCCTTTTACCTCTTGTTCACTTAACCCCATTGTTTGTTGACCAAACTCTATCCCGCAGAGACATATATAGAGCTGGCTCACACTGACTTATTACGGTAACGGCACAAAAACACAGTCCACTAAGGGAAGTTGAAATGCCTACGTCTGCAAAATGTGGCGAGATCACGGGGGAATGCAAAATCAAAATTAAATAAAAGGGGAACAGGAGACGTTGGACTTTTACTTGTGGAGAGGCTTGATCTGAACGACATGTTGAGAATAAGGTGCGTAATTACTTTGATCATTTACTGAATGTAATGGATGGATTTACAATAAGGGCTGAACAATTGTCTGATTGGAAAAGTAAAGGGATTGGGATTAGATTTACAATTGTATTTTCAAATAAGGAAATTCTGAATGTGTAGGATTATTATTAACGTTTGAGAAAAGACTTAAATATGAACTGTTAAATCTGATGCATCACTAAGGGTATGAACTACAGGTTTTGCATGAAAATATCTCCTGAAAAACGAAACGAATCACATCCTTTTGCGATTTGCCAATTTCGACCAATAAAATTTGAATTCAACTTTGTAACGCTTCAGTCCTACTCACAAAAGTCATGTGGCTGTAATTTTCAGCTTCCTGGTGGTGGTGGTACTGTTCTGCCCGTGGGTGTCCCCGTCTCTGCTGGGATGGGTGGAGTCTCCAGGATATCCCAGAGGTTACCCTTCTCACACCAGGTTCAACTGGAGCCGCTGCGCACCTGAGGGACACACCCTGTCCATCCAACTCATGCACCTGGACCTGGAGGACAGCTACCAGTGTGAAAACGATGCAGTGAAGGTAAGACTTCGACTTACAAAGGATTAAAGAGATATTGGAAAAGCAGGACAAATTCTGACCTTCAGTGATGTTTTACGGGATTGTGTGTAAACTGTCTGGCGGAAATGGGTGAATCATAGACTGTGTGTGTGTATTTGAGTGGTTGAATACATTTTATTTTGTATATTATTTATTTGTCTAACTCACTCGCTCGGGACTGCAGGTGGAAACTAGCTCAGGCCAAATCTGGGGCAAAGCATTTTTAATGAATGTTTTTGCACATTATCCCTGTGGAAATGACCTAATAAACTAAACTACACTTTCAAGCAGGGGTGTTTCTATTGGGGGTATATAACAATGAAATTCAATTATGTTTACAAAACATAAACGAATAAGGTCATTGGGCCGTAAATAAGCAATAAAATGTTTCCATCAGCACAAAAAAAAGAAGAAGCCCAACAGGAAGTCATTACGCGGTCACATGCTTTAATAACATGTTCAAGCACCTTCTGCTTTAACTTCTTAACCGAGTGCATTTTCTCCAGTTCTGCTCAACCCAAATCAAAAAGCCTCTCAACTGGAGAGCAACAGTGTAATGCTTCATTTGAAAGCTAAGGCCTACAAAACTGATCCTAACTGTTTTGTCGCGTTGTCGCCACATTGTTGTTGCTTTTTGATGCTCTATTGAGGCTTTTTCTCCAATAAGTTTTAGATTTGGGTAAAGCCAAACAGGAGAAAATGTGCTCAGTTCAGGTGGGGGTTAAGAGGTTAATTAAAGCACGCATTTGCTGTGGCATTGTTTCAATCAGCTTCTGCGATATCAGAGGGTCAAGTGTTGCATTCATTTTTCACCAAGATCCTGTTTTGATGATGGGAGAGTGTGACCACTGTGCAAAGTCTTCTCAAGCACATCCCAACGATTCTCAATGGGGGTAAGTTCTGGACTCTGTGGCCAATCCATGAGTGAAAATGCTCCTGAACCTCTTTCACAATGTGAGCCCGATGAATCCTGCACTGAAAACAGTAATCTATGTAAAACTGTCCTTGATTTGAGTAACTAATTACGAGGAATCTGTTCATGAGGTAAGTTTTTTTTACACTTAAATTAAGAAAAGAGATCCAATCACGCTCAAAATTGGATACAAATCTTAATTCACTTGATATCAGATTATTGTTGATGTTTTATCTTAGTGTAAAAAAAACTTGCCTCATGGACAGATTCCATGAAATTAGTTACTCAAACAAGAACAAATTTCTCCGGTATTACCCAAATCTTAAAGCTTCTTGAGGAAAGCGCCGAAACAGTGATTAAAACGAGGATGAAAACTCAACAAAAAACTGACAAAAGAGCAACAAAAACACAAATAAAAAGCGATGAAAAAGCACCCAAAAAAAAGCCAGCAAAGCAACAATAATACTATTAAAAAGTGTACCTAGCTCAAGTTCCTCAGCGGCATTGGGGCATTGTCATTTTGGAATACGCCCGTGCCATCAGGAAAGAAGAAATCCATTGACAGAATAACCTGGTCTTTGATGTTCAGCTTAACTAATTCTTTGGGTTCATAGTGTTGCTGAATCAAAACCTGACCAGACCAGATCAGAACAGTTAGTTAAAACCATGCAGTGTCGCCCATATCATCACCTTAAAACGTTTATGCATGACTTCCTGTTGGGCTTTTATTTGTTTTAGTCGGCGGAAACAGTCTTTCATAGAAATACTTACAGCACCACATTCACCTTGTGTTGCAGGTGACTTCAAATGGAAACCTGATTTCGGTTTTGTGTGGTAAAAAACCCTTCGAGGAGCTTCAGTCTTCAGTGAACCCACAGCTGCGGTCCAGGCCTGGAGGATGCCTCTATCTGTCCTTCCACTCGGACTACTCCGACCACCACAGACATGCCGGGTTCAGAGGCTTCTACACCACACAAGGTCAGAAACAATATCATACAGTCTTTATATGAATTATGTATAATCCATGCCATGTTATTACAATGTTAATGCACATTCAGTGTCGTAGTAATGGAATGGAAAAAGTCCATTCCATTACTACAGTATTAGTTAAGTGCTAAATCTTTAAGAGAAAATTTCCACCAGTTTGGCTTTAGTCAAATCTAAAGAGGTTAAGCGATACAGTGGGACATTTCCTGAATTAGACTATACTGCTCTATCAGCAAAATAAAACAAAAGAACCTTAAAAATCTGCCAAATCTATTTCAAAATCATCAAATAGGGTTAAGGCGATTTAGGCTTTTGTGAACATATAGTATTTTTCATCCAAATCACATAATTTATAAGTTCTTCTTGCCATTTTCATTCATAACTGTGCTCTTTCTGATGAAACCTCTTTCTCAAACACAAATTACTGCCCGTTATTAATCCAGATTAATTACAACACTGTCATTAAATTAGTTAATAAGATTAGTTGTTAGTTTGTTAAGAAATGATCTCTCAGTGTTGCAAGACAGGGCGAAAAAGAAACCAACTTGTGCCTTAATAGGAGAAGCGATAGTTCCTGTTTCGGTCCAAAAGAGATTAAGTTCTCTTTTGATAGACTAAAAAGTAATTGCTAAGTGTGGATGATAGAACAATGATTTCATTTTATTTATTTCAAGTATAGCTCCGCTGCTTTTTAATACATTTTAATGCCACAATGCAAAATAATAAATAAATCACTGCATACTTAATTTCTTAGGATTTGCAAACATCAATCAGAGGAAAGAGAATTGGACAAAACGGGCAACTTTTAATAAAAAAAGTCTGCCAAAACAGCAAAAGAACATTGCCAGTTTCGATCCAATTTAATGATTTTACCGACATTTAAAGTGCATATGACAGTTTTTTTTAATGCTTTTGAAAATATGACTTATTTAGAAGGATAACATCAGTTGCATAATTATCATTGTATTTCAGTGAAGCAGCAATTTTAATGAGGAAATGTTGGGCAGAAAAGTTATTTGAATTTTTAAGTTGCTGACAGGAAGGGTCATAGATAAAGGTAAAGTTCTATATCAGTTTGACTCATTTCCCACTGACTTAACAAGTCTCTCTCTGTTATTTCCTGTCAGGTCCAATAAGGAAGTGAAACTATATAAACATCACAAAAAATGTCCAAACTTAAGAACACTTGGTACAATCTTTGGAAAAATCTTTGAATGCTTTTTAAATTCCCTCCAGAAACCCCATCTAGGTTCAGCTGAACATCCTGAATGACCAGGTTTTTCCATCAATGCATTTCTTCCCTGATGGCACGGGCGTGTTCCAAGATGACAATGCCAGGGTTCATCAGACATCATTTTCACACATGAATTGGTGTAATGTCAGAAATGTAGTTCTGCCATCTGCTCTGATTTACCACACACTGTTTAACAGCTGAAGTGACTATGCAGTGCTACCTCAGAATGGCCCTCATTTATCAACATTACGTAAAAAAATGGTGTATGCGTAGGTGTATTTGCGATACGCCAAAAGGCGCGTGACATTTATGAACCTGCGCTTTCCGCTCAGATTTTATCGCAAGCGCTGCTGATGGTGAATGCCACGGAGAAATCCTAGCGTCATTTGAATGAAACGCCCAAAAATATTCATGTTTGAGGAGGCCTCACCCACGGGTTTTACGGCACGCACGAAACACGGCAAAAAAGAAATTTCTCCAAACAGGAAATGATAAATAGTTGTTTTTATCATAACAACAAATATGATATTTTTGCGCATGAGGAAGATTAAAAAATCAGTAACCCACGTTAACCATATAGCCAATCCAAGATCACATTTACTAAATAAAAAAAGAGGGGGAAAAGAAATAGGCTAATAATAAAAAGTGACCTTTATAAGCAGTAGGCCTAAATAGCCTATATAAAAAAGGGTATAAAATTAGACCACATTAACAAAAAAGCGTGGATATAACGCTGCAGTACAGACTCTGGACCATGATCTGAACCAGCGAACAGCAGCTGTCAGCTCCGCGGACTCAGCACTGGAGCCGGGCAGAACTACGCACCTTTCGGCCTAAAGCAGAGCTTTCCTCCGGGAGGAAACAGGTGCGCGGAGGGCTGACAGCCTAACGAACCCGGCCGGACCAAAGACAGCCCTACGAGACCTGCTTCAATAATTTCCCTGATGAGAGGAGAGCGCGCGGTCACCAGACCCTGTGCACGCCGCTCATATCCGGACCTTACGGACCCGTCCGGACCGACGAAAGCTGTGGAGCTGTCGAAGGATTTGTTTGACGCCCGGGCTACTCGCGAGCCGGAATACGGTCCACAGACTCAACGCTCAAACCAACCAGAACACGGAGCATGGCCTCGCGCAGACCCAGGTGAGTCCTGGTGTCCCGGTACTTTGTGTGGGAATTGCGCAGCAGCGGTATTTTGTTAAAAACAAAAAACAAAACATAAATATAAAAAAACACCATAAGCGTCTCTGTGGCTGCAGTCCAGGTTCAAGTGTCTCTGGTCCGGGCTCATGAGTCTCTGCGCTCGGACCCGTGTCATGCGCAACATTGAATCAAGTCTGCCCATAAACATTAACGCTGTAGCCTTGTTTCATGTTTAACTCACTAATGAGGATAATATGCGATGTGGCAATGCAATTCATGCTGTTAAAAACTGTTTTCCAGCGCTGTTTATTGTGTAACTGACCGATGTGATGTGGAGAATAAGGCAAAGCAGAGGGTCTTTTTGGAGGACAGGTCTGGACCGTGTCCCCGTTTATTGATGTGGAGGCAGAGAGAGAGAGAGAGACAGAGAAAGCGGGAACCGCACATTTATAAGGTGGCAGTTCATGGGTCACCGCCCATGCGCACCTGTTTAGTGGCTTACAATTGTTTAGTTTAAATTGGTGTATCATGTACACCACCTCCTGACTTGGTGTAGGATTTGAGCGCACCATACGCCAGGTGTACGGTGCGCTCAGATTGATAAATGCCAAAACAGCGGTGATTTTTCGTACACCCCACATACGCTCTGATTTCACCGTACGCAAGTTTGATAAATGAGGGCCATTGAAACAATGGCACAGGCAGGTCAGGCAGTGTAATGTTTCTTTTTGTCCTTTGCGTCTTCTCCTGCAGACTACGACGAGTGTGAGGACCCAGAGAACAGTTGCACTCAGTTCTGCCATAACTACATCGGAGGATACTACTGCTCCTGTCACCACGGTTACCACTTGGACAGAGACAACCACACGTGCACTGGTATGTACAGCTGCAACTCGCAGAAATGCACTTAAGTAGCCTTATACAGTATAATGTCCTCGCAGTGCCCGGTGTTAATCGTGATCTTGCTTCTCTAAATTCCCACCTCTGTACGTGTCCACAGTGAGCTGCACAGAGGATCTCTCAGGTCAGAGCTCGGGGCAGGTCTCCAGTCCGTCGTGGCCTGGTCTGTACCCGGAGAACAGCCGCTGTGAGTTCTCTCTGTCTGTGGACCCTGAGCTCCAGCTTCAGCTGCACTTCTCACAGCCCTTCGACGTGGAGCAGAGCCCGGATGGAGAGTGCATCGACAGGTCCGAGTGAGAATCCAAACAGTTAAAATGATATCTGTCTTTGAGTTGTTCTTCTTTGCCGGGACATTTGCTCAAATAAGAATACATTTAGACTTCATGAATATTATTAAGATTCCTAACATACCCCAATGTGTGGCGTCACATCAGAAAAATACACAAAAATAAATTTTTAGTTTGTAAGTCATTCTCTAGGAATTTTTTTTTTTTCCTGAAGTGGAAACTAAAGGGACTGTAAAACAATCATGAGATTTATTACACAAATACACTCACAGGCAATAGTATTATGCAAACAGAAAAATACAAGAGTTACAAAATAAAAACTTTTCTTTTACACTAATACATACAGTGTTATTTTAAAAGGTGGAGGCACAAGAAAACTCAAACAATAGGCAAAAAAAAAGAAACTACATGTAAGGCAAAGGCAAGTTTATTTATACCGCGCATTTCGAACACAGGGCAACTCAATGTACTGGGAATTACATCATTAGGAGCAATATACATCAAGATAATACACGTGGTACATGCTGGAATGTGCAGGAAACTGTTGAGGCAGATTCAGAATCACGGGGGCGTGGTTAGGGGGTTTGTGTGTGCAGTTGTTTACAATCTTTGAAAGTCAGTGTTTAAAAAAATGTGAGCAAGAAGCTCAGTCTTTATCTGTTTTAGCTCAGTGGCTTGGCCTTGAAGGGAAAGTGTTGACTGCAAGGGAGAGATAAGGCTCCAGCTGCTTTAGCCTCCTCTCAGGAAGAATAATTCCGGTATTAGTTTATAAATCTGTAATTAATTAGCTTTTACTTGGTCTCAGCATTAGTTCAGTACATGTAGGTACAATGGATCAAATGCAGAAGAATACAAGGACAATTAAGTCTACAAATACAGTATGTATCCAGTTTCTTTGCTGTGTAAGACGGGACATTAAAAGTACATGTCAACCTGTTGTACAATACTTTTAATCTATAATATTTTAATTTGCAGATCGACACTCACTCTGGGACCCTGGGGACATACTGTGGGAACAAGCCCCCACCTCTCCCCTCTTCACCCACTCGCACCAGGTCAAAATCCTCTTCGAGTCTGACGGATATGGCACCAACAGCGGCTTTTCTCTCAGCTTCCAAACCAAAGGTGCACACAACAGCTCGTTTTTCAATGATAATGACCCATGTAAACTTCACATCTAAGTAATTAATACTAAAACTACGTACATTTTTACAGACAAAGTGTGTCTGGGAACAGTCAGCCCACACTCAAAGACAGAGCCTCTGAAAGCGGAGTTCAGAAGGGGCCAAGTGGTGACGGTGACATGCGACACGGGACATTTTGTAAACATTGTAAGTCAGGTTTGAAGCAAATTATTATGTAATAAACTAAGTTTTCTCAAATAAGCAGTCAGTCAAATTAGCTGCATTCAAGGTTAGAATCATCATCAAGGGATCCCTTCTGTACTTTTTAACCTCTTAACCCCCGCCTTAACGAGTGCATTTTTGTCAGCTTTACCCAACTGTAAAAGGTTACAGCCAATAGGCCAGTGTAACGCCTCATTCAAAAGCTAAGACCTACAAAAGTCATCTAAATGGGTCTTTTTCCTCGCCATTTATTGATGAGGAATAAGTGGTATTCATCAAAATGGGCCGCCATAACAATTCATTCAAAGGCATCAAAGAATGGAACAAACTCCCACAGAGTCTGAAACCTGAAGGATTTCTCTCGCAAGGAAAGTGCTGTTGGAAAACCAGTCGTGTCAGCACTGATAACTGAACTGTAAATGTAAATATGACCTTTAGTGATGCTTTATTGTAGTAATTTTAGCATGATTCTATGTGGACTGACGGCTGTAACGGGTGAATGGTTGAATGAATGAATGAATATTTGTATTTGAGTGGTTAAATATTGTATATTTTATATCTTTAATTGATGTTTTTGCACATTGTCCCTGTTGAAATAAACTAAAACTAAACTAAATCTCAATGTCTTAACCCCACCTGAAACGAGCGCATATTCTCCAGTTCGGCTTTACCCAAATCTAAAACTTCCCGAAGGTGTGCAACAGTATAATGCCTCATTTGAAAGCTAAGACCTACGAAACTGACCCTAACTTTTTTGTTAAGTTATGTTTTTAAACACATTTTTGAAGCGTTTTTGTTGCTTTTTCCATTGTTTTTTCGTCACTTCTTTGTTTTGTTTTGTTGCTTTTTGTTGTGTTTTGTCACGTTTTTGTTGCATCTTCATATCGTTTTTGTTGCTATACTGACACTTTTTGAAGAAGCTTTTAGATTTGGATCGACTGTCGAACTGGAGAAAATGCACCTGATTCAAGTGGGGGTTAACTCAATTTAAATGATTATGCTCTTTAGACTAATCTATATATTTCATTTTTTTGGAATGTATAATTATTTCCAAAAGTAGTGTAATGGAGTACTATCCGCCTTAGCATTTTAGATGGCTGTTTCAGATTCTAAACTTGGCCATTATTACATTATCAAACTCTTACAAACAAATGTGTGCAGCATTTGTGTAAAAAAGTATAAACACAATGATTATGTCTCCCCAGCTGCAAAAGAATGGCAAATCGAGAGTAGCCAAAGAATATGAGACGACATGCCAGAGCACAGGAGACTGGACCCCTCACTACATCTGTCAAGGTGAGTAGTGAAAACTGCACCTTTGCTCAGACTGAAGCTGCAGCTGCCAATTACTTTGTGTCTAAACTTAAATAACACTTTCCTCTTGCAGCTGTGAACTGTGGCCGTCCTGATATCCCCAAAGACGACATCCTGGTTGTGGTTGAGTCCGAGAAACCCAATACTCTGTACAAAAGTCAAGTTAAATTCAACTGCAGTTCACCGTATTACACTCTAGAGGGCGATGGTGAGACCAAAACAGGATAAATAAAATCCTACTGCAAAACATGATCAAAGTCTGTAACTGTATCATTTAAAGGTTTTTGTTAAATGTGATTCCAGACACATATACCTGCGGTCCCAACGGAGAATGGCTTTCAACTGGCAATGACGTTGAACTGCCAAAATGCATTGAAGGTATAAAAAAATACAATAAAATAATAACTTGAACTCGTCAGTGCAAGATCTTGGTGAAAAATGAATGCAACACAGGATCTTTTGACATTAAGAAGCTTACTGAAACAATATGCCACAGCGAACAGTAAAGCTAAAGGCCCTTGTCAAAAGAGGGTCGAAGTAAAGAATCACTTTCCACAAATGCCCAGTGTACATTATCATGTTGCATTTTTTTACTCATTAATTGTCCGTGAGAGTAAATACTACGCTGACAGAAAGGACAAAGGGAGAGAGGGATATTAAATCCGATTACATAATGAAGATAATTTTTTTCACTCAAACTTGGCTGTAAATACTGTTTAAGTGGCGCTAGCCCGCAGTTAGCTTTGCCTGCTAGCCTGTTAGCTTCTTCTTCGTGATTCCATTAGTGTGTATTGGGACTCCCTCGGTGGCAGGGAAAGTTGCAATTGTGGTTTTCTGGCCAGAGACACCAGGGGGTTGAAAGACCCCCCAATCGTCCCATTAACACTTGTATTACCCTCCAGAGGGACTACGGAAAGGATTTATTAAGGTAAACAAGTTACTTAGTTTAAGTGGGTGTTCTGTTAAGAAATTCAAAGGAATTTTGACTGTATGTTTAAACATTTTTGAGTACTTAAACCTCTTGCCCCTCCGCCTTAACTGAGCGAATTTTCTCCAGTTCAGCTTTACCCAAATCTGAAAGCTTCTGGACTGGAGCTTACAGCCTATAGGCCAGAGTAACGCTTAATTTGAAAGCTAAGACCTACGAAACGGATGGTTTGTTTTCATAGTTTTTTTGTCTTTGTTTTGCCACATTTTCGTCACGTTCGCTCTTTTGTTGCTTTTCAAATCATATGTTGTGTTTTGTCACTTTTTTGCAGCTTTTTTTCGTTGCGTTTTCATCACGTTTTCGTCGTTCTTTTGACACTTTTTTCAAGCTTTCGTGTGTGCTCAGTTCAGGTGGGGGTTAAGAGATTAACAGGCCTTTGAGGTCTGATTTGCGTAAAGTTATTTCTCAAAATCCTCTTGAAGGCCAGGGCTTCTATGGAGGGCCGGACGTTGCCTACTCCTGTATTAGAGCGTGAAATAAACACATTAAACAACAACAATTAGATACTTTTCCCAAATTCTTTAGCTCCAAACCCACTCTCTTTTTAACTCTTTTCTCTTTGACTGTATTTCAGTGTGTGGGATGCCCCAAACATCCTCTGCAAGTACAGGCAGGATTCTCGGAGGCAAGAATGCAGAGCTGGACAAATACCCTGGTACCTGTTGATCAAGGAGCCAAACAGAGGAGGGGCATCTCTCATTAATGACCGCTGGGCTGTGACCGCTGCCCACGTCGTCGACCACGACGAGTTTGAGCCGCTGTGGTACGGCGGCATCGTGGACGGTCGAAGCAAAGATGCTGTTGAGTTACAAACTGAAAAAATCATTATTCATCCCGCTACACCAGGGGAATTCAGGCATCACTCGCACCAATTTTGACAATGACATAGCGCTGATTAGATTCACTTCTCGGGTCACTTTGGGTCGCAATATAAGTCCGATATGTTTGCCGGAAAACAACAGAGGACTTCAGGAGAATGAGTTGGGGACAGTTGCAGGGTTCGGAGTGACGGAAAAAATAAAGTTGCTAGAATGTTGAAACATGTACCTATTCCCGTCTATTCAGAGCAGAAATGCCAGGCTACACCAGGCGTAAATATGCAGTACACTCAGAACATGTTCTGTGCCGGGGATGATGGCAAAGACAGCTGTGAGAAAGATAGCGGTGGCCCGTATTTTGTGCCGACTTTGGACGCGGGTTTGAGGCCGTTTCGACTCATGGGTATTGTGTCCTGGGGTGCGTCCTGTGATCAGAGACAGCACAAGGGTTACTACACCAAAGTGGAAAATTATGTGCAGTGGATTCGAGACACAATAGAGGCGACTGAGGAAAGCCTGAAACAGCAAGAGAGTGAATAGTATCTCCATCCACTGAGCAACATTGATTTGAGTAGTTGCAATTAGCAAATCACAAAGGTTGCGATTATTTAGGTAACGTAACGTCCTCTGCAGTCGATCTACGTCTCTGTTAGGGTGGGAACCTCTGGGTACCTTACGATTCGATACGATCCGCGATACATGGCTCACGACAACCTCACGATATGCCATACTGCGATAATCGATATATTGCACAAAAATAACTACGATACATCACGATTTTCATAAAAGATTAACCTTTTTTTAACATACGACATGTATTCATCATTTACATTTGTTTTCATCTGCTTTAAACCATTTATAAGTATAATTGAATAAATTATCCCTGACTTACACACTGAAAATGTGCCATTGATCAGCCAGTGGCATCACTTCATTCACATTTAAATATAGAAACCAAAGTCTATTTCAAAAGGAACAAACAATCCCAAATGAATCTCATTCATAATTATACAATATTAATATGCATGACGTCACACAAAGTATCGATATTGGAATACAAAGTATCTGTATTGTATCATCCTGTAAAAATATCACGATATATTGCAAAATCGAATATTGTCACACGTCTCCCTGGGGTCTTATTTTGTATTAAAGCTGCAGCTTGAAATTTAGAGACCTCTGCAAACGTGGAATTTAAGACATACAATCACTTAGCCCTATAGTTCTATCACCCAAAACACTTCCTCGAGCTCCTTCAGTGGGATCCCATGGCTCAACTTCTTTGCTATTCATATAAAACTTTTCATTGCTGTGTACTTAATCTAACTGTATAAATGGCATGCCTAGAAAACATGTATAAACAGAAGTTAATCATGAAGAAATACAAAACTAACAATAAACTACTTATGAATAAATGTTTCATGTCATTTGTAAACCTTTAGTTATAAATGAACAGGCGTATTTTCAACAAGTTTCAAACACCTTTGCTTAACCCATTTACACACGTTTTTCATGTAATATATTTC
Source organism: Neogobius melanostomus (assembly GCA_007210695.1). NCBI lineage: Eukaryota > Metazoa > Chordata > Actinopteri > Gobiiformes > Gobiidae > Neogobius > Neogobius melanostomus. Next base: position 33,669 of record VHKM01000213.1, on the reverse strand, counting down.
AATGTGTGTTACTTGTACATCTTTATAATGAACAGTTATAAAGCATTTTTCAATTTGGTGACATTAAGAGATATTTGCTTTTTCACACATAGCACAGTTATAGCATACTACAATGATGAGTACCTTTGTGGTCTTATATGCTAAATTATAATGCTTTGAATAAATGCTTCTTCAAAATGGCTTATGAACGTCTTGAAATAGGCCTCTGTCTCTTAAGAAGTTCGACACGCCCCTTCACACTGCTGTGGCATTAAACAAACACTGTGCGGGGAGGGGCTTGCTGTGAGAGCAGTGTTGTGCTGGCTGGTGACGAAGTCCAGAGCGTTCCAAGTGGGCGTTCTAGAATGAGGCAACTATGTGCGTCTAAGTTTACTGATTATCAAAATATGTGATGGCAAGCAATCAGGCAGTGTATGGGGAAGACATAATAACATATATAAGTTGAAAGTCGATTTTAATCCCCCTTTAGAAAGTTTAGTTACTGACAGCATTAAAACAGTTAATCATGAACTAATATGATCCAATGCGTATAATATGGCTAGTTGATAAATTTTGATGTACAATTAAGTTAACTCCTTGTTTATTAACTTTTTATAATTGTTTATTGTTTATTTATATGGATCCTGTTATTTGAGAGCAATATGCAGTCAGCTCGTCTTCCTGGGGTCCACTCCAAAAAAACATATTCATACAAAAATAGTAGAAAAAAAGGTTTGCCTTCAGATTTACATTAAGAATTCATGGTACGATCATAAATCATAAACTTTATTTCTACTTGTTTGTTTCATACTTTATTTCTATTTCCTTATTTAGTTTTTGTTTTAGGTTACCAGTAGGGTCTTGATTAATTTCTCTCTAATTGATCAGAGAATCACAGGGTTACAGTAAATATCGACGCCTCAGTCTGGGGGATAATTTGGGCTTCACAGTTCTATCCTGGTAAAAGATTTTCTAAGCCAGTGGTTCCCAAAGTGGGGTCTGGGGCCCTTGAGAGCCTTAGAGGAAACCAGTATTTAGCTATAACCTTGCCAGATGTTGCTTTTTATGTCATTTTAGCTCTAAAATAATAATCCCTTTGAATAAAGTTCATTATTATTATTGGAAGGCCCCTAGACATTTTCAAATCGATAAGGGGGCTGTGTTTTCGGTAAAAGAGTTGAGTCTAAGGGTTAATGACCTGCTGTATGAAACAAACCAGCTGCAGTTTTCAACTCAAAGCAACTATGAAGCACGTTTTTATTCTCTGATGCTTTTTTGGGACAATATGGAAATTACTTTGACTGAACGAGGTACTAATGTATTACCTATAATGGCTTTAAGTAATAATGCGATTTTTTATTGTGTTTAAGTATATTCTCCAAGTGCCAGTCAATGTGAGGCTTAAATAGATGATTGCAAAGTTTAAACAAAGCCGTAACACATACTTTTAATGATACGTTGGCTGATATTAGTGATTTAATTTGTTGTTATTGGCTTTTGCTGTATTGTATTATCTATTACTTAACTATTGTAATGCAAATGATTGTTGCATATGTACAAATGTCATCTTAGCTTTTTTTTTTCCTTGAAATTTCACACAAAATTAGTCATCACAGACAAAAGCATGCTTAAAGGTATTCGCTGTAGAATGGGTTCTTAGGGCCTGATTTATAAAGCCAGGTGCTAAAGATATAATTTTACTAGTTATCGAATGTTGCACCTGATTGAAAACTGTTTATATATTAGTGGGACAAATATATATAAATGAGTTGCTCTGTGGCTTTTTAAGCGTATGAGAGACAAAAATATAAACTGTACCTGGTCTTTTCACCACTTTAGCACACAATATCTATTATTCCACATTTGCAAACGCTCAGTAAATGAGGCCCTTAGTGGTTTAAAAAACTAAAACTGAATAAGATGGTAATGAAACATAAAATGGTCTAAAATCTACCTTTTAATAGATCAGTTCTGTAAGAAGCCTCTGATTGATTATGGAGAAGTGCAAGAAGATAAAGAGACGTATGGCCACAATGAGGTCCTGACATTTTCCTGTGATCTGGATACAAAAAGGTGGATAGTGAACCGTCCGTGTGTTCTAAGGTGAACTGTCTGAAGTGGAGCTCCACGCCTCAGTGTGAAGGTGAGTTACTTACAATAACCTCAAAATGTCACATTTCGGTACATTCAAGGTGGCAAAAGTTAAGCAGTTCACTGCTTGTGAAATAAAAAAGATTTTGGGCGCGTTAGCGCCCTCTGCAGGTTGGAGCCATTATTCACATGGAGAGGCTAAAATGTAGTTTGGATGTTTATTGACAAAGATTTATGCCACATCAGGGCAAAAAAAACTAGTAGGCACATTAGCGCCCTCAGTACTGTTACAAAGGCGCTAAAGGAGGCACGGCCCGTGAGGGCCGTTCGATGCCGCTTCCGGCTTTAATTATCATTGTATTTCAGTGAAGCAGCAATTTTAATGAGGACATGTTGGGCAGAAAGTTATTTGAATTTTTAAGTTGCTGACAGAAGGGACATAGATAAAGGTAAAGTTCTATATCAGTTTGACTCATTTCCCACTGACTTAACAAGGTTCATCTCTGTCATTTCCTGTCAGCGTCCAATAAGGAAGTGAAACATCACAAAAAATGTCCAAACTTAAGAACACTTGGTACAATCTTTGGAAAATCTTTGAATAGGTTCTAGTTCAGCTGAACATCCTGAATGACCAGGTTTTTCCATCAATGCATTTCTTCCCTGATGGCACGGGCGTGTTCCAAGATGACATGCCAGGGTTCATCAGACATCATTTTCACACATGAATTGGTGTAATGTCAGAAATGTAGTTCTGCCATTGCTCTGATTTACCACACACTGTTTAACAGCTGAAGTGACTATGCAGTGCTACCTCAGAATGGCCCTCATTTATCACATTGCGTAAAAAAATGGTGTATACGTAGGTGTATTTGCGATACGCCAAAAGGCGCGTGACATTTATGAACCTGTGCTTTCCGCTCAGATCTTATCGCAAGCGCTGCTGATGGTGAATGCCACGGAGAAATCCTAGCGTCATTTGAATGAAACGCCAAAATATTCATGTTTGAGGAGGCCTCACCCACGGGTTTACGGCACGCACGACAAAATGGCAAAAAACATTTTCCCAACCAGAAAATGATAAATAGTTGTTTTAACATAACAACAATATGATATTTTTGCGCATGAGGAAGATTAAAAAAAATCTGTCAGTAACCCACGTTAACCATATAGCCAATCCAGATCACATTTACTAAATAAAAAAAGGGGGAAAAGAAATAGGCTAATAATAAAAGTGACCTTTATAAGCAGTAGGCCTAAATAGCCTATATAAAAAAAGGGTATAAAATTAGACCACATTAACAAAAAAAGCGTGAATATAACACTGCAGTACAGACTCTTGACCATGATCTGAACCAGCGAAAAGCAGCCGTCAGCTCCGGGGACTCAGCACTGGAGCCGGGCAGAACTACGCACCTTTCGGCCTAAGCAGAGCTTTCCTCCGGGAGGAAACAGGTGCGCGGAGGGCTGACAGCCTAACGAACCCGTCCGGACCAAAGACAGCCCTACGAGACGTGCTTCGATCATTCCCCTGATGAGGAGAGCGCGCGGTCACCAGACCCTGTGCACGCCGCTCATATCCGGACCTTACGGACCCGTCGGACCGACGAAAGCTGTGGAGCTGTCGAAGGATTTGTTTGACGCCCGGGCTACTCACGAGAACGGAATACGGTCCACAGACTCACGCTCAAACCAACCAGAAACCCCAGTTACCTAATGTAACTACGGTTCTATGAATATGTTGCGAAGCCCTTTAGGCTTTCGCTGATGCATAATCTCTGGGAAGCTCCGCTTCCCGCCTGAGAAGATCAAACGATCTAACTGCTCCAATCACCCTATGAACTGGCACACCCCCAAGTCCTATAAAAGGGGGCCTAGCCAACACTCTGCTCCTTTGAACTCAGCCGTCAGAGGAGAGGACTTGCCTAGAACCGTAGTTACATTAGGTAACTGGGGTTTCTATTTCATATGTTGCTTCAGCCCTTTAGGCTTTCGCTGATGCATAAGCCATCGCGAAGCCGAGGAGACCGATGTACTCCAGCAGACATGGACTCAAGCGATTGGAGCGAGCCCGGGGCTGACGTGCACACAGACAACCATGTCAGCGAGGCAGAAGCCCACAGGCCGGGTGAGGAGTGCAGTCACCATACAAGGCACCATAATCTCTCACCAAAACAGAGAAAACGGGGACGCCAACCCAGCCACCAACCAAAAGGGGCTGGGAGTGCCCAGTTAAAAGTGCGAGGGTGCAAGGCCGCCTCTCCCAAGAGCAGCGCACATAGTACGGCCGCCATCAACCGCGAGCCCCTGAGCCATGCGGAGAAAGGTTGCCGTGGTGTCCTCAGCTTCCTCGATGTCCGTCCAAGACAGCTGGTCTCGATCACGCACCAGCCTGTCCAAGGAGGCGGCGAGGAGGGTCATGTTATTTGCCAACGCCACAACCTGAGCAGCGTTGGCATAACACCTGTTGAGCATGGTCATGGTTAGCTTGTCCCGCTCGGAGGGAAAGCAGCACCGGACCACGGGGAGGACGAGGGCATCAGAGACAACCGGACACCGTCCTCAATGGGCGGGACGCCGGGAAACTTAGACACTCGTCCACACCAGCGTAAACCCCGTATCCCAGGGCCGGGGCTTTCGTTGTCATGGGCTGGGACCACTCACGCTAGGCATAGTGCAGCAGTGGTTCCATCCGCGGAGCAACGACACCGGGTCGAGGCTGCCGGGACGGGAGGTGACGAGTACAGTAGGAAAACTGCACCTTTGCTCAGACTGAAGCTGCAGCTGCCAATTACTTTGTGTCTAAACTTAAATAACACTTTCCTCTTGCAGCTGTGAACTGTGGCCGTCCTGATATCCCCAAAGACGACATCCTGGTTGTGGTGGATCCGAGAAACCCAATACTCTGTACAAAAGTCAAGTTAAATTCAACTGCAGTTCACCGTATTACACTCTAGAGGGCGATGGTGAGACCAAAACAGGATAAATAAAATCCTACTGCAAAACATGATCAAAGTCTGTAACTGTATCATTTAAAGGTTTTTGTTAAATGTGATTCCAGACACATATACCTGCGGTCCCAACGGAGAATGGGTTTCATCTGGCAATGACGTTCAACTGCCAAAATGCATTGAAGGTATAAAAAAATACAATAAAATAATAACTTGAACTCGTCAGTGCAAGGTCTTGGTGAAAAATGAATGCACACAGGATCTTTTGACATTAGAGAAGCTTACTGAACAATATGCCACAGCGAACAGTATTCAAAGCTAAAGCCCTTGTCAAAAGAGGGTCGAAGTAAAGAATCACTTTCCACAAATGCCCAGTGTACATTATCATGTTGCGTTTTTTTACTCATTAATTGTCGTGAGAGTAAATACTATGCTGACAGAAAGGACAAAGGGAGAGAGGGATATTACATCCAATTACACAATGGAGATAATTTTTTTCACTCAAACTTGGCTGTAAATACTGTTTAAGTGGCGCTAGCCCGCAGTTAGCTTTGCCCGCTAGCCTGTTAGCTTCTTCTTTGTGATTCCATTAGTGTGTATTGGGACTCCCTCGGTGGCAGGGAAAGTTGCAATTATGGTTTTCTGGCCAGAGACACCAGGGGGGTTGAAAGACCCCCCAATCGTCCATTAACACTTGTATTACCCTCCAGAGGGACTACGGAAAGGATTATTAAGGTAAACAAGTTACTTAGTTTAAGTGGGTGTTCTGCTAAGAAATTCAAAGGAATTGACTGTATGTTTAAACATTTTGAGTGCTTTAACCTCTTGCCCCTCCGCCTTTACCGAGTGAATTTTCTCCAGTTCAGCTTTACCCAAATCTGAAAGCTTCTGGACTGGAGCTTACAGCCTATAGGCCAGAGTAACGCTTAATTTGAAAGCTAAGACCTACGAAACAGATGGTTTGTTTTCATAGTTTTTTTGTCATGTTTTTGTAGTTTTGTTTGTTTTTCATCATGTTTTTTTCATTGCTTTTTTGTCTTGGTTTTGCCACATTTTCGTCGCTCTTTTGTTGCTTTTCATATCATGTGTTGTGTTTTGTCACTTTTTTGCAGTTTTTTTCGTTGCGTTTTCATCACGTTTGACACTTTTTCAAGCTTTCGTGTGTGCTCAGTTCAGGTGGGGGTTAAGAGATTAACAGGCCTTTGAGGTCTGATTTGCGTAAAGTTATTTCTCAAAATCATCTTGAAGGCCAGGGCTTCTATGGAGGGCCGGACGTTGCCTACTCCTGTATTAGAGCGTGAAATAAACACATTAAACAACAACAATTAGATACTTTTCCCAAATTCTTTAGCTCCAAACCCACTCTCTTTTTAACTCTTTTTCTCTTTGACTGTATTTCAGTGTGTGGGATGCCCCAAACATCCTCTGAAAGTACAGGCAGGATTCTCGGAGGCAAGAATGCAGAGCTCGGACAAATACCCTGGTACCTGTTGATCAAGGAGCCAAACAGAGGCGGGGCATCTCTCATTAACGACGCTGGGCTGTGACCGCTGCCCACGTCGTCGACCACGACGCGTTTGAGCCGCTGTGGTACGGCGGCATCGTGGACGGTCGAAGCAAAAATCCTGTTGAGTTACAACTGAAAAAATCATTATTCATCCCGCCTACACCAGGGGAATTCAGGCATCAGCTCGCACCAGTTTTGACAATGACATAGCGCTGATTAGATTCACTTCTCGGGTCACTTTGGGTCCCAATATAAGTCCGATATGTTTGCCGGAAAACAACACAGGACTTCAGGAGAATGAGTTGGGGACAGTTGCAGGGTTCGGAGTGACGGAAAAACGTAGTTGCTAGAAAGTTAAAACATGCACCTATTCCCGTCTATTCAGAGCAGAAATGCCAGGCTACACCAGGCGTAAATATGCAGTACACTCAGAACATGTTCTGTGCCGGGGCTGATGGCAAAGACAGCTGTGAGAAAGATGACGGTGGCCCGTATTTTGTGCCGGCTTTGGACGCGGGTTTGAGGCCGTTTCGACTCATGGGTATTGTGTCCTGGGGTGCGTCCTGTGATCAGAGACAGCACAAGGTTACTACACCAAAGTGGAAAATTATGTGCAGTGGATTCGAGACACAATAGAGGCGACTGAGGAAAGCCTGAAACAGCAAGAGAGTGAATAGTGTCTCCATCCACTGAACAACATTGATTTGAGTAGTTGCAATTAGCAAATCACAAAGGTTGCGATTATTTAGGTAACGTAACGTCCTCTGCAGTCGATCTATGTCTCTGTTAGGGGTGGAACCTCTGGGTACCTTACGATTCGATACGATCCGCGATACATGGCTCACGACAACCTCACGATATGCCAATACTGCGATAATCGATATATTGGACAAAATAACCTACGATACATCACGATTTTCATAAAAGATTAACCTTTTTTTTAACATACGACATGTATTCATCATTTACATTTGTTTTCATGTGCTTTAAACCATTTTATAAGTATAATTGAATAAATTATCCCTGACTTACACACTGAAAATGTGCCATTGATCAGCCAGTGCCATCACTTCATTCACATTTAAATAGAAAATAGAAACCAAAGTCCTATTTCAAAAGGAACAAACAATCCCAAATGAATCTCATTCATAATTATACAATATTAATATGCATGACGTCACACAAAGTACGATATTGGAATACAAAGTATCTGTATTGTATCGTCCCGTAAAAATATCACGATACAGTATATTGCAAAATCAATATATTGTCACACGTCTCCCTGGGGTCTTATTTTGTATTAAAGCTGCAGCTTGAAATTTAGAGACCTCTGCAAACGTGGAATTTAAGACATACAATCACTTAGCCCTATAGTTCTATCACCCAAAACACTTCCTCGAGCTCCTTCAGTGGGATCCCATGGCTCGACTTCTTTGCTATTCATATAAAACGTTTCATTGCTGTGTACTTAATGTAACTGTATAAATGGCATGCCTAGAAACATGTATAAACAGAAGTTAATCATGAAGAAATACAAAACTAACAATAAACTACTTATGAATAAATGTTTCATGTCATTTGTAAACCTTTAGTTATAAATGAACAGGCGTATTTTTCAACAAGTTTCAAACACCTATGCTTAACCCATTTACACAAGTTTTTTTTCATGAACAAATAAAATGTAATAATCATTAAAATATCCTCACAAAATGTTAATATTTCAAGTTGTGTGTTACTTGTACATCTTTAGTTTATAATGAACAGGTTTATAAAGCATTTTTTTTCAAGATTTGGTGACATTTAAGAAAGTATCTACAAGTCATACTGACAAAGCATTAACAAACACGAGTTAATCATGAACTAATAATGATCCAATGCAGTATAAATATGGCTAGTTGATAAAGATTTATGAATGGCATACAAATTAAAGTTAACTCCTTGTTTATTAACATTCTTCTATAAATAATTGTTTGTTTATTTATATGGATCCTGTTATTGAGAGCAATATGCAGTCAGCTCGTCTTCCTGGGGTCCACTCCAAAAAAACCTATTCATACAAAAATAAGAAAAAAAGGTTTGCCTTCAGATTTACATTATAGAATTTCATGGTACGATCATAAACTCATAATACTTTTAATTCTCTAGCCTTGTTTTGTTTCATACTTTATTTCTATTTCCTTATTTAGTTTTTTGTTTTAGGTTACCAGTAGGGTCTTGATTAATTTCTCTCTAATTGATCAGAGAATCACAGGGTTTACAGTAAATATCGACGCCTCAGTCTGGGGGATAATTTGGGCTTCACAGTTCTATCCTGGTAAAAGATTTTCTAAGCCAGTGGTTCCCAAAGTGGGGTCTGGGGCCCCTTGAAGAGCCTTAGAGGAAACCAGTATTTAGCTATAACCCTTGCTAGATGTTGCTTTTTATGTCATTTTAGCTCTAAAATAATAATCCCTTTGAATAAAGTTCATTATTATTATTGGGAGGGCCCCTAGACATTTTCAATCGATAAGGGGGCTGTGTTTTCGGTAAAAGAGTTGAGTCTAAGGGTTAATGACCTGCTGTATGAAACAAACCAGCTGCAGTTTTCATTCAAAGCAACTATGAAGCACGTTTTTATTCTTCTGATGCTTTTTTGGGACAATATGGAAATTACTTTGACTGAACGAGGTACTAATATATTACCTATAATGGCTTTAAGTAATAATGCGATTTGTTTTATTGTGTTTAAGTATATTTTCCAAGTGCCAGCCAATGTGAGGCTTAAATAGATGATTGCAAAGTTTAAACAAAATAAAGTTAATCTAATGCATACAATACTATTTCTGTTAAATTTGTATCATTTATGTTCAGCTGTAATGTCCAAGCAACTTCCTTTAATGCTGTCCCTGGACCCAACAGGCATCAAAACTCGGTCTCTCAATACTTTTTTAAATGTTTGCTTTGCTTTATTTTTTTTTATACCAGAAGCTTAAATCAAAGTTTATTTTACACTTTACAACAACAAACCTCTTTCTAAACCGTACTGGTATTGTTTAGCAGCCCTGGCCCTGGTGTTGAAAAAACTTCACATTAAAACATACACGTTTTTATTATTATTTGTGTTGCTTGCCTGTTTTTATTGAGTCTGTCATATAGAATACTCATTTTACCTGATGTATATGTATGTGTTGAACGGCAGTTATTGATTGTGGAGACCCAGAGCCTGTGTTAAACGGAGGCGTGTCCTTCCTCTCTGGTGAACCAAACCAGTACGGCTCTGTGGTGCAGTATCACTGTGATGAACCCTATTATTCTCTGCCTCATGGAGCTATGAATGGTAAGTTTTCAATATGCTATAGGCTTGTTCCAGCACATGTTTCCACAGCTTGATGTATGCGTAGTTGTAAAAGATGTCCACACTTGTCTTGAACACATCAAAATAATCACCAATAAGCATTAAAATACAACCACTGCACACATACTCCTCTCAAATAAATACATAAATGGGCGGTGGGAACACAAGTGCAATCCGTAAATGTTTTCAGCAACATGATTTTAAATTCAATCTTTTCCTTCACTCAGTAAGTTTCCGTTGTGAAGCAGACGGAAAGTGGAGAGCTGTCGATGACTTTGGTCTGATACCCATTTGTTTACCAGGTAATATCCCTCTTTCTGCACTTCCACTTGTGCTGCAGGAGTTGTTTTCTAATGATATTGTACCTTCAGTCTGTGGTAAGCCTAGAGTCGATTTCTCGGTTACTCAACGGATCATTGGAGGCAACGATGCTCCACAGGGCAGTATCCCGTGGCAGGTGCGTATCTCTGGCGGTGGAGGGGGCATGCTCATCGCCGATCGCTGGGTCCTGACTGGTGCCCTTGTCCTGAGTCCAAACATGAAGCCAATACCAACCAATGAAGTACAGGTAATAAACAGGAAAATATTATCATCTTTTTTTACATTTTCAAAATCTTAGATGGAGTTAATGATGTAACTCAATGGGGTGAGACTGATTGAGACAGATTGTACCACTCTGACCACTTTGTTTTTAAGGAATATGCTCTTTTGTGATGAATCATGAACACAGCCAATAGATCTAGTTGCTTTATTGCTTTAATGCAACTGGACAGAGCTGTCGCTTTTGTCTTGTTTTTGCAGATGTTTTGGGGAACAAACAATTGGACAGATTTGCCAGTTCCAAATGCGATCGCTGCTTCTGTTCATCTACACCCAGGATACAATAATCCTGCTCATCTCAACTTTGACAATGACATCGCCCTGATTAAACTTCCAGCGCCTGTAACTTTTAATCAGTTTGTGATGCCAATCTGTCTGCCCCCAGAGAACAGCACTCTTCAAGATGGAATAGTGGGGTAAAGTCATTATTACTTTTTATTATTCTATTATTATGTAGCCTATTCTTGCTGAAGAGCATATATTTACTCATAAAATAATATTAAATCTCATAATTACAAGAATCTATCATGAGATTGGACAGAATGTGGCGAGTCACTAACCATGTCACATACAGTGCATTTGGAAAGTATTCACACCCCTACACTTTTCCCACATTTTATGTTACAGCCTCATTCCAAAAATGAAAAAATATATATATATATACGTTTTTAGACTGTAAATGTATTATGACAAATGTATTAAAAATAAAACTGAAATATCACATGTGCATAAGTATTTATAGCAGAGTGGAGGTGATGTTTGCTATGGGAACATAACTTTAGCAAAGTTCTAAGGCACACAGGTATGTTAAAAGCACCGGGCAAAGACAAGTGATTTACAAACATATATTTTGTTTTATTATAACCTAAGTTTGGTTTCTTAATAGTTCAGCTCAGTTTTACTTGAGTTTTTGATTTAAAACTTCAGTCCAGAGCATACAGGTTGGAGCAGCGCACACTCAACACAATAGGACACAGGAACAGCAGCCAAAACAGGGGATGGTGCTGGCAGGACCCAGGTAAAGGAAGAAAGCGTGACACCCTACAAGTTTTTTTTCTGTAGGATGGAAAAGGCCAGCCGCTCCCTGAGTGGCCAGTCGCCGACATTGGCAGCCAATGATAAGTGGAGCTCCAACCATGATGTCACTTCCACAAAACAACGAGATCTTCAGCTAATCCAAACTAACCGTATACCAGACCCTAATCCTAACCTTAAGAATAGTGACGTTTTACAACCCTACCCTTATCTTGGCCCTATCTAACACTGCAGTTGTGGTGAATAGGTCTGGACTCATTCTACACATTAGGACATTGCTGGAACAAGTAGGGCATGGAAAATACATAATAAAAAAAAATTTAAACTCCGTCTAGTCCCTTTAAGCCTACGCCGCTGGCTTGATGCTCCTGTCACGACGAACAACCAGAAAACCCCAGACTAGCCGCTAGCCAAGCTCAGTCCCACAGCTGGTGTGACGTCAGATAGGCGAGAGGACAGGTAAGGTGGAAAGGGGCTCTGTTTACATCCCACCAGCTGAATGCAGGGGCGCTATACCCCAGTTCAATACATTTTTCACACCCATTGCTATGATACTCAAGATTGTCCTCTGCATTTGACCCATCCTTTGATGCCACTGGGGCAACCTGTCAGGAGCAGAGGGCGACGTCAGTGCCGCGCCCAGTTACCCATCTCCATGATGTGGAGCCAGGCTAATGGTCAGAAATACCTGGCTGGAGAATTAACCTATTGTACATGTTTTGGTTGATGGAGGAAACCAGAGCACCCAGTGGAAACCTGTTCAGATGGGGGAAGGGGAGAGAAACATGCAACTCCATACAGAAAGGTCCACACGGTCCGGGAGTTGACCCTGGGAACCTCTTGCTGTGATGCAAGAACGCTAACCGCTCAGCCACCGTGCCGAGATGTTTCTCCATCTATAGGTTCTCCCCCAATTGCTCAGTGTGAGCGGGCGGCGAACTCTAGGAAGAGTCCTGTTTCAAATTTTCTAAAAAACTGTCATTATGGGGTAGCTATTGTGTGTAAAAACTAATTTAATCCATTTTGGAATGAGTGTTGGGGTGTGAAAACTTTCCGGATGCTTTATAAATGTATTAGTACATGCAATACTCTTTCATGTATTGTAACATTACTGTTTCCTTTCAGAGTTGTTTCAGGGTTTGGTCTCTCAAAGACAGCTGATAGAGGCTACACTCTATCAAAAAAACTTCAATATGTGCACCTCCCAGTGGTGGATCCAAGGGCTTGCAGTAAATCACTCGACATCATAAGAAGAACCATGTCCGATGTCCCAGAGGAATCTCACAACATGTTTTGTGCCGGATTCCCAGACGGAAAGAAGGATTCTTGTCAGGGGGACGTCGGAGGTCCCTTTGCCCTCTGGAGCAACGACCACTACTGGGCGGCTGGGATCATGAGCTGGGGGGTTGGATGTGCTGAAGCTGGAAGATATGGGTTCCACACCCGGGTGTCAAACTATGTGGACTGGATCCACAAAACTATGAAAGAAAACTGAGCTTGCCATGACTTTTTCCATTCAAATAAAAGTTGGGTATATACACTGTAACATGAATAACATGAGTCTTTTGTCACTAAAATGTACAGTGGAAGAATAACCAATGTTTTTACTTCAATATGTTACTTCAAAATAATATTAAGCTCCTCAAATGGACATGAAAAAGTATTGTAGAGTAGTTGAGTAGTATAATATAGTAGTATTCTGGGTTTAGAGTTTACAGACAGTCAGGGATTAAAATGTCTCATAGGGTATACAGTTTGGTTTGTATTTGCTGTATTATGGACTTACTTGCAGTTAGTGGATAGATCCAAATATTTAGTTTATCCTCATTTTGTGTTGCCAAAACAAACATTGCTCATGCCCGGCCTTTGCGTAGTGAGTTGCTAATTTGCTCGACTTTCTGCTTCACCTGAAAGAGTCTGAACGGTTCAGCTGCTGCAGATGTTCAGATGTTTAACCTCAACATGATCCTGACCTGCTGTTTGCTCTGGTAAGTTTGACTGAACACTTTTTTCCCCCATGTTATTTGATCTTATTTATATTTAGTAAGAAAAATAAATTAGGCCTTGCTATTTAGTCTTGCTTTAGAAATCTCTGTACATTTATTAATATTATAATAGAAATAAACTAGTAAATAAATATTGGTAGTTTATATTTGATAATATATCATTCTCAGATGGGCTGAAGACAATATAACGCTTAATGATTTTATTTTATTTTTTTAAGAAATACCCAAATAGAAAACGCACGCTGAACCTTATTTTTGTTATTTAACCAGTTTTTTGTGACTGGAAGCACAAACTAAGCCATATCAATCTTTTGGCACTCATTTGTGACCAAATACTGGCACTGTTGCTTCTATTTGTTCGCTTGAAAGGCTTGCAGTCGCTTGTGTTTGCTTCAGAAGGAGCCACTACTAATATGTGATTCTGTAAAAAAAAAAAAAACCTCTGCACTGTTTCTGCTAAGCACTGAGATGTGAATGAAAATTGTTTCCTGGTTCTTTGCTTGTGCTTTGGTGACAGTAGAATAGTTTTACTACCTTTCTCTGACACTTTTCTCCACCACTTTCCTCCCTCCTGGGTATTATTTCATTATTTCATATGTGTGGGTTTGGAGTGCACAGTACCTGTCTGTCCAGCCTCATGTCATGACAAAATCCTGTTTAAAACATGTTTGTAATCCAGTGCGTTCTTTATTGCGTCCGCGTCTTCATAAGTTTATTGAAGCGTATAATTACTGTGATCCGAATGCCTGGACTCGGGAAAAGCATTTCAAACCACAGCTTCAGTATTGTCATAAAGCTTTTCCTCTACTTTTCAGGTGGTATTCCCGTTTCACTTGTGTCTTTATGATGTAGTAGAGATAGTTATGTTGCTCCAAATTCAGATGATCTGTCTCCTCTCCACTGCAGGGTCCACCTACTGACAAAACAAACATTAACCTTATCAGAGGAGACGTCATATGCCAGGTTTTGTTTCTGCAGCAGTCCGATTGGTTGATGCTGCAAAACTTCAAAAATAATTCACAGTTTGTAAAAACATAAGGATCCACAAATTAATAGAACAATTTTAAAGCCGCCACAAACCAGTCCCAAACAAAGCAGATTATATTGAAACAGGTCAAATTAGCTGGATCGACAATTTATTTAAAATTATTCAATAACAAGCAGAGGTGGAGTAGTACTCAGTTACAATTACTCAAATACATGCACTTAGTAACTTTTGAAGGAAGTACTTTAGCAAGTTCAAAAAGTACTTTACACTTACAACATGTCCGGACCGACGAAAGCTGTGGAGCTGTCGAAGGATTTGTTTGACGCCCGGGCTACTCGCGAGTGTGACCTATGTCGTTCTTACTCCTACTCTGCGTTGTGTCTATATCATAAAATTAACTAAAAAGAGGAACTCCAAACTCCACTTAAATTTAGAGGCGGCAAAAAGGCACACACTCATTTATTTACGCACCAAAAAATAATAAAGCACTCTTAACATAACCTGCGCCAACCCAACGTGGTCTCTCTCCAATGACACAGCTAAAACGTCCACTATTTCGGTCCCTGGTGGTGGTTGCTCCTCCGCTCCTCCAGATGCAGCCGTCTCCATCGACCTCCAGCGCTCGTCTGCTCGGCGCCAGGAGCCTGGCACAGACACACATGTGTCTCGCCGGCGAGGCCACAGCGAGCCCTGGCGGCGCGGCAGTCGCACCACACACCCAATCAACCAGGATTTAACCCGTGTATTCTAACCCTGTTACACGAGCACGGAATACGGTCCACAGACTCAACGCTCAAACCAACCAGAACACGGAGCATGGCCTCGCGCAGACCCAGGTGAGTCCTGGTGTCCCAGTACTTTGTGCGGGAATTGCGCAGCAGCGGTATTCTGTTAAAAACAAAAACAAACATAAATATAAAAAAACACCATAAGCGTCTCTGTGGCTGCAGTCCAGGTTCAAGTGTCTCTGGTCCGGGCTCATGAGTCTCTGCGCTCGGACCCGTGTCGATGCAGCGCAACATTGAATCAAGTCTGCCATAAACATTAACGCTGTAGCCTTGTTTCATGTTTAACTCACTAATGAGGATAATATGCGATGTGGCAATGCAATTCATGCTGTTAAAAACTGTTTTCCAGCGCTGTTTAGTGTTTAGTTCAAATTGGTGTATCATGTACACCACCTCCTGACTTGGTGTAGGATTTGAGCGCACCATACGCCAGGTGTACGGTGCGCTCAGATTGATAAATGCCAAAACAGGCGGTGATTTTTCGTACACCCCACATACACTCTGATTTCACCATACGCAGTTTGATAAATGAGGGCCATTGTGTGGTGACCATTTCCCATATGTGTGACTAATTTAACTCAGTTACTGACCCATGTAGGTCCTGACACCAAGGTTTACGATGCCTTGATGTCCTCAGGTCACCCAACAGACGGTGCTGAGCAAGGCCTTGGGTCGAGGGATAACACGTCTGCAGAGATGCTCTAGTACATTCTTGTCGTATCATAGCGATACCATGTGTATTGGCACCGGGCTATCACCTCTTGTGCATCTGTTGTGTACGACTGTTGTATATGTAACCGTGGTGTTTCAGCTCTGCGTTGTGTTTCTTTCAAAATGATCTCTCAGACTCAGGCTATCTTTGGAGGCGACCACACTCCATTTATTAACAATGAAAACAGTTAAGAGGCACAGTCCCTGCTCCTGGTGGTGGGTTTCTCCTCTGCTCCTCCAGACGCAGTCTTGTCTGACCTCCTGAGCCCGTCTGCCTCGCGCCAGGAAAGCTCCACAGACACCATGTGCGTCACCAGCGAGGCCACAGCGACCTCTGGCGGCGCAGCGGTAGCACCACACACCCAATTGCAGGGATTTACCAAAGGTCCAATCTAACCCTGTTACATACATATTCCACTGTTTGGGCGATAAGGCAGAACACTCTGTGAGCCCGCGGTCATGCTTCTGTGTTCTCCCTGAAGTGTTTAGACAATAAATGATCACTTGATTCAGACTTTAACTCTCTTCATTGTTTTATAGGCCAGTGTAACGCCTCATTCAAAAGCTAAGACCTACAAAAGTCATCTAAATGGGTCTTTTCCTCGCCATTTTTTGATGAGGAATAAGTGGTATTCAAAATGGCCGCCATAACAACAAAAGTCACATGACTGAAAAGCATGTATAATCGAATCAAATAGTCAAATGCCCAACGTAACTCAGCCTTTGCACAGACATCCTTCTCATTCAAAGGCATCAAAGAATGGAACAAACTCCCACAGAGTCTGAAACCTGAAGGATTTCTCTCGCAAGGAAAGTGCTGTTGAAAAACCAGTCGTGTCAGCACTGATAACTGAACTGTAAATGTAAATATGACCTTTAGTGATGCTTTATTGTAGTAATTTTAGCATGATTCTATGTGGACTGATGGCTGTAACGGGTGAATGGTTGAATGAATGAATGAATATTTGTATTTGAGTGGTTAAATATTGTATATTTTATATCTTTAATTGATGTTTTTTGCACATTGTCCCTGTTGAAATAAACTAAACTAAATCTCAATGTCTAACCCCCACCTGAACCGACGCATATTCTCCAGTTCGGCTTTACCCAAATCTAAAAGCTTCCCGACAGGTGTGCAACAGTATAATGCCTCGTTTGAAAGCTAAGAAACTGATCCTAACTTTTTTGTTAAGTTATATTTTTAAACACATTTTTGAAGCGTTTTGTCATGTTTTTTGCCGTGTTTTTGTTGCTTTTTCATAGTTTTTTCGTCACTTCTTTGTTTTGTTGCTTTTTGTTGTGTTTTCGTCACGTTTTTGTTGCATCTTCATATCGTTTTTGTTGCTATACTGACATTTTTTTGAAGAAGCTTTTAGATTTGGATCGACTGTCGAACTGGAGAAAATGCACCTGATTCAAGTGGGGGTTAACTAAATTTAAATGATTATGCTCTTTAGACTAATCTATATATTTCATTTTTTTGGAGTGTATAATTATTTCCAAAAGTAGTGTAATGGAGTACTATCCGCCTTAGCATTTTAGATGGCTGTTTCAGATTCTAAACTTGGCCATTATTACATTATCAAACTCTTACAAACAAATGTGTGCAGTATTTGTGTAAAAAAGTATAAACACAATGATGATGTCTCCCCAGCTGCAAAAGAATGGCAAATCGAGAGTAGCCAAAGAATATGAGACGACATGTCAGAGCACAGGAGACTGGACCCCTCACTACATCTGTCAAGGTGAGTACAGTAGGAAAACTGCACCTTTGCTCAGACTGAAGCTGCAGCTGCCAATTACTTTGTGTCTAAACTTAAATAACACTTTCCTCTTGCAGCTGTGAACTGTGGCCGTCCTGATATCCCCAAAGACGACATCCTGGTTGTGGTTGAGTCCGAGAAACCCAATACTCTGTACAAAAGTCAAGTTAAATTCAACTGCAGTTCACCGTATTACACTCTAGAGGGCGATGGTGAGACCAAAACAGGATAAATAAAATCCTACTGCAAAACATGATCAAAGTCTGTAACTGTATCATTTAAAGGTTTTTGTTAAATGTGATTCCAGACACATATACCTGCGGTCCCAACGGAGAATGGCTTTCATCTGGCAATGACGTTCAACTGCCAAAATGCATTGAAGGTATAAAAAAAATACAATAAAATAATAACTTGAACTCGTCAGTGCAAGATCTTGGTGAAAAATGAATGCAACACAGGATCTTTTGACATTACAGAAGCTTACTGAAACAATATGCCACAGCGAACAGTATTCAAAGCTAAAGGCCCTTGTCAAAGAGGGTCGAAGTAAAGAATCACTTTCCACAAATGCCCAGTGTACATTATCATGTTGCGGTTTTTACTCATTAATTGTCCATGAGAGTAAATACTGACAGAAAAGACAAAGGGAGAGAGGGATATTACATCCAATTACACAATGGAGATAATTTTTTTCACTCAAACTTGGCTGTAAATACTGTTTAAGTGGCGCTAGCCCGCAGTTAGCTTTGCCCGTTAGCCTGTTAGCTTCTTCTTCGTGATTCCATTAGTGTGTATTGGGACTCCCTCGGTGGCAGGGAAAGTTGCAATTATGGTTTTCTGGCCAGAGACAATCGTCCATTAACACTTGTATTACCCTCCAGAGGGACTACGGAAAGGATTTATTAAGGTAAACAAGTTACTTAGTTTAAGTGGGTGTTCTGCTAAGAAATTCAAAGGAATTGACTGTATGTTTAAACATTTTTGAGTACTTTAACCTCTTGCCCCTCCGCCTTTACCGAGTGAATTTTCTCCAGTTCAGCTTTACCCAAACCTGAAAGCAGTGACGTGCGGTGAGGTTTGTTGCTGGTGAGGCACATGCTATTGACTCCAATATAAGTAAACAAATAAATAATAAGTAAACAAAACTGCAGGAAAAAAATGCAACTTGCCGTCTCTGGTATAGCATCCAATAGCAACACATTTAAACATAAAATACTTTCTCACGATATTGCAAATAAAATTAAAAGACAACATAGTGGACTTGACCAGGACTCGTCCCCGACCCTCCAAGTGATAAGTTAATGACAATCCTGATGCTCCAAGCGGGTGGTACGCGATAGTGGCGACATTTCCAGCATAAAGACTCGTCTACAGCATTTCATCCATAAAATGTCAGCCTAATCAGTTTTCCCTTTTACTGACTCCTTTACTCCTAAACCGTGCAGAATAATCTAACAGGCTGGTTTTCACTTGTAGTCCACATGTTTTGTAGAAATGTGTAGCGCTGACACAGCGCCCCCCTCGTATCGTCACGGCAGTGCATTGGAGGCGAGCCTCACTTCAGGACTATCAAAACGCGGTTTAAAGTCAAATGAACAGATTAAACAAGTTGTTCTTATGCCTGATTCTTTATCCAGGTGATAGAAAACCAACGCGCCCAACAAAAACCATTTACAAATGTATTTTACTTTTAGGGGGCGAAAAAAGCCCCGAATGGGAGAGAGCGCTGAGCGAATGAGCCGAGCTCAAGTGTGTGCGGGACGCTGGAGGCTCGCCGCAGCTCCGCCTCTTTACACGATATCGACAACTGGTAAACATTTGGGCATTTTTTAACCACGAGATTGATTAAAATCATAGGAAATCCCAATCATCCTAAGAGAAGGGACTTGTTTTTATAAAGTTTATTGTATTTTTAATTTTTGTTATTTCCATGATGACTGGTGAGGCCTGGCCTCACCTGCCTCCCCTGACCGCACGTCACTGCCTGAAAGCTTCTGGACTGGAGCTTACAGCCTATAGGCCAGAGTAACGCTTAATTTGAAAGCTAAGACCTACGAAACGGATGTTTGTTTTCATAGTTTTTTTGTCATGTTTTTGTCATGTTTTTGTTTGTTTTTCATCATGTTTTTTTCATTGCTTTTTTGTCTTTGTTTTGCCACATTTTCGTCGCTCTTTGTTGCTTTTCAAATCATGTGTTGTGTTTTGTCACTTTTTTGCAGCTTTTTTTCGTTGCGTTTTCATCACGTTTTCGTCGTTCTTTTGACACTTTTTTCAAGCTTTCGTGTGTGCTCAGTTCAGGTGGGGGTTAAGAGATTAACAGGCCTTTGAGGTCTGATTTGCGTAAAGTTATTTCTCAAAATCATCTTGAAGGCCAGGGCTTCTATGGAGGGCCGGACGTTGCCTACTCCTGTATTAGAGCGTGAAATAAACACATTAAACAACAACAATTAGATACTTTTCACAAATTCTTTAGCTCCAAACCCACTCTCTTTTTAACTCTTTTCTCTTTGACTGTATTTCAGTGTGTGGGATGCCCAAACATCCTCTGGAAGTACAGGCAGGATTCTCGGAGGCAAGAATGCAGAGCTCGGACAAATACCCTGGTACCTGTTGATCAAGGAGCCAAACAGAGGCGGGGCATCTCTCATTAACGACCGCTGGGCTGTGACCGCTGCCCACGTCGTCGACCACGACGTGTTTGAGCCGCTGTGGTACGGCGGCATCGTGCACGGTGGAAGCAAAAATCCTGTTGAGTTACAAACTGAAAAAAATCATTATTCATCCCGCCTACACCAGGGGAATTCAGGCATCAGCTCGCACCAATTTTGACAATGACATAGCGCTGATTAGATTCACTTCTCGGGTCACTTTGGGTCGCATATAAGTCCGATATGTTTGCCGGAAAACAACAGAGGACTTCAGGAGAATGAGTTGGGGACAGTTGCAGGGTTCGGAATGACGGCAAAAAACAAAGTTGCTAGAATGTTGAAACATGCACCTATTGCCGTCTATTCAGAGCAGAAATGCCGGGCTACACCAGACGTAAAGATGCAGTACACTCAGAACATGTTCTGTGCCGGGGCTGATGGCAAAGACAGCTGTGAGAAAGATGGCGGTGGCCCGTATTTTGTGCCGTATTTGGACGCGGAATCGAGGCCGTTTCGACTCATGGGTATTGTGTCCTGGGGTGCGCCCTGTTATCAGAGAGAGCACAAGGGTTACTACACCAAAGTGGAAATTATGTGCAGTGGATTCGAGACACAATAGAGGCGACTGAGGAAAGCCTGAAACAGCAAGAGAGTGAATAGTATCTCCATCCACTGAACAACATTGATTTGAGTAGTTGCAATTAGCAAATCACAAGGTTGCGATTATTTAGGTAACGTAACGTCCTCTGCAGTCGATCTACGTCTCTGTTAGGGGTGGGAACCTCTGGGTACCTTACGATTCAATACGATCCGCGATACATGGCTCACGACAACTCACGATATGCCGATACTGCGATAATCGATATATTGCACAAAAATAACCTACGATACATCACGATTTTCATAAAAGATTAACCTTTTTTTTAACATACGACATGTATTCATCATTTACATTTGTTTTCATCTGCTTTAAACCCTTTATAAGTATAATTGAATAAATTATCCCTGACTTACACACTGAAAATGTGCCATTGATCAGCCAGTGGCATCACTTCATTCACATTTAAATAGAAATAGAAACCAAAGTCCTATTTCAAAAGAACAAACAATCCCAAATGAATCTCATTCATAATTATACAATATTAATATGCATGACGTCACACAAAGTATCGATATTGGAATACAAAGTATCTGTATTGTATCGTCCCGTAAAAATATCACGATATATTGCAAAATCGAGATATTGTCACACGTCTCCCTGGGGTCTTATTTTGTATTAAAGCTGCAGCTTGAAATTTAGAGACCTCTGCAAACGTGGAATTTAAGACATACAATCACTTAGCCCTATAGTTCTATCACCCAAAACACGTCCTCGAGCTCCTTCAGTGGATCCCATGGCTCGACTTCTTTGCTATTCATATAAAACTTTTCATTGCTGTGTACTTAATGTAACTGTATAAAATGGCATGCCTAGAAAACATGTATAAACAGAAGTTAATCATGAAGAAATACGAAACTAACAATAAACTACTTATGAATAAATGTTTCATGTCATTTGTAAACCTTAGTTATAAATGAACAGGCGTATTTTTCAACAAGTTTTCAAACACCTATGCTTAACCCATTTACACAAGTTTTTTTTTCATGAACAAATAAAAATGTAATAATAATCATTAAAATATCCTCACAAAATGTTAATATACTATTCAAGTTGTGTGTTTATAATGAACAGGTTTATAAAGCATTTTTTCTAGATTTGGTGACATTTAAAGAGGGGGTATTATGCTTTTTTAATCACATAGCACCAGTTCTATAGCATACTACAATGATGACGTACCTTCTGTTTGGGGTCTGTATATGCAGGTAAATTAAAATAAACTGCCTTGAATAAATTGCCTCTCTCAAAATGGCTGTACTGAACGTCTTAAATAGGCCCTCTGTCTCTTTAAGAAGCTTTCCCCACACGCCCCTTCAGGCACACTCTGTGGCATCTAAAACACACTTACGTGCGGGGAGGGGCTCTGCTGAGCTGAGGAGCAGTGGTTGGTGGCTTGGCTGGTGGACGAAAGGTCCAGGGCCGTCTCCAGGAGGTGGGCGTTTCCTAGGAGGATGAGGCATAGCCTTCACACCTTAAAATGGCTGCCGTTCTAGTTTTTACTGATTACTCAAAAATATTGAATGAGCCAAGGCAACACTCCAGGCATGTGTTAATGAGGAATGACATAATAAACATGATATAAAGCTTGAAAAATCCGATTTTAATAATACCCCCCCTTTAAGAAAATCTACAAGTCATACTGACAAAGCATTAAAAACCCCAAAACACGAGTTAATCATGAACTAATAATGATCCAATGCAGTAGTATTTAAATATGGGCTAGTGATAAAGATTTATGAATGGATAACAAATTAAAGTTAACCCTTGTTTATAACATTTCTTCTATAAATAATTGTTTATTGTTTATTTATGGATCCGGTTTGAGAGCAAATATGCAGGTCAGATTCGTCTTTCCTGGGGTCACTCCAAAAAAACGATATTCATACAAAATAGTAGAAAAAAAAAGGTTTGCCTTCAGATTTACATTATAGAATTTTCATGTACGATCATAAACTCATATACTTTTAATTCTTCTAGCCTTGTTTGTTTCATACTTTATTCTTTTCCTTATTAGTTTTGTTTAGGTTACCAGTAGGTCTTTGATTAATTTCTCTCTTAATTGATCAGAGAATCACAGGGTTTACAGTAAATATCCGACGCCTCAGTCTGGGGGATAATTCTGGGCTTCCACAGTTCTATCTGTAAAAAAGATTCTAAGCCAGTGGTCCCAAAGTGGGTCTGGGGCCCTTGAAGAGCCTTAGAGAAACCAGTATTTAGCTATATCCCTTGCCAGATGTTTGCTTTTATGTCATTTAGCTCTAAAATAATATCCCTTGAATAAAGTTCATTATATTATTGGAAGGCCCCCTTAGACATTTTCAAATGAGGGGGCTGTGTTTTCGGTAAAAGAGTTGAGTCTAGGGTTAATGCCTGCCCTGTATGAAACAAACCAGCTGCATTTTCCAACTCAAGCAACTATTGAAGCACGTTTTTTACTTTCTTGTCTGATGCTTTTTTGGACAATATGGGAAAATTACTTTGACTGAACATGTACTAATGTATTACCTATAATGGCTTTAAGTTAAATAATGCCGATTTTAAATGTGTTTAGTAATTCTCAAGTGCCGTCAATGTGAGGCTTAAATAGATGATGCCAAGTTAAACAAAAGCCCCGAACACATACTTTAATATCCGTTGGCTATATGTAGTGATTTAATTTGTTGTTATTGGCTTTTGGGCTGTATTGTATTATCTATTTACTTAACTATTGTAATGCAAATGTTGTTGCATATGTACAAATTGTCATTCTTAGCTTTTTTTTTTTCTTGAAATTTTCACACAAAATTAGTCATCACAGACAAAGCATGGCTTAAAGTATTCCGTGTAGAATGGTTTCTTAGGCCTGATTTAAATTAAAGCCAGGTGCTAAAGATATTAATTTTACTAGTTATCGAATGTGCACCTATTGAAAACTGTTATATTAATAGTGGGACAAATATATATAAAAGTTGCTCCTGTGGCTTTAAGCGTATGAGAGACAAAAAATATATAAAAACTGTACCTGGTCTTTTCACCACTTTAGCACACAATATCTATTATTCCACATTTGCAACGCCTCAGTAAATAGGCCCCTAGTGTTTAAAAAAACTTAAAACTGAATAAGATGGTAATGAAACATAAAAATGTCTCTAAAATCTACCTTTTAATAGATCAGTTCTGTAGAAGGCCTCTGATTGATTATGGAGAAGTGCAAGAGATAAAGAGAACGTTTATGGCCACAATAGGTTCCTGACATTTTCCTGTGATCCTGGATACAAAAGGTGATAGTGAACCGTCCGCCCCCCATGTGTTCTTAGGTGAACTGTCTGAGGTGGAGCTCCACGCCCTTCCCAGTTGAAGGTGAAGTTACTAACAACTAACCTCAAAATGTCACATTTCCGTACCATTCAAGTGCCAAAAGTTAAGCAGTCACTGCTTGTGAAATAAAAAAAGATTTTGGGCGCGTGCGCCCTCTGCAGGTTGGAGCCATTATTCACATGGAGAGGCTAAAAATGTATTTGGATGTTTATTGACAAAGATTTTTCCACATCAGGGCAAAAAAAACTAGTAGGCACATTAGCGGCCCTCAGTATACTGTTACAAAGGCGCTTAAAGAGGCACGGCCCGTGCAGGCCGTTCGATGCCGCTTCCCGCTCTTAATTACATTGTATTTCAGTGAAGCAGCAATTTAATGAAGGACATGTGGCAGAAAAAGTTATTGAAATTTTTAATTTGCTGACAGGAAGGACATAGATAAAGAAAGTTCTATATCAGTTTGACTCATTCCACTGACTTAACAAGGTTCATCCTCTGTCATTTCTGTCAGCGTCCAATAGGAAGTGAAAACATCCACAAAAAAAAATGTTCCAAACTAAGAACACTTGGTAACAATCTTTGGAAAAAATCTTTGATAGTTCTAGGTTCCAGCGAACAGCCCTGAATGAACCCAGTTTTTCATCAATGCATTTCTTCCCTAGATGGCCACGGGCGTGTTCCAAGAGACCATGCCGGGTTCATCAGACATCATTTTCACACATGAATTGGTTTTAATGTCAGAAATGTAGTTCTGCCATCTGCTCTCGATTTACCACACACTGTTTAACAGCTGAAGTGACTATGCAGTGCTACCCAGAAATGGCCTCTTTATCAAATTGCGTAAAAAAATTTGGTTATACCGTAGGGTGTATTTGCGATACGCAAAGGCGCGTGACATTTATGAACCTGTGCTTTCCGCTCAGATCTTACGCAAGCGCTGCTGATGGAATGCCACGGAGGATAATCCTGATTAGCGTCATTTGAATGAAACGCCCAAAAAATTCCATGTTTGAGGAGGCCTCACCCACGGGTTTTACGCACGCACGCACGAAACATGGCAAAAAGAAACATGGCTCCAACCACGAAAATGATAAATAGTGTTTAACATAACAACAAATATGATATTTTGCGCATGAGGAAAAGATTAAAAAAAATCTGTCAGAACCACGTTAACCATATAGCCAACCAAGATCACAATTTACTAATAAAAAAGAGGGGGAAAAGAAATAGGCTTAATAATAAAAGAACCTTTATAAGCAGTGGCCTAAAATAGCCTATATAAAAAAAGGGTATAAAAATTAGACCACATTAACAAAAAAACGTGAATATAACCACTGCCAGTACAGACTCTTGACCATTGATTCTGAACCAGCGAACAAGAGCGTCAGCTCCGCGGACTCAGCATGAGCCGGGCAGGAACTACGCACCTTCGCCTAAAGCAGAGCTTTCCTCCGGGAGGAAAAGGTGCGCGGCAGGGCTGAAGCCTAACGAACCCGTCCGGACCCAAAGACAGCCCCTACCCGAGACGTGCCTTCGAATCCCATTCCCCTGATGAGGAGACCGCGGTCACCAGACCCTGTGCACGGTCCGCTCATATCCGGACCTTACGGACCCGTCCGACCGACGGAAAGCTGGTGAGCTGTCGGAAGGATTTGTTTGACCCCGGCTACTCACGGAGAACGGAATACGTCACAGACCTCAACGCTCAAACCAACCAGAAACCCCCAGTTACCTAATTAACTACGGTTCTATGAATATGTTGCGAAGCCCTTTAGGCTTCGCTGATCATAAATCTCTGGGAAGCTCCGCTTCCCGCCTGAAGAAGATTCAAACGATCTAACTGCTCCAATCACCCTCATGAACCTGGCCACACCCCCAATCCTATAAAAGGGGCCAGCCAACAGCTCTGCTTCCTTTTGAACTTCAGCCCGTCAGAGGAGAGACTTGCCTAGAACCGTAGTTACATTAGGTACTGGGGTTTTCTATTTATATGTGCTTCAGCCCTGTAGGCT
Source organism: Neogobius melanostomus (assembly GCA_007210695.1). Classification (NCBI taxonomy): domain Eukaryota; kingdom Metazoa; phylum Chordata; class Actinopteri; order Gobiiformes; family Gobiidae; genus Neogobius; species Neogobius melanostomus. The sequence goes on along the minus strand of VHKM01000213.1, from coordinate 7,307 downwards.
TTCGCTGCATGCATAAGCCCATCGCGAAGCGAGGAGAACCATGTACTCCCAGCAGACATGGACCAAGCAATTGGAGCGAGCCCGGGCTGACGTGCACCACAGACAACATGTCAGCGAGGGCAGAAGCCCACAGGGCCGGGTGAGGAGTGCAGTCACCATAACAAGGCACCTAATCTCTTCACCAAACAGAGAAAAACGGGGACGCCAACCCACCACCAACCAAAAGGGGCTGGAGTGCCCAGTTAAAAGTGGCGAGGGTGGCGAAGGCCGCCTTCCCAAGAGCAGCGCAACATAGTACGCCGCATCCAACCGCCCGGCAGCCCCCTGAGCCCGATGCGGAAGAAAAAGGTTGCCGTGGTGTCACTTCAGCTTCCTCCGATGTCCGTCCAAGACCAGCTGTTCTCGATCACGCACCAGCCGTGTCAAGAGGCGGCGAGGAGGTCATGTTATTTGCCAACCGCCCACAACCTGAGCCAGCGTTGGCATAACCACCTGTTGAGCATGTCATGGTTAGTTGTCCCGCTCGGAGGAAAAGCAGCACCGGACCACGGGGAGGACGAGGGCATCAGAAGACAACGAGACCCACCGTCCTCAATGGGCGGGGACGCCCGGGAAACTTATAGACCACTCGCCCACCACCAGCGTTAACCCGTATCCCAGGGCCGGGGCTCTTCGTGTCATGGGCTGGGACCACTCACGCTAGGAGATGAGCAGTGGTTCCATCCGCGGAGGCAACGACCACCGGGTCGAGGCTGCCGGGACGCGAGGGTGACGAGTACATAGGAAACGCACCTTTGCTCAACTGAAGCTGCAGCTGCCAATTTACTTGGTCTAAACTTAATACACTTTCCTCTTCAGCTGTGAAACTGTGGCCGTCCTGATATCCCAAAAGACACATCCTGGTTGTGGTGGAGTCCAGAAACCCAATACTCTGTACAAAAGTCAAGTTAAATTCAACTCAGTTCACGTATACACTCTTAGAGGCGACTGGTGAGACAAAAACAGGATAAATAAAATCCACTGCAAAACATGGATCAAAGTCTGTAACTGTATCATTAAGATAAGTTTTTTAAATGTGATTCCAGACACAATATACCTGCGGCGGTCCAACGGGGAGAATGGGTTTCATCTGGCAATGACGTTCAACTGCCAAAAATGCATTGAAGGATATTTATTAAAAAAATTTAACAATAAATAATAACTTGAACTCAGTCAGTGCAAGGTCTTGGTTGAAAAATGAATGCTAAACCACAGGATCTTATGACATTAGAGAAAGCTTACTGAAACAATATAGCCACAGCGAACGTATCAAATGCTAAGCCCTTGTCAACAAGACGGTCGAAGTAAAGAATTCACTTTAACACAAATGTCCCAGTGACATTATCATGTTGCGTTTTTTACTCATTAATTGTCCGTGAGAGTAAAATACTATGCTGACAGAAGGACAAAGGGGAGAGAGGATATTACATCCAATTACACAATGGAGATAATTTTTCACCTCAAACTTGGCTGTAAATACTGTTAAGTGCGCCTAGCCCCCCGCAGTTAAGCTTGCCCCGCTAAGCCTGTTAGCTTCTTCTTTTGCATCCATTAGTGTATATTGGCGACTCCCTCGGTGCAGGGAAAGTTGCTGCAATTATGTTTTCTGGCCAGAGACACCAGGGGTATGAAAGAAACCCCCCCAATCTCCATTAACACTTGTATTACCCCCAGAGGGACTAACGGAAAGGAATTTATTAAGGTAACAAGTTACTTAGTTTTAAGTGGGGTTCTGCTAAGGAAATTCAAAGGAATTGACTGTTGTTTAAACATTTTTGAACGTTGCTTTAACTCTTGCCCCCTTCCGCCTTACTGACGCGAATTTTCTCCAGTTCAGCTTTACCCAATCTGAAAGGCTTCTGGACTGTAGCTTACAGCCTATAGGCCGAGTAACGCTGTAATTGGAAAGCTAAGGACCTACGAAACAGATGGTGTTCATAGTTTTTGTATGTTTGTAGTTGTTTGTTTGTTATTTCATGACATGTTTTTTCTATTGCTTTTTTGTCTGGTTTTGCCAAACGTCACGTTTTTCGTCGCTCTGTGCTTTTCATATCATTGGTTGTTTTTGTCACTTTTTTTGCAGTTTTTTTCGTTGCGTTTTCATCACGTTTGACACTTTTTTCAAGCTTTCGTGTTTGCTCAGTTCAGTGGGGGTTAAGAGATTAACAGGGCCTTTGAGTCTGATTTGCGTAAAATTATTTTCTCAAAATCATCTTTGAGCCAGCGGTTCTATGGAGGGCCGGACGTTGCCTACTCCTGTTACTAGAAGCTGTGAAATAAACACATTAAACAACAACAATTAGATACTTTTCCCAAATTCTTTAGCTCCAAACCCCTCTCTTTTTAACTCTTTTCTCTTTGAACTTATTTCAGTGTGTGGGATGCCCCAAACATCCTCTGAAAAGTACAGGCAGATTCTCGGAGGCAGAAATGCAAGCTCGACAAAATACCCTCGTACCCTGTTGATCAAGGAGCCAAACAGAGGCGGGGCATCTCTCATTAGATGGCCGCTGGGCTGTGACCGCTGCCACCTCCGCTCGACCGACGGACGCGTTTGAGCCGCGTGGTACGGCCGCATCGTGGCGGTCGAAAGCAAAAATCCTGTTGAGTTACAAACTGAAAAAATCATTATCTCATCCGCCTACACCAGGGAATTCAGGAGTTCAGCTCGCACCAGTTTTGACAATGACCATAGCGGCTGATTAGATCTCACTTCTCGGGTCACTTTGGGTCCCAATATAAAGTCCGGATATGTTTTTGGCGGGGAAAACACACAGACTTCAAGCGAGAATGAGTTGGACAGTTGCAGGGTTCGGAGTGACGAAAAAAAACGTTAGTTGCTGAAAGATTGAAACAATATGTACCTATTCCCGTCTATTCAGAGCAAAATCGCCAGGTACACAGAGCGTTAACTATGCAGATACACTTCAGAACATGTTCTGTTGCCGGGGGCTGCATGGCAAAGGAACAGCTCGTGAGAAAGATGACGGTGCCCGTATTTTGTGCCGGCTTTGACGCGGTTTGAGGCCGTTTCGACTCATGGGTATTGTCCTGGGGTGCGCCCTGTTATCAGAGATGAGCAACATGGGTTACTACACCAAAGTGGCAAAATTATGTGCAGTGGATCGAGACACAATAGAGGCGAACTGAGCGAAAGCCTGAAACAGCAAGAGAGTGAATAGTATCTCCATCAACACTGAGCAACAATTGTTTGAGTTTAGTTGCAATTAGCAAATCACAAAAGGTTGCGATTATTAGTAACGTAACGTCCTCTCAGTTCCGATCTACGTCTCTGTAGGGGTGGGAACCTCTGAGTACCTTACGATTCGATACGATCGCCGATAACTATGGCTCAACGAACAACCTCACAGATATGCCGATACTGCGATAATCGATATATTGCCACAAAAAATAACGTACGATACATCACAGATTTTCATAAAAGATTAACCTTTTTTTTAACAACGACATGTATTATCATTTAACATTTGTTTTCATGTGCTCTTTAAAACATTTTTAAGTATAAATTGAAATAAATTGATCCCTGACTTACACATGAAAAATGTGCCATTGATCAGCCAGTAGCCATCACTCATTCACATTTAAATAGAAAATAGAAACCAAAAGTCCTATTTCCCAAAGAACAAACAATCCCAAATGAATTCATTTCATAATATACAAATTAATATGCATTGACGTCACACAAAGTAATCGATTATTGGAAACAAAGAGTATCTGCTATTGTATCGTCCCGTAAAAAATATCACGATATATTGCAAAATCCAATATATGTCACACGTCTTCCCTGGGGTTCTTATTTGTATTAAAGCTGCAGCTTGAAATTTAGAGGACCTCTGCAAACGTGGAATTTAAGACATAACAATCCACATTAGCCCTATAGTCTATCACCAAACACTTCCCGAGCTCCTCAGTGGGTCCCATGGCTCGACTTCTTTGCTATTCATATAAACTTTTCATGCTGAATGTACTAATAAACTGTATAAAATGGCATGCTAGAAAACATTGTATAAACAGAAGTTAATCATGAAAGAAATACGAAACAACAATAAACTACTTAATGAATAAATGTTTCATGTCATTGTAAAACCTTAGTTAAAATGCAAACAGGCGTTATTTCAACAAGTTTCAAAAACACCTATGCTAAACCCATCGCTACACAAGTTTTTTTTCATACAAATAAAAATGTAATAATAATCATTAAAATATCCTCACAAAATGTTAATATACTATTTCAAGTTGTGTGCTTTATAATGAACAGGTTTATATAAACATTTTTTTTCTAGATTTTGTGACATTTAAAGAGGGGTTTATGCTGTTTTCAATCACCATAGCACAGTCTAGTAGCATTACTACAATGATGACGATAACCTAATCGTGGTCTTGTATATGCTAGTAAATTAAAATAAACTGCCATTTGAATAAAATTGCTCTCTCAAACATGGCTGTACTGAACGTCTTGAAATAGGCTCTTGTCTCTTTAGAAGCTTTCCCACACGCCCCCTTCAGCACACTGCTGTGGCATCTAAACAACACTACTGTGCGGGGAGGGCTCTGCTGAGCTGGAGGAGCAGTGGTTGGTGCTTGGCTGTGACGAAAGTCCAGAGGCGTCTCCAAGGAGGTCGGGGGGCGTTCCTAGAGACTGAGGCATAGCTACACCTAAAATGGCTGCCGTTCTAAGTTTTTACGATACTCAAAATATGTGAATGATGCCAAGCAACACTCAGGCCATGTGTAATGAGGAATGACATAATAACATGATATAAGCTTGAAAAATCGATTAACTAATACCCCCCTTAAGAAAGTATTACCAGTCAACTACAAGCATTAACAAACCACGAGTTAAATCATAACTAATAATGATCCAATGCAGAATTAAATATGGTAGTTGATAAGAATTTATTGAATGGCATACAAATTAAAGTAACTCCATTTGTTATTAACATCTTCCTATAATTAATTGTTTATGTTTATTAATATGTGATCTGTTATTTGAGAAGCAATATGCAGCAGCTGCTTCCTGGGGTCCAACTCCAAAAAAACATATTCATACAAAAATAGTAGAAAAAAGGTTTGCCTTCAGATTACATTATAGAATTTCATGGTACGATCATAACTCATAAATACTTTTAAATTCTCTACCTTGTTTTGTTTCATACTTTATTTCTAATTTCCTATTTAGTTTTTTGTTTAAGTTACCAGGTACTGTCTTGATTAATTTCTCTCTAAAATGATCAGGAGAATCACAGGTTTACAGTAAAATATCGACGCCTCAGTCTGGGGAACATTTGGCTTCACAAGTTCTATCGCTTGGTAAAGATTTTTCTAAGCCAGATGGTTTCCCAAAGTGGGTTCGCGGGCCCCTATGAAGAGCCTTTAGAGGAAACCAGTATTAAAGCTAGTATCCCTGCCAGATGTTGCCTTTATGTAATTTTAGCTCTAAAATAATATCCCTTAATAAATTCATTATATTATGGAAGCCACCTAGGACATTTTCAAATCGAATTAAAGGGGGCTGTTGTTTTCGGTGAAAAGAGATTGAGTCTAAGGGTAATGACTGTGTATGGAAAACAAAACCAGCTGCAGTTTTCAACTCAAAGCAACTATGAAGCACGTTTTTATTCTTTGATGCTTTTTGGACAATTATGGAACATTACTGACTGAACGATGTTACTAATGTATTACCTATAATGGGCTGATTAAGTAATAATGCGATTTTTAAATGGATGTTAAGTATATTCTCAAGTGCCAGTCAATGTTGAGGCTTAATAGATGATTGCAAAGTTTAAACAAAAGCCCGTAAACACATACTTTTAATATACGTTGCTGATATGAGTGATTTGAATTTGTTTTATTGGTTTTGCTGTATTGTATATCTATTACTTAACTATTGTAATCAATGATGTGTTGCATATGTACCAAATCTCATCTTAGCCTTTTTTTTCTTGGAAATCTTCACACCAAAAAATAGTTCTCACCAGACAAAAGCATGTAAAGTATGTCTGCTGTAGAATGGGTTCTTAGGGCCTGATTATAAAGCCCAGTGCTAAAGATATCAATCTTTACTAGATTATCGAAATGTGCACCTGATTGAAACTGTTAATATTATTATGGGACAAATATATATAAATGAGTTTGCTCTGTGGCTTTTTTAAGCGGTATGAGAGACAAAAATCTAAACCTGTACCTGGTCTTTTCACCACTTTAGCACACGATATCTATTATTCCACATTTGCAAACGCTCAAGTAAATGAGGCCCTTTAGTGGTTTAAAAAAACTAAATAACTGAATAACGATGGTAATGGAACATAAAATGGTCTAACAATCACCTTTTAATAGATCAGTTCTGTAAGAAGCCTCTGATTGATTATGCGAGAAGTGCAAGAAGATGAAAAGCGAACGTATGGCCAACAATGAGTCCTGACATTTTCCTTGTGATCCTGGATACAAAAAGGTGGATATGAACCGTTCCGTGTGTTCTAAGGTGAACTGTCTGAGGTGGGGTCACGCCTCAGTGTTGAAGGTGAGTTACTTATCAATAACCTTCAAAATGTCACATTTCCGGTACATTCAAGGTGGCCAAAAGTTAAGCAGTTCACTGCTTGTGAATAAAAAAAGATTTTGGGCGCGGTAGCGCCCTCTGCGGTTGGAGCCATTATTCACATGGAGAGGCTAAAAAATTAGTTGTGGATGTTTCATTGACAAAGATTTATGCCACATCAGGGCCAAAAAAAACTAAGGTAGGCACATTAGCGCCCTTCAGTACTGTTACAAAGGCGCTAAAGGAGGCACGGCCTTGAGGGCCGGTTTCGATGCCGCTTCCTTTAATTATCATTGTATTTCAGTGAAGCAGGCAATTTAATGAGGACATGTTGGCAGCAAACAGTTATTTGATTTTTAAGTGCTGACAGGAAGGGACATAAGATAAAGGTAAATTCTATACTCAGTTTTGATCTTCATTCCACTGATTAACAAGTTCCATCTCTGTCAGTTCCTGTCAGCGTTCCAATAAGGAAGTGAAACATCACAAAAAATGTCCGAAAGCTTAAAACACTCGTACAATCTTTGGAAAAATTCTTGGATAGGTTTCTAGGTTCAGCTGAACATCCTGAATGACCAGGTTTTTCCAGCAATGCATTTCTTCCCTGGATGGACTGGGCGGTCCGCAAGATGGACCAACCAGGGTCATCCAGACATCATTTCACACATGAATGGTTTGTAAGTCCAGAAATGTAGTTCATCCTCTCTCT